>JAILYB010000128.1:0-1200000 GCA_021437785.1 Rhodomyrtus psidioides | reverse complement strand
TGTCGCGATCTTGGGCGTCCGTTCGAAATCTGTGAAACGGCGCCGTTTTGGCCGTGGAGGAGGCGGGCCGGGTCTGGGTCGTGGGCCGGGTCGTCCGACCCGGTCCGGATAACTTTTTTATATATATTATTTTTAATAATAATAAAAAAATAATAATAATAATAATAAAAATTCAAAAAATCAATAAAAAATAGAAAATTATAAAATATTCAAAAAATTCGGAAAATTCAGAAAAAAATTCTAAAAAATTCCAGAAAATAGGAAATTGCCACACTCAACTGGCCACAACCTGTTTCGGGTCATTTGACCCCCCGATCTTTTCAAAAATGACGGTTTTGCCCTTCCGGCAAACCGTCTTCCAAAAAAAAAATTCCAAAAATCCAGGAAAATCCCAAAAAATAGGAAATGGCCACAAACAACTGGCCAAGACTCATTCCGGGTGTTTTGAACCCCGACCCTTCTTAAAATGACGATTTCGCCCTTTGGACGAATCGTCTTCCAAAAATTGGAGAAAAATCAAGAAATTCCAAAAAATTCTCAAAAATGGGAAATAGCCACAAACAACTGGCCATGGAATATTTTGGGTAATTCGGTATCCAAATCTTCCAAAAATTGACGATTTTGCCCTTCGGGCTAATCGTTCCCAAATCTTCCCATTTTGCCCCTGGTCCTAAATCACGCCTTCCCTAAGCCCTTATGGCTATACTAGGAGGCCTTTAACTTGAATTGATATGCATTGATGTGATTTATTTATGCACTTGATTGAGCTTTTCATTAAAATTGATTGTGATTGATAGGAATAGTCTTTCAATCTGCATGAAACCCTGAATCAAACCTACCTCGCCTAAAATTGCGCATGCATGAACTCTTAGCTAGGAAAATCACTCGCGTTAGGTACCGAAAGGGCGTTGGTAATGACACCGACGTAACCAAGTCCCCGAACCCAAAATCTCTGGTTTCGCAGAACTGATCGATCTCTCCCAATCGGTCAGTAAGGTTTCCGGTGTACCCTCCAAGAAAGACCGGTGACGACTCCAAATGCATGCACAAGTTGCACATGCCACCACGACCACACTAAGGTCGAAATCGATCGGCTCTTATCGCCGAGTCCTTTGAAAAATACTCCCGCCGCGATTTGGTATGGGCCTGGGAGGGCTCGCGCCGATCCAAAGCCCGCGATCGGTAATCCATTAGCCGCGTCCGCTTCCGGACGGGTCGCGACAGCTGGCGACTCCGCTGGGGACTTTGTTCTAGAACCTATCGTTCTAGACCTCAAGTGGACTTAGGCCGTAATTAAAACGCTGAGTGATTTTTCTAACCCTGCAGGCGCTCTTGAAGGTGAGGTAAGTCCACTCATGGTAGGTGTTATATGTTTTTGCAGATTGGAGAAATAAGGGGTGTAGTCCGTGATTAACATTGTCTTATGCAGGTTGGGCGTAGGAATGTATGTTGTGTGGATGATTTGAAGTGCTGATTGATAAACTGCTGTGCATGAATTGCATTGTGATGATCACAACACGTGGACACACACAACCGCGCCTAAAACCCCGGGCGTCGCCTTTAGGAACACAATAGAAGGAATTGAGAATGGAATCTCCGTGAGGAAAAACGCGGGGTAATCCATCGCTTCGAACTATGGATCGAGTCCCAATGCAACGATAGCTGTGCAATGGAATCGGCTCTTTCTAGAACTCGAAGTGGGAACCTTAACCTTAGGTGCCAAACCCTCTGATTTTTAGAAGTTCACCATCACTTGTCTCATGCGCATGTCTTTGGGCGGTTGGTACACCTAAAACCGCACATAAGTCGACGAGTTTGGTTGGTAAGACTCTCTATCCCACAAATCTATTACAGTTCATATGAATATAGGCATTTCATTCATTGCATTCTGGTGATTAGATTAAATGCCATTTCAAGGATAGATGTGTGTGTTTTTCCCAAACGTCCTTGATAGAAGACGAAGAGGATGATATCCCATGACAAGCACCGAGTGAGCAACAAAGGAGCCTACTATGGACATTATTGAGATATCGTCCAATGAAGATGACGAGTTGGGGCAAGTGATCCGGAGGTCACAGATCGAACTTGGGGCATCCTTAAACGTTAGGATCACATTCCTTTGTTTCATTTTCCATTACTAGTCCTCTTGTATAGGGTTTATTTTTATCGAGGCTTTCTCTATCTCACCCCTTAGAGTGATTGTATTAGGGACCTATTGATGTATACATTCAGATGGAACTTGGTTGTATTTCTTTTGACGGGTCATGGGAATGTGATAGTGGCATTTTCTCTAATCATCCGAATACTCCCAAGTCAAGTTTATAATTCCTTTAGAGGAAATCAAAATTGGAAATCTTGCATGACCTTTTTGGTCGTATAGAGTAATCCAACCCCAATTTCGCTAGAAGGAATTATACACTTGAATTGATTCATGCATGTCGTACGTCATTGGTAATCCACGATAATTGATCAAGAGTATCGGCATTGTTTCGAATTTAATGACGAGATAGATGTCCAAATTGCCCTCATTCTTAACAAAACGGCCTTGATTTGGATGCCGTATCTTCAATTAAATTTAAAACACGTCATTATGCCTTGCGCTTTTGACTAATTCGTTCTCCTCGAAATTGATCAAAAGCGATTATCGTGAATTACATTCCTTTCAATAATATGCTTTCCTTCGAAGAATACTGATAAAAAACTTTTTGCGCAAGATTAAAACCCTTGTAAAAGTTTTTGTCCTTATTAATCACGAGCAAGCATAAGATTGAAAGGGGTTTATGCTTTCTTTTTCAAATTATTCCTTCTGATTCAGTCGTTTCATTTGCAGGTAAAAAAAAAAAAGGTAATAGAGAGAAATCTTCTCCTGGATAAGTCTGAGGCTATTCTCTCATCTGATCATGAGCGAGTTATAAAATCAGGACATATTTGCTCGGCTTATTGATATTATGGTTCGGCTCACCCAAGTTGAAGATGTTCGGATGCTCGAAGAAATGAACCATACAGAAGTTAAAACACACACATTTATTTTGCTCAGTGAAGGGTTTTCAAAAGCAGGTCATACAATTCGGGGTGGAAAAGTAAAGCCAAAGTGAGCCCTAATTAACGACACAAAGGAGCCCAACTGACCCTCCATGTTGTTAATGCTCTGCCCGTACTCACGACTTCGCATGTCCTGGTCCGCAAGCTTGAGGAGAAGGTTTCTGCATTCGCCCTTAACCTCAGTGACCTTGACCTCGTGTTCCTCGGTGATTATTTCCAAGTCCCGAACTAATCCATTCCCGTGAGCTATGTCTGCGGTTATTTTGTCGAGCCGTTCTTCCTGCCAGTCGCTTTGCAACCTCAATAGGACATTGTGGCGGTCGTGCTCGCCAGCGGTCAGGGATAGGGCCAATTGATCCACCAGGTTTCTCCTCTCGCGAAGCAACGTCACGACCCTCTCATTGGCAAACTCGACGGCCTTTTTGTGACTATCGGCCAGATAGTTGGTCAGCACCAAATGATCAGACCGATCCTTGTAACGAGCCCGCAAGACGCGAGCCACGAGAACCTCCCGATCAGCAACACGGTAGGCCTCTAAGGAGTGTGCAAAGAGGGTCGGGAAAGTTCTATATTCCCTCCCCAACGTAGTACCTTCGAGGGAAGTGGTATCTAAGTCCTCGAGCAGGACACGGATTTCATCCGCGGTTGCAGAATGATCGGTTATGTGCGCGTAACCGCGACCCAATAGGTTATAAAGCTTTTCCCACTGGGCCAAGACATCAGTCGAAAAAGTGCGCACGGGAGAGGAGGCCATTTGCGTTGGGTTGGCTTGAGAATAAGACGAGGCTAATAGAGAGATTAGAAGGAAGAAGCTGATTATGCGAGAACGCTAACCTGCCATACGTTAATCCCTCATTTGATAGCAACTCAAGGATGATGAAGGGTCTCAGTAATAATGCTGGTGGAGCCCAGTTATGGGGTAAAGCAGGAGGTCCCCTCACGAGAACCATTGGATTCGTTTAGGTCCGCGATTTCCGGCTTATCAATTAAAAGATGTAAAAGATTTGTCGGGATCACCATTATTAGAGTTAGGTGGGAGGTAAGCGCAACTATCGAAGAAAGCCCTAACAGGATTTAGCAGTCCCATCACGTTGAAAAGCTAAGCGCGAAATTCAAGGTCTTGAGGGGGAACGTTTGCCTAATGATGCTTGAAGAGCGTCTCCTGAACATACAAAGTCACTCGAAGAAAAATTTATAGGGAGTGAGCATACAGGAGAGAGTAGAGAACTCTGAGTGGGCAAGGACCAATCAAACATTTCTCAATCCAACATATTTAAGAGGTTACTGTCAGCTGCTAGATGCGACTGACTCAAAAATCTCAGAAATTGAACTACTGAGGGATCTCGAAGATTCCAAGACCAAGTCTAACACCAAAACCATGGAGCCCAACACTTCTGGCAACGAAAATCAAAATCACGGCAACGACGACGACGACATCCACGATGCTCAACTCGGGAAAAGAAGACGTCCTTACCAATACTCTCAGGAGGAAACCCAAATGCTGGAAACCCTCTTCAGTAAAAGCCCTCACATGAAAAAGAAGTGGAGAATTGAATTGAGCCGGGAGTTGGGGATTAATCAGTCGAGGATCCAGTTTTGGTTTCAAAATAGGAGATCTAAATCGAAGGCTCAACGCAAACGTCAGGTGGTCGAGATTTTAAAGGAAGAAAACCAAAAGCTGCGAACAGAAAACATGAGGTATGAAAAAGCTCTCAATATTACCGTTTGCCCTCATTGCGATAACCTCATCGCCCGCGGTGAGATATTCCCCGATAAGCCTCACGCAATGATTGAAGACGTTCATTTACCACCCTACTCCCTCGGGGCATCCCCTGCTCAACCAGATTTTGCCGGAGTCACGCATGAGCAGGATGATCCTACGAAGACGATACAAATGCCTCCTGGGGGATGGGATTTGCATCGCTTTGATTGGAGCTACAGTTTCAAGGAGCTGGATGTTACCGCCGACCAGCTCAAAGCATATCAGCCTCATGCACAACAATTTTCGATAGGGTCGGGTCCTGCTGGAGATGAGTTAATCAGTCGTCAAGCCATCGATGCAATTTTGGGCCACGATAAGAAGAGGTTCGCTTGGCCCCCTGAACTGCATTTCAGATTCCTAGACGTGGTTCACCAAATGGGGATCGATTCAGCAACTCCGACGCGCATATTTAAGGCCATGAATGTACCGGGGCTTAGTAAGGAACTGGTCAGGAATCACCTTGCTGCCTACAGAAAGCGATTAAAACAGCGTCGAGCGGAGCTAAATCGGGAGGAATCCGTCTCGGGCTCAAAAGCTAGGGGCGACCGCCATTGTAATGCTCAGGCATCAAGAGATACCCGGCCAAATCTAAGCATCAATCAAGCTGGCAACCCGGCCACCGGCAAACTGAAAGCTGATCAGAGTGTCCTTCCGGGCCATTTCAACACTTCTCAAGAGCGCGTGTCACAAGTACAGCGAGTGCGCACTCCTCCATTCGAGCAGCAGTCGGCTGGTGCTCTGCCTGCCGCTGGTCAACCCACGACAGACGATTTCTTTGATGAGGGGCTCGATGCCTTGTTCAATCAGTGGGAAGCTGGCATGCTTGGACAGCCATGATCTAGCACCTGACTCGGGGCACGATGGGTCGGTCACTACGAACACCCATAGAAAGAAGAACATGTTCACGAGTAGATCACTCATTTTATCCGTTGTAAAGTTCCTACGGGAACATTTTTCTTTAATGACTATAGTTAATTCTATATTAAAACCAACGCTATCGACGAACATCGTCATGCTCAGTTGTGATGATCCCTTGTTAGATTAAGTCTGAAACCAGAGACGGTCTTTAAAATTTTGAGTGGCCACGAACTCATTCCTCACCAAGCGCCCGGGATGCTGAAATGAAGAGTAACAGCATGCACAGGGAAAATGCCACTTTCGTTTGAACGATGAAAAGGGGTTGAGAGAAGATCATAGCGTTAATTCCCATGGAGCTAAATGAATTAAACGGAGTCATTAATTGCGGGTCCACCGCTGCGCCCCACGTTCTCGGGCCTAGCAAATCATAAAAGGAGCCGAAAGATTGTAGACCCACCACTTTGAAGACTGAACTAGGGGACGAGCGCAATACTCGGTGAAACCGAATCAATGCAAGAGAGTTTGTGATCCTATCACGAGGAAAAAGAAAGGGGAATACAGACGATGAGCGCTTGCTTGCTGGTCTTCATATGCAGCCTGAAGGATGGTTCCAGGACACGCACAATCACTTGAGAAAAATTTCTAGAGTGAGCAAACACGTAAGAGCGAATTGAGAAAGCTGAGTGAACTAGATCAGCCCGAGATACTCCGATCCATCATGTTTAAAAGCTATTCCCATCTGCTAGAAACGCCCGACCTGGACATTTCTGAGCACGAACTGCTGGGAGACTTCGAAGATCCTGGAGCTGAATACTGCCCGAAAGCCATGGAGACTGACTCCTCTAGCGATGAAATTCTAGGTTTCAGCTACGAAGAAGGAGTATACAATGATGACCGGAGTCGAAAAAGGAAGCAACTACAACGCCACACTCCAGGCCAAATCCGAGAGCTCGAAGCTTTCTTCAATGAATGCCCCACTCCAAGCAGACAACAGAAAATGGAGTTGAGCCGAAAGATAGGATTGGAGCTTTCGAAGGTCAAGTTTTGGTTCGCCAACAAACGGACCCGGGTGAAACAGCAATACGCAGACCATGAGTTACTGGTCCTGAAGGAGGAGAATGAGAAGCTTCAAGCTGAAAGCGTGAGATATAAGGAAGCTCTGACCAAGGCCACCTGCCTTAATTGTGGTAATCCTGTTGTCCTCGGCGAGGTGTTCCTCGATGAACCATCCCTGTTGACGAATAACGCTCAGCTGTTACCGTATTCTCCACAGCATTTTCCGACACAGCCAGATACCGCCGGAGATCTGCATGAGCAAGTCAACACCATAGGATCAACACCAACATCCTCTGAGAAATGGGATATGAATAATCACAGGTGGAGTTCTCTCAATGACGAACTCGCTGTCGCAGCCAGCCAATCCAAAGTCGGTGAGTCCCTCCCTGGACAACTTTTGAAACGACTAGATCCCGTAGAGAATAGCTACCGAAGTATTGATGATATTTTGGGTGATAAGAGAACAAGGTTTTACTGGACCTATGAACTTCACACCAAATTTGTCGATGCAATTCGAGAGCTGGGAGTTGATGCGGCTAGCCCACTACGCGTACTCGAGATTATGAACGTGCCAGGGCTCTCTAGAATTAACGTTGAGTCTCACCTCAAGTACTATAGGAGATTGCTAAAGGATGGAAGGATAGCGTTAAACCATCATAAAGCCGGTTGGAGCTCAAGTGCTGGGCAGAGTTACAACCATGATGATTGGGGAGCCAAGAGCACCCAACCGTGTTTCAGCAATGACGGGACCAGCAGTCGTGTCAGCGACTCCTCTAACCCAAATCAGAATGCTCCGCCGAGCTATCTCAATACTCCTCAAGAGTATATGCCACAGTTCCAGCACATAGAGATTCCTCAGTTTGAGCGCGAATCAGTCATTAATGCTGTCCCCGAAGCGGATCTGGCATTGGTAGAGAGTGCACATATAAACCTGCCAGTCATCGGAGGAAGTCCCAATTCGAGGGATCAAATTGCTCACGGCGAGAGCAAAGAGAGGAATCCCTCACATGCAGTCGACGACACCCAATCTGGGCACCAAGGGCTAGAAAGAACAGGCGATTTCCTTGATGAGGAGCTGGACACTTGGATCAATACTCTTCAGGAATGTATGTCTCGACCCCCACAGGGCAATGATGAAGGTTCCAGCTCAAAGACTCCAGTCCCTCACAATGAAGGCGATGAAGGAAATCTGCCCCCAACAATTGTTGATACCCAACTTGAACATCAATGGCTCGAAGACCCGAGCAATTTCCTTGGCGATGAGTTCAATCTTTGGCTCGATCAATTTGGAGCCGGAGGGCCATCGCAGTGGTGACGCAAGGCAGGTGATCAAACGTCTGATGCAAGGCATGGCTACTCGATGAAAAATGCTTAGAGGGAAGGGGTTGAATACTCCTGTTGAATATGTTGTTGATCGCACTGTAAGGTTCCCACGGGAACATCTTTCATTAATATCTAGAACTAATTGCGCGTGAGTGTCAACATCACCCTTTGAGCATCTTCAAGCCGAGGGCCGTGGATTAATCACTTAATCCGTGGAGCAAGTTCCATGAACAATGACTATCACCCGCAAAGCATAATGGGATCCACCACTTCAATACGAAATACGTTTGGCCGCGAAGCCACCTATTTGGTAAAACGATGTATCATTCCTAAACGATCTTCAATCGAATACGGAAGTAATGTCTCCTTTCTTTCCCTTCTCAGGTGATAAACGTGGATAAATCACTCAAGGAGCCATCTGTTCAAATAACAGAACAGCCGTTGCCCAATCGGGGGCAGCTGAACCATCGATGTTGCAAATATTCCAAGCATGGATAGGCGGATTTGATAGACGTTGTTCATATCAATACGCAACGTCAGAACGGGATGAGAACCAAGAGTAAAGTTGTATCGTCCCAACTTGTCTCGAATTTGGGAATATGAATTGACACTTATTGTTTATCCTTGACAGGGGAGTCGCCTTGCAGAGGAACAAGCTTTTACATCCCATGTACTACTCGTCAGAGTACATGACCACGGGTAGGATGTATCGTTTCGATTTTTGAAAAATTCGTGAACCTACAATGATATGCTTTCTTTACATTTGCAGGGGTCTGCAGCCGCGACAGGTAGGTAAGTATCCCTTTCCCAGTTAGCTGGAGATAAAGAGTGTTAAAATCCTTTCAGCCGTCATGAAAAATTATCCAATGCATCGATGTTCATGATTTAAATCGGGAGGTCGCCCAAGGCATGAATAAAACATGCACGATACATCACAAAATCCCCTCGATGGATAAATTTTGGGAAAGAAAGAAATGAATTTTTCCAAATATGATTATTTGTCAAATCATTCAAAAGGAAGTTTACTCAAAAGAGAGGCGATCCCAGTCCAAACACATCCTACATACACTTGAGAGATGAGGGAAGTGAATCAGCTAGCAAAATCTGTACCTACGGAGGTAGGGACCATTTGCAGCGATTACTTGGATTGGGACGACTGAGGAATTCGTTTCATATCCCCAAATACTACAGGTGACCATTGACAACCCCTTCGAACGGCGGTTTTCATTCTCAACCCTATCAAGAATCACCCCACATCGGGGCAAAAGGAGAGTAAGTCCAGCAGCATCGGGAGAAAATGGTAAGAAATTTTCTTGCTCGGACTAACATTAATCTTCGTGTGTTGTTTATATGGTAATCCAAGTGCCATAGGATGATGAGAAGCATTCATTTCTCTATCCCACACACCGAATCCTTTGCATAGCCAAGTCGAGCCCACGAATTCATTTCATGAACCCGTTGGTGATCATGGCACATTTCAAGATGGATGCAGCATCACTTTAGAAACGGAAGAGCTCAAGACTAAGGGATCACAAAGAAATTCCTAGGTTTATGATAAAAGCATGTTTAGACTTTCGATCATATGTCTAAAGTGATCTCCTGAAGATGAGAAAAATGAGATTTCAAAAGAAAAAAAAGAGATGAGAATGAGAAAAAATCCCCGGCATTAAGAAAAAGCAAAGTGCCTGGTAAAAGCAAGGCTGATGCCCGTGCAAGCTGTTTGATTGACCCACAATAAAGCCTAGATGGGAAAAGAGGAAATCCCCGAAGGAGCCAAATTCCAAAAAGGCTGCTCGCCAAATGGTGTCAAGCGCGGAATAAAGGCGCAAAAGAGAAAGGACAGGTAGCAAATCAGCAATGATCACCAATGTCAAACTCTCCAAGAATTTTGGGCCAAAAACAAGCCTTTTTCTGTCCCCAATCCTACCAATGTTACGACCCCGAAAGAGTCTTCTCTGACTAAGACACTTGGGTTAATATATAGCTTAGCTCGAAGAAGTACGAGCAAGACTATTTCTTTCTCATTTTGCAGGGTTCTTGACTTGTAAACCCGGAGCAGATGGTGAAAACTTTCATTCAATGACCCTGACTCAAAAGTGAGTCCCCCTTGAAGACCAATATCCAAGCCCAACATTACGGTCCTGTGGAAGACCTCCCGACCGATCAAAATGTATGCGCTGCGAATGAGCCTAAAACCTAGGCACAGGTTAGTAGGGAATTGAGTGCATCCCCTATAAAAACCACTATCTCAAAACAGGTGAGAAGACCTCCTTGTCGAGAAATATTCCAATTGATGTTTTGAACAAACTCTTTTTGGAATTTTCAAACTGTTGACCCAGATTTTCCATGCAAGGAATTTGTGATCACATTTGCATATTGCAAGAATGCTTTGGATAACCTCCAGCATCAAAATGCACATTTCACTATTAAAACTTAAGTTATACGATTTTTGTCAAATGGACAGCCGTGGTCTTCCCAAAGATTACTAACGTTTTCTTGGTGAAGAAAAATCTTTCAGGCTCAAACTTCTGCAGGATACCTAGAGAACCCAGCTCCCAGAATGTCGCCTCAACAGACTCAAGTGAAGTTTTGTCAAAATAAAATCTTTCACTGCTTCAAAAACTGAATTCCTAACAAACTTCGGGATCTCTAAAAAAAGAGGGGAAGAAAAACCCTTTTAAAAGAAAAAGTCCTATCGGACGTGGAGAACCCTCGTCCCAGGACCCTTTTTAAAAAAAAATCAAGCAGTCTCATCGGACGTGGAGAACCCTCGTCATGAGACCCCTTTTCAAAAATCAGTCAGTCTCATCGGATGTGGAGAACCCTCGTCATGAGCCCCATTTTCAAAGCAAACTCAAGGGTAGAAACCGCCTGAAGGGTCAACTCAGGGTAGATACCGCCTGAAGGGTCAAATCAATGGTAGAAACCGCCTGAAGGGTCAACACAAAGGTAGAAACCGCCTGAAGGGTCAACTCAAAGGTAGAAACCACCTGAAGGATCAGCCTAATGGTCCGATCCACCATACGGATCAAAATCCTTGGCAAATTCCCAAAGAAAGAATGCGCCTTCCTTAGGTTCCTACCAGTTAGGAATCCCATAATGGTGTGACCTACCATACAGGTCAGAGCTTAATCTCCCTAGGATATCCTGAATGACGAGTCCTAGGTATCTTCTTGAAAATCGTCGCAGCTGGCAGCGCCCGACAGGTGAGCTTTAGGTAAGCCTTTCTCACTCTGTCCCATGTTCAAATTGTTAGAGCAAACCGGGGATTAATTTGAGCTTTCATCAAAGGGTCTTAAGGATTCAAGGTCATAGCATTTCTTCTCTCATTTTCCCAGTTGAGTCGGTTAGGAATCAGGTGCCACCTTATCTTTGAGAGAAACCTCTAACGAGATTCCTCTCAAAGAGGGGCAGCTGTTGACACCTGATTTTTGACCATTTATTATTGTGATTTTTATTCTTTAAAATTAATTAAAAATATAAAAAAAAAGGTCATAAAATCACAAAATCAACCTTGGAAGCCTTGGCTTAGCCTTAGGAACCAATTTTGAACAAAAAAATGTTTTTGGTATTAATATTTTTCGAATTTATTTAATTATAAAAATACCAAAAAAAAAATCAGAAAAATAATATTCGAGGTCAGAAAAATACATAAAAATAGTCGGTATTTTTATTTTTATTTTATCTATTTTTTGACATTATAAATAGTAAAATTCAGGTTCAATTTTAGGTGTTCGTCGATCATCATAAAATTGAATTTGGGCAAAAATATTAATAATAATAAAAAGGAAAAAAGGAAAAACATAATCATTTAAAAGAAAAAGCAAAAGAAAAAGTGTATGTTTAATTAAGGTTTTTATCTCTCCTTTTTATTTTTTATTTTTTTCTCTCCACCACCGCTCCCTCTGCTTCCCACGCTCTCCCTGGTTCTTTTTCTTTCTTCTGGCCAAAACGAGGCCATCACCGAAGGCCTCCTCCATCTTCCTCTTCGCCCGTTTTCGTGCGGCCACCGTCCCCTAATCGCCGAATGCCATCTTCAGTCGTTGTCACCGACCCGCAGCCACCGCGACGGCCCAAACCGCCGTTCAAGCCCAACAACGCCGTGCTCGGCCGAAGCTCCCAAATGCTCGTCCGAATCATCCCCGACGAACTGAGGCTGGCGATGGTCATCTTCGACGTCCCTGAGCTCCGAGGAAGCTGTCAAGCCCATTCAATCGGCCGCAAACCTCAGAAAATCGCGGGTTGCTTCATCAAGCTCTTCCTCGGCCTCACATGGCAAGTTGAACTAGAGTGGGTCATTTTAGGTGGTATAACTTGCGATCTGATCTATACACCTTGCTGATACTTTTCCCTTTTGACTGTGCATGATTTCGTTGAGTAAATACCCGAGTTGGTCGCCGACGTCCTTCAATCGGCCGTGGACTCCGAAGCTCGCTTCTGACCGAACCGAAGTTCCGCGTGGCTCAGGTAAGTCTTCTGGGACTCTTAGAATGCTTCCCAACAACTTATATTAGTCATGTAACGTGCGGAATAGCTAGAACCATGCCTCGCCGGTGATATAGTTTCGGCCGGAGATGGCAAGGTAGTCATCTGATATTCTGCTACGTCAAATTTCTGATATGTTGTAGAGGAGATCCATACGAGTCTAATGCCGTTGGTTTCATGTAATTTGGAGTTTTGTGGGCCAAGTTATGGCCTTCCGACGAGGCGCCGGCGAAGGGTCGCCGGCGCCGATCGTCTTCTCCGGCGGGCCTGGTCGTCCGTTGACCGGTCAACGCTGACGTGGCATGCCACGTCAGCGGCCACGTCAGCGGGTGGGGGCCGTTTAAGAAATAAAAAATAAAACAGATCGGACGGTCGTAATGATGCCACGTGTCGCGATCTTGGGCGTCCGTTCGAAATCTGTGAAACGGCGCCGTTTTGGCCGTGGAGGAGGCGGGCCGGGTCTGGGTCGTGGGCCGGGTCGTCCGACCCGGTCCGGATAACTTTTTTATATATATTATTTTTAATAATAATAATAAAAAAATAATAATAATAATAAAAATTCAAAAAATCAATAAAAAATAGAAAATTGTAAAATATTCAAAAAATTCGGAAAATTCAGAAAAAAATTCTAAAAAATTCCAGAAAATAGGAAATTGCCACACTCAACTGGCCACAACCTGTTTCGGGTCATTTGACCCCCCGATCTTTTCAAAAATGACGGTTTTGCCCTTCCGGCAAACCGTCTTCCAAAAAAAAAAATTCCAAAAAATCCAGGAAAATCCCAAAAAATAGGAAATGGCCACAAACAACTGGACAAGACTCATTCCGGGTGTTTTGAACCCCGACCCTTCTTAAAATGACGATTTCGCCCTTTGGACGAATCGTCTTCCAAAAATTGGAGAAAAATCAAGAAATTCCAAAAAATTCTCAAAAATGGGAAATAGCCACAAACAACTGGCCATGGAATATTTTGGGTAATTCGGTATCCAAATCTTCCAAAAATTGACGATTTTGCCCTTCGGGCTAATCGTTCCCAAATCTTCCCATTTTGCCCCTGGTCCTAAATCACGCCTTCCCTAAGCCCTTATGGCTATACTAGGAGGCCTTTAACTTGAATTGATATGCATTGATGTGATTTATTTATGCACTTGATTGAGCTTTTCATTAAAATTGATTGTGATTGATAGGAATAGTCTTTCAATCTGCATGAAACCCTGAATCAAACCTACCTCGCCTAAAATTGCGCATGCATGAACTCTTAGCTAGGAAAATCACTCGCGTTAGGTACCGAAAGGGCGTTGGTAATGACACCGACGTAACCAAGTCCCCGAACCCAAAATCTCTGGTTTCGCAGAACTGATCGATCTCTCCCAATCGGTCAGTAAGGTTTCCGGTGTACCCTCCAAGAAAGACCGGTGGCGACTCCAAATGCATGCACAAGTTGCACATGCCACCACGACCACACTAAGGTCGAAATCGATCGGCTCTTATCGCCGAGTCCTTTGAAAAATACTCCCGCCGCGATTTGGTATGGGCCTGGGAGGGCTCGCGCCGATCCAAAGCCCGCGATCGATAATCCATTAGCCGCGTCCGCTTCCGGACGGGTCGCGACAGCTGGCGACTCCGCTGGGGACTTTGTTCTAGAACCTATCGTTCTAGACCTCAAGTGGACTTAGGCCGTAATTAAAACGCTGAGTGATTTTTCTAATCCTGCAGGCGCTCTTGAAGGTGAGGTAAGTCCACTCATGGTAGGTGTTATATGTTTTTACAGATTGGAGAAATAAGGGGTGTAGTCCGTGATTAACATTGTCTTATGCAGGTTGGGCGTAGGAATGTATGTTGTGTGGATGATTTGAAGTGCTGATTGATAAACTGTTGTGCATGAATTGCATTGTGATGATCACAACACGTGGACACACACAACCGCGCCTAAAACCCCGGGCGCCGCCTTTAGGAACACAATAGAAGGAATTGAGAATGGAATCTCCGTGAGGAAAAACGCGGGGTAATCCATCGCTTCGAACTATGGATCGAGTCCCAATGCAACGATAGCTGTGCAATGGAATCGGCTCTTTCTAGAACTCGAAGTGGGAACCTTAACCTTAGGTGCCAAACCCTCTGATTTTTAGAAGTTCACCATCACTTGTCTCATGCGCATGTCTTTGGGTGGTTGGTACACCTAAAACCGCACATAAGTCGACGAGTTTGGTTGGTAAGACTCTCTATCCCACAAATCTATTACAGTTCATATGAATATAGGCATTTCATTCATTGCATTCTGGTGATTAGATTAAATGCCATTTCAAGGATAGATGTGTGTGTTTTTCCCAAACGTCCTTGATAGAAGACGAAGAGGATGATATCCCATGACAAGCACCGAGTGAGCAACAAAGGAGCCTACTATGGACATTATTGAGATATCGTCCAATGAAGATGACGAGTTGGGGCAAGTGATCCGGAGGTCACAGATCGAACTTGGGGCATCCTTAAACGTTAGGATCACATTCCTTTGTTTCATTTTCCATTACTAGTCCTCTTGTATAGGGTTTATTTTTATCGAGGCTTTCTCTATCTCACCCCTTAGAGTGATTGTATTAGGGACCTATTGATGTATACATTCAGATGGAACTTGGTTGTATTTCTTTTGACGGGTCATGGGAATGTGATAGTGGCATTTTCTCTAATCATCCGAATACTCCCAAGTCAAGTTTATAATTCCTTTAGAGGAAATCAAAATTGGAAATCTTGCATGACCTTTTTGGTCATATAGGGTAATCCAACCCCAATTTCGCTAGAAGGAATTATACACTTGAATTGATTCATGCATGTCGTACGTCATTGGTAATCCACGATAATTGATCAAGAGTATCGGCATTGTTTCGAATTTAATGACGAGATAGATGTCCAAATTGCCCTCATTCTTAACAAAACGGCCTTGATTTGGATGCCGTATCTTCAATTAAATTTAAAACACGTCATTATGCCTTGCGCTTTTGACTAATTCGTTCTCCTCGAAATTGATCAAAAGCGATTATCGTGAATTACATTCCTTTCAATAATATGCTTTCCTTCGAAGAATACTGATAAAAAACTTTTTGCGCAAGATTAAAACCCTTGTAAAAGTTTTTGTCCTTATTAATCACGAGCAAGCATAAGATTGAAAGGGGTTTATGCTTTCTTTTTCAAATTATTCCTTCTGATTCAGTCGTTTCATTTGCAGGTAAAAAAAAAAAGGTAATAGAGAGAAATCTTCTCCTGGATAAGTCTGAGGCTATTCTCTCATCTGATCATGAGCGAGTTATAAAATCAGGACATATTTGCTCGGCTTATTGATATTATGGTTCGGCTCACCCAAGTTGAAGATGTTCGGATGCTCGAAGAAATGAACCATACAGAAGTTAAAACACACACATTTATTTTGCTCAGTGAAGGGTTTTCAAAAGCAGGTCATACAATTCGGGGTGGAAAAGTAAAGCCAAAGTGAGCCCTAATTAACGACACAAAGGAGCCCAACTGACCCTCCATGTTGTTAATGCTCTGCCCGTACTCACGACTTCGCATGTCCTGGTCCGCAAGCTTGAGGAGAAGGTTTCTGCATTCGCCCTTAACCTCAGTGACCTTGACCTCGTGTTCCTCGGTGATTATTTCCAAGTCCCGAACTAATCCATTCCCGTGAGCTATGTCTGCGGTTATTTTGTCGAGCCGTTCTTCCTGCCAGTCGCTTTGCAACCTCAATAGGACATTGTGGCGGTCGTGCTCGCCAGCGGTCAGGGATAGGGCCAATTGATCCACCAGGTTTCTCCTCTCGCGAAGCAACGTCACGACCCTCTCATTGGCAAACTCGACGGCCTTTTTGTGACTATCGGCCAGATAGTTGGTCAGCACCAAATGATCAGACCGATCCTTGTAACGAGCCCGCAAGACGCGAGCCACGAGAACCTCCCGATCAGCAACACGGTAGGCCTCTAAGGAGTGTGCAAAGAGGGTCGGGAAAGTTCTATATTCCCTCCCCAGCGTAGTACCTTCGAGGGAAGTGGTATCTAAGTCCTCGAGCAGGACACGGATTTCATCCGCGGTTGCAGAATGATCGGTTATGTGCGCGTAACCGCGACCCAATAGGTTATAAAGCTTTTCCCACTGGGCCAAGACATCAGTCGAAAAAGTGCGCACGGGAGAGGAGGCCATTTGCGTTGGGTTGGCTTGAGAATAAGACGAGGCTAATAGAGAGATTAGAAGGAAGAAGCTGATTATGCGAGAACGCTAACCTGCCATACGTTAATCCCTCATTTTATAGCAACTCAAGGATGATGAAGGGTCTCAGTAATAATGCTGGTGGAGCCCAGTTATGGGGTAAAGCAGGAGGTCCCCTCACGAGAACCATTGGATTCGTTTAGGTCCGCGATTTCCGGCTTATCAATTAAAAGATGTAAAAGATTTGTCGGGATCACCATTATTAGAGTTAGGTGGGAGGTAAGCGCAACTATCGAAGAAAGCCCTAACAGGATTTAGCAGTCCCATCACGTTGAAAAGCTAAGCGCGAAATTCAAGGTCTTGAGGGGGAACGTTTGCCTAATGATGCTTGAAGAGCGTCTCCTGAACATACAAAGTCACTCGAAGAAAAATTTATAGGGAGTGAGCATACAGGAGAGAGTAGAGAACTCTGAGTGGGCAAGGACCAATCAAACATTTCTCAATCCAACATATTTAAGAGGTTACTGTCAGCTGCTAGAGGCGACTGACTCAAAAATCTCAGAAATTGAACTACTGAGGGATCTCGAAGATTCCAAGACCAAGTCTAACACCAAAACCATGGAGCCCAACACTTCTGGCAACGAAAATCAAAATCACGGCGACGACGACGACGACATCCACGATGCTCAACTCGGGAAAAGAAGACGTCCTTACCAATACTCTCAGGAGGAAACCCAAATGCTGGAAACCCTCTTCAGTAAAAGCCCTCACATGAAAAAGAAGTGGAGAATTGAATTGAGCCGGGAGTTGGGGATTAATCAGTCGAGGATCCAGTTTTGGTTTCAAAATAGGAGATCTAAATCGAAGGCTCAACGCAAACGTCAGGTGGTCGAGATTTTAAAGGAAGAAAACCAAAAGCTGCGAACAGAAAACATGAGGTATGAAAAAGCTCTCAATATTACCGTTTGCCCTCATTGCGATAACCTCATCGCCCGCGGTGAGATATTCCCCGATAAGCCTCACGCAATGATTGAAGACGTTCATTTACCACCCTACTCCCTCGGGGCATCCCCTGCTCAACCAGATTTTGCCGGAGTCACGCATGAGCAGGATGATCCTACGAAGACGATACAAATGCCTCCTGGGGGATGGGATTTGCATCGCTTTGATTAGAGCTACAGTTTCAAGGAGCTGGATGTTACCGCCGACCAGCTCAAAGCATATCAGCCTCATGCACAACAATTTTCGATAGGGTCGGGTCCTACTGGAGATGAGTTAATCAGTCGTCAAGCCATCGATGCAATTTTGGGCCACGATAAGAAGAGGTTCGCTTGGCCCCCTGAACTGCATTTCAGATTCCTAGACGTGGTTCACCAAATGGGGATCGATTCAGCAACTCCGACGCGCATCTTTAAGGCCATGAATGTACCGGGGCTTAGTAAGGAACTGGTCAGGAATCACCTTGCTGCCTACAGAAAGCGATTAAAACAGCGTCGAGCGGAGCTAAATCGGGAGGAATCCGTCTCGGGCTCAAAAGCTAGGGGCGACCGCCATTGTAATGCTCAGGCATCAAGAGATACCCGGCCAAATCTAAGCATCAATCAAGCTGGCAACCCGGCCACCGGCAAACTGAAAGCTGATCAGAGTGTCCTTCCGGGCCATTTCAACACTTCTCAAGAGCGCGTGTCACAAGTACAGCGAGTGCGCACTCCTCCATTCGAGCAGCAGTCGGCTGGTGCTCTGCCTGCCGCTGGTCAACCCACGACAGACGATTTCTTTGATGAGGGGCTCGATGCCTTGTTCAATCAGTGGGAAGCTGGCATGCTTGGACAGCCATGATCTAGCACCTGACTCGGGGCACGATGGGTCGGTCACTACGAACACCCATAGAAAGAAGAACATGTTCACGAGTAGATCACTCATTTTATCCGTTGTAAAGTTCCTACGGGAACATTTTTCTTTAATGACTATAGTTAATTCTATATTAAAACCAACGCTATCGACGAACATCGTCATGCTCAGTTGTGATGATCCCTTGTTAGATTAAGTCTGAAACCAGAGACGGTCTTTAAAATTTTGAGTGGCCACGAACTCATTCCTCACCAAGCGCCCGGGATGCTGAAATGAAGAGTAACAGCATGCACAGGGAAAATGCCACTTTCGTTTGAACGATGAAAAGGGGTTGAGAGAAGATCATAGCGTTAATTCCCATGGAGCTAAATGAATTAAACGGAGTCATTAATTGCGGGTCCACCGCTGCGCCCCACGTTCTCGGGCCTAGCAAATCATAAAAGGAGCCGAAAGATTGTAGACCCACCACTTTGAAGACTGAACTAGGGGACGAGCGCAATACTCGGTGAAACCGAATCAATGCAAGAGAGTTTGTGATCCTATCACGAGGAAAAAGAAAGGGGAATACAGACGATGAGTAATTGCGGGGTCTCGGGAGAATGGCTTATGTTTATTGTCTAAACAAGATAGTAAAATAAAAGGTTGGCTTTGTGAGTTGTCACGCTTTGATTGTTATGACGGGCTGTTTAACTATCCCTGTTATTTGATTTGTTGTTTGTGAGTTGCACGTTTCCGCATGTGTAATCAAAGATAAAATAAATGGGTCGATAACGTACCTGGGACGTTATCTCTTATGACCTGAGGCGATATGGTAGGGATGGCGCGTGCTCGAGGTTCGGGGCGTGACATCCCCGCCCAAGGTGGTATCAGAGCAAAGTCATCCTGATCCATCTGGTCATTGGCTTGGAGTGATAAGGAGCGATGGATTTCAACCATTCGGCATCATTTAGATGGACTTTTAGGCCTTTTTTCTATTTTTAGGCGAATTTTTATTAATTAAGGGTATTTTTGTAATTTTTGCCTTTTAGGGTTAGCACCATATATAAGGGTGCTTATGAGTTTCTGAAAACATAACATTAATTCAGAATTTTATACAGAGAGGTTTTCTCTTCTTCAAGTTCTCTTGAAGACAAGATCTTATCAAGGCTTCCTTGTGGCGATCGATCGACTTATCGAGCAAGATCGCGAATTTTCTTATTCCTGGTTTCTATAGCGTGGATTGGTTGACACAGGTTCGTCAATAGGTCACGCTCATACCGAGGTTACCAATCACAGGTTCGATTGGGGGTTAAGGTTAGCAATTCGCAACCCTTGGATCTTCGTAGAACGATCAGTTTCCGCAGCGATTCACATCATCTGGTATCAGAGCTGGTTCTACAAGATCTAGTTATTATCTTACTTTTACTAATTTTAATTCAGCAATTTAGGGTTTATATAATTGGGGATCTGTTACTAATCGAATTAGGATTCTGAATTGGGGATCTAGGGTTTATAAAATTAAGGTTTTCGGTCCTAGTTGTTTTGATTGTATTGAGTTCGTAAAAAAAAAATCAGCCAAAAAAATCAGTGGAAAAAAAAAACAAAAAAAAGAGTATCGGTGAAAAAAAAAACCAATAAAAAAATCGAAAAAAAAGGCTGAAAAAAAAAATCAAGAGGACGACTCGTTTCTTTTTATTATTATTATTGTTAGTTGGACCGAATAGAAAAAAAAATAGCAGCAAACATTAACCTGAATTCAAATCTAGCAAAAGTTGCTGAATTGCTGAATTGAGCAGTATATTGCTGAATTGATCTTGCTTGATGGTTTAGTCGACTGTTATGAGGAGCTTGTGAGAATGAAATTCTAGTCTGATAAAGAGCTTGAAAGAAGAGAAACGAGAGGAAAAAGGCAAGAGTGTGTAAGTTTAATTGATGGAAGAAAAAGCCTAGATTGAGTTAAACACGAGGGGAGTGAGAAACATTTTGAGCGAAACACGTGAGGGAGTGTGGTAAGATTTCTTTTATTTCTAACATTTTCTTGCAGGTTAAAAAAAATCATGGCAGACCAAGAAAGCGTAAATCAAAGGGAGGATGGCACCAATCCAAGGGGTAATGCGATTTTAGCAGGCATTCAGCAGTTGAGCTTACAACTTGAAGCCCTTAGCAACCGAGTTGTGAGGTGTGAGACGAGGCTTGATGGTGAACAAGAGCCACCACGAGGGAGGCCACAAAATCAGCGAGATGAGCCTAGGGCGCAACCCAGATGGCAGCGACAATTTGACGATGAATATGTGTCTGATACAGAAGATGATCGAGATGGCAGATTTGGGAGGAGAAACAGACGCCGAGAGTTCAGACATCGAGAAGATGATGAGCTTAGCAATATCAAGATGAAGATTCCATCTTTCCAAGGAAAGAATGATCCTGATGCATACCTAGAATGGGAGAAACGAATGGAGATGGTATTTGACTGCCAGCGATATTCGGAGCTCAAGAAGGTAAAAATTACAGCTGTTGAATTCACTGATTATGCTATAATTTGGTGGGATCAACTTGTGAATAGCAGGAGACGCAATGGTGAGAGATCGGTAGAAACGTGGGATGAGATGAAAGCGGTGATGAGGAAGAGCTTCATATCAAGTCATTACCACAGAGACTTGTTTCATAAACTGCAAAATCTCACACAAGGTAACAAGAGCGTGGAAGAGTACCATAAAGAGATGGAGATTTTCATGATCCGTGCTAATGTGGTAGAGGACCGCGAAGCTACTATGTCACGATTCTTATGTGGTTTGAGCCGAGATATAGCAAGAGTGGTAGAGCTGCAACATTATGTCGAGTTGGAAGAATTGGTGGACAAAGCTATCAAAGTAGAGAGGCAATTGAAGTTGGACCGAAATTACAAGAGTGGTGGAGGTTCAAGCTCGGATTGGAAACCCAATTGGAAGAGAGACGAGAAGCCGAACTGGAAGGGAAACAACACCAAGGTTGAAACTTCAAGGGAGAAGGAGAAAGATGGCAGAGTTGGTTCGAATCCGGTTTCAGGTAAAACTGAAAATCCTAACACTAGAACTCGTGAAATTAAATGTTTCAAGTGTTTAGGCAGGGGTCATATGGCAAATCAATGCCCTAATATGAGGGTGATGATAATGACTGGGCCTGGAGATGTTCAATCTGAAAGTGACAGGGAGGAAGATGATGATGTCATGCCGCCATTGGAGGACTGTAGCGATGTCGAGATGCCAGTCAAGGGTGAATTGATGGTGGTTAGACGTTCTCTTAGTGTGCAAGTCAAGGAGGAGGAGCATCACCAGCAACGTGATAACTTGTTCCATACAAGATGCTTGGTGAATGGTAAGATTTGTAGTTTAATTATTGATGGAGGTAGTTGTACAAATGTGGCAAGTTGTACTATGGTGGAGAAACTAGGATTGAAAACTACAAAGCACCCTAGACCATATAGACTTCAGTGGTTGAATGATAGTGGTGAAGTGAAAGTTTCGAAGCAAATCTTAGTTCCATTTGAGATATGGCGATATAAAGATGAGGTGGTGTGTGATGTTGTACCTATGCAAGCGGGACATCTTTTACTTGGTAGACCATGGCAGTATGATCGGAGGGTACATCATGATGGATACACTAACCGATATTCATTGGTGATGAATCAGAAGACTTACACTTTGGTGCCAATGACACCTACTGAGGTGTATGAAGATCAATTGAAACTACAACGTGAGGCTGAGAAAGAGAGAAAAAGTGAGAAAACTGAGAGCTTGCGTAGAGAGTCTGAGACGCAAGGAAAATGAGAGACAGAGAAAAACAGAGTGGTAAAAGCCGAGGGAAAAGCAGAGAGAAAAGAAAAAAGAGAAAAGAATTTCTATGCAAGATCGAGCGAAGTGAGGAGAGCTTTGGTTCTGGATCGACCGATGCTTGTACTTTTGTACAAGGAGGCATTGTTTACTACTAACGATCTTGACCCGAGTTTGCCTAGTTCTGTCGTGTCTTTATTGCAGGAATTTGATGATGTCTTTCCTGATGAGGTTCCTTGAGGTCTACCACCGATTCGAGGCATAGAGCATCAAATCGACTTGATACCTGGTGCGCCATTACCTAATCGACCCGCATATCGAAGTAATCCTGAAGAGACAAAGGAACTTCAGCGGCAAGTTAGTGAATTACTGGAACGAGGATATGTGCGAGAAAGTCTTAGCCCGTGTGCTGTTCCTGTTTTGTTAGTGCCAAAGAAGGATGGGACTTGGCGAATGTGTGTCGATTGCCGAGCAATCAACAATATTACGGTAAAGTATCGACATCCTATTCCTATATTAGATGACATGTTAGATGAGTTACATGGAGCTTGCATATTTACTAAAATTGATCTGAAAAGTGGTTATCATCAGATTAAAATGAAAGAAGGGGATGAATGGAAGACTGCATTTAAGACCAAGTATGGGTTGTATGAGTGGTTAGTCATGCCATTTGGTTTAACTAATGCACCTAGTACTTTCATGCGACTTATGAATCATGTTCTGCGTGCTTTTATTGGTCGATTTGTGGTTGTCTATTTTGTTGATATTTTGATATATAGTCGAAGCCTTGATGACCATATTGAACATGTGCGAGCTGTTTTACAGGTTTTAAGGGCCGAGCAACTATATGCTAATATGAAGAAGTGCTCTTTTGTGACTAACAAATTAGTATTTCTAGGGTTTGTTGTTGGAGCTGATGGAATACAGGTTGATGAAGAGAAGGTGAAAGCGATCCAAGAATGGCCAACACCTAAGACTGTAGGACAGGTGCGCAGCTTTCATAGCTTAGCCAGTTTCTATCGCAGATTTGTGAAGGATTTCAGCACCATCGCCGCACCTTTAACCGAGGTCATCAAGAAGCACGTGGGTTTCACGTGGGGAGAAGAGCAAGAGAGAACATTCAATCTGTTGAAGGATAAGCTAACTAATGCTCCTTTGTTATCTTTACCAAATTTCAGTGCTACTTTTGAAATAGAATGCGATGCTTCTGGTACAGGAATTGGAGCTGTGTTGATGCAAGGAGGACGTCCCATAGCTTATTTCAGCGAGAAGTTAAGCGGAGCAACATTGAATTATCCAACTTACGATAAGGAGATGTATGCTTTGGTGCGAGCTTTGGAGACTTGGCAACATTACTTGTGGCCAAAAGAATTCGTGATCCACACCGACCACGAGACATTAAAGTACTTGAGGGGACATCAAAAGTTGAACAAAAGACATGCTAAATGGATGGAGTTCATCGAGACTTTTCCATATGTAATCAAGTACAAGAAAGGTAAGGAAAATGTGGTAGCCGATGCACTTTCTCGAAGGTACGCAATTCTAACTACTTTAGGAGCAAAGTGCCTAGGTTTTGAGCATATCAAAGAGATATATACTGATGATGATGACTTGGAAGAGTGTTTGAAGCTTGTGAGCATGCTGCGTTTGAAAAATTCTATAAGCATGATGGCTATCTCTTTCGTGAAAACAAGTTATGTTTGCCTAGATGCTCTTTGCGAGAGTTGTTGGTGCGAGAGGCGCATAGTGGTGGTTTAATGGGGCATTTTGGAATCAATAAAACTTATGAAGTGCTGCATGAACATTTTTATTGGCCACATATGAAACGAGATGTCACACGTGTTTGTGAAAGGTGCATTGCATGTAAACAGGCTAAGTCTACAACTAAACCACATGGCTTGTATACGCCTTTGCCTATCTCGACGCATCCTTGGGTTGATATTTCTATGGATTTTGTGTTAGAATTGCCTAGGTCTAAGCATGGTAAGGATTCTATTTATGTAGTTGTAGATCGGTTTTCAAAAATGGCTCATTTTATACCATGTCATAAATCCGATGATGCATCACATGTTGCTGACTTGTTCTTTTGTGAGGTTGTGCGTTTGCATGGCATGCCTAGGTCCATTGTTTCTGATCGAGATACTAAATTTCTTAGCTACTTTTGGAAGACATTGTGGAAGAAATTAGGTACACAACTTTTATTCTCTACTACTTGTCATCCACAAACTGATGGTCAAACTGAAGTAGTTAATAGGACTTTAGGGACATTGTTACGTGCTATCATTAAGAAGAACATTAAGTCTTGGGAAGATTGTTTACCGCATGTTGAGTTTGCATATAATCGGAGCGTGTATTCTGCTACTAAATTCACACCGTTTGAGGTTGTCTATGGTTTTAATCCATTAACTCCGTTAGATTTAACTCCTTTGCCTGTTGAAGAGCGTGTGGATTTAGATGGTGCTAAGAAGGCCGAGTTTGTGAAGACATTGCATAAAAAGACACGGCTGAATATTGAACACAAGACAGAACAATATGCAAAGCAAGCCAACAAAGAGCGTAAGAAAGTAGTGTTTGAACCCGGCGATTGGGTTTGGGTTCATATGCGCACGGAACGTTTTCCCGAGCAACGACGTTCTAAGTTATTACCGCGCGGGGATGGACCATTCATGGTGTTGGAGAGGGCCAACGACAATGCCTACAAGCTTGATCTTCCAAGTGAGTATGGTATTAGTGCTACTTTTAATGTTACTGACTTGACTCTTTTTTATGCAGGTGATGATTTGAGGGCAAATCCTTTGCACGGCGGAGGGAATGATGTGGACATCGAACCATATCGAGGAGGAGGTGCTAGGGACTCGTTGCTCTATCCGCTTGGCCCAATTACTCGAGCGAGAGTGAGGGAATTCAAGCAAGCTATCGGCATCATGGTTCAAGATCTTTGGAATGGAGGTGATCTTGATTCGAGAATTGAAGATTCTGAAGCTCCTTGGTGCAACATGATTACATTTAACCTCGCGAATTCTGAACGAATTTAGGGCTAACGACCTTCGAATGAGCTCAAATTTGGTCAGCTGAAGAGAAACGGCATCCTAATCAATACTCATGGCCTTTGGCCATGAACTGCGATGAATTTCAACAATTCGGCATCATTTAGATGGACTTTTAGGTCTTTTTCTATTTTTAGGCGAATTTTTATTAATTAAGGGTATTTTTGTAATCTTTGCATTTTAGGGTTAGCACCATATATAAGGGTGCTTATGAGTTTCTGAAAACATAACATTAATTCAGAATTTTATACAGAGAGGTTTTCTCTTCTTCAAGTTTTCTTGAAGACAAGATCTTATCAAGGCTTCCTTGTGGCGATCGATCCACTTATCGAGCAAGATCGCGAATTTTCTTGTTCGTGGTGTCTATAGCGTGGATTGGTTGACACAGGTTCGTCAACAGGTCACTCTCATACCAAGGTTACCAATCACAGGTTCGATTGGGGGTTAAGGTTAGCAATTTGCAACCCTTGGATCTTCGTAGAACGATCAGTTTCCGCAGCGATTCACATCAGATAGTTAGTAGGATTGAAAACCATATGCATGTGATTGTTGCTTAAGATTTAAGGCGATATGCCTGAGTCCTCGCTGATATTGCCTTGGGGTGTGCAAGAACCCGTATAGTACCTACGGTGAGTATAGTTTGTGAAATTGTTTGGGTTGAGCTGGAACCGTAGAGAACGGTTTTTTTGAACATTTTAACGCCAAAGAATGACTACGGTAAAGTACTTCGGTGGTAAGTTAAGTGTCAGGAGTCATGGAAGGAGGACAGACTCGATTACGATGACAATTTAGGCTATGGTGTTATGATATATATGGGTTGCCTTGGAGTTAGGATAAATGGTTGACACCGGACGATCTAGTTTAACCCGCTGTATGTGGTTAGTTGTGAGCTTAGTGGTGATTGATGAGGAAGCTCAACCTTATTGGTTTTGTTGCTTGAGGTGACTCGTCTATTTGTGAGTGGTTGTCAAGGTTACTCGATGTCTGCGATTGATACTTATGTTGGGAAACCTAGGATGGAAGGTATTGCTGTTGTGTATGGATTTACGGATACTTTTCCCTAAGGGTCGCCAAAGCATTGCTGGAAAGGGGAGTAGAATCCATGGTAACGCTGGCTCTTGAGATGGAGTCGATCTCTAAGGCATCATGGAATGGCACTATTAGAACTGGAAGGTCTCAAGGTTCGGATGCAGTAGTCATTGGAGGAAAAGGTTCGTCCGCCCTAGTGCATTGCCTTGGAGAGTTCCTGTGTTAATAGTTAAGAAGAAAGGATGAGTCATTGGGGTTGTGCGTTGACTACGGATAGTTGAATCAAGTGTGATTCGAAACAAGTACCCAGTGTCGAGAGTGAATGACTCGTTCGACCAGTCGTAAGGACTTTGATATCCTCGAATATCGATGTCAGGGCAAGATCTCAGCAGTTGAGGATTTTGATGAGGACCCTGAGAAAGCACGAGTTGTTTGTCTGACTTAGCAGATACGAGTTTTGGTTAACTCGTTCAGCTCCTCTATTCATGTGGTTGCCGACGAAAAACATTCAGTGGACTTGGCCAAGACCGATGGAGACATGGATTTGATGCAGTCTTGGACTGGAAAAAGTCATCGGTAATGACAGAAGTTTGAAGTTTCTTACCATTGGCGAACTATTATAACGTTTTGTGGGAAAAGTCCTATGTAGTGGCTAAGTCTTTGACGCAGTTGCCTAAGAAGGATGATCAGTCATATTGGAAAAGGACATACTGTTATACTAGACTCATGAAAACGATCTGGGAAGAGATATTGATAATTTTGGATTAGAGATCTAAAGGTTTGCGGTACATTTGCCATTAAGTTGTCAAATTTATGGACGGCATTGTTGACACCTAAATTTTGGCTATCTTTTTAGTCATTTATTTTGCAATAAAAAATTAGGAGTTAATTTTAATTCCTACAAAAAATTAATCAAATCACGTTTCATGTTTATTTAAATCATTCATGCATTTCATTTGCATTTGATGGACTGGTGGTGAAGTAATCGGAATTAATCATACAAATTCGGCGGGTGAAAAAAAAAGAAATTATACTCACTTTAGCTGTAAATTCCAAGTAATAAGGCCAAGATTGGGATTTAATTGAACATAATTCGGCCGCTCAAGGACTCAATTGGAAATGGTTCTAAGGTTGGGACTATTTCGTAATTAAAGGAAGAGAGCAAACCCTAGCATACCATTATAAATACACATGTAGGGTTCACGATTTAGAGGAGGCCACACTTTGAATACACGGCCACAAAATAGAAAACACGGCAGAAGATAAGGACACATGATTTCTTCTTCCTCGTGGGGGCTTCATTCGCAATTCAGAAGATCAAGTGCTCGTCTCCGACATCGCTACTTCCACAAACTTGCCGTCGCTCCAATCCTTCAATCTGGGCACTCTGACCCACTGCAAGCAGGAACCTCCAAGCTTCCTGTCGGCTCGTCTTCATCGTAACCTGTAGTCCTAGTTCTACCAAAGCCCAGTGCTATTTTACTAATTTTTATTAGAGTCTTGCAGGCCTTTGGAATTTTCCGAAGTCACCATATCATATGCTAAATTATGAAAGAGTTCCCATGTGGTGAAGTCAAAGGATGACGATGTCATTATGCATATTAAGTGTATACGGTGCAATTATAGGGAAAAAGCATCACTAAACGTCAAGATATTCTCTTGAAGTAGTACTTTTTCCACCTTTGGTCGCAGGAAGAAGTCAGAAGCATTATTCAAGATCCAAAGCCGAGCTTCCCACCGCAACACCACTGATCGAAGGAGCGCTAGTCGTGAGTCCAAGATCGCGAGGCAAATCCAAAGCTGATCCGAATTTGGAACGGTTATTTTCAATTTTAGGCAACGATCTTTATCTGAGAATATTCTTAATATATGTTGCCTATTTTGAATTGTTCGTTACCATTGCATATCTTTTGATTCATGTGATTGCTTGTTTGTTAAAATTTGCACTTAAATAAACAATCATGCCCATAACTCATGCTCCCTTTGTGTCTTGTCCCGTCGGAATATGTATATCAATGCACGCAATTTGGCTTCGATTTTGAAGTATGGTCGTGCTCGAATATACATGAGTTTTATACATCAAACCCTCTATTTTGAGGGGTGGATTGATAACTCCAAAGAATTCCATGATTTGTCCTATGTATATAGGGGTGACGGTAATTCTACATATAATCCGTTCTCTGGCCCTAATTCAAGGGCATGTTGCGTATTAAATCGGAATTTTCGGAATTTAAGGTGAATTATGGGCAAGATTGTTTATTTTTGTTCAAATTCTTGTGTTTTTCCTTTTTAATAAAATTCCCAAAAATACCAAAAAAGATGACACCTTTTTATTAGGGTAAATTACATTTTTTTATCATATGTTACATGAAAATAACATTTAATATAAATTGAGATTTTGAGAAATCGATTTCTTAAGTCATAATTGATGTTGTCTTCACTTTAGCATAGTTTTTGCCATCATTTTTCATAAATCCGAAAATCCATAAAAAAAAAAATACCAAAAATATCATGCATAGCATATAATTTAGAATCATACTTGCCGTGTCTTGCATGTCATTCATGCATATTTTCATGTCATTTTGCATTAACATTACACCTCACAAGAGAAAATCTTAAATCATCAAGTCAAGAATTTTCTCATGAGAATTGGTACCGAAAGGGCATTAATTGAAAAATTAATGTAACCAAATCCCCGAACACTTAATCTCTGGTTCATAGGAATAAGATAGTCCTCCCTCTATTTTATTTAGGTTTCTAATCGACCTACCAATAACGATTAGTGGCGACTCCAATTTGATACATTTTTTTAAATGAACCTAAGTTGCGATTCGGTAGGACTTGGGAGAGTTCGAATTAGGTTAGTTAATTTAATTAACCTGATAATCCGTTAACACGTAGAATTTTTAATTTTAGGTCGCAACAGGCCTTGATTGGTGAGAAAGGAACCATAGGATGGCGAACGAAGAATGTTTGGACTAACGATTATTGGGACTGAATGTATGTGAGAATGGTTTGGATCGCGATCTAACTTAAGATGGTTGATCGCTCCTAGAGAATTGGTCATTGGGAGGTAATAGCCGCTTGTAGAGTCAGAAAGTCAAAGCCAAAGGCATTCTTGAAAGTGCGTGACCTTGTATTTGGAGTAGCAGACGAAAGATTGCAAGTGATTCGAGAAATCA
Organism: Rhodomyrtus psidioides; assembly: GCA_021437785.1. NCBI lineage: Eukaryota > Viridiplantae > Streptophyta > Magnoliopsida > Myrtales > Myrtaceae > Rhodomyrtus > Rhodomyrtus psidioides. The sequence continues at coordinate 1,170,386 of JAILYB010000128.1, read as the reverse complement.
GAAACAAGTAATGCTTATAAGCTTGGTGGTATGGATAAAGGTTTATGTATATCTTCGAATGTGAGTCGGAGAGGCCCCCATGCTATGTGACTAGATTGGTTTAATGACAATTGAAGATCCACAGGAACTAGCTGACTAGCGACTCAATCGGATCACGGTAAAGTGTGTATTGTTTATGATTTGTAATCAAGGAAACCTTAAGTAATGTGTGGAGTGAAGACTATGGGAGCGAGCAAGGAAAGTTCGTAATGACAAGCTAATGGTGAATGGCATAATGAGAGTCGCCAGACAATTAAATGAATTCTTGAGATATATGAGGACCCAGAATAAGAGTAAGATTACGAGATGTGGCAATTAAGGAAGACTAGTTATCAGAGGGCGCGTCGGAAGCATGGTATGGCTATACAGTCTCTTGGAATAACGACAGTAAGTGTCTTGCTTTTGGACTAAACAAAAAGCCTACTAGAACCCATCGCAGTAATCATAGTATTAGTCCGGATAGCAAGAGAGGGGCACCAAGACTTGAGGTAAGATCACTAAGGAATTGATAAGAAGCCTGGTATGACCAAGCAATGGTGAAAAGTTTAGTGCATAGATAAGTGAAAGTGTAGTACTACAAGCCTAGTGAATGGATGTTGCTATCGAGGATTCTGGAGTGAAGGACGAAAGCATTTCACCATGGACGTGTGATGGAATTGTAAGGAACCACGTAAGAAATGCCTTAGTTTGAAAGATAGTAAGACAGTAACCGGATTGATGGAGTCTGCCCATGATATGACAATGTGGAGAGATTTCGCTGGGTATGAGTGCGATGCCCAAGATTTAGTTCCAATCCAAGTTTAGGGCCTGAGCAATTCAACAACAACAATAATGGATTGAGGAGGCCATTGAAAGTTTAGAAGTCTCCTTCGACACGGACTATGGCCTGACTTGCTAATCGGCTGTGCTGATTGAGGTTTGATTGTGTGGCGATCTGAAATCAAGCATGGATCGATTGTGACTGATCTTGCTCAGCTGTAAGTCGACCATTGAATTACCTTGAAGTCGACCAGGTATTGATTCGCAGCATGATTTGCGAGCTGGCATTGATCGACAATCAGGATGGCCATGGACCCAATGAGGGACGACTTGTACTAGAACCCCGTACCAACCACGCACTCGTCAAGGGGCTGATCACCCCGAGCCGTGTGACGTGTTGTTGGAGGAATATGGGTCGAGAAGAACTAATCCTGCATCAATTTGAATTGGTCATGAGAGGTGATCTCGGTAGTGTTCAAGTGCACCATCGATCTAGGAACGGGTGATTCCAACCCTAGACCGGGATATTTGAGGTGGTCCTCGACTCGCCAATCGCGCGTGAGCTGACCCTATTCGACAGAATGGATGGTGTGACCCTTAGTTGAATTTGGTGCCTAAGGTCGGTAACTCTTAAGATGTTTCAATGGTTGACAGATGGTGATTTCGAAGCTTAGAGCGATGATGAAGAGACAGAGCACTAGTCGACCCCATTCGTTTTCAATAGAATGCCTAAATTGCCATTAGTGCTGGTTGTGATTGGCGTTTATAGAACAAGAGGAAAAGCGGTGACAGATCTACTCTTTGGAAGTTAAAAGATGACCAATCGATACTTAAAGATAACTAATTTTCGTGGTTACTTGGACAACGAGTAAGTGGACTGGACAGTAAGTTTACATGGTCACAAGTTGGGTTGAATCTTCAATGTAGGGTGAACTAGCCTGTTCAAATGAATTGGGGATATGGAATTGTGTCGGATTGGTAATCGAAGATCGTGAGTCTGGGCTTGACTGGGGTTTCGGTAGTTGCGCTGTGATTTTAGTGCACCGACGTGGAATAGTGATTGCTATGAATGAGGGAAGCCGACAAGTAATGAGGATGTTTGGAGTTGTCAGTCTCCTTATCCTTTTGGAGAATTGTTGTGGCGTAATTTCGAGGGAATATTTCATAAGGCATGCAGAACGCCAATGAGTTTGGACGAAGTGGGTGAAAGAAAGATCACCAGTCTTGACTTAGTCGAATAGCCAATCGAAGTCGTCAAGATCACCAGAGATAGACTGAGGATAGCTCGGAGCCGTTAGAAGAGATACGTCGATAGGAGGCACAGACTTTTGGAATTTCAAGTGGACGGTCATGACCATTTGAAAGTGTCGCCTATATAGGGATATCTCGTTGTGGCAAGAGAAGAAAGTTAAGCCCAAGGTATGTTGAATCATTTGAGATCCTGAAATGGATTGGAAATTTGGCGTATTGTCTTACGTTGTCGCCAAGACTAGCTCAAGTGAATAACATCTCCCATGTGTCGATGTTGAGGAAGGACGAGCCGGACCCCGCTTATGTGTTGAGTTATGAGGAGATTAACCTGGATGAGCGATCATTGTACGTGGAGCGACCCGTCAGGATCATGAGATAGGATAGCGCAAGTGCCTCGGAACAAAAGGATCCCGCTAGTTAAGGTGGTTTGGTAACACCATAGAACTGAAGGAGCTACGTGGGCGAACGGAGAGGTGTTGAAGGCTAATTATCTCTATCTGTTTGAATAGTTTTGGTTGTACTATAATTTCGGGGACGGAATTTCCTAAGGTGGGGAGAGTTGTGACGCCCTAGAAATTCGCCTTCTGTAAATCGTCTGAATTCGGTAAAGGGAATGAAATTGAATTTCAGTCGATAAGAAATTTTGGACCGTAAGATGTTAAGGGACGAATTGTGGACGACCCCCGAAATTGTCAGTTAATTAGATTAGGCTTAGAAATTCTTAATCGCCGTGATTTAGGATTCGAATCCTCGCACTCGAGCCTGATCCTGTTGAGCCTAGCCTGTGAAAAGACCAAATTACCCCTCCGTCAGTAGAGCCAAAATTCGTTCAGCGCCGATTTATTGAAAAGACCAAATTGCCCATCAATAATTCACTAGAAGACAAATCAATTCAAATATCTTCTTGTGGGCCCCCCATGGTCAAATTCCCACCAACCCATCAACTCTTGTGTCAAGTCCCACCTACTTTTCTCTCTCTCCTCTCCCTCTCTCTTTTCTCTCTCTCGGCAGATCACTCCCCTCTTCACTGTTGCTTCGTAGACACTCCCCCGACGTCTTCTCCTCCTTCGTTCTTCCTTTTCTTGGTGTGTCTTGCGCCACAGCCACCAGCAACCTCTTCCTCATGCTCATCCGCTCGTCCGTCGCTGCCCCTTCGCCATTCCGGCGGCCGGAGGACCCAGAAATCAGCCCCCGGCATCCCCTGCCCTGTTCTTGAACCACCGACCCTCGACTCCCCCTCCTCCTCAGTGAGCCGTGCGTCGCCACCACTACCTCCCGCCACCTCGTCGACGTCCTTTGACCACCTCACCACCACCCTAGCCCAGCCTCACCGCCGGTCGAGTCCCGGAGCCGCCGCGAGCAACCTCAAGATCTATAGTCCCCTGTTTCGAGAACCTGAGCTGTTCGCGGCCCCTTCGCCGCTTTTCGATCTTCACCGCCGCTCGCCGGCCAACCCCTCCGACTTCCCTCGACCCCTCGTCATCCCTCAGTGCCATTGGAAGTCGTCGGACACCGGTAGAGCTCGGGTCAAGCCCCGGTCAGCTCCCCTGTTTTTGGCCGAAAGCCTGCTCTGCCCCCACCGATTCTGTTCGAGCAACGCCGCTGCCTTTGGCGGCCTCCAGCCGTCGTCGCCGGCAACCCACCGACTCCATAGGACCCACGAGGCCTCGTGTCACCCTTCCCTCAACCCCGTCGGCCCTTGAAACGCCCGAAATAGCCCCAAAATCGAGCTCATCTACACTGTTTTCCCTTGACCCTAATCTGACCGCCGCCGGTCGCCACTGTTTCGGCCACCACCAGTCACCGACGCCCACCCCCGGCCTCTGTGCACGTCCACCATTGACCTCGGAGCAGGCCGCCACCCTTAGCCGCCTGAACCAAACCCGACCAGCGACTGTCCTGTTGCTGTCTGCTTCTGTTCTTGGGCTGGACAGAGTTGTTTGGGCCTGATTTTAGGCCTATTGAGTTGGGTCAAGGTCCAAGTTAGGTTGGGCCATGTGTAAGGAAGTTGGACCAAGCGTTTGGGTTTTTTCTTAGGTCTGTGGGCCAAGTTATTTGAGAATTTGTGCCGTTGTTCGAGAATTAAAGTTCGCAGTCCGTTTGAGTTCGAGGTTCACGTCGTAGGATTGTTCGAGGATCGTCGTTGCCGTTCATAGCCGTTGAGACCGCCCGAGCTTGATTGGGAGTGAGTTAACCCCTAAACCTTGGTTAGGGCGCTAATTGCGCCTAGGATTAGTTAATTAGCCATTTATGGTAATTAATTAGAATAATCGTGGTCGGTTTAGAAAGACACCGAATTTAGGGTAAATGGCCGCGATTAAGTAAGCTAGTCATATTAGATAGATCGTTTGTGGCTAATTGGTGATTAGAATTGATTGATTGATTGATTGGGTAATTGATTGCCATTGTTTGATTGCGAGTGAGCGATAGTTCAGAGCCGAGAGATCGATCAATAATTTAATGAAATTTGAATTAATCATTGTCGTTTGATTAATTGAATTGGTTAATCGATCCTGTAATTGATTGCTTGATTGACTGCAGTGGAATGATTGTCATGTGATGTGATCATGATTTGATGAGTTCATCGTCCGTGTTAGGCGCAAGCCTAGTTATGGAATTGCGCATTCATATGACCTGCATGGATCAAACTGCATAATTTAGCATGAAAATGGCCTTGTGCCCAGTCTTTGAGCACCTCTGTATGAGCATCCGGCTTAAATCAAAGATGATAAAATTGATTGATTGTTGGATGAAATGTGTAGTCATATGATGGACGATGAAATTCCTACCAAGGTCTTGACAAAATTGTACCGTGACAATCAGAAGAATACAACTTGTCGGAAGCACGTCATTCTGTGACACTAGTTTGACGGATGCCGGTCGCAACTTGTGATGGACCGAAGCCCGGAAGGGATTCCTAGTAGTCATGTGCCGTGACAGCCGGATAACCCATAAACTACTGGATGCAGTCGCCGGAAGTAAGGGACGATGCCTGGCACTGCCAGAAGAGTACCAACTGACTAGTGTACTAGGCACCAACTAACTAGTGTGTCGTGCTGACATGCCCTATCTCATAATAAATGGACTACGTGTGACGTCATGTATGTCAACTGATGTGATGATTGCCTTGACTGGGTTGTTTGACTGTCATGTCGTGTCTGCATCGCATTTTGTGTGGCTTCCTGGCGAGGTAAGTTGCATGTGGTTGGATATTTGTTCTGTGATGACTATCATGTCTATGTGGTAGAATATCCTGGGTGAATCAATGTCCTAACCGAGCTTAGGCGTTGACTTCACTGAGATTTATTTCTCACCCCGTCGTGGGATAACATTTTCAGGTCCCAAGTGGCAGAGCCTAATAGATGCTGAGGCGTGACTTTTGGAGTAGCCCCGAAGGTCGTGTTAGATCGAACCCGATAGTCTGGGGGTTGTAAACCAGGAGTCGAAGAATGGCTTATGTTTATTGTCTAAACAAGATAGTAAAATAAACGGTTGGCTTTGTGAGCTGTCACGCTTTGATTGTTATGACGGGCCGTTTAACTATCCCTATTATTTGATTTGTTGTTTGGGAGTTGCACGTTTCCGCATGTGTAATCAAAGATAAAATAAATGGGTCCATAATGTACCTGGGACGTTATCTCTTATGACCTGATTCGATATGGTAGGGATGGCGCGTGCTTGAGGATCGGGGCGTGTCATTTGTCCTCCTGTTCGGGGAGAAAGAAGCCATGTTTCTCGCCCATCGCCATGATCAATTTTCATTTATCCACTCATGCAAGACATGGGATTTGGTTATTAATAAATGTTTTATTTTTATATGCATTAGGCAATCAACAATATCAGTAGAAATTTTTTTTCCTCCATGAAAGATGAACAAAATTTTAAAAGAGATTTTCAAAGGTAACAGTCTGTGTAATCTTTTTATTTTATTTTTTACATAATCCATTTTTATCACCATTAATTAGATAGTTCTAATCAATTGTTGGTGAATGTCGGTTGTCTTAAAAAGAAGGGATGCATATACTGAAAATCCTAAAACTCATCATGAAAATGCAACTGAGTCCTAAAACTTTAAAAAAAAAATACATTTGAAAAGAAGGGATGCATATATTGAAAATCCTAAAACTCGTCATGAAAATGTAACTGAGTCCTAAAACTTTAAAAAATACATTTGAGCCTTGAATTTGTTAGAAAAGTACAATCGAATCCTAAAACTTTTAAAAAATGCAACGAAATCCTAAAACTTGTTACAATTACCAAAGTACAATTGAGTCCTAAAATTTTAAAAAGTGCAATTAATGAAAAGACTTCATTTGATCAATTTAATAAGTTTTAAGACCTAGTTACCATTTTCGAAGGTTTTAGAACTCAATTGCATTTCACATCAAGTTTTAGAATTTGATTACACTTTTGAAAGTCTTAATACTTAATTGCATTTTCTTGACAAGTTTTAGGACTTCCAACGAACTTATCCCTAAAATTAAATCACATCAGGTCATCTGCATCAAATTTCTCCGGCTGACATATTTAAGCTAAATATGCTAGTTGATTATTACTCGATGACACTTCCGTAGGGACAAAAATAAAGATTGCAAGTATGAATGCAGCTATAATAATCATCTCTTTTTTGGAGTAAACTTTTCCAATTAATCTTACAATTCGAGGGTCGCAACTACGAAAATCACACACATCTATTATTAGCTGGTGATGTCCATGTTCCTAAACATCAAATTACATATTTAAAGTAATTTTCTCCAACTAGGGATGAAGGGGAAAAGACCACAACAGACTAATTTTTAATACGACCCGTTAATTTTTTTTCTTATAATATGATTTCATCATCATTAATTCGGGAAAAATACACTACAAGGGCCATAACTTTCGTACGGCGTACACTTAAGTGCCATAACTTTCAAAACATTCACTTGAGTGCTAAAGGACGTGGCCGCTGGAAAAGGCGAGGTGGCCGCCGGAAAGGCTGATGTGGCGTCGGCGAAACGATTTTCCAGAATATTTAATGTACACATGGCATATTTATTTTCTGATTTGTTTTAATTACTGAAAATTAAAAAAAAAAAAAAAAGGGCGAACCCTTGATTTCTCGGTGGTGGCCGGCAAGGGTCACCGCCGGCCGGTGGGGGCCAGGGTCGGCTCGCCCTAGCCAACGGCCGTCGCAGCCTTGACAGCGTTCAGAGAGGGCCCAAGGCCCTCGCTCAGATCATGCGAGGACTTCGAACCCTCGTCTATTCCAATTGAGGCCGCGACGGCCGTCGCTGGGGCCGTCGAGGTCTCGACAGCGGCGATTGAGGGCGGTTCCACCCTCGATTGCGCCGGCTGAGGCCGCGACGGCCCCTGGGCCAGTCGGTGGTGGCCGGCGACTACCCTCGCCGGCCACCACCCGAGAAGCCCTAGTTTCTCTCTTTAAAAAAAATAATTAATTTTTCTTTTTTTTTCCTTTTGTTTTTCTGATTTGAATAAAAAATAGAAAATATTAAAAATTGACGTGGAATTTCCACATGGTACTCAGAAATTCAATAAATAATAATAAAAATTACACTTCGTGTTTTTTGGTGAAAATAACATTCAAGTGAAAGCTTTTGACACTCATCTGAACATTTTTGCTCCGATGTGGCACTCAAGTAAACGTTTTGAAAGTTATGGCACTTAAGTGAACGCCGTACGAAAGTTATGACACTTGTAGTGTACTTATTCCTCATTAATTCGTATAGTTGATAAATCTTTTCCAAACCATAAGAAGTTATCACGGATGATGGAGGTATTACACAACAAATTAGTTTTACATGGACCCTATAAAATCCTTCAAACGCATTGAAGTGTTCCACTAGTTTGTATCCTATAAAAATTATGCATTAATTTTGAAGTGGGAGTCGGGGTGTGATGTTGGAATATTTTTGGCGATGTGGGAGTTGGTGGGTGATAGACTGATAGGTATGGTCCAAGGACCAAGGGTCTCAAAGTATGAGTCCCTTCTCTCTGTGTTGAGATGGAGTTACAAGCTCTATTTAAGAACTCCAGCATTCAATACTTAGTCTCAAACCATTCATCCACCCAATGGCTACCACCATCAGGAAACTCACCTCACCATGGTCCTCATTCTGGTCGCGGCACTGTCTTCCGTTCACCAGTCACGCCCGGCCATCCCTTCCCTTCCACTAGCTCTTCTACTTGGGACCAAACGATTGGCTATCCGATCTGGGTTCAAATACCACGGAGAGCCCGGCATCCCGACTACTCACCCTGCTTTCAGTCCCATGTTCATGCCCAGTAACCTGACCCCTCAACACGACATCCTGACCACTCACCCTACTTTCAGTCTCATGTTCAAGCCCGGCATTCCGACCCTCACCACGGCATCCTGACCCCTCACTACGGCATCCAGACCACTCACTTTATTTTCAATCTCTTGTTCAAAAACCACAAGTCCAGCATCCCGATCACTCACCATTTTTGGTACCTCGTTCAAAAACTACAAGCTGGCATCCTGACCACTCACCCTGCTTTTAATCCCAAGTTCAAGCCTGGCATCTCGACACGTCACCCTGTTTTCGGTCCCTCGTTCAAAAACTACAAGTACAGCATTACGACCACTCACCCGCTTTCAGTCCCATGTTCAAGCCCGGCATCCTAACCCCTCACCACGGCATCCCGACCCCTCACCCTGTTTTCGGTCCCTTGTTCAAAAACTACAAGCCTGGCTATAGAAAAGAGGAAAAAATTCTGAAAGGAATCAACGTGATTTTCTATTTCTCCATCAGTTTACAAGCCTATAAGCACTCTTATATATAGAGAAGAGAACCAACCCTAATTTACCTATAAATCAGAAATATAAATAGAAACATAGGATATACATAGAAAGGGAATAAAATCCTATTTTGAATATATACAGCTCATGCTAACACTCCCCCTCAAGTGGGTGAGAAAATATCTTTGATACCTAGCTTGACTAGTGAACTGTGAAAAGCCTGACTTGATAAGGCTTTCATAAGAATATCTGCCAACTGATCTTCAGACATGACAAACGGAAACTTTATCACCTTAGCATCCAAGTTATGCTTGACAAAATGTCTATCCACCTCAACATGCTTAGTACGATCATGTTGAATTGGTGAGAAATTTGAATCGCAGCTTTATTATCACAGAATAATTTCATCTTAGACTCAGGTGGGAAACCGAGTTCTGTCATCAACCTTTTTAGCTATAATAGCTCGCACAGACCTTTAGCTACCCCCTCGGAATTCTGCTTCAGCACTTGATAAGGATACAGCCTTCTGGTTCTTGCTCCTCCATATTACTAAGTTTCCTCCCACAAATGTAAAATAGCCTGATGTAGACCTTCTATCAGCGATGCTACCTGCCCAATCTGCATTCGTAAATCCCTCTACCTCAAGGTGGTTGTTCTTTGCATAGAACAACACTTTTCCCGGAGCTGACTTCAAGTAGCGCAGAATTCGAACTAAGGCATTCATATGTTCTTCACTCGGTGCGTGCATGAATTGGCTTACAACCCCTATGGCATATGCAATATCGAGACGAGTATGTGACAAATAAATCAGTCTCCCTACTAACCTTTGGTATCTGTCTTTATTAGTAGGCACCTGATGAGGAAACTCTCCGAGCTTATGATTTTGAACAATAGGAGTGTCAGCAGGCTTACATTCCAATATTACAACCCCAGCTAATAAATCTAACACATACTTTCGCTGAGATAAGAAAATACCTTCCTTCGACCTGACTACTTCAATTCCCAAGAAATATTTAAGACCTCCCAAATTTTTCATCTCAAACTAATTAGATAGCAGCCCTTGAAGATCTGCAATTTCTTCAAGATCATCGCCTGTGATGATCATATCATCCACATATATGATCAATAATGTTACTTTGTTTTGTCTACGCTTCAAAAATAATGTATGGTCAGCATTACTTTGAATGTATCCATACCTCTTCATCGTTGAGCTAAACCGGCCAAACCATATGCGGGGTGATTGCTTTAACCCATATAGTGATCGTTGAAGTTTGCACACCACATTTGACTGATCAATACACGCATGTCCTGGTGGGACTTCCATGTAGATCTCTTCCTCTAGATCTCCATGAAGAAATGCGTTCTTCACATCAAACTGGTGCAAAGGCCAGTTCAAGTTCGCTGCAAGTGACATCAATACCCGTACTGTATTCAGCTTCACAACTGGAGAGAACGTTTCTTGATAGTCCACACCATAGGTCTGGGTATAACCCTTTGCTACCAGTCATCCCTTATACCTCTCAACTGATCCATATGCTTTGTATTTAATGGTGAAGACCCACTTGCATCCTACCGCCTTCTTTCCCTTCGGTAACTCTACCAATCTCCAAGTCTTATTTTTTTGCAAGGCTTCCATCTTCTCTTTCATTGCTTGAATCCACTTGGGATCCTTCAAGGCTTCTTGTAATCCACTAGGAACTTGAATTGCGGAGACATTAGCCACAAACGCTTTCAAGCGCTCTGAAAATCTTCTTGTCGAAACATAATTGGTAATCGGGTACTTCGACCTTCATTCCTCTACGTATGGTGAGTACTTATTAGGAGCCTTGCCTCGATTGTGTCTGTCAAGCAATTTATAACCAACAACCTCATTAGTATTAACAAGAGACTGATGTGTGATATGAGAGCTTACCTTCAGAGTATCCTCAGGAGACTAGTCGGGTACTGAAGGGGGGATATTTTGAGGGAGAGAGGACTGTACTTCAGGTTGTACTTGTGACTCTTGTAGCAAAATACTCGGGTGATCATCTTCTTTGTTGAGAATTTGATGTCTGTTTCCTTGTCCACTGCCTTGATCTACCATAGTCCCCGCCATCATCCCACATTCCTACCAATTTAGTCTTTCACCACGGATCTCCCCCTGAAAGGTATAATTGGTGGTGGAAAAAAAGAGTTCAGACTCAACAAATGCGACATCCATGGTCACATGAGTTTTCTTTGTGTTCAGATTGTAGCAACGATATCCTTTCTGGTGAGTTCCATAACCAAGAAGAACACACTTGACAGCACAAGGGTCAAGCTTCGTTCGCCGATTCTTATGCATATGGACATAGGCCACACACCCAAACACCTTAGGAGGTAAAGTCAAGATTGAGGGGATTGAGACATGCGTCAAAAGAGCCTGGAGCGGGGTCTGGAATGCTAATATACGAGAGGACATACGATTCATCAGATGCACAGCAGTAACTACATCAGCATCCCAAAAACGATTTGGAACCTATCCACCCATCAGGAGTGCCCTTGCTGTCTCTAAGATATAACGATTTTTCTGTTCAGCAACACCATTTTGCTGGGGTGTCTGAGCACAAGAGGTCACATGAATTAACCCATGTTCTTGAAAATAACCGTTGAGGTGTTGATTAATATATTCGTCGTCGTTGTCACTCCGAAGGACACGGATTTAAGTTCCAAATTGGGTCTTAACCATGCGGTGAAATACACGAAAGATTGTTCCGACTTCATCTTTATGTTTCATTAAATATAACCAGGTCATCCTAGTACAATCATCCACAAAAGTTACAAACCAACGAATACCAGACATAGTAATAATTGGTGAAGCACCCCACACATCAGAATGTATTAATGAAAAAGGAGTCCTGCTCTTATTAAAATTCAGTGGAAAAGAAGCACGATGGCTCTTCTCCAAGATGCAGGTCTCACAGTGAAATTCAGAATCCAATAAACAAATAAACAACTGAACAAGTCTGGAAATAATTTCTTTAAATACCCAAAGGAATGGTGTCCTAACCGACGGTGCCATAACCAAATTTCTTTCTCCTTAGTAGTAGATTGATTGCGGGCGTGATATGCTCGGCTTTTAGTGAAGTCATCCACAAAGTACAGTCCCTCCCTCTTAGTACCACGTCCAATAATCTCCTTCGCAAGGATATCCTGAACAAAAGGAGGGATACATGAGTACACTGCAATTCAATTCATCAGTGATTTGTCCAATAGAGAGCAATCGGTTAGATAAGGACGGCACTAGTAAAGCATGAGATAATGATAATGACGGAGAAAGTTCAAAACTGCCAGCCCCTAACACCGGAAAACTACGACCATTAGCGTTATATATATATATATATATATATATATATATATATATATATAAGGCAGAAGAACACTACAAGTGCCAATATTTGTGTACGGAGCTCACTTTAGTGCCAATATTTTTTTTTTTGGATCATTTTAGTGCCAATTTTTGTCAAAAACGATCATTTCAGTGCCAACAGGACACGTGTCATGATTTCCGGGAAGCCACGTCAGATCACATTAGGACACGTGTCATGATTTCCGGCAAGCCACGTCAGATTTGGCACTGAAATGATCGTTTTTTACAAAAATTGGCACTGAAGTGATCCAAAAAAAAATATTGGCACTAAAGTGAGCGCCGTACACAAATATTGGCACTCCTGCTGTCCTTCTGCCATATATATAGTCTCCTTGGAGCGATTTTATGCAAAAGATCATCCAATATGGTGTCATAGGATCAGTACCGCCTGAATCAATAATCCACCAATTATACCTCCAGTCTGCGAAGTACTGACAAGTGCAAGCCCATTATTACCTGTAGAATTGGAATCAGGTGCAGTGGTGGAGTCTTCCTGCAGCACCAACGATAAGGGAAAATCACCTGTGGCCAAGGAAGCTTGTCCTCTACTTGTCGAATTCTCAAATTTCTTTTTAGCCTGCAGTTCTTTCCACCAGTCAGGATAGTCATACCGCTTAAAACAAGTCTCCTTCGTATGTCAATAATTTCCACGGTGTGTATAATTCCTTGCTGCTAGCAGTTGCGACTTAGGTCTTGGACCAGTGCTAGAGCGTCCTCCCCCAGGTGGAGTAGAACTAGGAACCATTCGTAAAGTAGCATGTCCGGGCCGATTTTGCTGGCACGAGACACCATAGCAGCAACATTGGGAGTCTGAGGATGTGCCATCATAACGGCCTGGCGCATGTCTTCTCTTCTTACACGTGCGTAAGCTTGTTTGACCCTAGGAAGTGGTTGCATCTGTAATACATCAGCCCGGACCTTGTCTAGGCGATCATCCAGGACATCCAAAAATAAGTAAACACGATCTTCTTGAACCAAAGTGTTGTATCTGTCAATATCATAATCGCAGGTCATGGGATTAGGCCGGCGAAAATCAATTTCTCGCCAAAGTCCTTGAAGGTCATTGTAATACTTTTCAATGGGTCCGCCTGCCTGCTTCGAACGAGTTACGCGTCGCTTTGAATCATACACCTGGGAGACATCAGCACCATCAAAGAATGTCGTAGCCATCGCATCCCAAACTGCTTTTGCGGTGGGGTATCAGATGAAGTTACCAATCAATACAGGATCCATGGAATTGATAAGCCAGCTCTTCAGAGTTGAATCCTCAGTTTTCCACTTCCGGAAGCCTGGATCATTCGGAGGGGGTTGGGGAAAAACCCCAGTAATATATCACAACTTGTCTTTATCGGAGATGTACATATCGACAACTTGGGACCAAAGACCATAATTGCTTCCATCCAACTTGACAGAAATCGGGGGAGTCGGAGTCTCAACATCAGATGTGGGACATGATGTTGAGACAAGACTTGGGTCAAACGCTCAATAAGAGCATCGGTATTCGAAGGTCCCCCTTGTGCTACCAAAGGAAGACCATCGTCAGTCGGGTTCGTGTTTGCCATAAGGATGTAGTTTGATCGGAGTAGCGACGAAGATCGCGACAATGAAGTCTAGTGACGAAAGTTAAGTAGCTGAAATTCTGCGCTAATTCACCCAAAGAAGGACGCACGAACAACACGTCTTTTACGCAAAACAGTGAGGAAAGCACTCTGAATAACTGCACTAGCAATCAAGTGAAACCGTGCCAAATAACTGCTTTTTTTTTGCACCAAATCAGCAAGGAAACAGTCTCAAACAGCAATAATTCTCGATCCAAGAAGTAGTGAAAGATAGGCCAAACCGTAATGATGTTCTCAGCAAACGGTGCAGGAACACTAACAGCAAGCGATCACGGGCTGAGTTGAACGTTTCTTGAAGATCACCGAAAATTGTTTCTTTCTCTGTCTTCAAAACACCGAAGTGCTTGCTAGTTTTCTTAGATTTGTTCGAAAAACGATTAGAAAACCGATTTGCTAATCCCCCACCACCAAATCAGCATAAGACCAGCAGAAGAGGTCTACGTCAGGCTAAAGTTTTTAGCGAAAGTTTCCACTATCCAGAGTCTTTCCTCAAGTGTTCAGAGTACTTCCGAAAAAAAATGGGAATTCAGATGATGCTTCATAAAACAAAAAACAAAAAAAAAAGGTCCAGATCTGCTGCAGGAGTTCTTAAAATCTGGTCTGATGAAGGAACTTCTTCGAACTTGCTTCGATAAGGACAAGAAAAAACTCACCCTCATCAACACGAGTGACGTGTAAGAAGGAGCACACGGTCCACCAATTTGAACGAAACCTCGCACGAAGCACCTTCCCCCAACTCGGCGACCAGATCAGAAGAGCCCCTCGTCCAGTGAAAAAATCCACTCGCCTCGCAAAAATCCTCGAACCACGCTGATGCAGCCTACGGCGAGCCAACACTAGCAAAAGATCTCGAGCACGAACGTGCATTCACGAGCGGTGAGTCAAGGCGAGGAAACCCTAGGCTCCGATACCATGTAGAAAAGATGAAAAAATTCTGAAAGGAATCAATGTGATTTTCTATTCCTCCATCCGTTTACAAGCCTATAAGCACTCTCATATACAGAGAAGAGAACCAACCCTAATTTACCTATAAATCACGAATATACATAGAAACATACGATATACATAGAAAGAGAATAAAATCCTATTTTGAATATAATATACAACTCATGCTAACACCGGCATCCCGACCACTCACCCTTCTTTCAGTCCCACATTCAAGCCTGACATCCTGACTCCTCACCACGGCATCTCGACCACTCACCCAGTTTTCGGTCCCTCATTCAAAAATTAAAAGCCTAGCATCCCGACCACTCACCCTGTTTTCGATCCCTCATTCAAAAACTACAAGCTCGGCATCCCGACCACTCACCCTGCTTTCGGTCCCACGTTCAAACCCGGCATCCTGACCCTTCACCCTTTTCGGTCCCTCGTTCAAATACTACAAGCCCGGGATCCCAACCCCTCACCACGGCATCTCGACCACTCACCTTTCTTTCAGTTGCACGTTCAAGCCCGGCATGCCGACCCCTCACCGCGGCATCCCAACCACTCACCCTGTTTTCAGTCCCTCGTTCAAAAACTACAAGCCTAGCATCCCGACCACTCACCTTGCTTTCAGTCTCACGTTCAAGCCCAGCATCCCGACCCCTCACCACAGCATCCTGATCACTCACCATGTTTTCAACCCCTCGTTCAAAAACTACAAGCCCGGCATCTCGACCACTCACCCTATTTCCGGTCCCATGTTTAAGACCCCTCACCACTTCATCCCGACCACTCACCATGTTTTCAGTCCCTCGTTCAAGAACTACGAGCCCGGCTTCCCGACCACTCACCCGGCTTTCAGTCCCATATTCTAGCCCAGCATCTCGACCCGTCACCACAGCATCTCGACCACTCACCTTGTTTTTGGTTCCTCTTTCAAAATCAACACGACCACTCACCCTGCTTTCAGTTCCACATTCAAGCCGGCAACTCGACCTCTCCGTTAGTTTTTGTTAAATCTAACCGTTAAAGTGTTAAGTTTATGACATGTGGCCATTGACAAGTGCACTGGTTTGAGATTTTTATCCTCTATTTATCACATTTATATCAATTTATAATTTTTCGTGGCATTAACTCAATTTAACGAAGGGTAAATTTGTTGCATGTATACTTGTTGGGGGTAAATTTGTCAAATTTGTACAAGTTTGGGATTTTTCATGGCTAAAAAATAGTTTGGGGTAAATTTATCACAAGTGTATCAGTTTGGAGTTTTTTTGGTGAAAAAATTTAATTTAGGGTAAATTTGTCACAGTTGTACCAATTTAGAATTTTTGGTGGTCGAAAAAGTAATTTGGGGTAAATTTGTCACAAATGTACCAGTTTGAGATTTTTCATGATATTAACCCCACTATAAAAGACGTAAACTTTTACCCTCTTGACAATTGTAGCTCCAACTTTGAAGCATTTTCAAAAGGGTTAATACCACGAATAATTTCAAACTAATACATTTGCGATAAATTTGCCCTAAACTAATTTTTTGGGTTATCAAAAATCTCAAACTAGTACACATGTAACACATTTATCCTCCTTTAGTTTTCTTCAATTTTACCGTGAAATTGCTGTGTTGGCTGACAATGGCAATAACTGAATTGACCCGGCAAGTCCACATGGAAATCTGGTAGATGAACTGATTGATTTTCAGGCATATCTGAATAGACCTTCTATTGGTGGTGGAGTTTGGTTCATACGGCCTAATGATCAAAAGACTATTACCCTTATTTCGTCAAAAACAGAGGTGAACATACAGATATACCATTTTACTTGTTAGGTCAATGAAGTTATTGCCATGTGTCATAAATCTTAACAATTTCATGGTAAAATTTGACGGAAGTTAACGGACGGTAAAAGTGACATGCACGTATTAGTTTGAAATTTTTGGTGACCCAAAAATTAATTTGAGATAAATATGTTACATGTGTACCGATTTGAGATTTTTCGTGGTGTGAAATCCTCCCAAAAGGGGCACAATCTTATACACATGAGACTATTTTGACACAGTTTCAAACATCCTCAAGATAGGCACTTACTTATGGAAATGGATCTCCTAACATTGTCAATTCAATGTTAAGGATGACATTGATCAAATCGGATCGTTCAAATCAAAATGAACGGCCTGATTTGATCCATGTCACCTCTTGAAAAAAGAAAGGGAAATGTGGGCGGGAATTTTTAAAATTTTTAGGAGGTGACATGGACCAAATTAGGCCGTCCATTTTGATTTGGACGGCTCGATTTGGATGGCTCGATTTGATCAATATCACCCGTAACATTGCAATCTCCATTTTGGTCGTTGCTACCTCGGTCATCAATTTCATTGCCCACTCCCATGAACGATGAAAACACCTTTCGTGCATCGATTCCGCAACTGGACCGCGTGGTCGATCAATCACAGTGCACGCATAATTTCCCGTGTGCCGCTCGACTTTTGTGCTTCGACCAATCGCTAATTGCACCGTCGGTTTAAAATGGAAATGTCGAAAGAAATAAATTGGGAATACTTGCATTTTACTGTTTGAGGATCAAAGTGTTGTCACATTAATCCAACGAACACGAGGAGTATGGTTTGATGGTCGAAGAATAGATTTCGATCGGTTTATACACCAAGAGGTCTAGTTGGGTGGGTAAGGAAAATACAATCCCAAATTAGCAAAGTATTTCATGGGTACGTGTAACGACATGATACGATGAGGGCAGGGAGTGATCCCACGGCCAAAGGGCCTAGACAAGCGATTCCTAGCATGAGAGAGTGATTTTAGAGTGTGTGTGTGTGTGTATATATATATATTCTAGAATTAACTCATTGATTCGGCTTTTGACGTAATGACAATATTTAGCTTTGAAATTCCAAAATTAAGCTTGATCACCTAGGAGCACTCTCAGGATGTGTGACCTTCTAGGAAGGTGCTCTACCTGCAAGCCAAAGGACAAAACCGTGAGGCTCGGTATGGGACTGGCCAAAGCGGACAATATCTTCCTGAGTTAACCCACGGACGTCACATAGGGAGACGTAAATGACTTTTCAATGAGAAAAACAAAGTGAGGATGATGGTTTAATTTGGGTAAATTCCAATTGAAGGTGAGAGCCATAGATTCCTATAACTGGAAAGTGGAAAGCCTCATCTTTCTTGCTGATTTTAGGTGATCGTGGTTGCACTTGCTTTTAACTTTTAGTGGGTGCTCTCTCTCTCTCTCTCTATAGAAGACGAAAGAGCACCTCTTCTCGTGGACTAACAACGAGAATCCACAACAGAAAAGTCGTTAATTCTGTTGCTAAACAACCTCGTAAGAGCCGGAAGTCAAACTGGGCCGAGATGTTTTTAGTTCATCCTGAGGAAACGCCAACTTTGTCACCTTTCTATTCTTGTTGTTCTAAGGATAGACCATTCTCTTCTGTGTCCTGTGTATTATAAAGAAGAAGAGCCAGGGTTTCTTTGCGCTCTCTCTCTCTCTCTCTCTCTCTCTCTCTCTATGTTTTGCCGCCATGGAAGCTCGAATGGAGGTAAGGCCAAAGCTCAATCAGATATTCATTGTTTTAGCCCATAAAGATCCGAAACGAATGGCAATAGTCCCTTGGATTTATTCGGCCATTGGAAAGGAAAAAACGCAAAAATACCGATAGATGGGATCATCTGGCGATGACGACCATCGACTGAAACAGCCATGAAAATTTTCATGGTTGCTCGAATATGCGGCTATGCATACTGACTCGAAAAATGGTCCTATTTGCAGGAAAATGGCTATCTGTCCGTCCCTCAGTTCGGGGGGTGGGATCACAAGGCCGCGGGAGCAACTGATTATTCCATGGTGTTCTCTCGCGCCCGCGCAAACAGGAAGCAACACAAGAGGGAGATCAGCCGCGCAAGCCTTGGGAACGAGAAAGAGTTGATGGCCGCCTATCATCAGGACGACCCGATCATGGTAAGACACCCTCCAGTTCCGAACTATGCAAAACTCTGTCCCCATTGATGGTTTTAGCTTACCGACTAGTACTGTATCATCGATACTGTTCGGGAAAGCGATATTCATTAAGTGAAATGGGGAACCCCATCTCGTTTCATGTCGATATCCCCTCGGTCAAATGCACACCAACCTTAATAAACAGGGCGGCGCTTTCACTAGCAATAATTAGTTGCAATACGTTTTTCTTGAAGAGAAACAGATGCGATGACATGCTTCTAATGTTCTATGTTTACTGCGTGCAGAGGAAAAAGAAGATCCTGACCTACATTAACTGTTGTATAAGGCCCTGATTTCCGGTTCTAAACTTCGACCAACGCCAGTGTTTAAGAACTGACCGCTCCATCACGTAGCGAGTTATCCGTGTAACATAGTAGAATGAAATCCTGTTCATCTGTAAAGATGTATCGGAAGTTTCTGTAATTTCTGACAGAGCTTTATGTACCTTATTTCACTTGGAATGAAATCTATGTACTAGTACACTAATCCCCGATGTTATTGAAACACGAGTTCCAGTTGGGTATTAGCAATCTGGAATTTCGAAAAATACATTTTTTTTTTGGTAAAGGAATTTCGAAAAATACATTGTTTGCTGCATTTCATCATAAGTCATACCTAAATGATACCATACTCGAAACGTGACCTTACTCGTTCAGGCATTTGATACATGTTCTAGGGCGATAAGTGCTCCAGGAAACCTAGCCTTTCGGCACTAACTTGACCATGTCAAGCCACATGATAACTAAGCATTTTCAGTCACCAGCACCTGATAGGATCCACATATGACGTGCCATGGCTGAGACCTGCAGAGTGTTCATGCTCACAACAATTGTTTGAATATCGTGTTTGTCTCTTGAGAGTTCAAAGTACCTCCAGGTTATGCACACGATCTTCGTCTCTTTACAGGAGCTTGAAGGGACGATAGATATCTAGCATCTTCCTTGTCCATTCCCCCAAAAGAAAACCAAAAGGTGGCATCTCTACATACTTGCCGGAACCACGAGCGACATTGAGCCGGCCATCCATCCAAGCAATCCTTCCTCCTGCAATTGTCACTTTGACCTTTCCCTGGAAAACAAAAATACATTTTGTCGCACTTAAGCTCGAAACGGTCATCTAAGAATAGGCCGAAGGAGAAATGGGCAGAAGGAGAAAAAGTTGGAGGATAAGGACAGAAAGGTATGGAATGTGTTAGTAGTGAATGAAGAGAGATCGTAGCAGAAATAAAACTTATTTTCCCTCGCCTTCCCTCATAGACATTTGTATCGGATCTAGAGTGGTGGTTCCAGGCACTGATCTCAAAACTCGAATTTGGGTTGAGAATGATTATATCAGCATCAGACCCCGCAAGGATCGCTCCCTTTCTCGGGTATATGTTGAAGATCCTAGCACTGTTCGTGTTCAAAGAACAAATGTTATCTGATATAGCCATCAATATGTCTGAGAATTCATTCATCAGAAAAAGGAACATAATGAAAACATACCACTC
The DNA here is from genome assembly GCA_021437785.1 of Rhodomyrtus psidioides. NCBI lineage: Eukaryota > Viridiplantae > Streptophyta > Magnoliopsida > Myrtales > Myrtaceae > Rhodomyrtus > Rhodomyrtus psidioides. The sequence goes on along the minus strand of JAILYB010000128.1, from coordinate 1,150,134 downwards.
GGTACTCGTTATCCGGACATAATCAGAGACGGAAATTTGTCCAGATTCCTATGAACATTAATGAACTGTGTTTCAGTTGGTAAGGTTCGCGATTGAGTAGATAAATGCAACTAGCAGCAGCTGCTTACCACCATTGTGTCCCAAACAAGATGCATCCTCTCCTCAATACCTACAAAAATCACAAATTGAGATGTGAGATGGAACAATAAACAGCTCAGCTGATCGGCTTTAATTATATTAGAGAAGACATCCTATGATTACCATTAACGCCATTTGGGATTTTCCGAAAATCGTCAGTTCCTAAAGTTTTTTGTGTAGAATTGAATGCGCAATGATCAGTTCCTATGAGCTGCATATTGTCAAAAGAAATTACATGATCAGGAAAAAAAATCTGCGTCTTAAGTTAAATACTTTCAGAGAGTTGTCTTAAGTTTTGTAGGAACCTGCAGAATTCCTGTTTAAAGAGCTGCTTGAAGAGCTTTGCCATGCTTAAGTGATCTAATCGGTGGGCTCATGACATACCTGAAATTCCAAGAGTGCGACTTGATGACACGGCTGAATAACAAGCGTTTTGGGACCAAAACAAAAAAGAAGAGAGTTAGCATATGGAAATGAGAGAACAGAAACTTTCTTTGCGGCGGTGATGAAATCGGGATCCCAAAGCTTAGAATCATCCAGGACTAATCCAGAAACCACTGGCTCTCCAATGACCCTCTGCCCTGCAGTTTTGCAGATATCCTGTGACTGCTTAATTGTAGGTTGCTCAATTCAAGGACATAAAAGTGAGAGATCAGTGAAAAAAAAATCAGATAATTTTGTTTCTAAGAAAGACGATAAACGAGAAATTTGAAAAGCATCTAAACTGAAAGAGGGCCCTGTGTAAAACAGGAAGCAAAATTTTTCTCACTATGATTGTTTGAGAACTTAGTGAATGTGAAATCATTGAGAAAGAAAGAGGTACCGATGTTGTTGCCGACATATTAATGAAGTAAATCTGTCGTCATCCTGAAATTACCAATTACCTGACCGACGAGCTTTTGCTATTTCTTCCATGGCATCAATGCTCATCACATGAACAACATATGGCGGTGTGTTCACAAAACCAGCCAAACGAACTGCACGAGCAGTTGCCTCTCCTTCGAGCTGCAAATGCAAAAGATTACAATACATGCAAGCGACATATCTTGTTCCATTCCCGCAAGTCTTGAAATTGTCTTCACAGAAGTTGAGATGTCATTGCATTTGGAAACTCCAGAGGTTTTACATATTCAAGGCTGAGCTTACACGGGAATGGATCTGTTTTCCTTATTAAAGAAGACCATCTTCACGATAAACAGCATCTCGGGAAATGGTACAGCAATGTGTTTTTTACCGTACTCAGTAGTTAGGTTCGAACAGTTGCGCTTAAAGGCAGGGCTTTTAGGTATAACTATTGACAAGAGCTTGCAGATTATTTTACTAGAGACATGAAGGCAAGACAAGCATTTGAGGAGAAAAAGATACAAGAGAACGCCGGTTTACAGGATGAATCGTATATAATTACGAGTCTATTTGTGAGGAAAACTTAACTCGACTGTCTGAAGTTGTAACCCTTCGATTTGATTTCTTTGTTTGCAGAAGTAGCCATTCTAAAACTGGAACGGGAATAGAATGTGTTGCCATTATTTGCAGAAAATGTCCCAGTTGCCTTATAATCTAAGCCACATTGGAGTTCACTCAGCGGAAAAAGGAAAGATGCCAAATTTTACCACCGGGGGCCTCGAGAGAGCATGTCCTTCTGGTCCGGTAATACCAAGTTCGATCATTCTGTTTTGGCCTTCAAAAACAGCATCGCCGTTTTCGGCATGGACCATCACCAATGCACCCAGGGACTTGCATTTTTTCATTCCTTGCAACAGAACCTCGTCATTGACCATCTGGTACCCTTTGTAGGCCATGAAGAACTTGAAAGAATTGATACCTGCAATTTCTCTTTGGAATCATAAGAAAAGGCGCATCGACACTCGAGAATGACGTGCACACAAGCACCAGCAGCTTGCCGCTCACCTTTCTGATTTACCACGACTTCCATCTCTCGAGAGACGGCTTCGTCCCACCTGTAAATCACCATGTGGAAACCGTAATCCATACAAGACTTCTCTGCTTTCTTCTTGTATGCTTCGATGCCCACGATTAAGCTCCCGTTGAAGGGTTTTACGAAGTCGATGTGCATTGTCATCCCGCCAGCTAAAGCTGCAGCTTGACCACTGAAGAAGTCATCGACTGCCTTGTTTCCTGTTGACTCCACATCGAGGTGAGTGTGCGGATCGATTCCACCTGAGATCATGGTTAAGATGAGAGATGACCATGATTGTCGCAAAAAAGTACAAGCGAAACGGCATGCCCGGAATTTGGACAACCCAAAAATCAATGAAACGGCAACAAAAAGGCGACGATGTGCACGCAATCGATTGACTGAAATGTGAAATGTGAAATACATAATCTGGAAAGCTTCTGTAATCAGAACCAGGCCATCAAGAGCACAGTGCAGTGAGATACAAGGTTAATCAGTGCATAATGTTTCTTCCATTTACACTGTTCTGCAGACTTCAAGCACATAACGTATTGAAGAACTTCTGCATACAAATTATGCAGGAACAGAAAAAATGCAGAGCCACTATAAGCTCTACCTGGCATCACATACTTCCTGGTAGCATCGAGGATGGTCACATCATCACCCACCTGCTCACAGTATTCGACAGAGTAAAGACTCGATTACGCGAACTACAAGTTCAAAGACCACATTGGAAATAAGTTGCAAGTTCATGGGCCAAATGCATATATTTTGAAAAATTCAACTGTACTCTGGGAAATAAAATAACAGAAACTGGCATTAGAACCTGTTCTAGGCAGTAGCACCTGTTCTATAGTTTGGAAACAAGAAATCACCTGCTTGATATGAGGCTCCACCGTGACGATGAGGCCATCCTCCACATAAACATCAGCAATCTCTACCCCATGAGCGTTCACCACACTGCCTCCCTTTATCAAGATCTTCGGCAGCGAAACCCCTTCATGCCCGATCCCGGCATCGCCATACTGCACGACACAGCGACCATTCTGGTGTTTACTGGTGTTGGGAACTAAACCCATTCTCACTGAGAGCTAATTCGTGGAAACATTCCCATATGAACCACTTGATTCACTAATCGACAAAAGCACATTACTAGAACGTACCTTAATATTCACAGGTTAAGAGCCCTTTGCGATTTCGTCGGAGTTCCTCTGTCGTCAATGCTAATCAACGATGAGTCAGTCGGGAGGAGCGTTCTACGTTTACTGCGTTTTTAGGAGCGACAGAAATGCGTCGATTGATTAAAACTAATAGGGAAGACGTCAGTTTTAACCAACTCCAATCAACGTGACTTTTCACATTTGAATTGGATAAAGGGGGTGTGATTACCCGCATGGGCGCACACCGAAACCCCCGTGGACCCCACACTATAATCCGACATCTCTCACTCGCCCATGTAGGGCAAACAACTCCCGCTCGCCCACAGAGGACAAAACACAACTCTTAATATTTTCGCAAAGTTCATATTGGCAAATAACTCGTGCGACCAACATACTCTGAGAGCTCGTTGTCACACATCCGTTCGGAGTACATAACAGCTCTAAAAAAATGGACATAATCAAATATAGATTTTAGTATGATGTACCCTAGATCGATCAGTCACATATATATCTCTCTCTGGATCTCATTTAAAATTTGATATATTATATTCATAGTTATGATCACACTAAATAATCATAACTGACAGGTGTGTGAATATAATTCATAATGTGACTTAAAACTCCAAATCAATCTTCCTCCTCCATTAGACCTCTCAATCTCAGTTTAGCTCGCTTTCAAGAAGTGTCCATTTAGATTGAATCAATTTCATAACCATAGGCAACACTCTAAGATAGCAAACATTAAATAAAAATCTTGAGAATAATGAAGAGTCATGAGGGTACTATTAATGAGGAATTTTCATTCTCGAGAGTCTCACACGGCTTAAGAAAGTTGAGATCATATCTTTTGCCAACTCTCATTGATCGTCCATGCATACGTAATATGAAATACATATTACGATATTTTCTCCTTCCCCTTGGAGCGTATGTCTTCCTATTTTAATATCGTACAGATGATCATTTAGACACACTCAGTGTCTGACTTGAGTTCACGTAACAACTCTAGCCAAAAGTTTACATTAGAACTTTCATCTGGCAATAAAGACAGGTAAGGTGAAATATGTGGGCTATTTCACTTTCGGACATTTAAATTTTAAGTCCTCATCCTAACATTCTGTTAAGGAGGCATAAATATTTTAAACTTGAGCTCTCAATTATCACCTAGATAATAAGTTTAAAATTACCTCATCTCTATTCGTCACACAGTGAACAGAGGCGATTACCTGTGTAAATAGACTTATCTTTTATCTGTCCGACATACATTTTTCAATACAATGCACCAAGCATTATCATGCATAAATATCAAATAGACTTATAGACTTCCATATTGACAAACAACATCATCAATTATTAAATGTTCAGGGAAAAATACAAATATTCAATACATCAACATCTACGCAGTCCTAGAGTCTTTACATAACCAAGAAAGACATATCTAGGAATTGGCTTTGTCATAGGATCTGCTAACATTTTATGCGTAGATACATACTGTAGGTTTACTTCCTTTCGTGCCACCATGTCCTTGACATAATTATACTTAATGTCTATGTGTTTGGTCTTGCCATGGAACTTAGGATCCTTAGTGTATGTTATTGCTGCCTGACTATCACAATAAACCTTTACAGGGTTTATAGCATATCTAGTAACACCCAAATGATCTAGAAATCTTCTAAGCCAAACACCTTCTTGTGCTGCCGCTAATAAAGCCACGAACTCAGCTTCCATAGTGGATAAGGCTATACATTGTTGTTTCTTACTGCTCCACGATATGGCGCCGTTATTCAGTGAGAATACATTTCCAGAAGTGGATTTCCTCTTATCCAAATCTCCTCCCCAGTCAGCATCAGTGTAACCCTCAAGGTGCACATCACTTCCTTGGTACTTCAGCGAGTAATCGGCAGTTGCTTTCAGATACCTCAAGATTCTCTTAATGGCAGTCTAATGTGCTTGACCTGGATTGGATTGGTATCTACTGACCAGTCCAACTGCGTAACAAATATCAGGTCTTGTACACATCATAGCGTACATGAGACTTCCAATAGCACTGGCATATGGAACGTTTTTCATACTTTCTTGCTCTTGTAGAGTCTTAGGACGCATTCTTTGACTTAACCCTTCACCTTTTGCAATAGGAGTATCAATGGATTTGCAATCTTGCATACGAAATCGTTCAAGGACTTTATTAATATAAGTCTCTTGCGAAAGAGACAGTAACCTTTTTGAACGATCTCTCGAAATCTTAACTCCGAGAATGTATGTAGCCTCGCCCATATCTTTCATTTCAAAATTTGAAGATAGCCAACCTTTGACTGTCTTGACAAATTTCATATTGCTTCCAGCAATCAGTATGTCATCAACATATAATGACAAAATCACAAAGTGACCTTTGGATCTTTGGATATACACGCAATTATCTTCATTAATCATCTCAAAATCAAATGCCACTATGGCATTATGAAAGCGTATATTCCATTGTCTAGAAGACTGCTTAAGGCCATAAATCGATCTCAGGAGTCGACAAACCTTTTGTTCTTGGCCTTTTTTAACAAACCCAACAGGTTGTTCCATATAGATTTCTTCATCTAATTCTCCATTGAGAAACGCAGTCTTAACATCCATTTAATGTTACTCAAGATCCAAACTAGCCATTATTGCCAGAATAAGGCGAATCGAGGTAAATCTTACCATAGGAGAAAAAGTATCTTCATAGTCAATTACTTCCTGTTAGTTATACCCCTTTGCCACAAGGCGAGCCTTGTGGCTTTCAATTGAACCATTAGCTGTGCGCTTTATTTTGAGAACTCATTTGTTCCCAATGGCTCTGTGTCCTTTTGGAAGATCAACTAGTTCCCAAACGTGGTTTGATCTCATTGACTCCATTTCTTTTTCCATTGCTTTCGTCCATTTTTCCTTATCAGGGCATGATAGGGCCTCATTTACATTTCTTGGCTCATCCTCTTCTAGTGGAGCGATCATGAAAGCTTCCCCTTCAATTTCAAAACGTCGTCGAGGAATGCTTTTGCGACTTGTTCGCCGTAGAGAAAGTTGCACCAAAGGTACTTCATTCTCCATTATGTCCCCACTTGGACCAGATAACGGTATTGATTCATCAAGTGGTGGCAATTGAGACTGATTCATACACAATTCACCATTTCTCACATTACTCCCAATTGAATCATTATATAATGCAGTTCCATTATCCTGATCTAAGATCTCAAATAGGGAACAGTCTTCACCTATTTCGCCCTTTCTTGAAAAATCATTCTCTAAGAATGTGACATCTCTTGATTCAAATTCAGTCACGCTTTCGCTTTCTTATAAAGGAAGCGGAGACAAGCCTAGGCGAGACGAGCAGGTATGCTATCCCCACAACACGGCGCTCCTGGCCTTAATAGGGGACTGCATGTTTGCTCACTCAAGCCCATTCTTGAAGCTCAACCCTCAAGGTGCCAGATATTTCTGGTTCAACAGGTTCCACATAGTGGCAAGTTGAAGAGCATACTAAACCAAACCAATCGTACTACTGAGTCAACAAAAGGATTCAGTTATGCGAAAGACCATGCTTATAGGAAAGGAGAAGAAAGGAAATTTAGAAGCTCATGATTTTGGAAAGCACACTGATATTTCACATAAGGTTCTTCCTCCCCGTTTACAATGCCTTCGGGGGCCTTTTATAGGCAAATCCACTACCACCACCACCCGAACTCCGCAAATCCACTTCCTCAAAAATGGATTACCTCTATGAGGTGTCCTATGTGAATGATGATCGCAAAATCTCCGAAACACAACTCCCACTTATGAACCCCTACTTCGCTTTTTGCAAACCAGCATCATTTTCTCACATTCGCTCCATCAAACATCTCATCAAATAAACCCCTCGTTCTGTCAAAGAATATGTCCAGTCCACTAAATTTGACTAGCACCCCATCCTGTCTACGCAACAAGAGCAGTTTGTAACTCTCCAAATTCCACCTGAGTTCCCTGCCCAGTGGGCTCAACAGGGTTACACCCATCTCCACTTTGGCGCCATCCGTTTGGCTCTATCTCTGCATGGACGAAAGGGTTTACCCGTAGTTGCTCGGGTTGCTCTCCTTGATACTCGCTTCTTAGAGTACCAGCATGCTTGCATTGGCACTGTTCAGACCACTCTGAACGCAGGCACAGTATTTGTCACACTCTTCCCAAATTTCAACATGGCCTTGGCAGATCCCAACCTTCTCTCTGCTTTGAAGGTCCAATTGCAGATCACTGGTGCTCCTCAAACCACATCAGCCATAATTGCTACTCTACACTACCAGATGGTGTACAAAGTACAAAATCATGCCATTGATCTCAACCTACCAAGTGCAGATGATGCCTTGCTTATCTCTGTTGACAACGACCAGACTTCATGTATTCATATCCCTCGTCAACTTCCAAGAGATCAGCTTGTTAAACTCCTTCCTGACAGTTGGGTGACCAACTATGAAAAACTCCACCAAAATTCCCGACCTGTCCAATCCTCTGAGCCACAGTACAGCAAGAAAAAAGATGGTACGGTCACCATTAAATTCACAAAAGAGAAGGAAGACACTTCTTCCTCTGTTTTTCCATCATTCCCCACCATCATGTGTTTCACCCCGTGTCCAACTGAGTCTGTCAGTATGGAAGACCCAGATCCTAAAGCTCATGTCCAATCCTTTGATGACCATGGACGACCCATCCATTATTACAAGGATCCCTCCGGACACTGCTATTGGGATGTTGACTGTTCCTGTTCCTCATGTTTGAACTTAGATGATGAGGATGACAGACCGTCCTCCAGAAAGAAGAAGAAGAAGGAAGATTCGCTTTACCAAAGGTAACTAGACGGTAATCCAACCGTGGGTCCTCTTGGTGAAGACGGCGGACGCTGGCAGTATATGGTTGAGTATGGTTCACCCAAACCTCCTCAAATTACTGCACCTCCACCTGCTTGTCCCCCAGATGAACCAAAGCCGCCACCACCACCACCAAATAAACCCATCACTTCTCCATTCTATAAACCCATCCTCAAATGGGCAAAGAAAAACTCTTGTCCCATCAAACTCCCTCAGCCATACACTTGCAATCCTAAACCTGAACCACCTCATGTTTTACCCAGTATTTGCATGTTCCGCCCAGAAGACTTCCCACCTTTACAGCCTGCCCCATCTGAAGAAAGCTCAGCCACTTTCAGATTCCCTCCAGTTGAAAGTTTCTCTGATGCACAGCAAAAATACTTACATTCTCCAAAGATCACAACTCCACATGATGTTGATCTTCATGGAAGACGGAAAGGCCCTACACCTGTTGAAGCTGTTTTGAATTGGCAGACAGAGAATGCTCTCGCCCAGAATGTAGCAATAAACACAGTGGCTACTCGTCTTGACAGGGTAGACCATGCTACATCTGTCTCTAAGAAGATGTTGGAAGATTTCCAGAATAGGCTGTACCTGATGGAAACAAAACAGATTCCTACAAGTCATTATCTGGAAGACCAAACTCCTGATATCGAGAAGCTTGGACGCCAAGTCCAGATACTGCAAGAACAACAAGCTCTCCTTGAGCAAAGGAATCTACAAGCCCCGGATCCATTTTTCTTTCCGACAGCAACTCCTAACCCCACATCCTTCATGCCAAGCTCTCCAGACCCCAACTCTTTTGCAGCTGTACTCAGCACAGCACCACCCCCTCCAAAGACGAACTTCCTTGCTCTTCGGGATCGTCTTAAAAAGTTAGACCAAGAGAAAAAAGAAAAAAGCAAACAGACCTTTTTCCCACCTCCTTCAGCACCACCAGAAAAATCTCCTCCTTCATCCCCTCCTCATAAACCTTCCCACTCATACATGGTTTCAAATCCCTTGGAAAATTTCCTTCGAAACCAGGTTCCCACCATCTCCACAGTGAAACCCATAAATCCTTCACCCCCAGCTACTCCTGAAATCTCTATCAGTGAGTCATCTTCCATTCCAAATACTGAATCTTATGATTCTAGCACCCAGTCTGTTGTGGCAGACGTTATGATGGCTGACCCTGCAGAGCCAATCATTGAAGAAGAAATGGAAGACCAACCTGAAGTTGAACATCCACCTCCACCTTCCCAGCCTTATCATGACCCATCGTCATCAACCTATAAATCATATTCGTCCAATTTCTTCACTTTGGATGATATCCCTTACCACAAATGGGCAGAAAGGCTCCAAGAGTTTCATTCTTGGTTGATTACCAGAAATCTGAAGGAACACAGTTCTTATGATGTTCTCCTTGAGTTTGTTACTCAATTCACCGGTTCCTTAAAAGATTGGTGGAAATTAGCCCCAGAAAGAGACCAACTCAAGTTTTTAACCATGTCCTTTGATGAAGCAATCCAGCTCATTCATCTTTTCTTTATTGGCCAACCTCAAGATTCGAAAGAACTCAAAAGAAAAAGAATTCTTTGAAAGAAAATGCTGTTCTCTGGCCAAAAAAGACCTGGATCGACACTTTCGAGAAATGATCAAGCTTTTCTACCAGCTTGGTTCTGATCCTAATCTCAAGTCCGTATTCCTGACTTCCATCCCTAAAGAGATTAGTTAAGTTGTTGAGAAAGCCCTGAAGCTAAAAAAACAAGACCATCACAGATGCGACTTTTGGAGAAATCCAATAGTCTATCCACCTTGTCATTGAAGAAATGTGCCACAGAAGAGAAGTCTTCAGAAGTTACCTCCGGGAGAATCGTTCTCTCGAAAAAAATTGTGACAATCCTCATTGGAAGATCAAGTGCTCAAGAGATTGCAGTGATCCCTCTTGTGCTGGCAACAAGAAACGCAAGCACTTCAAGAAGTTCTCCTTTGAGAAATTCTCTTTTGGCAAACGAAGACCTAAGAGAAGCAAGTGGAAGTTCCTTCGAAAAAAGAAGCGGCATCACTCCTCTGCTTCTGGTTTCAAGAAGAAGAAGAAATCCGACCGATGCTACATCTGTAGCAAGAATGGGCACTTTGCAAAAAACTGTCCTCAGGCAAAGCGCCAAGGAAGCTACATGATCCAAAAGATCTCCTCCACCACAGGAATCCCCTTGGATGATGAAGATATTGAGTCTGTATTCTCTGTTGAAGATGAACCTTCACCCGACACACTGTTTGCCCTCCAAACATATTCATCAGACTCTGATGAATCCCCAGGTGATATCTTTGCATTCTTCCCTGATACAATCCCCGATTCCTTCCATGTCCAACCCGTTTTCCACTCTCCATATATCCCCATCCAAATCCATACCCCAAAAAATGACAAACCTGTCCAAATCATTGCTCTCATTGATACCGGCGCTGCAGCATCACTCATGGATATAAAAGTACTCCCAGAAGAATTCTGGATGCCTTACACAAGGTATTTCCATTCTGCTTCCGGAGATACTTTTACCATAAAATTCCGCAGCAAAACCATCACCCTCCAAATATTTTCAGGCTGTTCCATATCCACAAAAATCCTTGGTTGTAATTCCCCAGATAAAGACCTCATCATTGGTTGGGATGTTTTAGCCCAACTTTCCCAGCTCAGAATTAAACCCACTGGTTTACAATTTGGTGACCAGTTTCGTGAATATGTGGATATCCAGAGACTTTTCATCATTCAGCCAGAAATCCTTGATCCAATTACTCAAAGTCTCTTATCCTGCTGTTCTGAATCTCATTCCCAGTTTATCCAAACTTGTTCAAACCCTCTTTGGAAAAATCCTGACTTCTTTGTCAAACTCCCATTCAAGAAAAGCGAAGATGTTAATCCCACAAAAGCCAGTCATTCTGGTATGAATCCTGAACATCTTGCTTTGGCCCAGAAGGAATGTGCCGACCTGCTCTCTCAAGGTCTCATTGAACCCTCTGATTCATAATGGGCTTGCGAAGCCTTTTATGTGAACAAGCGAGCAGAACAGAATCGTGGTAAGCTCAGATTGGTGATCAATTACCAGCCCTTGAACAAATTCCTTCAAGATGACAAATTCCCTTTGCCTCACAAAAACTCTTTGTTTGGTAGCCTAGCTTAGGCTAAGATCTATTCAGTGTGGTCGTGGTCATGTGCAAATTGTGCATGCATTTGGAGTCGCCACCGGTCTTTCTTGGAGGGTAGACCGGAAACCTTACTGACCGATTGGGAGAGATCGATCAGTTCTGCGGAACCAGAGATTTTGGGTTCGGGGACTTGGTTACGCTGGTGTCATTACCAACGCCCTTTCGGTACCTAACGCGAGTGATGTTCCTAGCTAAGAGTTCATGCATGCGCAAGTTCGGGTGAGGTAAGTTTAATTCAGGGTTTCATGCAGATTGGAAGACTATTCCTATCAATCACAATCAATTTAAATGAAAGCGCAATCAAGTGCATAAATAAATCACATCAATGCACGTCAATTCACATCACATGGCCTCCTAGTATAGCCATAAGGGCTTAGGGAAGGCGTGATTTATGACCGAGGTAAAATGGGAAGATTTGGAGGCGATTTAGCCCGAAGAGCAAAATCGTCAATTTTTGGAAGACTTGGATACCGAATTACCCAAAATATTCCATGGCCAGTTGATTGTGGCCATTTCCCATTTTTGGGATTTTCTTCAATTTTTTCTGAATTTTTCGAATTTTTTTTGAATTTTTTATGATTTTTTATTTTTTATTGAATTTTTCCTTAATATTTTCTTTGACAACCTACCACACTTTAACCAAATAAACAGGCTAACTACTAGATTGAAATAAATACATGCTAATCAAGTCTATAATGACGATATTTAGAGAAAGAATATATATATATATATATATATATATATATATATATATATATATATATATATATATATATATATATATATATATATATATATATATATATATATATATGGATCGGGTATGCAAAATATACCGGATTGGACACCAGTCTTCAATCGCCTAGCCCCAGCGTGCGACCATCTCCATGCGCGTCACGACTCCTTGTGATCGGCGAAGACCCTAAATCCGGTTCGCGAGCTCCAAACTCTAATCCGCGGCGACTAACGAAAATTCCGAAACTGATTGGATACCGGTCTCAAACTCCGACGGACCACAAACTTCAAATCTTGGACAATGGGTCGAAGTCCTCAAGAAGGTTGGCCCATGGGCTTAAGGCAAGGCCCAAACTCATGGCCAAAATCTGTGGAACACGGCCCAAAATCCTCGGACGGTCGGCCCAAATTCTTGGCCCACGGGCCAACTCTCTCGGCCAACTTGGCCCACGAACCAGGCACAAGGGCCCATATGCTTGGCCCGGATCTCAGGCCATGGCCCAGCGAGCCGGCCCACAAATCAGGCCCAAACAGGCTCTCGGCCAGAACAAAACACGGCAAACGGGGATTTTTTAAGACTGTTCCTTGCTCTTTGAGGCGGCGCAAGGTTGGGACGATGAGGTTCAGTGGTTGAGCAACGTCCGGGTATGGCTATGGTGGTCGGAGGGAGTCGAAACAGTGACAACAAGGGCGGCATAATAAGCCCTAAAGCAGAACAGGGCGTCGGGCAGAGTGAGGGAGGCAGAGCAGGTTCGGTTTGGGGAGGGCTGCTCGGGGTTGAGGTGCGGCTAAGGGAGCTCAGGCTGGTGCGGGGGTGGCTAGACGACGTCAAGGGATGTCTGAAGGTGGTCGCAGGTGGGTGAAGCCACGAGCTGAAGGTGGTGGAACCGACGGAAAACCGGACCTGAGCGGAACCGAGTCAGAACAGGGGAGTAGCGAGCAGAGCAGGACTTCGGGCTGCTCCGGGGCTTCGACTGTCTATCCGACGGAGGAGAGGCGACGGAGGAGAGGCAACGGCGGATGGTCGGAGGAGGATGAGGAGGTGATGTGGTGGTAGCTGTATGCGGTGGTGGTGGTTGATGGGCGTCGGAACAGAAGCTGCCGCCCAAGGACGCAGAAACAGGGGCGCCGGGCCTGCAGATTGTTCAGCTATTTTTGGGGCTGTTCGGCCGGCATGAGGCGGTCGGGGACGACAGCTGGAGGTCGAAGAGAGAGGGATGATGATGGTGGACGGCTGTGGCCGCGGCTGGAGCGCCACAGCGGCTGCAAAACAACGAGGCAGCAGACCGAGCTCGAGACAGAGCAAGGCTGACTGCTGGTTTTCTGATGGTTTTCCGGCGACCCCTAATGGCGACAGTGGTAATGACGAGGTGAGGCCGATGGAGGAAGAGGTGGTCCGGGTTTTCTCGTCGTCCCCCCTGGTTCTCTTTTTATTCACGAAAATCTCGAAGAAGAAGAAGATCCTCAGCCCCGGGGCCAAGGTGTCGTGGAAAGACCAAACAGGGAAGAGAGAGGGAGAGGCCGTGGGGAAAAAAAATGAAAAGGAGAGAAAGAGAAAATATAATATAATAAAATAAAATAAATAAATAAATAAAAAGAGAGATAAAATCATTAATTAAACAGACACTTTTTCTTTTTGCTTTTTCTTTTAAATGATGATGTTTCACATTTCCCTTTTAATTATTGCTAATATTTTTTGCCAAGTTCAATTTTATGATGATCAAACAATACCTAAAATCGAACATGAATTTTATTATTTATGAGGTCAGAGAATAGGTAAAATTTAAATAAAAGTACAGACTATTTTTTATATCTTCGTGACCTCGAATACTATTTTTCTTGATTTTTTTTATATTTTTCGAAATAAATATGAAAAATAAAATAAAAAAATATATTTTTTTTTGTTCAAAATGGTCCCTTTAGCTTGGCCAAGGCTACCAAAGTTGATTTTGTGATTTTATGACCTTTTCTGATATTTTTAATTAATTTTAAAGTATAAAAATCACAATAATAAATGGTAAAAAAATCAGGTGTCAACAAGCAGTCAACAAAGCATTGCCCCAAAAGGCAATTGGTAAATTAGCTTACGCCATCATAGACCTAACCATTTCAAGTAAGGTTCTGTTTCTTCTTTCAGCTACTCCATTTTGTTGAGGAGTATATGGAATGGATAACTATTTATTTATCCATTTTCATCACATAAATATCTAAAGTGATCAGATAAATACTCTCGACCTCGATCGGATCTCAAAACTTTTATTTTCTTATCTAACTGATTTTCCACTAAGATCATAAACTTCTTGAAACAACTTAATGCTTCCGATTTATGAGAAATCAAATAGATATATATATATATATATATATATATATATATATATATATATATATATATATATATATATCCATATCGAGTATAATCGTCAATAAATGTGATGAAATAAACAGCACCGTGCCTTACTTTCACATTCATTGGACCACAGATGTCTGTATGGACTAATTGCAAAGGAAAGTCAACTCTAGTGCCATTTCCAAATGGCTTTCGCGTAATTTTCCCCGCTAAGCAATGTTCACAAACGGGCAATTCAAGTTTTTTAATATTGCCTAATAAGCCATCTTTGGTTAATCTATTCATTCTCTGTTGGCCAATATGACCAAGCCTAGCATGCCAAATATTCACATCATTCTCACTAGAATTGGAAGATGCAAATATGGAATAACATACATTCACACAAGCATGTTCAGTATTCATTACAATAATGCCATCTATGAAATAACCAGAACCATAATAAGTTATACCTAACAACAAATCTACACCACTATTATGGAAATTCATACTGAAACCAAGTATGACTAAAACCAACACAGAGATAAGATTTCGACGAATCTCTGGATCATATAGGACATCGTGCAGGAATAAAGTGCGTCCACCATGCATGATCAGTGGGCAAGTGCCAATTCCTTTCACTTCCACTCTGAAATTATTTCCTACATAGATCCATCTCACTCCACTTGGAATTCGTCGAAATTCCACAAACGTACTTCTATCTCTGGCTATATGGTTTGTGGCACATGAGTCTACAGTCCACAAAGGATGATATTCAGTCAAAAGTACAGAACTTGATACAAAACTAACACTTTTAAATGTGTTTAGGGTTTCTACCTTCTTCGGCTCGCCACAGTCGCGAGCGAAGTGACCCTTCTTGCCACAGTTGTAACATTTCATCCTTGAAATGTTTTTCTTCGCGGGACGCTTCCCTTTGTTACGTTTCTCTAACTTCGGTTTCTTTCCAGATGGTTCCACTCCTTTGCCTTTCCACTTCTTAAAACTACCAAGGTGCTTGCGCTTGGAACCCGAAGCTCTATGTGAGCTAGAGCCAGCAAAATATATATATCAATTTGTATTTTAGTCGCTAGAAGGCGGTCATATTCCAGCTCTTGATGGCGCATAGCATCCTCGAAGGTTGTGACATTCACATTGTGGATCAAGTTAACCTTCATGTGTTCCCAATTATTAGGCAAAGAGCGGATCACAGCCTGCACTTGTTATTCATCAGACAATGTGTGACCAGCATCCTTCAGCTCGCTAATCATGTTCGACATCTTCCTCAGATGTTGTCTCATATTATGCCCATGTGGCATCTTATATGTATCAAACCTGATTGTAAGCTGCATCAGCTTAGTGACAGAAGTCTGTCCAAAACGAGCCTTCAAGGCGTTCCACATGTCTTTAGCATTCTCGTGCTGTCTGAACTCTCGCATAATATCATTATCCATACTGCTCAATAACGTAATGCGAGCAGTTGAATTCTTTTTCTTCCAGGCAGCGAAGGCTTCCTTGTCCCTTCTATGCTGTGCAGTGTTACCATCCTCTGGTTCGATCATAGTCAGGTTAAGAGCTTCCAATGCCTCAAGCTCCTCAAGCACATACTGGATTTTCATGCTCTAGATTTTATAATTATCTCCATTCAATTTCTCACCCTTGTTGAGCTCAGCAACAATGTTCTTTGAAGCCATTGCCATGGTATCTGAATATTAGACATTTTGCACGAATTTTAAGTCTATTTGTATGCAACAAATGCAACTTTATTTATACATCTTGATTATATTGATATATTGTTTCAGAAAAGATTCTAAAATCAACGATTCACTAAGTTCCCCATCATCATCTAGATATTCTAATCTAAAACAAATATCAATACATTCATTCAAACGTGTTCATCAAACAGTTACTAAAACTTATGAACACTCCCACTCTAATATATATAACATCATTGTATAATAAGTACAATATAACAACAGATAACATGAATTCAACAACATCATGTTCCTAAAAGTTTCCTACACATACTTAGGATTAAAAAAATAACTAAAGATAATCAAGCGTTGTGACCGTTTCTAAGGTTTGACGATTGACCCAGATAATTTCCTTTGTATAAGGTAGGGAATCCACAAGCTCCTTAGGGGGATTTCCGACTAAATTAGGAGCCCATATTGGCACCTTAGGAAAACCCCTCTGAGGATCATTGGTCTTTCGCCAAGGCGCATTCTGCCGGCGCGATCCATTCATCTAAAATGACGACGTCTTCGCCGCCCCGACCCTTATAAACTTGTGTAAGAATGTAACATAAATTTCTAGTATGTATTGATGTCATCAAGCCACCAAGTGTGATTCATCAATCCATGCCACTCTTCAGGTATTGAGTCCTTTAGTGTGTAAAATGCATCTACTGAAGACATTACTTGACCAGCCCAAATGATCTCATTGATCATTTTATTGACCGCCATCACATGGGTTATAATGTCGCATACATTATCCCATTGGTAATGACGTAATTGTTCAATCTTCTCGTGAAGAGTTTGTATTTGATCAAGTTCTCTCGGCCTTTTTGGCGTTTTTGAACTTCATCTTGCCCATATATCTTTAGATCCTAGCCTTGATGACATTGTTCCTGCAACGAATGCAGAACAAAGTGGATTACTAAAATCCATCAATCATACAATATTTACGAACATATCGTAATTAAGGACAAACAAATACAAGACATTGTACAAACCCCAAGATTGAAAGACCTTTTGTTTTGTCAACTCTGGTAAATGGTCAACCCTCGGTCAAATGTCAACGGGTCAATGTCGGGTCAAAGTGGTCAACGGGTCACGCACGAACGGGTCGGGTCAGATCCAGATTCAATCCGGTCCACGACATTGGGCTGGATCACAATAAACAAATGGGTCGGTTTTTCTTTTTCCTTTTTTTTAAAACAAAATTGGGCTTCACAGCGGGCTAGTCCAGGCCCACACTGAAGAACCACGCGGGCCGAGCCCCCACGTGCATTGCACGTGCCGTGGGCTGCCCACCAGTCACTTGCTCCGCACATGGCGCGTGGATGGCAACGGTTGTGACCCCGCCGGCGCGTGTCGGCATGTGACGGGCCGTCCGACGTCCTTCGGCGACCATCTACCTGGCAAAATTCTCATCTCGTCGAGACGAACACAATGGTATATTCAAACCTTAAATTTGACGAACAAAAATGGCTTAAAAAGGGACGAACCATCACTGCCCCCGAGGAACTCCGCCCCGTCGCGGCATGTGGCGCGCGGCTCGCATGCGGCGATTTTCGGTGGCAGATTTGGGTCGGCGACCACTCAAAAGAATCATCTCGACGAGGCCGTTCCATTTATGTGTTCAGAATCCATTTTCGATAAACGGAACTCAAAAAATCTCTCATGAACAGTACATCGTAATTAGGGCTAAAATCACTTAATCATGCGAAATTAACACGAAAATCAATCAGGAAACAAGCAATCACGGCTCTGATACCAATGTTGGGAACTAAACTCATTCTCACTAAGATCTAATTCGCGAAAACATGCCCATATGAACCAACTGATTCATTGATCGACAAAAGCACATTACTAGAACGTACCTTAATATTCACAGGTTAAGAGCCCTTTGCAATTTCGTCGGAGTTCCTCTGTCGTCAATGCTAATCAACGATGAGTCAGTCGGGAGGAGCGTTCTACGTTTACTGTGTTTTTAGGAGCGACAGAAATGCATCAATTGATTAACACTGATAAGAAGACGTCAGTTTTAACCAACTCCAATCAACGTGACTTTTCATATTTGAATTAGATAATGAGGGGTGTGATTGCCCGCATGGGCGCATACCGTAACTCCCGTGGACCCCACACTATAATCCAATAACTGGAATCTTAATGCCGAGGATAATCCTAGCTAAAGACAGGTCGCGCGTCGTGCTTATGCCACACGACGGGTTTCTTTCTTTCTCGGGCCGCAAGGCACACAACCGACCCAATCAAACAGTTATTCGTTACATTCAAACGTGGTACTCTGTCAAGCAATTAACTCTACGTCACAGCTTCAAAGTGCACGTAACGACACAGAAGATGATGGAGCTGGACAAACAGTGGCGTGTACGCACCTAGCTCTTCTCCAATGAGGCGGTGGTAAGAGACGTAGCAAATAACATTGCGAGAAGCGGCACGGCGAGGCGCGGCTCCATACCAATCGTGCTCTTCTTCTGGACTGCAAGTGGACGGGCAGGGGGTGGAAAGATATTTTATGGGAGCCTAGAGGACTGATCCGCTTGGGTCATTGTCCACATGATGTTACTCGTCTCCTACTAATCAAGTAGGGATTGATTGAGCATCGTGACACTTTGGTTGATACCGGAATTCCTCGAACACCACTTGATACAAGAATTTAATCTGACTAATGGATAATATTTCGAGCAAATTTTCCTTAATGCTGATTAATCGAGAGACACGTTTCATCCTTTGTGCGGCCAAGGTTAAGATTTGATCCGGGGGGGAGGCCCTCGCGGTCGATGAGGAACACATGAGATCCAACATTTTTTCGACGGCTACAAATTCAATTTTTACTACATACTCCGGGCTCGGCTCACAGAGAATATCCCGTTCTTCACCGATGAATTGGATGTGGCAGGGGAGGCTGCCCTGCCACAGGCATTGTAGATGGCAACAAGGCCTTGTGAAGACAGCAATTTCTCATGGCGCTGTCATACCAAGTAGGCCCTTAACAGATAACACCGGACACCTTAGCTCTGATCAGTGAGAGCAGCCATGGAGAGAGGGACCTCATAAAAGGTTCACCGCTTAAAAGCACAAGTATTTGTACCATTACATTGCTTACATCCTAAACATATTTCACAGAAAAGGTGCTAATTCGTCAGGGATCCATTCGCAAAGTGGCCTTTATTGCTTCATCGGAACGTATCATCCTCCAACTACGAAATTTACAGGAGCCTACGAAATGGTACCCATCTATTGACACAAGAAGAGTCTCGCGCCCCCTTTTTTTCATTCCATCCTTCCAGTAATTATTTCGTTGAGTACTTGCTTGAGGCACTGAGTCCGATGACAACTAAGCAGCTTCAGTCATAACACCTCATATGGAGTCTCCTTCCAAAGATTGCCCAATAAGTAGTAGCGAGTTACGCTGTAGATATTTGTCTTTTTACTGGAGCTCGAAGGGATGAGAGATACGCAGCATCTGCCTTGTCCATTCCCCCAAAAAGGTAACTGAAAGGCGGCATTTTCACATACTTGCCTGAGCCAGGAGCAACCCTGAGTTCACCGTTAATCCAAACAATCCTTCCTCCTGCAATGGTAACTTCAACCTTTCCCTAGAAAAACACAATAACGCATGCTTACACTCATACATGGTCTGACAAGGTTTAGATGCCATGAAGACAAACTCAACTAAGATCACAGGATTCAGGATGCCAATATACGGCAGATATGGGCAGAAGGAGAAAAAAAGGGCACCCAAAAAAACTTTAAGATAGCAGGGAATGGAGAGAGATCCCAGCAAAGAGAATACTTACTTTCCCTATCTTTCCCTCAAAGACATTTGTATCTGATCTAGAGTGGTGGCTCCTTGCACTAATTTCGAAACTTGAATTTGGATTGAGAATGATTATATCGGCATCAGACCCCACAAGAATCGCTCCCTTTCTGGGGTATATATTAAAGATCCTAGCACTGGTCATGTTACAAGGGCAATATACATCTTAGCTAGCCATTGACATGTCTGAATTTTTCCATGGTTTTAAACAGGAGAATAAAAACATACCATTCAGTGCTTGTTATCCGAACGTAATCAGAGACAGAAATTTTTCCAGATTCCTACAACCATCACAAACAGTCTATTTGTTGGAAAAGGTTCGAGCATGAGTAAAGGAGGCAGGTGGCAATTGATGCTTACCACCATTGTATCCCAGACTAGATGCATCCTCTCCTCAATACCTCCAAAAATACCAAATTGAGATGTGAGAAGAACAGCTTGGGGGACAAGCTTGAACGAACTTAAGGGAGAAGATTTCTGATGATTACCATTGACACCATTCGGGATTTTCCGAAAATCATCGATTCCTAGAGATTTTTGTGTAGAGTTGAAGACACAATGATCAGTCCCTACGAGCTGAATATTGTCAAAACAAATAAGATCAGATAATTTTTTGTGCCTTATCCCAACATAAATATCTTGAAAACCTCTTTCCAATTAAAAGAAAAAAATTAAGAGTGTAACCTGCAGGATTCCCGTGGAAAGAGCTGCTTGAAGAGCTTTGTCATGCCCTGCTGCTCTAATGGGTGGGCTCATGACATATCTAAACTTGAAAGAGCATCATTCAATGATATGACTAGATAACTGGCAAATACGTGTCGAAAAGAAAAACTAAGTGTATAAAGTGAAAGAGAGAAATCTTGCTTTGCAGCAGTGATGAAATCGGGATCCCAAAGCTTAGAATCATCCAGGACCAATCCAGAAACCACTGGCTCTCCAATAACTCTCTGACCTGCAGTTTACAAATATTCTATGACTCCCATATTAGACTACACAATTCATCAATGTCAAAGAGCGAGATTAGTTTAAGAATTTGAAAAGTGTATAAAGTGTCCAAAAAAAAAAAGAGAGAGAACTAAAAATATATTGAAGGAAAACTTTTTTCCAAGTAATTAGGGGAGCAGAACGTTTGCTCAACTCTTTCATGCATCTTAATCTGTGCACTAGCACCTTATCTTCTTTATTAAATGGAGATGTTCACATCTCAAAAAGTAGCGATAAATGTTCCGCCTCAAACCAAGGAAAGAGAACCATAAAAAATGTGGGCAATCAAAGAGATGTTCAATAATTACGTGACCCTATATTATGATCAAGAACACCTATCATGCAAATTCAGAGCTCTCAGAAGTCTGCTGAGGACACTAATGTGTATAAGAAGAAACAAATTTCCATCCTCTGTTTGACACGGAAAACAGGAAGGAATGGGAAGCAAAATGCAGTAAGGAGGAATGTCAATCTTCTTCCCTTATAAAACACTTTAAGATACTCGAGGGATGTCACCAGAAAGAGAGCGTAGCTCAATTGCTTCGATTGAATCTCCCAAATAATACAAAAATTAAGAACTTGGATACATTGCGAGATATATTGGCATTATGATTGTTTGGTAAACCATCATATTATATCACCCAACCAAATGCAATAACATATCAAAGTTTTTTAAGAAACATGAGATTACTGCATCTTAGAGAAAGAGGAAAATTGACATTACTGCTGACAGATCTATGCAACCACAGTATTCTGGTGCTAAAAATTATAAATCACCTGACTGACGAGCTTTTGCTATTTCTTCCATGGCATCAATGCTCATTACATGAACTACGTAGAGAGGCGTGTTCACAAAACCAGCCAAACGAATTGCGCGAGCAGTTGCCTCTCCTTCAAGCTGCACGTAGAAGGATGAAAAATATACATTGAGTGAAATATCTTGTTCCAAGGTGCCGACACTTTTTTCATTTTAGATATGCAAGCACGATATCGAACTAGATTTAAGAAGATCCCACATCTAGAAGATCAGACAATTGCCCATACTCCATACTGATTTTTGAAAACGTACAATGTCCCTCTTCTTTATTAGAGAAGACCTTGAAGTATAGCAGCATGCAAAGAAAGGGACATGAAAACAATTTAAAGCACCATGTAACCCATGAGACATGAGTAGTTAAGTCAATGCAAACTCAAAAAAAGGATTCATAGGTACAAAGATAAACAGGATTCCTGCAAATAAAAATTAAATTAGAACCTGAAGGAAAGATATCAAGGATTACAAAATAAATAAATAAAATACGGGCAAAAAATACAAGTTTCCAGGTGAACTGGAAATTAAATACCTTCAGTCTACTTGCTAGGATAACTTTAATCTGACTTTGACAAAGTTATATCATGATTTACTTTTTTGCTTATAGAAGCAGCCCCAGCGGAAAAGAAATTGGAAAAAAATTTGTTGATGTGGTTAATAGTTCTCTCGGTTCACTTAGCAGAAAACAGATGCCAGCATTTACCACTGCAGGCCTTGAGAGGGCATGCCCTTCTGGTCCAGTAATACCAAGTTCGATCATACTATTTTGACCTTCAAAAACAGCATCACCATTTTCTGCATGGACCATTGCCAATGCACCAAGAGACTTGCATTTCTTGAATCCTCGTAATAGAAGCTCGTCATTTATCATAAGAGCCCCCTTGTAGGCCATGAAGAACTTGAAAGAGTTGATACCTGCAATTAGTCAGAAGAGTTACAAGAACATATCAACAGTCAAGAACCATGTGCACGCAGCACCAGCCGCTGCTGCTCACCTTTCTCATTAACCATAACTTCCATCTCTCTAGAAACGTCGTCATCCCACTTTGTGATTGCCATGTGAAAACCATAATCCATACAAGATTGCATTGCTTTCTTCTCATATGCTTCAATGCCAGCACTTAAGCTCCCTTCGACTGGTATTACAAAGTCAATGTGCATTGTTGTTCCACCAGCTAATGCTGCAGCCTGACCACTGAAGAAGTCATCTATTGTCTGACTCCCCATAAACCCCATAGCAAGATGAGTGTGCGGATCAATTCCTCCTGACAAGATTATATGAAAGTTAACCGATGTCTACTTCTAGAAACTAAGAAAGTTTTTGCAAGCAGAACCAGGTCATCATGGGTGCAATGGAATGACAATCTAAACGAATTGTCCATATTCTTAAGGCCATGCTGTTTTCTGGAGTTCAAAATGTAAT
The DNA here is from genome assembly GCA_021437785.1 of Rhodomyrtus psidioides. Classification (NCBI taxonomy): domain Eukaryota; kingdom Viridiplantae; phylum Streptophyta; class Magnoliopsida; order Myrtales; family Myrtaceae; genus Rhodomyrtus; species Rhodomyrtus psidioides. The sequence goes on along the minus strand of JAILYB010000128.1, from coordinate 1,127,038 downwards.
GGCTGTGTTAAAGCTGTGCGGAGCATTTGTTCTAGACTGTTAGAGAATAACATGATATATCATACACTCTCCCTCACAAAGATGGTAGGGAGATGAGAGGAAAACCATAAGTTTGTGAGCTTGATATGGGTGAAAGGAAGAACAATTGAATGATGTATAAATAAGAAAACCGTAAACTGTGAAAGGAAAGTTTGAGGGATAGAAAACATCAGGCTCAAGACCCCTAACTCCAATACCATGTTATGTTGAGAGCCCAGTTATTTGTTGTGAAAGTTCAAGCTTTTATAAATCGAAATGATACACACTATGCATAAAAGAATGAAAAAGTTTCTACAAACAAATTATGTATAAGAGCAAAGTAGACAAACAATGAGCTATACCTGGCATGACATATTTACCAGTAGCATCGAGCATGGTGACATCATCACCTACCTGGAAATTTCAGAAATTAGATGATTTGGACTCCCAATTCTATGAAATTGTTCCATGGATATCAAGAAAGAAAGATAAAATCAACTTCCTAATCATTGGTGGCAAAAGGTAGCTATCATTGAATACTCGAAAATGTGACAAAAGTTAACAAATGTTTGCTGGCTATTTTATCCAGACAAAGGTGACTCAGTTCACGCAAAAATAGAAAAGGTGTTTCATCATAATCAGCAAAAACGTCGCCACCAGGGACATAACCAAACACCTTTCTCCCTAACTTTTCAATTTTCATCAGCACACAGCAACCCACCAACTGCAGCAATAATAAACTGAAAATCACTCTTCCCATTTCAGTGTCAATATCAATCAACAGAGATGAAAAATCACCTTGATATTAGGCTTCACAGCAACAATTTTCCCATCCTCCACATAAACATCAGCAACCTCTTGATAATGAGCGTTGACCACAGTCCCTCCCTTGATCAAAATCTTCGACGAACTTTCCGAAACCCCACAGGCGGACTCTCCGTAGCCGACCCCATCTTCACAAAACTGCACGCAGAGCACACTACTTACGCAAGGAACGACGCAAAATCCACCCGTTGATCCCCCCAGAGCAAAACGAATCAAACACTTCATCCAAAAATCAAAACTTGGCCGAATGTTGAAATCACCCGACACGAAACGCAGCAACAATAACGGGAGCGATAGTCGATTCCCTTTTTAGCTCACACGAACTGAAAACAGCGTCGGGAAAGATCAGAACAAGCCGATGAAAAACGAAAACAGTACCTGGCCAAACTCGGACACAGAAGGCGAGATAAAGATTGATAGAAGAAGAAGAAGAAGCGTCGGCGAGAGGTTGACGGCGAGGCGTGACTCCATGGATCTGCTCAACTTGCGACTCACAGTAACAGAGCAAAGAGTGGAGCTTCCGAAGCGATGGGCTTGGTGGAAAAAATGGATATAAAACAAGAACTCGGAGAAAGCTAAGAGCATCTCTACGGTGCATGCTTGCCCACCCATCTGCATGCTCCTCCTGCATTGCTTTACCGTCCCGATAGTTGACTACGTTGACCGGGCTCGTTCATCGACGGTGAAGAAAACTTGGGGCTCTCTCCATGCGAGAATATTTTATTGTCTATGCTTAGTAATTAGTATCACACCATAGCCTGGGCGACTACTTTAGTCCAATTAAACACGAAATATCAATTATCCAATATTTTTTCGAAAAAATAAAATCTTAGTATCCAATTCTATAAAAAAAAAATCCCTGCTTTTCAAACAATCTAAAAAAATTCAAGAACTTTAAAATGAATGAGGAAAATATCCACATTTTAGCTTTTTTTTGTCTTTGCGAATCGATGTAAGGATGTCACTGGCGGCACCACGAAATCACTTCATTTTTCAATTTTGCAGATTAAGGACCCTGTCTGTTTTAGTTAGAAAATAAGCCGCTTCAACTTGAAGGAGATATGGTTGCGTTGTCCAAATCGATAATCATATGCTAAATCAACTATTTTGAGTAAAAAGCGGCATTTCATCTTTGTGTCTTTTTTTTTTTTTTTCCTTTTGTATCGTTTGAAAAAATTAAGATATTTTTTGTGTTGTGGTTGTGGGTATCAGTTAAATTCTTTTTTTCTTTTTTCTTTTTTTTTTGGGAGTTGGAGATAAGGATACACGTGGCACATCGAAATGGGAATCGACAGAATGTTCAATTTGACGAGATTGGTTTGCGTGAGAGATTATTTTTCATATGACCTTTTCTTTTTTTCTTGTGAGTGTCTGAAATCGACATTGCTGGTCCAACGGTCCTTCTCCTCTGTCCATTTCAACGACTTGGAAAATCTGGCGCCCAAGTCTTGCCGTCAAATGGTTAAGGATTGAAGCAAAATGCTTGCGTCAATTCTCGGCACAGCACGCCACGATAACAAGGCACGAATGCAAACCTCACTCGGAACTGGCGAGATCAACGCATTCTAACTCGCTTGTAGTAAAAACAAAGATATATCCTAGCATAGAATTACGAGGAACCACATCTCGGCGAAAACGATTTACGAACATAACGTAAATTGGCAACTCTATTTTAGTATCCTTGCATAGAATTACGAGGTACCACAACTCGGCAAAAACGATTTACGAACATAACGTAAATTGGCAACTCTATTTTAGTAAAGAGGGACGCATGAGGCTCAAATTTCTTCTCATCGAACTTAAATTCACTTGACACCGATGAACACGAGCCGAAGAAAAGCACCCAAGTTCTTCCATGAACGATATCTCAAACTTGCACTGAATCAAATGCCAACCTGAAAGAATCAATTCGTGCCTGCACGACGTATCATCGCAGCTCCTTTGCCTTACATGATTTACGAGGTTAGCGGGAGATGACCCGGGCCATCTAAACAATCAAAAAATTGAATTTTTCTCTTGAAAAACATTGGCGCAATCTTCAAACAAAAAGTTGAAGGAAAACCACAGTAACTCGAACTGCAAGAGAAACTGCACCTTGAGTGAGTACTCCGTTCCAATTTGGCTTAACATGATAATGCCACAGATACTGTACAGACCTGCATTGCACAATCCCGACAAGAAAAAGCATGCACATGACAACGGCACAACGTAATCACGAATCAATCATCTCCATCCAAACACGATAAATGAAGTTCGTTCCGATATCACTGGTTATTCATAATAGTTAAAAATTGTGTCCCTGCACGCAGAACCACTCTCCTATGCAAAGCATTTTCTAAATTGAATACCTCCTCCCTCCTCCCCATCGAAAGAAGCCCCAACTATACAAGGTAATCCTTAGACTTCTTTAAAGGCCGCCTAGTGGAGGCCGACTATTTGTGGCGAAAGGTAAAAAGTTACCTCTTGAGATCGCTGAAGGTACCGTTGCTTTCACAGGAGACCACCGCGTCTCTTTTTGTTCTTTTCTTCCCAGAATTGTCGACTATCTTCGGTTTCTGCTTCTGAGTGATAGAAGCCCCTCCTTTTAACTTAGGGAGTAGCCCATTCAAAGTAAGGGCAAAGAGCCCCTCTCGCGGAGGTCCAATTACCGCACCCAAAGAAGAAACTCCCATGCTTTGGTCCTGGCTTCCGGACCATCCGCTTGTTACTTTTCACCCCGCAGTAGCAGTAATTGTGGTGGTCTTTTGCGGGGTCAGTTTGGACCGGTTGGAAATGCAGCAACGGCATCAGAGGTTGCTTCACTTTCGGCGACTGCGGGATCGAGCTTGAGCGGCTGTCCAGCAACTGCCGCATCGCCAGAGGACATTCAGCGGATGCCCACATCAGCGTATTGGTTATGGTGAATTTGAATCCCCGGTGCATAAGATGGGTAAGAAGGCGGGCAGTGTTTTTGGCGTCATCTAGACCGCAGTGTGCACGACCCTCCCAAACCAGGCCCGCTAGCTGGACAGCTTCCTTTAAGTTGCATCTAACAGCGCCAAATACTTCATGGAACGGAACTTTTAGGTTTATCCATCTAGCAGAATTCGAAATAACGACAGTCAACATAAAGCAGCATCAAATCATGTCCTTATATTGATCCAGCAACACTGAAGAAGCTAGCTTTTCATGCCTAAATCGTGCGCTCTCATGTAATTTTAGCCAGCTAGTCAGTGACATAACAAAGAGAACAAACTTCCAGAGACAGTTCAAACTCCATAAGTAGTAATTCAGATGATACTGCAAAGATTAGACTTAATTTTATTCATGTACAGTTCAAAAAAAAAGTAGAGGAAATAAAAAATCCATCAAAGAAACTACAGAAGCTTCTACCATATATGCTATTCTGCAGTACATCTTCGTTAAACCGCTGCTTTATTAATGAATACTGCCAAGCAAACAAAATGAAAATTAATTATTGAGTGTGGATGCCAGTGCACAATCTCTAGTCTCTACAAGGAAAAGCATCAAGAGACATTTTTTAATGATGAAAAGTATATCTCACAAAGCAATGCGCACATACCTATTAAAATATGGGGGTTTCCTAATCTTCTTAAACCGGCACTCTGATTCCAACATAACTCTACAGTCCCAATTTGACCATGTCACCACTGCAAAGTTAGTGTGTTTAATCCCCTTCTCTTCAAGCCACTTATCATGCATAAGTAGGGCTTCACTTAAGAGAACGCCTCTGTCTACCTGCAGAAACAAAGGTCTGTCATACAGTCTTGCTTCGTAACAATGACCAGCACAAACTGTCGCACCAACATGTACACCACAATTTGAGCATGCAAGCAAAACATGAAGGCAGGCAACAAAGACACCCATTTGCAAGTAAATTTGCGGAAATTTATCAACCCTGCTTCAGAAAATGTGAGGAGCTCAAGACTTCACTTACTCTATCTCTCCCTCTTTCCCAAAAAAACTACAGAAATTTCGCACAAATCAAATGCAATCCATTCTCTGTAAGAAAGAGGATTCTCCACTAAGCATGGCAGTGGATATGTTGTAGTGTGATAGAGTTATATAAGACTCTTTTTCTCTTTGCCAGAAAGTTAATCCATAGACAGTTTTTCAATTTGAGAAAATAATTTAGGTAAAAAAACCTATCTTATGCAGGTATGCCCTGGCTACAGCTGGGGATAGTCCTACTAAATAAGAAACTCCCTTTTCGAATTTTCAAACAATGGAAAATTGCTGAAAACTAAAATAAATAGCAACTAATTGAGGAGAGAATCTATGACCAAAAAACAAATTAAGAAGAGAGAATCAAAATAACCAAACAACTATAGAGAAGCACACAAGAACTCTCTTTACAGAGAAAATTATGAAAAATTAAAGAAAAATTAAAGATCGATACGTCATATGATTACCTCATATTTTCGAAAATAAATAGATTAATCGAGTCAAGTTATACAAATTTCTTTTAACGATGGTACAGATGAGCTTCTAGCTGTTATGTAAAATTTCCTTGTCATAAGCCTAAGGACAAAAGCCAATCCACACACACGCGACATATATTCAGTCCAGTGATGCACGAAACTGCCTACTCCGATTGAAGTTCCCAGATATTAGATATCTAAACTACGCTATTAGAAAGGGAAATAACAAATTAATAGATGATGCATCAGATTCAAATTCACAAGTTTGAATAGACTTTTTGATATTAAAAGAGTCACAGATAAGTTCTAAATAGCTGTATAAATCTATATAAACATATCTGAATATTCATACTTAAAATCATTTCCCAATTAATCATAAGGGTAAATAACAGATCACTATGTTCACTTTTCATTAATTAATTCTATGCAACTTAAGTATGAAGGTGAGTTGCTTACTAACTTTTTCTAACTCTAATGCGAAACACACAAAAATATAGCTAGTTACTAATATGATATTCCTATAAATGCATGTGCAATGTGATGGGTTAAAAAAAATCACCTCTTATAACGCAGTTGTTAATCGTAACAAACAAGTAAGATCCATAAATTGTGTCAATTACTCTAGAATAGAAAGGCATTTAGAAATTTAAGGGTTAAGTACAGATTTGGTTCTTTAAATTCAAGCATTTGTGCAATTGGCCCCTCCAACTTGTATGTTGTGCAATCAAGTCCTCCAACTTTCTAGATTTGAGCAATTTTGTCATCTAAGTTTTGTCTTGTGCAATGAAATCATCTAACTTTCTTAATTTGTGCAATCAAGTGCTTTGATTACCCGCTACCACTAATATAGTTATATCACAATTTCTTTTGCCTTGTTTTCTAGTTTGTTTTTTGCTCATTTGAAGCCAAGTTAGCATCAAGTTTCATTTTTTGTCACAGAGGCAGTGCCAAGTCATTATTAATTTGACATGTTAATTAGAGTGATTGATCGGAGGATTTGTTTGCATAAATCGGAAAGTAGGAGGAATTGATTGGACAAATTAAAACTTCCAGGACCAAATCGCACGACCCAGAAAATTAGAGGACTTGATTTAACCAAATAAAAATTAAGTGGACTAAATCGCACAGATGTAGAGACTAAATCAGTACTTAACACGAAAATTAACATGCACGCACAATACAAGTTAGTGATGAAGATTAACACGCGCCTATAACATAAACATGTTAAACAGGTATAAGTTACATTAAGAATTTGTCCATAAACAAAAAGAAAGGCTAAGTTGGAAAAATTGATATTTTCCAAAAATAAGGACTATAGGCACGTGGACTATAATTACATTTCTCAATAAGTTTAAAGTGAAAATAAAAGGTGTTTTTAAGCTTTATTTATCCGGACTTCATTCAAATAAAAGCATAATGTAAAAAACATATAGGCAATCTCTTAGCATGTGATGTTATTTGTTAATATAGAAAATTCGCCGTGATCTAGAAAACACAGGTGGGTAGTAGTTTTGATTACCTTGTTGGTGGTTTGTATTTGAAAATATCTCAATTAATGCCAATGTGCTCGTGTGAGAGCATCAATACATACCCATATAATATCTCTAGGGAGTAACTACTAATAAGGTACATGACAAGATGGCTTCTCTTAACTTTGCAAAAAAAAAAAAAAATCCATCAAGATGACAGATAATGTGACGTCATTTAACCAGTGCTGCTGACAAGGTGAACCTTGTCAACAACTAAAAACTTTCAACCGGTGCATCAAATGGGCCATCCACTAGTTTACCTCAACACTACCCAAGGGACAAAAGGTTAAGGGCCTCTAGCTATGTCAATTCTCCTATCAACATTTCCCTAAGTCAAAACCCAATTAGCATCATCCCGCACAAGGACATAATCAGGGTATCGAATTGAGACTTTTTCTTTTAGGGGGAGTGATTACTAATCAAACCAGCCAATGAACAATATCTTCCTTAGAAAATCATATAGTTCATTTCAATTAGGAGATAATCCTATAGATACAGCAAAGGCAATACACTACGCGGACAAGGAAGATTTTGACAATACAACTCGATAAGACCAATATCCTACAAGACTCGGCTAGGATGGATGACCAATAAGCATGCTGCCAGCGAAGTCAAAGATGAAAGGTGCACCTAAAGCATGGGGATCCCAAATTGCCCCAGAGGAAAAAAGAGCAAAAGAAGCACATGCCCAACAGCAAGGCACAAGAACTCAAAATAAGTAATTATCTTAAAACGAATCCAATCATAGATGATATGCAAGTAACTGCTGTTGTTATTCTCAGTTTTCATGGAAACTATTCTCAATTGAATCTTTTCTAATGTCCAAGTAAAAAGAAATCAACAAAAAATAATGAGCTTGACACACTACTGTCGGAAAAGTTCAGAAACTACCTCAACTTTCTGCTTCAATAGTATAGAAGATGTTCTGGTCCTGAAAGTTTTCTTTTTTGGTGCTACACTATGGCTGAATTTTTTCAATTAAATTGACAGAAGGGCCTTCTAGAAAGAGAAATTATTTTCTGAAACCAGTCCAAATGATCATGAGATCGCCTTGGCGCTTCGCAACTGATTGCCTCGGTGCAGGGCACAGCCTAGCTGGACATGCTTAACCATGATTCCCCATAAGAGAGAAGTCACAGCCTAGCACTTATGACCACAATGTCTGCTGCCTACCCTATCAAATAGAAGCCTCGCTCTGTTATGTCTGGTTATGCCCTTGTAATTGGCCAAGCATTTTTACTATCAACAACCCTACATAGGCCAAAGATTCCCCAGAATTAAGTCCAACTAGCAATTACTTGGACTAGGACATTCAAAACAGCAAATGGAAAATCTAAAGCTGTTATTCTCCTCTACGTAATTACAGATTAACAGATCATTTTACAAAGTAATACCATCAGCAGTCGTTTCCCAAAACGGTGAATTTGAGGAATTGTCATTTGGAAGGGAGAGGGTCAACAAATGTAAGGACTCGTCCTTTCAAGTGTAAAGTCTGACTTCTTTTCCTTTTCTTTTCCTAACAAGAAAAATAGTAATTACAATAGCAATACTACAGTATTATATGAACCATCTGTACAAATAGACGGAAAGATCTTCCAAAATAGCAACATAAGGATCTCCGTAAGGAATGCAGACTTGAGCACGAACAAGACTAACTTTAAAAAAAAAGAAGAAGAAGATTATTCCTAGACCAGAATTGTGCAGCCAACCTAAGTGATCTCCATATTGATGCCAAGCTTTAAAGAATGTCTACTCATGACGAGATCAAACTGAATATCCAAAGTCTGGGTGCTGCTTCATTAAGAACTAAAACCATCAAATAAATGCATAGCACCTAGCGTATCTGTAAAACCTTCGTCGTATTGAAGCGTCAGATATGAAATATCTGGTCAAGGAAGCATAATCCTAAACAGTCTCCCTGGGGTATCCAAGCGCTGAGCCCTAACAATGAACAAGACTGCGCTATCCGGCCATTCCTCACAAATCAGATGATATACATATGAAAAGTAATGCAGCAATTGGGCCTGTGATCAACTAGCAAAACATTAACAACTTGTGCATAGGAATACAAATAGAGCAAGCAGGATCAACTGTCTACCTGGTTTTGCTGGATGCCTGTAAGCTCTTTGCAGAAATCACTCAGAAGTTGATTGCAAGTAGGACGCACATATATCTGAAAAGAGTCTTCCAGTTTGCCTGTCATGCTGTTCACTAAAACGGAAGGGAACTCAATGATCTCTTGGGGGTGAGGATTCTTATCTCTGTCACAGGTAGCCTCAAAATCTATAACCACAAAATACTGGAACTCTTGTGACCGAGCATCTGGTGGATAACTTTGTGATGACATCCTAAACGGTACATACTGAAACCGGTTGTCAATAGGAAAACCATACTCATAATTGAGGGGATAATGATGAGCTTCTAGTGCATATAAGTGGTTCTGGTGCGCCTTCTGAAATTCAGGATGAAAAGCTGGCCAAGTCTCAAAATCTTGGTGATGCATCGGACTCCTATAACCTTCAACTGGAAGGGTAAAGGACGTCTGACTGAATTTGTCTTTAGGGTCCATATTACCACTTCCAGAATGGGTAGTTATTCCATCTTTTCTCTGAAATAATCCATGGATACGATTCCCTTGGAAATGCAAATTACCAGGGAATACATTATTTTGGAGGCATCCTGTGGATGCCTCACAATATTTTTGCATGTTTCCTGCCAAAGGAGGGGCATATATTAGCCATTACTTCGAAAGGTCGGAAACTTTAATTCATTCCAGACGAAAACTGAAGCAATGATTGGAAACGAAATATCATTTGTACCATAGTAGCAGCCAAAACATAGCAGGAGAGAGGTTTCTTTGTCAAGAGTGCAGTTGCAAATGTATATCTAACATGGGTAATTCCAAGTAAACGCTTCACATCTATGGAATCATGTTGAGTTAATGAAAATTCAAACTAGACATAGGAAAAGTCTACCTACAAGCTATGATATGCACAATCCAAAGGAGAAAGCAATTTGTTAAGTGCATCCTATTGTGGATGAGTTTGGGAAAACTTTGCATAACAGCTTTGGACTTTGAGTGAAAGTAGCTGGGTAAATGTTCTGGGTTTGGGATTTGAAAAGATAGGATTGGGCTTCCAGAATCAGAATAATTTACCAACTACCATAACTTCCGGTCAAAGAATTTTGAAGTCCAAAACTGCTTTCAAAGGTTCCCTAAACTCACCCTACATCTCCAAAATAGTATGCAGTATATACCTACAATGGATGCAGTTTTCTCCCTGAAAAAATATCTCATTTTTTTCCCTTCAGAAGTACTGTGAAGGAAAATGACGTGAACACCAAGTCTAGACAAGTGTGTATTCCATATTGCAAGCCCCAAAATAATCTCCAATGATTCCACAACTCAAGAGCAGATCCAACCCAAGCACATCAAAAAAGATGAATTGCCTACTTGGCCAAATGATGAAGATACATATTGCTATCAATAGATTGAGAATATTGTAGGTCATGATTTTCCAAAAGTAGCTTTCTAATCTAACCAGAACCTCTATCTCACGCAGAAAGATACCTTGCTCCCTAACTCCAGAAGCACAATCTCCTGCCTGACACAAATTCCAACTCCAACATACACAAAAATGACCGATTAACATGCATTCAGGAACATCAAGATACAGCATTAAACCCTGATTGCACCATTATCGTCACAAACAATTCTAGAAGCACAGGAACTGTTATTTCACAAAGCTGTGCCTCAAAATTCTAATTGCTAATCTAGATCTTGACTACAGGACATTTTTTCTCTCTGTTACTCTCAATCACAGCACCTTTCAGTAGTAAGTGACAAGGAGCAAGTCTAGCTAGAGCTCTACCGCCGCAAGCCCGACAAAAACACGACCTTGCGGATAATGCACCCAAAAGACCGAATTTTTACACCGCGTCAGGCAAATCGCAAAGAGAGGGCACAGCGCCAGCACAAAAGAGCCAGAAATTCAGCAAGCAAACCACACCAAGCACACACCTATCGCCACCCGGACCGCATAAGAAATTCAAGAATCGCAAAACCACGGCACGCCGAGATCAATCAAATTCCAAATGCACCATTCGCCGGCATCACCCCCCGATCACGGGTTTCGGCACAACCCCAAGAACAACAAAATCATACCCACGAATCGAAAACAATTCACGCCCGAGAACAGACGGACAAGGGACGAGGAAAGAGATCGCACCTTTATTGTCGAGGGCCATCAGGACCTCCAATTATCAGACGCATCAGATCTCCCTCCATGAAATACCACCTGAAATCGACCAAAACCGAACCAAACCCACCAAGGAAAACACCCACACGTAAGAAATAGTCATTCATAGGTTACTTTTTTCACTCGAGGCGTTACGGGGAAAAGAAAACGAGGAGGAGTGAGATCGAATTGAAGAGTTTGAACGACCAAAAAAAAAAAAACGAAACAGAAAGAGAGACAGAAGAAAAGTTGGAAGATTGCTTACATGGTGTGATGGAGAAGGAGAGAATTCGGGTGGAGGAGGGACTGATCATGTGAATAGTTGAAGCAAAAGGGCGAAGATGGAACCAAAAAATATATATATATATATTGATAGAAGGGAAAATTCGTTTATAGAATAAGAAATTGGCAAAATTAAAATAATGCAAATAAGTAAATATTAATACTTGGGGGTTGGGGTGGAGGAAGAGTAGACCCCACGTCACTGGTTTTTTGTTTTTTTTAATCCCATACTGTGGACAGGGAGATCTTGGGGTGCCCACGCGCGCATACGTCGCGTGGTCCCACGCGCGCCCTTCTCTTTTCTCTTTTCACTTTTGCACTCTCTCTTTCCTTTTCTTTTTTTTTGGTTTATCTTTTCATCCTGTAATGCCGCCTGGTCTCCATTGCTAATTAGCAATCTAAATTCCGAATAATCATTTTGATTAAGATTATTAACTTGATTTAATATGATTTTTTTTATTACCCGCTTCTTATGTCGATCTCCCTTTTTCCCTCCCTCGTTCTCTTTTAATAATCGTTGTTCGCATTTTCTTGCATCTTGATTCGCTCGTAAATTAATATCTTAACTCTTTTGAGGAATTTTGAGTTTTTCCTTCTTCTTTTTCAAATGTCCTTTTTTTTAACCGTGGCTACAGACAATGTAAATGATGACGTCACCGAAATTAAGACATTAAATGGGGGAAAAGTTCATGATATCGACACCGTACTTGACAAGCATGCCGAAAAGGTGTAAAATTACAAGTTAACGGCTTTAAAATGTAAATTCGCATTTTGTGCCGTCTCGGCTCCCCCACGAGGCGGATTCTCTCTCATGGTTATCGAGTCTTTCCTCATTCGAACGTGCACGACGACCGTCCTACATGTCACCGGCGTCGTTGACGTGAAGAATTTTCTATTTTTTTTTTAAATGTGGCTTTTTGCATACTTTTATTTGTTTTTTCTTGTTTTTCTTTCTTTCTTTCTTTCTTTCTTTTTTATTCTAAGGCCGGCGAGGCCGTCGGTCGACCCTTACTAGCCATTGGGCGAGGACCGCGAAGAACAGAGTACATGGAAATGAGAATTTCACTGCATGTGTTTGGTGCATGGTACATGCTAATGCTAGTAACATTTTTATGGTCGACCATCTCTCTCTCCACATACATTTCGTCGTCTCTCTCTTTTGCATACCACATTGAAATGATATTCTAGAGAAAAGAATTACTCATCTCCGACTTCATATATAGTAAAAAAAAAAAAATCTAATGATGTTCACGGACTTGACATTTAAGTTATAAACAAAGTTGAAAAATAAATTTCTCTATTCTATCCAAACTTGTGTTTCTAACCAAATAGACAAATTTTTTCTTTTTTGCCTTTCGCAATATAATACTGCCACTGCCCAAAAAAATGCATTTTTCGGTACATGCTTAACCTTCGACCCAACAAAAAAAATTACATGCTTAACTGGAATTGATGGCCTATTTGGTGAAAAAAGTATTAGAAAAGTCCTAAACCCATCGCATTGATATCAATTTTGTCCTAAATCTTTTAATGATATCAATTTAAGCATAAACCTTTTGAGCCAATTTAATTCTTCCGGCTAAATTTTAGCCGAATATTGCTGACGTGGACGTTGGACGACCTACGTGGTACAGACGCGCTAACATGGTCATTTATTAATGATACTATAATTATTTTCCATTTCTTTCGTTTTTTCTGTCTTTCCTCCCTCTTTCCTCCTATGGCCGGGAGGGCGAACACCGAAGACGGTTGGTCTCTCGGCAAGGCCGACCTTGCCCAAGCGATGGCTAGCCTCGCCGGCCATTGAAGGAAAAAAAGAAGACAAAAAAAAAAGAGAGGAAAAAATAAATAAAAAATAAAAAAGAATTAAATTATTATTTGAAATTTTTGTGTCAGCGTCGTACATGACACGTATGCCGTATGGAGTCCACGTCAGCAATATCATGTCAAAAATTGACCAAAAAATTGAATTAGCTCTAAATCAAAGTTTTATGACTAAATTGACATCATTAAAAAAGTTTAAAAAAATTATACTCGAAAAAAGGTTTAAAACTAAATTAGTACCAATGTAATAAATTTAAGACTTTTCTGACACTTTTCTTCCATTTGGTCGATCAACTAATTGGAGGTGTATTTTAATTTAAAAAGCCCATCCTTATATTTAAAACGTCAAAGAGTAGTTTGACTATTTTAATACCCAAACAGAAACAACTTTTTTGCCACTCACTTCATTAATGACTTTTACCTTAAAAACTAGAATAACCTTGTTTTAACATGAAAACAAACAATGACTAGATAAGCAAAACGAACATCGACGGTCACTCTAGACACTAACTATCATTAATGAACAAAAATAGCATTCATTAGTGTCAAGTCACTCCTAAACTTTTTATTAATGCCAATTCAGTCTTATAAGTTTTGCATTTGTACCAATTGAGTCGTAAATCTATTGTATTCCCGTCAATTGAGTCAATCTAGTAAATTTTATCTGGAAATCGCTGACATTGATATCAGTTGTCCTACGTGGTATGGCTGACACTGACGTGGATATTTTTTTAATACTATTTTAATTTCTTTTATAATTTTTTTGGTTTTTTCTTTTTCTTTTATATTGCACTTTATTTTTTCTTTTGATTGTTTCTAAGCAATATCCCGTCAACTATTTGGCAATCACGCAACCAGGCTTGAAAATTCGAAAAAAAATTGGAATTAGTGCAAAAAGTTTAGGATCAAATTAGCAATAATAAAATATTTAGGACTAAATTGGCAACAATACAAAAATTTTAGGACTGAATTAGCATCAATACAATAGGTTTAAGACTTTTTTAACACTTTTCCCCAATTATTTTTTATCGATTAATTATTCAAGGCAACATTAGAAGTATCATCAATATCATATTAAAACATCGGACTTACGTGGGCTCGTCGCTCTTTACACCAGCCTAGATAAATGATTCTCGACACAAGGGACCGTGTCCAAGGGCCGACGATGTCGAGCCTCGAGAGTGATTAGCCCATTGGACTCCCCTAGCAGAGACTTGTTGGGCTAAGCCCAATCTTTCCAAATCCCGGCCCGGCCTAGCCCACTTGCGAGGCCAGCCTCCACCTCTACATTTTCTGATCTTTCATGGAAACAAAAGTGATGCTTGCATGAAATTAAAGTCTTTGATCATTAGAAAGAAATGACCCCCAAGTTGATTATTGTAGAAGGCTAGGACCTCAACCTTACAATACACAAATCGACAAATTAGATCGGGCCAAACATGTATCATTGTTGTCAGCCCACTAAATAGCCAACTTCCTAGGCTAACAATTCAGGGCCTTAGCTTTATTCCAAGCCTTTTTTCAAATTGGGCCACAATCTGCTAAACGGGTAAAGTTTTTCAAGAACTCAGCGAGATTTACGTGGTCTTGAAATTAATTAGGAGCCATGTTTAAGACGCGCCTAATTAGCACACGGATGATCCGTAAGAGTAGTCCAAGCAATAGTCGATCCCGAGGTCTTTAGGGTTTTAGTTGCCCATCGATTGCTGCAGCTGGCGAGAGATGGATTCACGAGCAATGCTAAGTTTAACCAAGTGGGGAATTGAAGATCCAACACCAGCCCACGACAACATTCGGTTTCTCCGGATAGAATTGTTTAAGGATAATGACACAGATAGTCTCTGAATTTTGACTCAAAGTGCAATATAGTCTATGACTTTTTATTTGACCAATATGGTCTTTGAACTTTAACCCAATATGTAATGTGGTCCATGTACTTTTAATTTGACCAATATGATCCCTGAATTTTTTGAACATATTTAACACAGTCCTTAAACTATAGAAAGATGTTCAATATAGTCATTCTTTTGATTCAAGTTATGGAACTAAGTTGAGCATGTTCCAAAAGTTTATGGACCATATTGATCAAATTAAAAGTTCATGGACCATATTTGTCAAATTAAAAGTTTATAGACTATATTGCACATTGGATCAAAGTTCAAGGACCATTTATGTCATTTTGTCAATTGCTTATGGTTTAAGGTTTTTACATATGTAAAGACATATGGAGAGCAACTTGGACCTTTTCGCCATGAAAGGGACATATACATTTCTACAAATATGGCTCTTATTAGGCATGTCAAAAATAGCAGAAATTTTCGTGCATTTCAAATTTCTATTCGATTTTTGGTTCGGATAATTGAACAATAACTTTTCTTTTTTCGATTAGGATAATCGAACCAAACTGAACTGGAAATCTTCATTTTTTTAATATTAGCTATTTGGAAAAAAAAAACAACCATTCTTTTTTATGTATGTTTTTTTATTTTTATTTTTATTTTATTTATTTTTTTGTTTTTGTTGTAAAGGACCAGCGGGGCTGCCATCCACTGGTTGACGGCCGGTGACCTCCACCAACCTTTGAACCAAAAATCGGGAAAAAGAAAGAAAGAAAAAGAGAAAATACAACAAAAATTCGGAAAAAATAAAAACGAAAAGTAATAATAATAAAAAGAACTAAACGGGATTTTCGGTTGAGGTCGCGATTCGGTTCGGTTTCGGTTCGGTTTTTTTTTTTTAAAGACCGAACAGTTTACACCCTACATCTTGTCACAGTGAAAAGGACAATCCAAAATGAACATCTGAAAAAGAAGAAGTAAAAAGAAAGAGAGGCCCTTTGCTTCACAGCACGCGTGGAGGTTCTAATTGGTGGAAGATGGCAACTTTCTTTTGGGAGTACTTAGTGGAAGTGATTGGGACTTTAGGGTTTTCAGTATCAGTCTTCCAACTCCAGAGTTGCAGAGCTTGGAAGATGGATCAATCAGAGAGAAGAAGAAGAGTCCAAGGCAGGAAGGAACTCAAAATAATGGGGAAGATTCTATTCCAAACACGACCGGCTGCTTCAGAAAGCTCAGACAACTGGTGCTGTGGACATTTTCATGCACATACCCACATCACATGATCTTTCTCAGCCCTCCATGTGACCCCTCTGCACATAGAGAGAGAGAGAGAGAGAGAGAGATGGACAATCTGTGGATTTTAGCAACCAGAAGAAAGAAGGTGATATCTTGGAACCCATCTTAGGGACCAGACTAACTGATGCACTGGTTTGAGTTTTGCATTGTCACCAAAGTGAAGTAGTATATTGAATTACGGCCAATTTAATTCTAAACCTTTTGATTATGCTAATTTAGTCCTAAACATTTTGACAACTTGTCAATTTAGTTATTTCGGCCGATATAAATTGCTGACGCCTATGTCAGTTGTCCTACAAGACACGCTTGACACCAAAGTGGACAGTTTCTTGTAGGGGTGTGCAAACTGGACCGGACCGGCCCGGGACCGGCCCGGACCGGCCCGGGACCGGCCCGGACCGGGCGGGTTGGTCCGGTCCTTGAGGTGGATGGGTTGGTCCCCGGTCCCAATAAATGGGACCGGTGACTGGGCGGTCCGGTCCTCGGGTTCTTGTGTTGGGACCGGACCTGCCCGGTCCGGACCGGACCGTCAATAATATATAATTATTTATATGTATAAATGTATATAATTACAAAAGAAATTGAAAACAAAACGGATGACAGACTCCTTGGTCCTCTTCCGATGGTTCTTGGTGAGGACAACGATAGCTTTAGGGTGGTGAGGCCTAGTTCGTCGACGTGAAAGTGATGGGAGACGGGATGGTGCGTTGTGGAGTCGTCGTGAGGTTAACCGACGATAAATTTTGACATATTGTTTCATCTTGGAGGTTGTCTTTTGAATCCCGCTTCCCAGTTGTAAACTCGTTTGTTTGAGAGAACATGTGTGGATTGATGTCTAACTGTGGTTCATGTCTCTGTTGATGTATGCATTTGGTTAGTATGGCATGCCTTTTGCATGCCGATCTATGTTTTGCCAGGGTGTCATTGATGTCTTACGCACTTGTTTGTATGGCTTTGTAGAGGTTGGGCCGAGACCAGGACCGGACCGGGACCGGACCGGACCGACGGTCCTGGTCCTGTTCGGTCCTGGTCCGGTCCATGGTCCCGAAAGTATGGGGACCGGACTATTGGTCCGGTCCTCGGGTTCATGCCGGGACCGGACCGGCCCGGACCATGCACACCTCTAGTTTCTTGCATTTAAAAGATAACCATTTTCATTCTTTTTGTCGTTATGGCTGGTGAGGGTTCCCACGTGAGATCCAGCAAGGTCGACTTTCGCCCAAGCCGTCCTCCCTCGCCGGATCTGGTAAGGTTCGCCCTCGTAGTCTGACAAAGGCTTGTCTGTAGACAACGACCCTTGCCAACTAAAATAAAAAAAGAACAAAAAATGAATTTAAAAAAATTATAAAAACTGTCCACGTTAGCACCAATGGGCCATGTGGGAGAGCTTGTCCATGTCAGCCATGTTTAGTCAATGACTAAATTTGGTAAATCATCAAAATATTTAGGCCTAAATTGGGCGCAGTGCAATAAGTTTAGGATTTTTTGAACAATTTTTTTTCAAAGAAAAGCGCTCAAAAGCCTTTCCAAATTGGATGAAATGTTGGCACAACCTTTTAATAATTTCCTTAAAAAAATTGGAAAGCTAATAATTTTATTTTAAATAATAATTTTGTGTCTAATATTTGTTTAGGTCTCCAATATATAATTGTACCCATTTAAAGGGTCCCACACGATATGTCTGGTGGTGTAGTCAGACGTGATGTTTGTCTTTTCCCTCCTTTTGTTTACCCTTTTGTGAAAGTGAGTTTCGGAGATGCTTGAGAATTTCGAAGAAGTGTCAGAGAAGAAGGAAGCATACTTAACAATTTTCTTTTTAAATTGACTTTTGAAATAGTGGAAAAAAAGTATAGCACAAAGATCCCCAAATCATGTGTGGATTCGATTGGAACTTTCAATTTGAAAGATCAATATAATATTCTTTAGAGAGGAAACATTGGATCAAAGTAAGTCTTTAAACTGTTTGGTCGGAGGTCTCGTTCAGACCTAGATCTCTATATTCCACGTCATTAGGGAAGAAAAATATATGATTGGTAATTAGAGATGCAGGGCGTGTAGGCATCGACACTTTAAAATAAATAACGCATCTCTGGAGCCCGTCGTGCCTGTAAATCGGACGGACATGCCACATCATGATCTTCTTTTTCATTTTTCAATTTAATTCCATATGAAAGACAACATGGGTCAAGCTGTGCATACCATTACAAAATTCGTGGATTGGTGTGTTGCTTAATTAAGAAAATAAAAGGGGGGCTGTGAAAAAAAAAACCATTTTATTTGCACTTTTGGCTCTTTCTGTTTTTTTTTTTAATTTGCTTTCTTTTTTCACTTTGGGGGAAAAGTATTTTGTTTGTTTGCAGTTGCATCCATGTGCGCACGAGTTCTTAAACCTGCAAAGCTTTGCTTTTGGAAACAATAGTGAAAAAGCTAAAAAAGTCTAGCAAAAACACTCCATAAAAGAAGGTACAACCTTTGGATGGTTCGAAGCTGCGAGGTTCATGTCCGGCTTATTTCTCGACTCGATCGAACTCTTAACGAAGTCAACTCTAAGTTTCCGAAACCACATCTGTCGCGAAACATGTTTAGGAAGAAATCAACAGCAAGGAAGTCCGCTAGGTCAAGGTGCACATTGAACATGTACCTCAAATTACATCTCTGATTTTCTCTGGAATCAAGAGAGGGGCGGGGCGGGGCGGGGCGGGGCAATTCTGTTTCTGCGGTCAAGCGATGTTTCCGCCCTTAATCAGAAAGCAACGCACCGTATCATTTGGCAAGTCATTTGTAAAAACTCGTCGATACCCGATCCATAGCTGCTTCAACCTTCTCAGGCCTATAGGTCTGACGAGGTAGGGGAGTGGTCGCGCGATGCAGTGGGCGTGGACAACGAGCGACTTCTGGCAGGCTTCTAGGATGGCGAAGATGTAGGAATGGATCAAATTACGCACCGACCCAGGGAAGGGCGATTCCTAAACATATTGTGAAAAAATTCGCGAAGGCGACTTTTGGCGGCAATGCTTAGTTTTGAAACTCTAAAATTAAGCTTATAAATAACCTCCCGGGAAACTGTCTACCTGTACGTCGAAGAACGAAACTGTGAAGGATTGATATGGGAGGGATCAGAGCGGATAATATCTCGAGTGAGTTAATCCAAGGACGTCACAACATCCGTCCCTCTGCCATCCCAGATCGTCCGCCGCAGACACATGTGCTACCTATGGTGGGGGAATCTCTCTAGACTAGCCATGCACAAGGTGCCCTTTGTGTTCTGTTTTCCTTTTTCTATCTCATGGGGAAGCAGCTTTGAGTATTGAAATCAATCTCTCAGCCACCCGGACAGACGACAGAAGAAGGAAATTAATAAATTTTGATTTCTCTCTCACTTGAACAAGGCAAGGGACTTTTCAGTTTCAGACAGAGCACCATCACGATGTGACTGAACTAAGTTGCCCCCCCGGGAGACTATCTTGGTCACGGGCGTGCATCGGAATGCACGAACACATTATTAAACAGAATAAAACATCAGGAATGTTCCTACCATTATCCAGTTATTATAATTCACAAGAAAAAAAAAACTGAAATTTAAAAATTTTATGCTGGATCTGGTCCATTAGGAACCAAGTGAATCTCACTTACAAGATTAAATCGACACCCATGTCTTGGACGGTTGGGATTCATCCTATCCATCACGATGAAAGAAGAAGAAAAATGACACCAAGGGTTTTTGAATTTTGGCTCGATGTGTAATGTCGTCCATAGACTTTTAATTTATTGAATATGATCTATAAACTATTGGCAAATGTTCGATATAGTCATTTCGTTTGCTCAAATGATAAATCAAACTTATTTGACGACGTTGATTGTTATGTGCCGACTTAGATAATTAATAATGACAAGTCAACATGTCCATCTTTTTATCCATTTACTTTAGAAAAAGAAGAAGAAAATTAGAACTTTAACATGTCCATCGTTATTTGATGACATGAATTATATATTTTGATTTGGGACAAATATCATTCTTTGATAATCCGTGTGCAACTTGTCCTTTTTTTTTTGGGTCCACCATTTAAACTTAACAGATTGAAAGTCACATAGCAGACCTCGTTAGCTTGAATTCACGAAATGATGACAGTTGAACATTTCATATAGAATAAGAACTGCAATCAAATGCTCACTAATAGTTCATGGATCATATTGAAAAAATTAAAAGTCAAAGAACAACATTGCATATTAAATCAAACTACAGAAATCGTTTATGGCAATTTCCCTAAAGAAAAGAAAAGAAAAACCAATCTAGAAGAGATGAAACCTTCTATAGTAAATCAAAGTAAACGGTAACTCTCAATCCAAAGTCATTCTACGATTAATTTTAGAAAGTATTCGAACTTAATTATAGCAAAATTTTCTTGGGGTGACAAAAAAAAAATTAAGATCCACCTAAATCGGACCGCACCGTATCCAATCGGTTGATTTTGGATGAAATTGGCGGGTACCGATCTAATTCTCGATTTCAATTTTCTAGAACCGACGCGTACTGGTTTGGTTCGCGATTTTGGGTGGAAACCATCCAATTGGTCCAGCCGAATCGGTCCTTTTATATAATACAAATGTATATTCTTTTAATTGATGCCATCTCCCTCAAAGGACTAGAGTCCAGACCCATCCGTCCAAAAACAAAAACAAAAAAAGTCCAGACCCAACTTATTTTCATGTGTGACATGTGTTGTACACTATGAATGCATTTGAAAACTTACATTAATTAGTTGATCAACTGCTATTGCATTTCCCACGATGCTGGAGCGTGTCCGGACGTGTCGGGCGTGTCCGGACGAGTCCGGGCGTGTCGGAGCGTGTCCGGACGTGTCCGGGCGTGTCGGAGCGTGTCCGGACGTGTCCGGGCGTGTCGGACGTGTCGGAGCGTGTCCGGACGTGTCCGGGCGTGTCGGACGTGTCGGGGCGTGTCCGGACGTGTCGGAGCGTGTCCGAACGTGTCGGAGCGTGTCCGAACGTGTCCGGGCGTGTCGGACGTGTCGGCGCGTGTCGAAGCGTGTCGGAGCCGTGTCCAAACAGTGTCGGAACAGTGCATGAACAGTGTCAATTTTTTAATTTTTTAATTTTTTTTAAATTTTTTAGTCTTAATTTGTGAAATTGACTATCCACATTCTAATGGTGATCGACAGGTAACGGGCATGGGGATGGTCGCAGGCTGGGGCTGGGCGATTGAAGGCTGGTGTCCAATCCGGTATGTTTTACGTACCCGATCCGTATATCAGGATTATTTTTCTAAAATATTGCATTTATAGACTTGATTTGTATGTATTTGTTTCAGTCTAGTGGTTAGCTTATTTATCTGGTTGAGTGTTATCTATTTTCAAAGACATGCTTTTTGTTAAAATATTTTCTGAAAATATAAAAAAATATTAATAAATCAAAAATGCCAAAAAAATGAAAAAATTAAAGAAAAACAAAAAAAATTGAGAAAAATTGCAGAAAAATTCTAAAAATTGTCCAAGGCTGAAAATGACAAAAAATTGATTTGTTTTCATTTTTGGGATTTTCTCCCATTTAATCCAAAATGGCGATTTCACCCCTCAAAGGGTGAATCGTCTTTGATATTCTGATGAATTGTGGAAATTGCTTAGAATTTGGTGATGGGCCAGATGGGTGGTTAAACCTTATGTCTAAGATTTCCACATTTCATTTCCATTTTTAGAAAATGACGATTTTACCCTTCGAATGGTAAATCGGTTTCTAAAATTCCCGAAAATCACGAAAATTGCCAAAAAATAGGAAATGGGTCAATTGAGTGACCAAACCTGTTTTGACTCCGGATTCATTCCGAAATGATGATTTTGTCCTTTTTGGGCAAATTGTCCCATTTGTCTCAAAATTACGATTTTGCCCCTGATGGGCAAAATCATGTCTAAATCATTCCTAAGCCTGATTGATGCTTCTCTAGGCCAATATGGCCTTATTAGGAATGCCATGTGATTTATTTGTACACTTGAATTCATCGATTTGTGCACTTTATTATTGATTGTGATTGCTATGATAGTCATTCCTATCTGCATGAACTCCTAGATTTAGAACTCGTACCCCACTCATCTGCATGAAATCTTTGGTCAGAAAATTCAGTCAACTTAGGTACCGAAAGGGCGTCAACTCTGACAGTTGACGTAACTAAGTCCCCGAACCCAGTTCTCTGGTTATCGCAGAATTGAATAGAAACTCCCGACTATTCAATAGGGTGGTCCAATCATACCCTCCAAAAAATGATTGGTGGCGACTCCTCGGCATGCACACTTAGCACATGTCACTAGACCACACTGAAGGTCGACTACGCATACCTCCGTTGCGATTTGGGTAATGGGCCTTGGGAGAGGCCCGCGTCCGACCAGACTGGACGGCCCATTAGCCCTCGAGAGCCCGACAACCTCGAGAGGGTCGCGACAGTGGGAATCTCGGTGCTGGATTATTATGTACTGTAACTGATGAATTCCTAGTATGACATATGAAATGTGAGTCAGATGTCCTGGTTCCAAGTCGTGTCGCGCATTAATATTTCTCCATTTTGTGATCGGAATATGATGTCTCTTCAAAGGAAGGACATAAAGGAACGAACGAACGAGAATCTTCGGCAGCATCAGTAGCAGCGGTAGAAAGATCTTCACATTACATGCTATAAGCAGGGTTGATCGGTTCTACTAATTTAGGATGGGTGATTCTCACTCTAGAACTGAGAACTATCCGCTAGGGACTGATTTCACAAATTGAGAATCGTAAAAACCACCCGCTCGTTCCATGGACTCACCCGAAAATCGAACCACCGGTTCCTGAATGGGGTCATGGAACCAATCGTACCGAGTATCGAATACCAACATCAATTAAAAAAGACTATACGGGAGTGAACCAATAAAACCGTTCCTATGGGATAAAGAGACGGCATGAGCGTCCAGCTTCGGACTACTACATCACAGTTTGCCCAAAAAGAAAAAGAATTGAAGTCTGCAATGTTTTGCACTAAAAGTCCGAATAGAGTTTGCTGTGATTAGTGACTCGGTGAACAACTTAACATCATCAAAATAAATTTAGAAAACAATGCACTCAAATCCTTCATTCTTCTAAATACATGATTGATCATGTGATTAAGAGGAATAGCTAAAAAAAAAACTAAAAATTACATACGTATATTATGTAAATAGGATTTGGTGGGTGATTCCCACTTGAAAGAACCGGACAGGTACCCATCGGTTCCAACAAATTGAAATCAGGAATTGGAATGATACCCAGTTAAAATCATCCAAAATCAGTCGATTGAGTACGGTCCGATACAGGTCGGATGGACCTCGATTTTTTTGCACCCCTAGGTGGAAGCAAAGATCTTTGGAACTGAACGACCCCATGAGTGGGAAAAATCCAGCGTTAGATGTCTCCAGGGGAATCTTCTTTTTTACCCATCATGTTCTTCCTCTAGCAGCTGGAAGTGCATCAGAGAAAGTGGGGTATTCGAACTTTTCGGAGACATTTGTCTCTGTCCGTTTCTTTTTTGGAAGTAAATTGACGTCTTCAATCCACCCTTCAACGACGAAACGACCAGTCACCTCTATAAAAATCGATGATCTCGAGAGCTTTTCGAAAACACTAGCCGCTCAAAACCCTAATCATTATCGCACGGTTTCGAGGGGATCTTTTCTCGGTAAAAACCATTCTTTCAATTTTTGGAATCTGAAAGCTAGCCTATCGTGATAACGAGGACAATAATATAAGATGCAATGTAAAACTAAAGGGAAAGATTTAGGATTTCTCGGTATAGGTCTCCCAATTCAGTTAGGTTATGCACCCGGAACCAAATGCAGCGTCCCATACCGCCACAACTGAGGATAAGGCTTTCCAAACTCACTCTATGCTTTAATCTTTTGTTATTCAGAGTAATTGGCGCATATGGAAGCTTTCAATAGAAAATTAGGCAGGATGGCCATATGGGCACAAATGCGTGGAATACAAAACAACAAACACCAAATAGCAGGCACGCCTATCAAGAAGGTATGGCCTTTCATGGGTTCACTAACCAGATAACATACACATTACAATCAATAAGATCATATGGCAAATTGACTGACACACTTTGTATTCATATCTCGTTTGATCTATACACACTTTGTATTCATATCTCGTTTGATCTATACACACTTTTATTCAACCACATCAACCATTCTCGGTTACTTATTTATACATATAATTCGTTTATTTATAATATTCACATGGGACAAGGATAACATGTAGTAATATACTCCACAACTCTACTACTACTCACCGATTCATCAGAGTCTAAAGTGTCACCCATATCCTCATTCGAACTCTCTGTTGGATCATCCCTTGCAAGGAGACAAGAAGCAAATGGATCAAGCAAATGTGGAGCAACAGGACCAATCCACTGTCCTAAGCCACGATAATACACCATCTTGAATTCAAGCTTGACTATTCCATCAGGGGGTATTATTAATCTACATAAACTCTGGAACAAACCAATTTATAGCGTGGATAACATGGTATTTCGGGACGAGCATTAGTAAACTCTTCGGAGTTATGACTAATTTATAGAGGATAATCATACCAACGTTGCCATACAAGCGTCGGATCCACAAACATCCCAGTAAACTGAAAAGTGGTTTGTGAATATAAACCCAACAAGAAGATTAATAGGCCAAACAACTAATCTACCTTTATAATCGTAGGATTGGAGAAAAGATATTAACATCAGTTCCAAGCACACAGAGGCGTAAAGTTCTAAAAATCATATATATATATATATATGCGTGTCATCAAGATCATCAAATCAACATAATCACGTTAATCATAGCCAAAATCATTGCAATCAAGATCGATCGATGCTTAACACTCACAATAACGAAACATAGACAAGCAACTAATAAGGACTAAAAATCAACTTGCCTCAATTATTCGATAAAATGGTTCAGAAACTACGACGGGCGGCGGCCCTGGCAAGATGGTGATCGATCAAAGGCGACTGGTGACAAGACAAGGGCATGCGGTGGTCGGATGGCATCGAGGATATATGGAAGCAGAGTAATGGCGTGTTCTAACGATCATACTTTGAAATGAACTGACATCAGAGGTTTATATAGGAGAAGCATAGTGAAGAAAGCCAGCTTGAGCGAGACAGCGGCCGACGGACACGGCATGACACTTGTCCATTATGCATCACCGGCGGCTGACACGTTTCACGTGCTTGTGACACGTGTCTGCACTTGTCACGTGCACATGACACGTGGCACCACTTTCTCATGTGATGACACGTGGCTACCATGTGTCATTCCATGGCCACGCGCGCAACACATTTGCCCCTACGTGTCCATGTGTCTCCCTTGTCCTCCAATTGTCCTAATTCCGCACATATTTGACTCGATGGGACCTAAATCAAATATATAGTGTCCCTAAAAATTTTAATGGGCCAATAATAATTCCTCACAAATATCATTGAGTTCGGATAATGATCTTTCAAAATTTACCCAATAATCCAAATTTATTAAACACTAATACGCTCTTAAGCAGGTAAGGATTTCCCGGTCGTCACACCAAACCGGTTCATACAATAATCAGCACATAATCGGCTTTGTAGGGTCAGTTCGGTTCGATTCCAAGGTCTATCGTGGATGGTGTTCACCCCTATTTGTAGATTAGCTAAATTTCCGCAGTTGAATTACCACTTAACGTAGTAAACCCAAGCAATTTGCCCCAAAAAACCGAGATGGATTCCGATCATGACTAAAGCAACAAAAATTGAGTCAAATTTGATTGTGAAGACATATATTTTGCCCTCTTTCCTTCCTTTTTTTTTTTTTGGGGAGTTTGTTGGTCCCAATGAGATAATTATACAGCAACTATTCACTTCTAAAGTGTATTCGGAGGAACCCGAGATGCATCCACACCTACCATTTCCAATTGCCGAGAGAACAATCGAATTAACGAATTAACTATTCGTTGGATCTTATGGTAATAAATTAATTTATTGGGGAACTCAAAAAGACATTGCCCTGACATGGTCATATGCTCCTTAAAGTTAGAGATAAAACCCTAAAAGAAAAACACCTACAAAGATACCTTTTCATAATGACACAAATACCTCTGCTTTTTTATTTTTTACCCCCAAAAGTTATATATATATATTTTACTGTTTGGACATTTTGGATGTGTTAAGATGTAATGCACGATTCTCAAGCAACTTTGTTTTACTATGACATTTTTTTTTTATCAAAGGTTTTACTATGACATTATATATCGAAGTTGAATTCGAAATTGTCTTCTCCAAGTTCAAATGTAGATTTTCGCATGTAACTTTGTTTGGGCAGAAAGAGAGTTCAAACAAATTTCGTTATTTCGATTCCATTTTTTCTAGCTGAAGTTAAATGCATATCGTATAGCAATACACCTCTTAATTCATTTATGTGGAGTGAAATCGGATCCGTCAATATATTGTGTCATGTCATTTATTGTTGAGAAATCCGTAAAAGTTCTTGTTGAGTGATACGTTTCGATTCAATCTGGTCAATCACCGCATCAGAAATGCTATAAACCTGAGAGATAATAAGGAAACTCGTGATTCGTTGACTCATGGTGATTGGTTAGGGTGGATAAGAACGTTGTGCTCGCCGCTCGGGGATATACTTAAAACTTTTTTCTATATTCATTGCACCGCCATTGCAAAAAGTTTTATTTCCCACAAGAAAAATTTAACCCATTTTCCTAGATGGACAGAGAAGACCTTCTTATAACTTGAAAAGAAGCAAAGGCATGCCCAGAGGGATGGTGTGAGAGAGATCATGGCATTCACATTGGAGATGGAGACCTGTAGCAACGGCGGCAGCGGAGGCTGTTCGGGTGAGGAGCACGAACACCGCCACCACCATCGTCACCGGGCGGCATTGTGCGTGGAGTCGCAGAAGGCGGCGCCGGCCCCGTTCCTGACCAAGACGTACCAACTGGTGGACGACCCCCGCACTGACCACATCGTGTCGTGGGGCGAGGAGGACGCCACCTTCGTCGTGTGGCGGCCGCCCGAGTTCGCCCGCGACCTCCTTCCCAACTACTTCAAGCACAACAACTTCTCCAGCTTCGTCCGCCAGCTCAACACCTATGTAAATCTTGAATATTCTGCAATGATTCGTTCAATGTAGTTACTTTCCCTCGTGATCTAAAGATCAGTGAACGAAAAAATACATCTTGATGTATGAGATATAATTTTTGATATATATCTAAATTAATTAGCTTAAATTTCTTGAATTATCGGCAGGGATTCAAGAAGATAGTGGCGGACAGATGGGAGTTTGCTAACGAGTACTTCAGAAAAGGAGCGGAGCACCTCTTATGCGAAATCCACCGCCGGAAAGCCCCGCAGCACCACACCCATGACCATCCGCCGCCGCCGCCGCCGCAGCTGCTGCCGCCCTATCTCTTCCAACCGGTCGACGAGAACCTCTGCTGGCGGCCTGCCGACCCGCCACACCTGAACGGCGACGTCCTCGCCGTGCTGACCGAAGACAACCAAAGGCTGAGGAGAAAGAACCTGATGCTGCTCTCGGAGCTCGCCCACATGAAGAGTCTCTATAACGACATCATCTACTTCATCCAAAACCATGTCAAGCCACTGCCTCATGACCCAGCGAACAACCACGGGCACCTCGACGGCATCGGGGTCCCTAAGCTCATCGAGTTGGACTCGGATCAAGAAGGCGACGCGCGCTCAAGGCCGGTGATGCTCAAGAAGGCCGGGCGCTCGGGCGAGGAGGCCGGTCGAGGTGGTAACTTCAAGCTCTTCGGGGTGTCTTTGAGCGGCAAGAAGAGGCTGCACCCGGAAAAGTTCGATCGACAAGGGCAGCTACAACTGTGAAATCCTCTTGGTCATAATAATTCATGAGCTAACTTATTAGAGAGAGATCGATTGAAGTTGAAAAGGACACTTCATGATCGATCAAGTATGTAACATTTTGGATTTTTTGAGTTATCATATGCTCGCTTAGGTTCTCTTGCTTTGTCAAGTTATTAGGTAAACTTTTTTGGATGACCCGATAATAATAGGTGCGACATTTGTACTCAATTCGACTCGCCAAATCGGTCTTTAAATGATTTGTTCTGTGACTAAAATTGGGGATTTTGATAAGGCGATCTGAAGCGAGAACGAATCAAAAAACATGCTTAATTCAACATCAACCAGAAAATTGAGGAGGAGTTTGTAACTATTATGCATTCATTCTAGAGTTAACGAAGAATTAAATTGTCCAAAAAGTCATAAACCTAATATTTGGATCACCTGACATCAGGGTTTCCGTGACATACGTAACATTACTCAAATCAGGCCGTATCTTATGAAAATGGACGGCCTGATTTGAGAGAGGGTTGGAATTCAAAATTTTTCAAATCCCAAAAAAATTATTGCTCAATTTCTTTCCCTCTCCCTCAATAAATGACGTAGTCCATTCTTGGCCGTCCATTTTCATTTGGACGGCCTGATTTGAGTAATGTTACGCATGTCAGGAAAACCTCAATGTCAGGTGATTCGGATCACCTAAAGCTATTACACTTTTGCTAATTGAGTCATAACCTTTTTATTTTGCTAATTGAGTCATAAATCTTTTCATATTTTGCCAATTGCGTCCATCTAGACAATTTTTACCGAAAACAGCTGACCTGGACGTCAAACGTCCTATGTGGCATGACCGGCATTGACATAGATAATTTTTATTTCTATTCTTTTCTCTGCATTTTTTTTTTTTGTTTTACTTCTCAAGTCGGTGAACAATTAATGGAAAAGGATCATTGTGAAGCGTGGTACAGTTCAGATGAGCCTGAGATTGTCTTGGGTTGAATCTAGTTCACATGACACGATTGGCGCTAACATAGATAATTTTTAAAAATATTTTATTAATATATTTTCTTTTCTTTGTTTTTTGGTTTTACTTCTCTAGTCGGTGAACAATGAAAAAGGACAAATGTGAAGCCCGGTACAGTTCAAATGAGCCTAAGATTTACTTGGACTGAATCTAGTTCTGACCCGTTACATGGCACGGCCGACGTCAACATGGATAATTTTTAATAATATTTTACTTTTTATTTATTTGTTTTACTTCTCTAGTCGGTGAACAATGGAAGAGGACCATTGTGAAGCCCGGTACAGTTCAGGTGAGCCCATGATTGCCTTGGGCTGAATCAAGTCCTGACCCTATTCATGTTTGGGAAAATAATGTATGGTTCAATCAAATATCCTTTAGATGACCCAATTCTATTTCTTGGAAAGAAAAATGCATGTCTTGATGATAAAAGCCCCTTCTAATCTTTTTATGAACTTTTTGAAATAGTATCATCTTCCTAATCGAAAGATGAAGTGAATCTTGATAGCCCATTTCACTATTCGTGCACGGAAATTTGGGTTTTGAACTATGTTAAGTGAGGGTTGTGCAAAGATCTAGGTCGGTTCTACCCAAAACAAAAAAAAAAAGATATCGGTAGGCAATTTCTGACACAAATTGGTACAAACTTAATGTAAATAAGTTATGTAGCATAATCGATAAGAATATAGTTTCTTTCAAATGGCACGGCATGACACGATTATAAAGAAGATAAATCTGATTATGAAATGTGAACACGAATTCGAACGATTAAAAGAATTTATAGGTTATATTACCTACAGTACCCAATTGAAAACATTAATAAATCTGGAAAAATAAATGAAAATGCTATGGAGAATCAATCTCAGTTTTTTTTTTTTTGGTCAAAATCAATCCTAGTTTGAGCGTTCGAATTTCAGCCCAAAAAAGAGGAAAAAGGCCAAGAAGCATATCCATAATTGAAGATTCACTCTGGGCCCAATCCAATTTGAGCCATGAGAAATCAATTTTTTTCTTAGTTGCTCTCCATATGGGAAAGAGAAGACAAAATTGAATACCCACAATTTACTATAAAAGAAAAAAGTTTCTAGACTCATTCTAACAAACTAACCACACCTTTACACAATCGCAATGGAAACGCGTTTTCACGCATCATTATTATTCTATTTCATTTGTCCACGTTTCTAAATATTCCAATTTAATCGTTCTCCAGTCGACGTTCCGAGTCGCTTTTCAACGATATATTCAAAGACATCATAGTAAATACTTTAGTATCGGCGGTCAAAGTTGTAAGCCGCTCTTTAACAAAATATTTAGGATCATCATAGTAAATACTTTAGTATCATTGGTTACCCAAAAAAAAAAATTGTGAAGGTTACTAGACATTTGTGTTGTTGTTGTTGTTGGTTTTTTTTTTTTTTTGTGGGGTAGGTGTTGGGGTCCAATCAATCGGATCCGGATCCCCTGACTATATGTCAGGGGATCATTACATTTGGAGCCCGGGGGGAAGATCTAAGGGTTAGTGTCACTATGATGATCTGCCATTATGGCAGACGATCCAGACACCAATCAGATACCATTATTACTTGTGCATGTGGGCCGCAAGAGAAGAGACCAATGTATCCCCTTCCCCTATTGAATTTATTAAAATTTCACGCAAATCGATTTGTGTGGGGGACAGCATCAAAGTTTGGTCACCAAATGTTCAAACTTTGGGAGACATTACTCATTTAATTCAAGCGACCCAATCATGGACCATATCTCCTTTAAGAACCACCACGTTTCGCTGACTTGTATTTATGATTTAACAAGTAAATAATAATAATCCATAAACGAACCAATATTTCAGAATTTTTATGTGAAAATTCAAGATACCCATCGAATTGATACGTTCATCGTATTAAAAGCGCTCGATGTGCAAAAGTTTATTCTATGTAATAACAATAATTGCCCGACTGATATAAAGGCACCGAGTATTGCTTACGGAAAAGTTTCTCTACCCACCACATAAAATTCGGCACATACTAAATATAGCTCGCAACAATTCCAAAGGCACATTAGTAGCGTGATTAAGCGCCTGTCACAGTAAATCCCGAATCTAAATCACAAAATATTCCACTCTCAGAGTTCACCTCGACGGTCCTGCTTATGCTTGCGATCTTTAGAGAAAAGCATTGCCATATGTAGAGGTGAGCACGGTTCGGATGGGCGGTTCCCACCCTAGAACCGAGAACAACCCGTTGATTTCATAGACTCACTCGAAAAAGGACCATTGGTTAGCTCTGATTCCCAAGTGGGTCCATGGAGCCGGTTCCATTAAGCTTCACCGTTCAAATGGAGATTGAAAATTGGGGATTTGATGAGTAGCTTGAAGATTAAGGATTCGAACTTATAACAAATGGGGGCAAGAAAGAGCGAGAGAGGGAGGTGATATACGGCCAAAGGCTTGACCATGAGCTGATAGGAGTGGAGAGACGAAGACGGAGACGAAGACGAAGACGAAGAGATCGAGGTGAGAGTGAGGTACCGAGAGTTTGAGATAAAAGGGAGTTGAGACCGAAATGAGGGTGAGAGTTTAATACGAGACGAGCGAGTTTCAGAATACGAATTTAGGATTTTTTTTTTCACTTTTTTTAAGAGATTACAAATCATACATGTCATTTTTATTATCGGTCCAGTCCGAGTGAACGGGTGGACTGTTCCACACTTAAAACCGAGAACAGAATCGATTCCGGGCCGATCCGATCTGGTTCCGAGCGGTTCTCAATTCTTTTTGCACACCCTTTAACCAAACAGACACGGACGAGGCGGTTCATCTTCTCGTGGGGATTATATCGAGTCGACCGTTTTGGACAGATTTAAGAATTTAAGTAAACAAATAAAAAAATATGCTTGTCGAGCAGGAACACTACGACTCCTCTTTTGATTTCTCCTTCGAAAGTGACGTCCCACCACCTTTATTCGAGCCGAGCAAAAGCCGTGTTTGCTCTTTTTTGCTAATCCCGCCATTTGCAGAGTCCGGGAGACGTGTGCCAAAAGACTACCGTGGGTTGTATAATTAACTCGAGATTTAATCAACATATGCTAATTAAAAAAAAAATTGCGTTCACATCAAAGCACAATAATTAATTTATTATTCAAAAACCCTTCACGTCGGCCGATTAATTATCGAGACTTTATTGAGCTATACGCGGCAATGTCAAGGTTGGTGTGTAATATCACGACAAGTGTACGCGAGGTACGACGAAATAATGTTTCATAGAAAAAATAATTGTTCAGGTAATACGATGTTGATCGAGTAAAAGAAATTAGCCGTCGATCCGCGTATCGATACGTATGGTGATTGAAATATTACGTATTGGACCTGGTCGCATTCGAACCTACACGAGGCACAATTGCCGGATAGACAACAAAGATTACATGAAATTTTATGTTTTGGAGGTTAATTAATTATGGCAAAAGGAAAATTAATTGGAGGACTCGATCTGCCGACCTCGCCCCGATTTGGTCCGTTCGAAGCAACCGAAAGAGAGATTTCTCCAACAAGTCAGTAATTAGTCGGCAGCTTTCAAATTTTCTTTGTTATTTTTTGGTTTTTTTTTTATTTTTTACATATCACTTTCGTTTCGAGACGGCTATTTTTTCTTATAGAAAAAAAATATTGCCGACGAGTCAATAATTCATTTCATTAAAGAGAGAAATTAAGAATATTGTCATTAGTGACAACTTGTTCCTTTTGTAGTGGTCTTTAGTTTTTGTCCATTGGACAACTTCGATGAGACGTTCCAAACTTAATGTAAACGATTCGAGTAAAACAAAGAAAATTATTCAAAAAGTCCTAAAGCTATTATAGTTTTGCCAATTCGGCATTAAATATTTTAGTTTTCCCAATTGAGTCCCAAACTTTTTCATCTTTTATTAATTGAGTCCATTTAGCTATTTTTGGCCAAAAATTGTTAACATGGATGCTATTCATCCCACATGTCACAGCCGTCACTAACATGAATACAATTTAATAATATTTTCCTAATTTTTTGAATTTTTTTTTACTTTGTTTTTCTTTTCTTTTTCCTTCCCTTCGCTAGGGGTGAGCATGGTCCGGATTGGTTCGGTTCCCTAAAAAATCGAGAACCCGATCGGTGGTCCCAATTCCAAATTTCAAGGATTGAGAAACGGATCAAAGTTGCTTGGAACCGAGGATCAGACCGATCCTTTAATTTTTCCATATAATACCAAATACAAAAAGAAAATTTACAATCAATACACGAAACATGAAGTTCTCCCATGCTTTCATCAAAGTAGTTTTAAGTGGGAAAATACCGAAAAAGTCATGAGCCTATTGTAATTGTGTCAATTCAGTCTTAGATTTTTTTTTGGTCAATTGAGTCCTAAACC
This sequence comes from Rhodomyrtus psidioides, assembly GCA_021437785.1. NCBI lineage: Eukaryota > Viridiplantae > Streptophyta > Magnoliopsida > Myrtales > Myrtaceae > Rhodomyrtus > Rhodomyrtus psidioides. The sequence goes on along the minus strand of JAILYB010000128.1, from coordinate 1,093,473 downwards.
TTTTGTATTGTGCCAATTCAATCCATCTGACCAATTTTGGCTGAAAATTACTGATGTAACGCAGTCGACGCTAACGTTGATAATTATTAATAATATTTTAATAGTGCTTGAAATGTTTTAATGATATTTATTTGATAGGGCCGAACAAAAATAAGAAGAAAAAAAGGACGGCAAAAAGATTAAAAAGTTTAAAATATAACTAAAAGTTATCTATATTAGCGCTGGCCGCACCACGCCAGTAATTTTCGATCAAAATTGGTTAGATAGATTGTATTGACACAAATACAAAAGGTTTATGACTCATTTGGTAACACAAATGTTTAGCACTAAATTAACACAATTGAAATAAATTTAAGATTTTTTTTTGGTAATTTTTTCGATTTCAGGCATATATCATACAGCTTTTTTGGGTATGATGTATGCCTGAAACTGAAAAATTATCAAAAATTACCTATTGCGTGTCTTTACAATTTTCTTTACACAATTGAAATAAATTTAGTATAACTTCATGCTTGTCTTTACAATCGCGACTTCACCGTCGCTGTCATCAATCGTCGCAATTGGTTGCAGGTCCCTGTCGCCTCTATTGTCATTTTTATAATTAAATAAAGAAAATTGGGAATATAAATTTTTAGGGTCATACCAAACACATTTATGTTCTTTTTCCATTCCGAGAATAAAAATTTTGTGTAGTTACCAAACGCATTCTTCTGCTCAGAAACTGTTTTCGGGAATAGAATCAGAAAAAATCATTTCTCCTCAGAAGTTGTTCCCGAAATGAAAATGTTGCCAAAAACACCTTGCTTCTTGATGTATTTTTGTAAAAGCTGATTTTAATATGAAAATTAAAGAGTTTTTGGAGAGAGACAGAATTTTCATGTTCCCGACTGTCCTTTTTAGTCCTTTTTCTATATAATATATATATATATATATATATATATATATTATATTCTTATCTGTGTTTATTTATTTTTACATATTTATATATTTTTCCTCGATTGGTCCTACTTTTATTTTATAAATCTTTGAGGTTCATCGACTGCCGACCCAATTAATTTGTGATAAAGGTGTTGATGTATGAAAATTAAAGAGTTAATTTTAATTCAATGTATGAAAATTTTCTGCGAATATCGCACTGCCTGGTTTGATTATTCACATTCACACACACACACACACATTTATATATATTTGTTTGGACATCAACAGTTATTGATTTTTTTATCGCATATAGGCAAGATTTGTATGCTATGTGCATGCAAGTTGGAAACGTTGCTATGAATTTTTTTTTTAATGTATTTCTGGAATTTAGTGAAGGTTTTCATCACTATGTAGACTTCCAACTTCCAAGGCCTGCAGCCGCAAGTGGCAAATTGTGCTGTGCTTGTGTTTTGCTTAATTAGAGAAGAAGAGGAGGAGGAGGAGGAGGAGTTAAAATGGTCCCCAAGTTTACTAGGGGAAAGAGAAGGCCATTCGTCTCAAAGTACTCGATTTCACACAAAGGAAAAAAAAAAAGGAACATTAATTTTCCGAAGAATATCAATTAATTAAAGAGGGAAATTAATACGGAGAAAATAGTTAGTAATACTTTTTACTCAAATGAGTTTTCGGGATAACCATGACCACGTATGTATGTATATACTAGGTTGCACCGATTCTGATATTGACACCGATACCGACACTGACACGATACGTCGATACGCCATTTCTCAAAAACAGAAAAATCCGATACGTCGGGGACACGTCGTATTAAATATATATATTTAAATATAAAAAAATAAATTAAAGCCGAAACAGGTTATATGCATTAAATTCAGCAAAACAAGTTTTTTAAAATAATATTTTGATTTCATAGCAAAAAAAAAAAAAACCTATTTCTGCGTGTCCGACACTCCGACACGCGTGTCCGACACGTATCCGACACGCTGACCGGTGTCGGAATTCCGACACGCGTTGACCGCGTGTCGGACGTGTATCGGCGCGTATCGGACGCGTATCGGTGTCCGATAAGCGTCCGACACCGATACTTCCGCCAAATAGAAGTATCGGTGCTACATAGTGTATATATATATACACACACGAAACTATCATTTTGAAATGTCCGCTTCAACCGCTGTTTCACCTCCCAAAAGCAAAGTTGGCTTGACAAGCTTAGTTCAGATGAGAGGAAGCGGATCTGAAAAACACGATATGATATTTACGAGGAACATAAATTCATAATCCTTACGCTTTAGATTAATTTCTTTCATAAATGTCCCATCGGATGTTTTCCTTTTCACTTTCGTCGTGTTTGTCAAGATGGCTTCGAAGTTAGACATGGTATTTCGGTGGCTACAAAATGTCCCAAGTTAAAAATCTCGACGCATCTTATTGCCAATCACATCTTGGTTGACACTTTGGATGATTTGTGTGATGCGGATTAGTTAGTAAATTTTAATTGACTCATAACTTATTAATAAACGTGGTCCAACTGAATATATTGATGAGCTCTAACTTCGACTTCCTCTTAGCCATCTCCTCATGTGAAATTATCAGACTTTTGTTGCGCACTCCCAATAAATGATATCAAAGCTAGTCGTTGATCGGCGATCCACCCCAAATCTATTTTGGTATTTGGTAAATATCTTCCTAATCTCGCGACCAACACGAGAAACAGACTATGAATGGCAAACTTCATTGTTTGGTCTCGAGAAAGAGACTATGGATGAAGGTGGGCGTCGCTGGACAAGTTTCGATACATTGTGTAGGAAAATACCCGAATTAAGCAGGAATCAGATCTATTCTGAGTTCACACGTGAGTAAGACTGTTGAAATATCGTGATGTGGAGCAGGTAATACATTACAGTTGATCAATAAGTCATTGGCTTAACCTTTTAATCGAAAATGTGTCCAAAAGAATATGCTGACAGGTTCGGACTTGGATTATCTTCTTCTTAACAATTTCTTGAGTAAAGGTATCGGATTTCCGCTATACAATTGTAATAAATTATAGTTAATGTAACCGTAAGATGACAAGTTTCATCTTGGATGGTCAAACAAACTTATTTCCTGCCTCACATGGCGTAGAACATAACATTATTCTGACCAAAAAAAGGAAGAAGAAGAAAGAACAGGACATGAACTTCGACCAACCAACCCTATATACACTTGCCCATGCCCAATTCCAAAAAAAACCTCAAACTTTAGCCTTTGTCCCAAAAATATCTACAACTTTTTTTTTGTCTCCTAAAAAACCTTCAACTTTTGAATTTGTCCCAAGTCTACTAGTCCAATCACAAAAAAACCCTTAAAACCCATCTCGTAGAATTCGCGACGACCCCGACCGTTTAACTTCTGTCGAAACTCCAAGTGATTCTCAATCGTCGCCAGATAGTGTGGCCTTATTCTGAGACAATAGCAACCCTCGTCATCGGCTCCTTACCCGTTGATAGTCCTCAATACCAATCGAGCCTCTCACCGAGGACCATCGTGCCGATCCTGCATCTGTGATAACAAGCTGCTGCCGACCCCGCATTTGTGACGACAAACTGCTGCCCCCAACGCTTTCTTGTGATCATCATTTCGGTAAATATTTGAAGTATAAGATGAATGAAATTTGTAAGTGATCTCGGGTAACTCAATTATGTTTCAAAATGAATGAATGCGGCTGCAATGTGTCAAACATTCTCCCTTTGAAATAATTAGAAGTAAATTTTGATCTTTGTCGAACAATCATGGGTTCTGTTCAACTAGACGCGAAACACTCCATTTTTTTATAATAACTGTGGTAAATTTGGGATAAAATCAAAAGTTGGAGGTTTTTTAGGAGACAAAAAAAGTTGTGGATATTTTTGGGATAAAGACCAAAGTTTGAGGTTTTTTTGGGACAAAATTAAAAGTTGAAAATTTTTTAGGAGACAAGAAAAAGTTATGGATATTTTTGGGACAAACGTCAAAGTTTGAGGTTTTTTTTTAGTTAGGCCTACTTGCCCAAGTACCAACGAGTAACGACCTCTCTCTCGTGGCCGTGCGTTAACGTTAACAGTTTCCTCTTCTGGTTTTGCTGATTTCACGCCACATCGTTAAGCAAAGAAAGGAAAAACCTTTTTTGGGTAGGCCAAAAAGATCTCTCATTTAGAGAGAGAGAGATATGGGTGGAAATATGTAGATAAAAGTGGTTGGCGCGTCCTGCCCAGTCCGCACCCTCTTTTTCCCTGAACAGCCAAAACGTTACCTTCTTCCCCCCTTCTCTGTCTCTGCAACCTATTCCTCTTGTCTGTCCACAAACTGTTTGTTGTTTTGCCAAAAAGAAAGAAAAACAGAGAGTTTGGGGAAGCTTGTGGTGGGCGGCGGCGGCGGAGGAGGAGAGGAATTTTCTGGTCTGGGGGTAGTGAGGGGACTCCCAGACTTTCAAAAGCACTCGTCTTCCTCATATTATTCTCTCTTCCACCCCCATCCTTGATTTTTCCCATCATTTGATTGATTAGATTGTTGGGTTCTCCTTATTGAGCTTGAAGCTCAATCACCCGGATCTGTTCCAGCTTCTAAAGAATTGGGAGATTTTTGGCTATTTTCATTTGACTGCAGTGAAACATTCATTTGTTTCGTCAGCCAGCTCGTATAATAGCTGAAAGAAGCCAATAGCTTCTTCTTTTTCTTTTTTCAAATTTACCCCATTGAACATCTACTGTACCTTTGAATTTGAGCAGTTCGGGTGTTTGTATCGTTGACTGCATTTCTTGTAACCCTTTACATAGAGGAACAACAAGAAGCACTTGCTGTGAGGATCTTGTGATTCTGGATTGGCTAAGCCAACTGCCCACAAAAAAGTTTTGTTCCTTGAGGTGTCAACAGATAGAAAAGAAGCTCTCCTTTCGTGTTGGTTAGACTTTCAACGACGAGGCCCACTGGTGGGTTCGGTGGGCTTCATCAGACAACCGAGAACCCACAATTTTGAAGATCCCTCTTGGCCATTCGTTCATGAAATTATGGTGCGTTGAAGAAAGAGAAGATAATTCTGTTTCCTCTTGTTAGCTATCGTCCCTTTCCCACTATCTGGTCCTCTACTCACCTTGCCTTTATCACGTATTATACCGAGATTGAATTTGACTCATTCTGGAAGTTCACCTTTTCTGATGCTACTTTACTTCTTGTTCACTTGCCTCTCCTTCATCCTCTTTTTGAAGTCTCTGCCTCTCAAAACTCTCCCTGCATGGGCAAGTGAGATGACATTGTTGTCACCCTGGAGCTATCAGGAGTTCTCTGCTCTCCGCACTTCTAGTTTGATGAAGAGCTTTTGTAGAAGCTGTATTCCTCGAACACGCTCCAATATGTCTATCAACAATATTAATCTTTCTTCCAGAGTAGATAATGTAGAGACCGGAGAGATGTCGGTATTAGATTTGCCAGAATTGGTCTTAGAATGCATCCTGGAGAAGCTTCCACCAGCCGAACTTTTTAGCATGGCTGGTGTGTGTAGTTATTTGAGGAATAGGTGTATAAGTGATTACCTTTGGGAAAGTCACCTGAAGCAAAAATGGGGCCGAGTCATTGGTCCAGCTGCATATCGGGAGTGGAAGTGGTACATCGCTAGTAGGAGGGAGATTTGCAATCTCAAACAAGGCAAACAAAAGGGGCTTGCGAGGCTCCTATTTGCTGTTTGGCCTTTATCATGGACTAAATCAAAACTTGATATCAGTGAAAAGCAGAGGATTCCCCCTCCGGCCGATTCAATCATGTCTTGGTATCTTGCTCTTGAGACTGGCAAGTTCTGTTTCCCTGCTCAGGTTTACAACCGTGAGGTACATATAAAAAACAAATAATTTCCAGCTATACAATTTCATTAGCTTCTCGAGTTTATTCCATTGCTTTCTTACCATAACAAAGTATGTTTTATGCATTCTGCAGAATGGTCATGTGGGATTTGTGTTGTCTTGCTATGATGCTGAGCTTAGTTATGACTCTCAAACCGACACCTTCCAAGCCAGGCAAGTGGATGATATTATTGCCTCCCCTGGAACATGCTTATCAATTTAACTCATGTACTAACGAGAGATGTATTTAGCTTATACTCCTGATCTTTTTCTGTTTTGAATAGCATTCTGTCTAACGAGGCTCAGCATGTGCATCTTGATCTTTTCTCGTCAAATGTCTAATTGTCTGACTATGCAGGTACCCACCTCATGGAAGGAGAGCAGGTGCAATAGAAAGTTATGTCACGTGGGATAGACTAAGGGCACAACCTGTCGATACTCCTCCACATGATCTTCACATTTCCGACTGTCTGAATGACCTACAGCCTGGTGACCACATCGAAATTCAGTGGAGGAGAAACAAAGAATTTCCTTATGGTATGTCTGATTAGCTAATTCCCTCGGTTTTTACTTCATTTTTTTATCCATTCTCCTCTTCGATTTCTTGCTCGTGTTTGTCCAAGCATTTTTCATTTCAAAATGCAAGTAAATGGAAGTGATCGCTAAGTATACTCAGAAATATTCTATAATGTCCCTTACAATCTTCAAAGCCAGAATAATTTTTGCCGCCGGTATGATTTTCATCAAAGAATGACCTGTTCAGTATCTTATGACCATTGACGTACAAAGAGAGTTAGCCACGCCTAATTTTATAACTTAGGTTCTACTACTCCAGTAATGGCTTGCTGGTTGAACGACATAGTTAGCTTGTCAGAGGTGAAGAAAGGCCAGTCTGTTACCGATATTGGGATGAAATTGTTTTTAGAATGCTGGCTGCTGGGTATGACTTACATGATAAAAGTTATTTGAACTTGCTAATGTAGATTGACTATTTTTTCTGATGTATCATGGCTATTTCAGGTTGGTGGTATGGTGTTGTTGGTCACTTGGAGTCATGTGATGGCAACGTGAACTACTGCCGATGTCACAATAGTGGTGAGTTATTGATTTCATTTACAACTCAGTCAGATGAAACTACTCAAATTATGGGGTTCGATGCCTGTAAATGTGAGCAAAATATGACGAACAGGGGAATCAAATTGTGATTGGTGATGGATGCATCTTTCTTCTGAACGGTCACAACCATTGGAGTAGCATGTAGAGGACCAACTTCTCAGCTAATCAGCCAACTAACATCATGAATGAATTTGACGTGTTCATTCTTGAAACACAAAGTTAACACCTTTTGAAATGTGGATCATAAGAAAGTGCATTTTCCTTTCAGTTAATGGACATCTGCTTTGTCTTTGGTCCTTGGCAAGACCTTTTTTCCACTGTGTGGACCGCTTCTTGTTTCATTCTTATTGGTCCCCAGGACAACTCCTTGTCAAGCTGTCATGCTTTTCACCAACAACGTGATAAGATTTGTCTGTGAGGAATAATTAAAGCCGACATTATTGAAGTTGCTCAATATTCCCTTTTGGCTCTTTCTCTGGCCAAGGTTGGAGTCTTATGGCTTTGTGGGCTTCCAATATTTCTTCTAAGCTTAGCGAATCTTTTTAAACTTTTTTTTTTTAAGTTCTTCTGAGCTACCCAGCATTTCGTGTTGCTTCACTTATTCTATATCCTAGATGTGCCCCGTGATAATGGAAAAGCAAAATGGTCCCTCTTTCCTTTGAGACATCCATAATTGACATGGATACATGGTGGACAAGAAACAGATGAGGCATTTTAAGTGGCTTATGCTTCTAGAAGAGGGACCTTTTTCAGTTTATATCATAAGTAAGCAGTATAAACTTGCCAAGGCCCTTGTCTACAACTTTAAGTTAGTGAGTTCTCCACTAATGTTAAAGTTACTATTCTTTTTTTGAACTTCCATATGATCGTGATTACTCGTAGCTAATCTTTTCATCGAACAATTTTATTTGTCATATTGAGATTCAAGTGCTTTGGTGAATAGCATAGGAGTCACAGATTGAGACTTTTTTAAGCAAAAATAACACATAGTTTGACAGGTTAATATGTATAGGTTTTCTACTTTATCAGGTATTCTGCATTAAATAAAAGTCAAATTAGAGCCACAAGAAACAGGGAAAAGTTAAAAAGTAGAAGTCACTAAACAAACTGATTTTGCGAGAAGCTACATTTGGGAAAATAAATTTGCTTTGATGGCTCATTCTGATTCAATTTGTGCTCTTTTCTCATTTGGCATGTTTCCCTCAAGTCTCATGTCCGATAGCCTCTTCACCTTCTTTTAGCTGAAAAAATTAATAATAATCTTCTGTACCTTTATCTGTTGTATACATTGATCCCACCTTGTCGGGGCGTCTAAGAAGTTATTTCTTCTTGAATTTGAGTGCCTCTAGGGAATTTGAAAGGTTTTGATACTAAATGTCCTAAACAGTTACTTTCATGTAATTTTTCCCGATATCGGAGTGGACCTAAAATTTTTGCCTCATAATCTTCTTTAGCATATATATTGTTTAGTTAATTATCAACATAGATGATGTGTCTTTCAAGATGCTTGATGTTTAAAACTTTTTAAAGCGTCCCAATAATAAGATGGAAATTGTTTCTGGTTGGATTTACCTATCTAAAGCATGAATAGAAGCTGTTGCTTATTTGCATTCAAGCCCCCGTTTGACTGCAGCTTGGGGAAGTAGTTGTAGATACATTGAACTGTCAAAAGCCGATGAATACTAAGTCCATGGGTTTTACTGCTCTGGTTTTTTCTAGGACTACTTGAAGGTAGAAGCCCCATGCATGATGAGCTATGGTAGATTCATGCTCACACATTTTGTAGGAGTAGGCCAATAACGAGATGGTTATTTTTGTTGACAGGCACAGTGATGCTGGAGTTCAGACAGTATGCCCCAGGTTCACGGTGGAGACATACAGCCATTAATAGGAGAAACCATAGGGAGGAGGGAAATGAAGCAGACGGTTTTTACGGAGGAATCAGAAAGCTTAAAAATGAGAGAGAGATTTCAATGTGGAAGACTCTGTGGCCAACGGAAGTACTGGAGTAGGTTTGTATGAAGTCTTCTATTGGAGCTAATTGATCTGAAGACACCCCAATTCGAAAGTCGGAACAACGATTATGGTTTTAATTATTTTCTGCTTGGTTGAAGCGGCTTGCACAGACTCTGACGAGCTTTTGACCGTGTTACTTGAGGCGGCCTCCAAAATTCCATTCATATATTCATCCTTTGGTCTAATTTATTTGTGGGAGGATTAATCCATGGTCCAGATGACGATTCATGTGAATTGCCTCCCATTGCTTGAAATTCGATGTACCATACTTACGATAGTGTAAACAACATTAGTTGATAAATTGAAATCCGCCGTAGTTCGATGAATTGGTACCTCTGGTTGCATGTATTTGGTCAGTGCATCACATTACCAGTTGCTATGGTGCAAAACTACTGGTTACATTGTGGCACACTTATTTATAGTCGCGCCCATACCGTGAAAATTGAAGGAAGCGGATCGATGATTACGTAATGGGGTACGATGCGACCGCGGATCGGCATGTATATACCAAAGTCCATGCTATTTTGACAGAGAGAAACAATTCCACTAGCCAAGATACAAGAACTTCTTTAAAGCTCTGAAGACAACAGCAATTTGCAAATTTTGGAGTCTTGGGACAACTTGAAAAAAAATCCCACCTTTCAATTCTTTTCACATCGACAAAGGAGGGATCAGTAATGAAATCGATATAAACGTTTAGTGACTAGAACTGTGGGTGAGTTGACATGACCATCCCAATTCCAAAGTGTACAATAACTGCATGATCTCACCATGAATTCCTCCCAGTTTGCGCCAACCTGAACTCAAAACGACTACATATACCTTGACCTTCTTTTCAGACCATAACCCAAACAAAGGAACAGCCTTGGCCTGTACTGGACAAGTGTCATTTTAGCCACTGATGGCACTCTTCCCTGCTCATCATTCTGAGGAGTCGCTCCACCGTTTCCAGTTGACTTAAAGCTCAACCTTCTCAGGATACTGACCTTGGGCATCCAGTTGGCTTTCACCTTTTCGCCGCATTCTTTGCTTCCAGCGGACGATGACGATGTAGTCCTCAGCAGAAACCTCCTGATCCTTTGCCTCTTACTCTCCCTCGCAATGCACTCTCCATTTTCTCTCTGGCCCTCCTCAACTTTGCCATGGGGTTCCCTTTGTTTTGGGCTCTGTATGGTATTTTGGTCAAGTTGTTGAAGACTGGCTTGTTTTCTTTGGTTAGGCACCCATTTGGAAAAGGGCGGATTGGCGTGGTCCAGTGGCTCAACCGGCGGTTTGACAGGTGTTCGAGGTGTTTGTCGCTCATTTTCCTGGTGGTTCCTCCCATTCAAGTCGGTGGACCTCCGTGGACTCTCGGCTTTGAAGCCCTGCAAATTGTATAGGAAATTTGTGATGAGAGTCAGCATTACAAAGAAACCTGCGATCACAACTCTATTGATATAGTCTTTATCGAGGGAATCCTAAGACTGAATTTTCCTTCGGATGTCGTATAATCTCACAATGTCGAGAACCCATCTTCCCCCGACTCTAATTGTTCCGTGGGAAGATCGAATGTTGACTGAACGATGTAGTGGCCGGTTGCTGGTGTTACAGCTCCCATATTGTCCCGCTTCGCCATATTTGGTTCCCAGAAACGTTAGAACAAGGACAAGTCCTATGAGGAGCCCGCTTTGGTCATCCGCCAGTTTTCTTAGAAGTTACTAGTAACTTCAGTAATTCAACATCGACATAAAACGGACTAACCCTGAATGGTGAGAGCGACGTAGCCCTCCTGTGATCGGTAGCCTGTGTCGTCCTTCTTGCCCTGCTGTCTCCCTTGACATTCTCCAGTGCCTCAATGAACGGGTCGAAATCGTCGTTCCACCGGCTCCTGCGCTGGAACGAGACCTTAAAGCCTGATCTCGGAGACCTTGGCAAAGGTGAACCGACAGGACTCTGATTTCCGCTCTTGCTTTCATAATAGGAACAAGGTGGAGGCTTCAGAGGCATCACTTTCCCATCACAGAAGAGCTCATCAGCAAATGCCATTGAAGGGAGTGAGTCACCTCTTGGCCTTGACTTCTTATGGAGTGGGGACTCGAGGTCCTGGCTCGTGATAAACTTCTCCGCATCAAGAACACACCCCCAACTCGTGTTGAACTCGAAGTCCAGATCAGAATCCGAGCTCGTCTGCTCACATGACCCTATCGGGTCTAAATTTCCAGCATCAAGATTATATGGAGGATACACATTCTCTCTGCGGGGACTAGCCGGTGCACCGTAGAAAAATGATACATTGCCAACTCTCGGCACATCAGGACTGGCGGGTGCACTCACATAGGAAAAGCCTGAATCATTCGGAGAGAAAGACGCCATCGATATCGAGTCTTCTCTGGAATGCCTTACGCTCCTGAAAATCAAGAAAACGTTGCAGTGATATATAGGGATCGTTTCTTGCTTCGACTGACAAAACAATGTTCAAGCCTCTGCCTGATTAACGGCTAAAGAAATCGGGAATTTCAGGTCAATTCGCGGAACTCGAAAGCCGAAGATGTATCCTTATTCACTCAGAAAATAGAAAGGTTGTCTTCAGTGAATGAATATTTGTCTCATTATGCTGGTTGGTCAGTTTTGGTATATGGAACAATATGCGTTTGATGCTCAACTTTGTAAGGTAATATTCACGGTAGACACTTATCCCATTCTAGCAGTAGAAGAAAGGGTCAACGGTCAACGGAATGTTTCTTTCCTAGACTATTATTATAATCAGGTCAGGCGTCCACAGAAGCAAAACAAAGATTCCTCTCAGCGTGCGATGACATCGAATGACGCCCGGTTAAGTCTGCCCGTTACAAAAACCAGTCTTTACATTGCCAAATCAGTCTTAAATTGTGTCACCAATTCAGTCCCAAAATCGTGAATAGTATAAGTGCCAAAAGTTATATACGAAGATCAATTTGATGTCAAAAGTTTTCACCGAATTACTTAAGTATCAAATAGGAAACAAAAACGATCACTTTGGTGCCTCTAGTGAGAAATTCCGGGCAAAATTACTATGTGGCATTTTCAATTAATTTTTTTGGCTGAGCTGGCATTTTTTTTTAAAGACCCATCCACGTGGACTTCAGAGAACAGCGCCGTTTCATCCCACGTGGAACCACGTCCCAAAACCGCGTCATTTTCTTTCTCGGATCAATAAGAACCAAAAACGATTTTGTTCCTCAAGAACCAAGAACGACATCGCACGGAGCACAATAACAGAAAAAGGATGTGAGATTTTCCTTTGAACCCTCTATCGCACCGTCGTGGCTTTCCCCTTCACAGTCCTGTCGCTCGCTCGCCCGCCTTCGCTCATGGTCGCACTCCGTTGCTCAAGAAGTGCAGACACTCGCTTAAAGACACATCACAACCACCAAAGGATTTGTCTTGAGTCTTTTGATCTCTTGGAACAATTAAGTTCACCGGCACAAAGATTACCGGAAATTCCATCAGAAATACAAAGAGAGAAGTGTTCCTGCATCTCAGAAAAGTGACTGTCTAACCCACTTCAAACATTGCACAAACCCCTCAAAATTTCTATTATATCGTCCCAGGAAGAACTAGAAAGGAAAGTACACCAAACTCATGAAAAACCAGGAAATCATCAGTACACTCTGACAGGAACGGCTTTTTGTGAGAAATATGCGTTGCTAGCCTTTGCATCATGATCTTTTTAGTAGCCTGTTCTGGGATTGTGGTCTCTTCACAGAAGATTGACCAGGTTCTTGTCTCTGTAGTTGAAACATCTCGTAGTTTCCATCTAATTATCAGGGAACGCTTCCCTAAGCAAGCTTTCTTCACATTGATCATTCTGCTAGCACTAAATGCAATGGTCACAGATTGACTTCATAAATAGTCCCTTCTAGATTCCCCACAACAGACCGAGTCCCAGGTACTTCAGCAATCTTCATTCCATGTCGTGTAGCTTCATTTACAACCATAGAGTCCATCCTGCAAGGAAGGAACAAACTATTGGTTTTGCATTCACTCTCCCAGAAAATTATGAGATCAGAGAAAAACTAGTTCCTATTTGGTAAGCAATTTCATTCAGGTATTCTAGAAAGAAAATGGTTTTTACAAGGAAGTACTCAGGAAACTGTGAAGAAGCTCCAAGAACATCTAAAAAGAAATACTCATGGCCTCGATTTTGTAGCTATGGAATTATATCTTTATGTGGAAAGGAGCAAATCAGAAGCACAGTGTAGAATAACTTAGAAGCATGCATCCACATTTCAAATCTTGGAACTGTATTATTGAACAGAAACACAGTGATTTCATCTCGCATTGCAGTTTTAGTAAACGAACATGAATGAAGAGAGCAATTTCTGAATGTTCTTGAGAGCTTCTACAAAAAAAAAAATTAATCAGAAATTTACATTTTAGCTCGAGACACGTAGGCCAGTATGAACTTGCAGCGTCCTTCTCCCCTTATTTGCAGTAGCAGCTTCACCGTCTCAAAAAGCGAAGGAATGCTTGCTTGTTGAAAGCGTAAACATAGTCAAGGCTTTTGCTTGTAGGTTTTGCAACATTGGCCATGAAACAGATGTGAACAAACTAATATAAAGATTACCTGCCTTCTACCGTAAGGAAAAGAAATCTAGCTTGTGCAGTACTACAGACATCACTGATGGAGCGAGTATACAAGACTTAGGCGAAGTCTGAAGTTTGACTATTATTTAAGAGGATAAAGACAACAAAATATAAACATCAGGACACAGACATACTGTTTAGGATCCATCATCTACTAACATGTCTAAAGTGAAAATCCAATTGAAGTAAAATCCTGGCATGCTCACTCATTGGACTATAAAACTGATTATTCCTTAGAGAATAGATAAGCAGAGTTCCGTTAACTTTTGTCAGTATAGGATATATATGTCTGCTCCAAGAATAAGGTCAAATCCTGCCGAGTGACTTCCCAAAATGTGCTCGATCTGATCAACATTTCCCCATTCTAGCTTCTCAGCCACTAATCCTGAACACAAGAAATCAGAAAAAGAACATATCAGCCTTCCAAACAACTAACTTTCTTAACACTAATTTCTCTCACCTGTGCAATTACGGTAACTCCCGGAAGAAGAATGCAGCTCTATGTTTTTCTGCAAAATCTGAGCAAGTAGGGATGCACAAAATGTCCAATATCAGAACTCAATCACAGAACTCCACAAACTCTGAATCAGAATTCACTCTCGGTTACGTGCCTTGAGAACTTCATCATTATGATCAGTCAACACGACTTCACAACAAAATCTACTGCAAAGGATTCCCGTTATACCTGATTTTTATGAGGTGCCAATTAGCTTACATAACCAGTCATCTTCCATCTAACAAAGGGAAAAACACGAGACTGATTTCAAAGATCACTCACCGACACCAGAGCCTAGTTCGATGACAGAACAACCTCGGAGCAAGTCAACGTTCTTCGAGAGATACTCATTCAAAAGCATAGCTCCAGGCCATACCAGCTGCCCCGTCAAATCAAAATCAGCTGCCTCATAAGCAGTCAGCGTACGAAATCAAACATCACATGGATTACGAATTACGTTGACAAGGGAATGTCAGTCCACTGGGTCGACTCTGAAATGCTTTCTGGTGGCACTAATCACCTCGAGCATATTATGCAATTGGTATATTGTGTGTGCTCGTGCACAACGCATACCCAATTAAAAGTTCACCCACATTTTATTTCCCTAAAACCGACACTCTACTTCTTCTTCTTCTTCTTCTATTCGTTTACTATGGATGGCAGTATATCATAGCTAATTTCCTACAGGTTTACAAAGCCTACGAACGGAACTGAACTTCTCTTGTGAATGAACAGACAAGTCATGATCCACTATCATTAGAGATTCCCAATTTAACCTTCCGCTATCGAGAGAACAGAAAATCGAAATCCGCCGCTATATGCTACAAGATGAACAAACCCAATTGGCTTGCTGATTTGAGCAGTCGAAGAAAAGAACTCACTTGAAGCGGACTGAAGACAGTACAGCTCAAGAACTTGCGACCCAAACGTGAATTTCGTCAGCTGGTAGCTGCACCAAGCACCATTTCACGATCATCGTCAGCAACAATGAAGAGGAAAGAGAATACACACACCCGCGAAAGCATATATGCAGAGAAAAGAGCGTACTTGTCATTGATGAAGAAAGACCCGTCCAAGCAAACTACGTCTTCCTCGTCCTCGTCGCGGTCGCCGGCCATGGCCGTTTATACTGTTCTCTGTAAGCTCGGATGTGAAGCGTTCAAGAAGGGTCGTAATTACGGTGGAAGGAGGAAGACAGAGAAGCAAGCGGGTCGTTTTAATGGGTCCAAAACAGACGCGCTACGGCCCATCAAACGGTGGACGGAGGAAGAAAGAGAAGCAAGCGGGACGTTTTAATGGGCCTAAAACAGTTGCACTACGGCCCATCAAGATCTTACATTACATGGAACCCTAAGGCTACGTTTGGCAATCGGGATAAAAGTCAGGATAGGATAAAATTTATCATATCCTGTGTTTGATTCCTACTCGGATAGGATATAGCAGGATATAAGGGGGATATAGTCTGAATATAATTATCCCAGGGGGGAGGAGGGATAAATGTGGATATGATTTCTTTTGCTTATGGTATAAAAACTATTTTTTCTGAATAACAAACTTCTTATATAATCAAATTAAGATAGTAATTATTTTTAAATAAATTTGAATTCTAATGTTAGAAAGAAAAATCAAAATCAACATCAACATCAACAACACCTTTATCCTAAATTAGTTTGGGTCGACGGTCGATGAATCCCAAAGATTCATAAAAATAAAGCAAAAACAATCGAAGGAAAAGAAAAAAAATATGTAAAAATAAATAAACAAAGATATATACACACACACATTACCCCTCCACAATAAAAATAATTTTCATTTTTATTTTTTATAAATCATATTTATAATTTGATTTCTTTCTTCTTTATAATATATATAGTTTGTATAGCGCGCGCACTTAGTATCTATATCATTACATATTTTAAGTATAATAGTATAGTTTGTTATTTAATGAAAAAATTTATTAAGAAATGATGGAAGGGAATCAAAATAATGACAAAAGGAGATTAATAATTAAAAAATAAGTGAAAAATGAAGTAGAAGAAACTAGATTTTAAGTAAATATATACAAACTTGAAAATGAGTTTTCTAATTCTCAAAGAGAAAGAGTAATGAAATTAAAAAAAAAATAGCATCTTCATCTCCGTCTTCTTTATCTCTAGTTCATGTGGAAGTTTTATGATTGCTTTGTAACTTTTAGTTTATTATAAAATTTTACTAAAATAGCGAGAGAGTTGAAACCTACTCTCATTCTTAACTTTTTGGTTCACATCAAAAGTCTAAGAAAAGAAGAAATAGAGTCAAACATCATTCTCCTCCATAATTTCATGTTTCATGTTGAGATTTAACGAATGTCGCGAGAAAGGCAAAACTTTTTAGCAAAAGTTGAATATTTACATTTTCTTTCTTTTACTAGATTCAATAGTGAATTACAAGAGATTTTTATATTTTTCGCTTGTGCTTTTTCAAATTTATTTTACATTGATATATTATATATATATATATATATCAAACAATGAATATGATATGATATGAACATATCCGGTTCTATTACTGCGATTCACCAAACACAAGATAGGGTATGGCAAAATCCATGGATTTCCTATCCTTTCCTAACTAAAAATTTGGGCGACTAAATGTAACCTAAAAGGGTGTGTTTGTTTCAAGGAAAGTGATTTTCGAGAAACCATTTTCTTGGAAAACGATTTGTTTTCCTTTATTTGGTAATATGTTACCGAAAATATTTTTCGGTGTTTGGCTCTTATTTGGAAAATGATTACAATCTCATCAATGTAACTGTCCTTGATACTGAGGAAAGGCAAAGGGTCGAAAGAGCTGACGTGAACTGACCTCAGTCGCCGGTCCTGGCTCTGATCCAGATCCTCGGCCCCGGTCCCTAGCTTCGGCCCGATCCCGATCCCCGGCCCCGATCTCCTATCCTCGACCCTGGTAGCTAGTCCCCGGTAGCCGGTCCCTGGCCCCCGGCCTCGGTCGCTATCCCCGGCACTAGCCCCGATTGCCGGCCCCGGTCCCGATTCCGATCCCCAGTCGCCCCCCAATCTCGATTCTCTGTCCTCGACCCAGGTCGCCGGCCCCGGCCCTTGTCCCGAACCCCGGCCCCAGCCCCGGTCGCCGATCCCTGCCTCGATCCAGATCCCCGACCCCGGTCCCGATCGCGGCCCTAGTCCTCGGTCCTCGATTGCTGGCTCTGGCCTCCGATCTCGATCCCCGATCCCCGGCCCTCAGTCCCCGGCCCCGACCCCGGCCCCGGCCCCGGTGCTCGGCCCCGGTTGCCGGTCCCGGCCTGGGTCGCCAACCTCGGCCCCAGCTCCGTTTTCAAAGAAAGTGAGATTCAAATTTAGAAAAATATTTTCACCTTTTTATTTTGGAGAATTCACTTTCCTATTTTAATGAATAAAATCTTTATTGACTGGGAAGTACTTTTCGTTGACCAAATCATTTTTCACGAACCAAACGGACGAAAATCCAGAAAATACTTCCCCTAAAACAAACAAGCCAAACTACCTTGAGTTCCTCTTGCGTTGGTGTTTTCTCCATCTTCTTTACCCAAAAAAAATATTTTTAGGGTTTGTGCGCAGTGAAAATCTCTCTCTCTCTCCCCCTCCCTCCATCGATAGTTAGGTAGCATCCGAATCAGGTTTTGCGCCTGAAAATTGAAAACCTAAGTCGTCACTGGAGGAGTTTAAGAGAAATTACTTTCTCGAGATTTCGGTCCTAATGAAGTTACGAGTAGTCAGAAGGAATCTCAAATCTCGTAATAGCTGATACGCGACACACTAATCGTTTTAGGCCGCGCTGCTCGCTCACCTCCTCATATGTTGTTCAAGTTTTCGGCATATGTCGGATTAGTATTGAGCAGGAGAGCCGGCATGAAGAGATAATCGCGCCGCATCTCTTTCTCGGATTCATCGTGCATCGATTAAGGATGCAAAGATAACAAACGTTAACATGGTACACAGCAACTGCTTGCACAGTCAGTTGGGGCTCCTTAACTCACCAGCAACCTTGCTGTTGCCAATTCTGGTCTTCCTCCTCCCGTCGAGCAAATCCCAAATGATTGTACATAATCATCTGTTCAAATGTGCAGTGGCCTACCTTTTTTAAATTAAACTATGCTCTCCCGTTCCACATGTTCGGAAAATGATTGTACACAAGAACAACTAAGCTTGAAGATAAGGGAGGAAACATTAACAACTTGAGTACAAGGACCGGATATGAATCAGAACAATCCGGGAAGGAGCTACTCGCTCGGACTTTTTGACGAGTTTATGAATTTCCGTGCAGCGTCTAACGTCAGTTCTTCATACACCTGCATTATTATGCATGGGGTAGTGAGATCAATACGGCAAACTTAGGAAAGTGAAGAGAGCGAAGGGATAACGAGTGAACCAGGACTAGATCTCTATGTACCAGTTTCCTATGAACTTGTTGAAAGGCTTCGCAAAACCGCTCCGCCTCAGCAGCACCGACCTGAAAAACAATCACCCATAGTTTTTTTTTAAAATCTTTAGGAGAAATCAATAGAAGGACATCAGTTCAAATCCTGGATTTTCCCTCAAGACAATATCCCAGCTAGACATATATCAATACGAAACTATCTCTCCCAAAAACATTTGTTTTTGGGGCGTTAAACTGAAGGTCTACTTTCTCTTTTTTATTCAAAAAAGTGAAGCCTGCCTGCATATCAAGTTTGAATGAAATACTGGTCAGATACTAACTTTCATTTCTTTACGCATAGAGCTGCCTCTAGACAGCTATTCGACATGCTATACTTCGTCCTATTCTAGTAATACTAAAGCAAAGAAAATGAAGGCTCAGTTAGCAAAGCTATCCTTGCTATCAATATCATGCCTTCCAACGTCACTCAACTCTTAACTTTTCACGCAATCACCTGTAGTCTTACTTATACTTTTACCTCGTCCATGTACGGTGCAATCAAACACATTCATTCCAGTAAATGAATAGGGCAACTAATAAAGTCA
This sequence comes from Rhodomyrtus psidioides, assembly GCA_021437785.1. Taxonomy (NCBI): domain Eukaryota; kingdom Viridiplantae; phylum Streptophyta; class Magnoliopsida; order Myrtales; family Myrtaceae; genus Rhodomyrtus; species Rhodomyrtus psidioides. Next base: position 1,074,454 of record JAILYB010000128.1, on the reverse strand, counting down.
CGCACAACGACAAAAAAGGCATGCAGTGTAAGTGCTACTAAATGAGTAGTTGCTTTAACACATCTCTCTTTAGTATCAGAGTATGCTGCTGATGGAGCTTGATGTACCTTTCTCTCAGCAGCCAATAGTAGCTTCCCCCAGAATGCATCTGCCAAAACAGACATAGGCCAAAGAGATGAGTACAATTTCCTATTAGATGCCTTCCAAGTACAAAGATGTCTCAGAAACTGAAACATATGCATGCCATCTCCACTTATTAACCAACTAGCTTCATACGGCAATTTATTGCGGGACAAAGGCAATAATGATGTTAATGTAGAAAACATCTTTATCTTCCCAAATCAAGGAAGCTCAGGATTCGACCGAAAAAAAATAAAATAAAGAAAAAGGCAGCTCAGGATTAAGTCAAAAGCTTAGAATATATCAACCTCTTAAACATAGCCAAGGATTGAATAGAAGGGCCAACTCTTCAAAGAAGGCATACTTAGTACTTTCGATGAAACTTTGACATCATTTTACCAAGATCTCAGACGGAAAATTTGAAGATCAAAGTAGTCTATTGTTTGCTTACAAACACGGTATTTCTTAAAGGATAGATTTTTGGATAATTTTTTCTAATAAGCGGTTGCAAAACCAAAACTTAACAGTCATTTTCACAATTGAATGGTTTTCTAAAACTTAGAGCAAACCATAAACCATCATTCAACTATTATTTTGCCTCTATTATCAAGTAAACCGGTGAGGAGTGGTGTCACCACAAAGGGCAATTTTAAATCCATCCTTGATTGTATAATGACAGAGAAAGAGTCATAGAAGCTGCGTCAAGCTCGTTCACGCTCAGTCTCACTGATTGCAATGAATGAAAAAAAAAATGAAAAATGAAGAAGCAAAGCAATGTTTCCACAGAGATGCAGGAAAACAGGTTAAGGACTCTGTTATAGACACATCGCAAGAAATATCTGATAATTCACATCTGGAGATGAAAAGTTCTATTCCCGAGTTCCTTAGGACAATGACAAATAAAATGCAGGGTCGCGAGGTTGTAGGTTACCAGACTGTTCCATAACATTCCTTGGTTCACTGTCCTCAACCTCAGCCATTGGACCTTGCAATTCCTTCACCTGTTGTGCATAACAAAACAGGGTGATCTCAGTGACCAAATGCCGATGTATATGAATGAATGTAAACATGCTCCGCTCTGTCACGAATATAAATATCTTCGTTATAATTACCAAACTATCTCTTGCTGACTGAGAAGTTGACTGTCCTGAAGGATCTTCATCAGCCTGAGAGCATAGCAAACGGATAATCATCGGTGCAGAAAAAGGTTTTCCATACTAAGAGCATAAGAATGTTCATCTCGAGTGACCATTGACTGTAAGCATCAAAGATAAAGAAAGAGACCAAAATGAACAAGAGACAAGGATTGCTTCAAGGCACGAGCAATTCAAAAATGGTTCCTTTCGCGGCCCTACCATTCATACTTAAGGATACGCTGGATTCATCAACTCCCTATGATTCATTGCTACTTTCTTTTTGGGAAAGCTATAAACTATTGAGTAGGCTAAGCCACGGTAGAATGACCCATGTTGGCAAACTTGATTTCAGCTGCCACAAACGTTTAAATTCAGATGGGTTTCCATTGAACCTCTCTCTTCGTAATTTGCATAAAGCTTTACATACCCAAAAATCCTCAAAAGGGCGGATGGCTAGTCATAAGTCTTACCACACGCAAGACCTCTAGTAAATAAACAAAATCAAGCAAGCGACTTCTCCCACTTCACCACTAAAAGGGTCATTTTTTTCCTGGAAAAACCGCAGAGAATGCTCCGAAATCCATCTTCCTCACTATCCTATCGAGCACAACCACCAATTTGAAACAGGAACGCCCGTAACGCCAATTACATGGAAAAGCACCTCAGAGAGAGAGAGAGAGAGAGAGAGAGAGACTGACACAGTAGTCGCGGGATCGGACGAGAGGGAAGAGATCTAGGAGGCGCTTGAATTCTTGGTCGTCCATCCTCTCTCCGATGCAACCGCGAGTGCAAAACGCGAAAGCAAAAGCTCCCTCCCTCTCTCTCCTTGGGAGCCTTCGTTTTGCTTTATTGGGGAGGTATTATTCAGACTTAAGAAAGATGAGGGAAGAGAGAGAAAGGAATAAGAAAATTGCTTCCCCTTTGGACCAACATATTAATTTCCTCTCAAATTGGAAATAAGCTATTTTTCCTTTTTCTTTTCTTGTGTTTCCTAATTATTCGAACAAGTAAATGAACACTTTTCTAATTGACCAAGATGCACTTGAGCTAATTCCCTAACAAAATACCAACTTTAGGTCTAACGACAATTCTTGCCCGAATTTTTTTTGTCTCATAAAAAAACACCAACTTTAGTTCCAATGACGATTTTCACCCAAACATTTTTTCATCTCATGAAAAAGTACAAACTTTAACTCAAGTCTCAAATTCGGCCCCCTTAATTTGGAACCATTAGTTGTCCAACATGGCAATTTCACGTTATCAATAAATTCACGTGGATTATTGAAATGAATTTAAGATACTATTCATCCTTATTGGCATGGAATATGAAGTTGTTCATCTTTTTCGAGAAGAGGGTAGAGCTGGGCTTGTTAAAAAAAAAAGGTTTAGTCGTGAGCTTGGCGGATCTTGTCCATAGCGTCTCTCCATAAGTGGTATTACACAACTTCGAATTCCGGTTAAACGGCTGATGCTTATGAGTGAAGTGAAGGAGACGATGAATAGATTAACCGTCGTCCTTTGAGTTGTGCTAGATATAAAGAAGATGAACAACTTCAAATTCATGCTAAGAAGACGATGCCTTAAATCCACATCAGCAAGCCATGTGAATTTATTGATGACGTGAAATTGCCATGTTGGACAATTAATAGTTTCAAATTAAGGGAGGCCAGATTTGAGACTCGAGTTAAAGTTTGTGCTTTTTTATGGGATGGAAAAAAGTTTGGGCTATAATCGTCATTGGACCTAAAGTTTGTACTTTTTTATGGAACAAAAAAAAGTTTGGACCAAAATCATCATTAGTGCTAAAGTTGGTGATTTTTTAGGGAATTAGCCCATATGCTCTTACTACGTTTGATTCGGTTTTAGGGAATGTCTTTGAAAAAATGTAGAGGCTTTTGGGTAGAAGATTGTCCAAAAAGTCTTCAACCCATTGCAATTTGCCGATTCGCCTAAATCTTTTAATTTTGTCAGTGAAATTCTAAACCTTTTAATGTTGTATCGATTGAGTCTATTCAATCAATTTTGACTAAAAATCGCTAACGTGGATATCAAGCGTCCTACATGGCACGGGTGGCACTAACATTGGCAATTTTTAATGATATTTTTTCAATTTTTAAATTTTTTCCTTTTCTTTATTTTTCTTCCCTTCTTCTTATGACAACCTCATGCAAGGGCAATCCTCGCCTGTTTGCACACTAGTTGAAGGATGGAGATTTGGAAGCTTCCCAACAACCTATCAACTCCGAACAAGTTGTTGGCCAGCTATTGCTGGGCTCATCAATGGCGACGGAGGGAAGAAAGAAAGAAAAAAAAAGTAAAGGAAAAAATAAATAAAAAAGAAATAAAGAAATAAAAAAATGGAATTTATTAAAATTTTAAATTTGTTCACGTCAGCATCAACTGTGCCACGTAGGATGACTAGCATCCATGTCAGCAATTTATGCCCAATATTAGTCAAATTGACTCAATTAGCAAAATGTGAAAATGTTTATAATTTAATTAGTAAAATTAAAGGTTTATGACTGAATTGACAAAGTTACAAAATGTTTATGACTTTTTGGATAATTTTTTCGCCTTTGGGCTGAAAGTGTCTTTCGAAATGCAAGTAATGATCGAGAAGCAACCTTGACTTAAATGACGTTTGGTAAAATGTATTTGTTGGCGAAACTCAACTGTCACTGGCCAGCTTCACTTGAGGTAGAACGACCCAAGCCTCCCATGAGGTCGAATGACTTCAAGCGTGGCTAGGTGCCCAACCCCAGGTGACACCGCCAAAGGTCAGGAGATCTCAAGCGTGGTTGGCTAACACCAAACTGACTTGCCAGTAGCTAAATCTGGCTTTGCCGGTGGCTTGAACCCCACATCAGTGAAATCGCATGAGGTGGGGACATTTTTGAGAATTATTAAAGTTGAGCGACAACAAAGTTGTAAGAAAAAAATGTGTTCATATTCTGAAAATGCAGCATTTCAAAGCACCTTCGGATTTGCCTGGAGTCAAAGGCCTTGAAACGCAGATGATGTTGTGTAAAGTTACGTTTCCACCGTGCAGGAGAGCATTAAAAGTCTGCTACGTATAAACAAAGAAAGTTGATATTGTTGTCAAATTTGCTAAATATTGAAAATTTTGCCCATGCATATTTGCGTGTAAGAAAATAGGGTATCTGGCAAATCAAGAATTATCTGGCCAAATGTTTTGGTCAAGCTTGAAAAATTGCAAAAAAGTCCTTTCCCCTAAAATGCAAATAAAGAAAAAGACCTTAGAATGAACAAAGATCAATATAAAAACGAGGTTAATAACATGAAAAATCCCAAATTGGTACACCTGTGACAAAATTTACCTCAAACTATTTTTTAACAGCAAAAGATCCCAAATTGGTACACTTATGATAAATTTGCCCAAAACTAGTACAACTGTGACAAATTTACCCTTTGTCAGTTTTCGTTAAATTTAATCATCAAATTGCTGAGTTAGATGGCATGTGACAGTTCATGGGCGTGCAAGTTTAGGATTTTTACCCTCTATTTGTCACATGTGCATCAATTTAAAATTTTTCATAGTATTAACCCAATTTAACAAAGGGTAATTTTGTCACGGATGTATCAATTTGGAGTTTTTCGTGATAAAAAAAATTAGTTTAGAGTAAATTTGATACATGTATACCAATTCGGGATTTTTCATGGTATTAACCCTAAAAACAAAGAAATATTCCATGTGATTTTGTTTTTATTTTTGGGTCCTAGTTTTTAATGGTTTTCAATTAATAGAATTTATAATTTGGGTGAAATTGCCCGTTGATTTGATAATCATGCATGCACATGAGACGGTAGAAAATTACTTTTTGTCGTCGAATGATTAACGTAATTTATTCCTTCAAAGCTAATGCTCATTAAACGTAGGAAAGAGATAGATCTCTCTGTTTTCTTCCTTTCTCATCTTCTTTTAACAAACTTCTGCTTTAACCTCAGTTCACAAGCCAAAATCCAAGCCCATTTGACTTGGCAAAAAACAAACCGAAAGCTTTGCTATTCAGTATTCACACCATCACCACGGTTGGGTTTAGATTATATGTCCAATACATTAGAATAAGAAGCTCAACTTTGGGCTTTTGGATCCTCTTTCTTAGAAGACTGGTGATTTGCCCAAAAAAAAAAAAACCAGGCTATTTTACCGACATATGTTCGCTCTGGAGTCGAACTTCCACGAATTTGATAAAACATTTCTGACAAATCTAACTTTATGCAATAACACCTAAACATGTCGAATGATCAAGTATGTGAGAATAGGAGCTTGAGCAGCAAAGAAAAGGGCATCTACAAAAGTAGAAAGGAAGGATCAAGGTGAAGATCTTCTCAAGCTAAGGGCTACACTTCTTTTTTTACATTTCTCTGTCAAAAGTCAATTTTGCATAAAAATCCGTTTGATAAAAACTCTATTGAAGTAAAAATCCATTTGGTAAAAAATTTACCGTATGATAGGATTTTTAACTCCTGATAGGATTTTCAACTTATGGTTGAGTTTTTTACCAACTTTGAAAAGTAAAAAAATTTTACTTCTCGACTTCAAAATCACTTTTTCGACCACACCGGACCTCTCCCACTGCCGATCACCGTCGGCCCACCGCCGCCACGAAGTGCACAGTACACGAGCTAATTTATGTAAATTCCTCAATCCCTTCAGGCTGTGGCTTGCCCGAGGGACAAGCAATTCAGTCCCCACCAAATTTACTGGTTAAAGCAGGAAAATGGACGATTGCGTGTGCTAGCGTTCTGCAGCTAGAGCAACAAATATTTGTTCATGAACCCATTGCCTGCACTGCGTCTCTGTCTATGCTGAGGCTTCAGGGAGGAGACCTGAGAAATATCTCTCCATCCATGCTGAGTTTACTAGTGAGGACATAACAGGCTGCATCAGATCAATCATTATTAGATGGATCATGATTCCTGCCCCCAAAATTTCGTTGTAACTTAATAACCGAAAAAAGAAGAAGAAACAATAGCAGGGAGAAAAAAAGATTATGTGATGCACTGAAGATCTTTAGAATTAATCAGTGTTTGCAAATAAGAATGAACAGAGCTAAACAAGAGTAAAAAAGAATATAGTAGTCGGCTACTTCAGTGAAAGATATCGAGCCTGTGCAATATCTATTTAAATCTGTAAATACCACATGCTTGACATATGCAGGGACGTGTATACCCCTAAAACATGTCTAGCTAAGCTCTTCTTTTGCTTTGCTTAATTCGCCTTGGGTGAGACATTTTAGTTTATCCAAAAGGTTACTAAGGCGGCGTCTTAATTTCATATTTTAAATTTACCTCCTCACTTCAGCTCTTTTCCTTATTTTTTACCCATTTATCATTTTCACCTGCAGTGGCCAGAACTCTACTCACCTTTCATCTAAATCAATTTGCTCTCACGTTTTCCTCTATAGTAATTGGATGCATCTCTTAAGCAAGGACTTGGCTTGTCCATTCTTTTCCACCTCATGTAGATGGGCCAGCAAATCCTTCAAACCTGCATCTGTCCAGAACGTTGAAGGAAGCTCCCTACAAAGGGTGATCATCTCCAAAAGGCACTCTGAAGCACTGATGTGAACCTAAATTTGCAAAAAGTAAGATTAAGATTGAGAATAGATATCTCTAATATCAAATGGATTATTGATCGACAGTGCAAGATGAACATCTAAAATGCATTTGCAGGAATGATCTAAGACAATCTAGGACTCTTTAAGTGGTAAACTTACCATGTCAACTAATCTATGCCAAATACAAATTTACTCTTGCTCGCACAGACAAGAAATGCTATATAAGAATCCTTGGGATGCTATCAACTGATCTCTCTGGTTTGGCTGGTCTACTTAGTAAGGAATCATCATAAAAAATGCAAACCAAGTAAAAGGTAATTGCCCCTAGTGCCTCGAGTCAGAATGGAATTGAATCCAAGAAAAACCCCAGCTGAATGTGAGAGTACGTTTAATACAGAGCCCACACCAGGAATCATTGGAACTTGAAAGATAATAAGAAAAAGAAAAATCCTGCTTACATTGTGAAGGCAATCTAATCTAAACTCCAGAACTCTTACCGGATAACTTAACAAAGCTCTTATTTACTGGAGTAATATCACCTACATATGCATGGGACTTAACAAAGCTACAATCCTACATCTATGTGAAAGCCACGCAAGATCAGATTGTTTTGAAGAAGATGAAGGCGATTTCCACCACAAAGGGAAAGTGAAGACATACCTGTGCTATCTTAACTGTGGCTATGCATTCCACCACTTTGGGTGACACCGAACAAAATAGCTTAAAATTGCAAAGGAAAAACAGATGATCAGAATCAAGATAAGCAACTTGGAGAACAGAATGACAACTGATTCTAAAGGTGGTAAGTGCAACATATCTGTCAAAATAAAGGAAAGCTATTTTCCTTAACCAAAGTTAGAGATATCAGCCCTTACCCTGCTTCTCAGCAATATTAGAAGAAAGTTAATACTAATTACCTCATGAAACAAAGATGCTGTATTTGCATGTCGAGAAGCTAGCTGATAATCAAGCAAAATGTCACGAATCCTTGAGCAGAGTCCCTTAATTGATACAAAAGCTGATAGTTTGACTGCATGATGAAACAGTTAATAGAAACACTTTCCATGTTGCAATCACCTAAGAAAAAAATGGTTACGAAAATACCAGTCCATGACAACTCAGGTGAGAGGGAGACAATCCAGAGGTGCTTCAAGTTATTTTTCTGTTCGAGAATATCATCTATATGTGCCACATGGATACATGATGTGACACAGTCAAGTACTTTTTCTAGCGGAACAGAAGAATCTTCTTTTCCATCATAATCTGCACATATCAACCATGCCATGTAAAAGGCACAGTTTAACAATGAGAGAAAGCTATCATATGGATTCTTAAAAAAGTTATCATATGCAATTCAAAGGTTGCAATGCAGGACAACTCAAAATCCTGACAGCTAGACAGTTACATGCTAGAAATATGGATGAACCTGATTTAGCAGAATCATTTGCCGAAGGTGCTTGTCCAGACTTATCAGAAGCGGCTGAACTGCACATGTCAAACAATAATGGAAAAACCATGTTGAAGAACTCATGATTGCCAAATGCTTTTATAACCTGAAAAAACATGAAAAGTTCAAGATCTTCATTAGAGAGGAAGCGGAATGATCGGGGGCAGATTCTAGTTAGGAAATAAGAAATGAAATACACCTGAAACACACTTTCCAAACAATGTACTGCTGACATGTTTCTTGATGTGAGAGCTCCTAAAAGCCCAACATTTTTCTAAATGAAGACAATTGCATTGGGGAATACCACCCTAACAATAATCTGGAATTACCTGATCAAGGCTTAAAAGCGCCGCTTCCCGGTATTTCTTGACCTTTTTTGTGCATGCAGAGGATAGCAAATCCAAAATAGCACCAGCAGTGTTGGGATCTTCCTTGGAGATGGCTTGATGGCAAGACTTTGAAAGAGCACCCAAGGCATACAAAAGAGCCTCCTTCCCCTTCAATATTATAGGAAGAAACTAACACATTAAAATCTGACAAGGAAAGGAAATTTTACTGGTATAGTATGAGACATAATTCAGCCTTTACTCATGCAATTCTTGTATCATGCCATTGCATTAGTCCTTTAGAACACAAACTACACGTATTGCCTCTCCTTTAGCAAAGTCCATTCCTACCTCCCATAATCGACCAGGAAGTTCTTTCATAAGAGAGATCAGCAAAACTTGATGACAAGGAGACAGGGATTCACCCAATATTTCACCCAGCTTGCAAATTGCCTGGGCAGCCTGCAAATTCATTCACAAAAACAATCAGGCATTTCGATTTCATATACATAAGAAGAGATTGCCAACTTACGATCTTGAAGACAGACATGTCAATCAATAAAGATCAATATGCAATAATATGGTATCATAATGCATGTTAGGATTTTAAATTCTGGCACTTCCTCATTTTCCGGTACCCTGTTACCTCTGTTTAAATGCCTTTGTTACTGCCTCCAGTTAACATCCAGATTATGTGCTTCACATGTAAGGATCCGCTTGCATGTGAGGCATTGCATGTGAGGCATTGTGGAATCTTTTTCTCATGGAATTTGTGAAGAGTGCCCCCAGGGCACTTGTTAAGTAACTCAACAAAGAAATATTGCAATTTCCCATGCACTTTTTTTATTTTTTTTAATGCATATCAATACTTTGGAAATGAAAACATTCGTTCTTAAGCGTGCTTAACAAGTGCCCCGGGACAATCATTAACAAGACCCTTTCCTTATAACTTACGGTTTTGGGAAAAACACTAAATTCAATATATAATAAACCAAAAGCAAACGCCTACCTTTTTCTTACTTCCCCATGATGAAGATGAAATGTTGTCACAAATAAGAGAAACTATTTCTCTCATGTACAATTGAAGGCTAATTTGTTCACCGCTTGTATTTTCTTCCCATAGTTCCTCAAATATGCCAGAGAGATTCTTGTCATCCTCAAATCTGCAGAATGATGAACGTGTTCACTATTTTAAGTTCTCGCTCTTTTCCAGACAAAACACAATCTCAGAACCACTAAATTCAAGGAATTAATTGGCGTCTACTTCAGATTTTCTGCAAAACATTTGCTTTCTCCTTTTCCTTTATCTTTGCTACAATTCATCATGCAGCTGCACTAGATGCCGGCATGTAACTTATGAATGCAAGTGTCTTCCAATGGTAGGTCCACATTTTTCATGGAAATTAGCTATGCTATCCTATCAAAAAACCAGAGAGAAGGGGAAAATACCCCAAGGACCATTTGTAATTCCAGAGAATTTGTACTCCACTTTGCTTGTAAGCAATATTTTTATAAATGGATAGTGCTTAAACTTTTTATCCATCGCTAGATGCCAGAGATTTTCTCATCCTCAAGGGAATCTTCTAGATTTTTCAGGCCTCTAAGATACCTCGAAGATGCATGACACTTGCATATCAAATAACAGATCAACAACAATACATACTCATGAACGATGAAGAGCAAAAGAACAAACAGTAAATTACCTTGAAATAAAGATTACAGGTAGAATTTCTGCATAATATCCACTAACAACATCTGGGGCTGTGGATAGAAAGCTTTTCAGTAAAATCGCACAAGAGATTTGTGAATTTTTGTCACCGGCATGCAAAGCTGTGGTGTCTTCGATTAACTTCTGTGCCTGAGAGGTACTCGCATGCTTGAGTACTAATGCACAGGCACTTGAAAAGGCACGTTTTACTGCAGCACTTTTCTCCTCCCTCACAGCTCCAAACAGCAACTTCAATAGTGTGTTTGCAAATGGTTTGATATCTATGCCAACCTTTTGAACTAACAAGCCAATAAAGCTGGCAACACCAACCCTGCAAGTTAATCGAGAAGTCTATTAGGAACAGGAAATAGTATAGGTATGCATGATCATCTAATATAGCAACATTCTAGCCTTCTAAAGCTGATTAAAGAAATTAGAGAGAGAATAAATTTCATTCTTCAATTTTTTGAGTGAAAATTAGCAATTTCCCCGTGTGCATTTGGTGGCGCAAAAGCATAGCTTGAGTTTTCAGGCCCTAAAATATTTCTAATTACTTGAACTGCATTTTTGTAATTTCCCTCTAATCCTTAATAGTTTAGTGTTCATCAGATACATCATTTTTCACTCAATAAGTAGACAACATTTGGCTAGGCTATTCAAAGGAGATAAAAAGATTATTGGTGAATTCAAAGCATGACGGTGGAAACGAAGGTCACGGGATTACCGAATCTACATCAGAGACCAAGCTCATGGGATTACCGAATCTCCATCGGAGATAGAATATGAGAGAAATGAGCGCTTCATGAAGACACATTTATTCAGGACAGACAGTTCTTCTCCATCATCAGACATAGTCCCACAAGTCAGACAAATTGTTCAAGTGCAACACTTATCGCAAAACCCTCAGGAGGGATGTGTTGTCAAGACAGTAGCCAACTTCTTCTTTCAAAGGAAAGTAAGACTTGAAAAGGAAGATGGTTGTCCAACCACAGAGAAATTATACTTCACTGACCTAACCTAAAAATTTACGCACAGCATTGATGTATTGGAGTTGTAGCAAATTAGCTAGCTGGCTTTTTTGTCCCAGTGAATTAGAGAAAAACTGAGACTTAAAAGGGACATGTAATATCACCAAGTATCGAATCAGAGACATCAGGGACTGGAATACATAGATACTATACGAAAACAGAAATGTAGAATGTCAAAGTTCGTCTTGCAGCATCTTTTCATGAAGAAAAATGCATATGAGATCGTGATCAACAGACCTTGTGTTCAAGCCGACGCTAGCTCGTACCATTTGGGCAAGTCGGGGAACCAAGCTTTCCAAGGATACAGTATCCACGACATTTATGCACTGGTCCAGAGTTTCCCACATAGGAGAACTTTTGGCAATTGAGATCCGCAAGTTCTCAAGTTTCTCTGTTTTCAATCCAATGTTTGTCGCATGCAACTACAAGATAAAGCATATGCGCAAACAAATTTAATTGATGGATAGGCAAGATTCAAAACTGCTAGAGTGGCTAGTGAGATTCTCTTATACCTCGACATAATTGAGCCCTTGGTCCTCAAGGCTTGACAAACTTTCTAGCATGCAGGACACTAAGTCTGCCAAATGTGGACGAAGCGCGACCCCTGCACCCTGTGAATAAGTGAACAGTTACAGGTGATGCCTCTGACTGAAAAGCTAGCTTTTTTCAAACAAAGTACCTCATTATTCTGGACATAAAGTTTTTTACAAGACTAGCTCCTAGAAAATCCAACTACTGATAATCTTAAAGGAAAAAAAAATGAATCAATCATATATCACATTGTTTTCAACAAAACCACAAAAGTATGCAAAGCCAAGTCATAGTCTTTTAGCATTTCATTCACACATTTTAACACATGTGACCTTTAACACACATTTTCATTAATTAACTTGCTAGGAAACTTTTCCAGCATCTAAAACAGCAGGATAGAGAGTACATCCATAAAGGCCTTTCTTTTCTCAATAAGATGACCTATATGCGATGGTAAAGGGAGGCCAACTGTTCCTCTTAGGGACTAAACTTTTGTAACTAAAGTTTACAAAGGAAGGTATGTCAAACCTTCGCGAGCTTCATCACAACAGCAATTGATGCTTTACGAACAGTATCAACCATACTTAAAATGCCTTCTTTAAGCAGATGCGGTAAAACAACATCCATTGCTTGGCGTGAATCTGATGCTTCAGTGAGGCTGACATCGCAGAGGCGTATTGTCAGCGAAGTCACCGCACGGCATAATTTGTCACCAGAGTTCCGGACAGTTTCTTTAATATCATCCATGGCCCGAAATGCAGCAATCCATACTTTTTTCAAATGCTTCCCAACCTACTTGACCAAACTGTAATTAGTATATTTGAATAATATATATTGGCATCGGGAGCAATATAAACCAAACTTCTCTGGTTTTTCATTGCAAAGGTTCACTAACCAAACTCAACTCTTTCTTGAGTAAATTTCATTACAAGGTCATCAAAGACAGACAAATATATAGTTGTCAATTTAAGCATGCCATTTTGGAAACTGAATGTATCGTCTAACCAATAGTTCGCCAGTGTTTGTCTTCAATTCCTTTTAACTTAGTTTTACCATAAAGGTTTTCTTCTCCATGTAAGACCAGTTTGCCTCTACAAGAAGCTAGAAGATCTTCCAAAGCTACTCCACTTGTTAAAAGCGCAGCTCTACAAACATACTTCAAAAGCAAAAAAATAAAAAAATAAAAAAGCAGATGAAATCTCTCTACGTTGCAATAGGAAACATACTAATATAATTCAGTGGTTGTCTCTTTGTCCAGTATACATGTCCATTTGAAAGATACTATAGAAAACAACATTTTTAAGAGTAAATCAAACTGATCAACAATGTAGCAAACCGGACAAAATGTAGCTGTAAGTACAAAAAAGCAGTGGTGATCCTGTTGGATATCACCCCTGTTCTGCCATTTGTCGGTCATTTCCAGCACTACAGAATGACTTTTCCAACTTTGATCAACCACTTTTTAGCATACTACTTCCAGATAGTTCTACTGACATCATGATAGTGATGAAGCTTCTAGCCCAGGGTTGTCAGGTGGCTACTCCAACGGTTTAGAAGTTTATGTCCCCAATACCATGGTAGTGCAATGTCCTTTCTAAAATCTGTATTTCTTCTCTTTGCTTTCTCTTGATATTCTATGTTCTTTCCTTTCTATCAGTTTCTCTCTCCCCCCTACCCCTTTGATTATTATTATTTTTTTATATAATGTAAAATTGTTTCACATGCATATTTCTGGAACTTCTTTGTTTGGCTATCGCACTCTAGGATGAATTGTAGCCAATGAATTGTTTATTAAGAGATGGTCGGGAAATTCCTTTTGATAAACATATATTCGAGTTAACACAGTTGGAAGAAACATGCTCATGAAGAAACAGATCCACCAAGCAACTTCAGAGACGACTCATGATGACTTGCATGATCCCATAACATGATATGAATAAGAAATAAAAATGACAGAATAGTTAAATATTAAACAACGCCTTCATCTAACAGCTTAAGCTTTCAGAACAGTTGGCAATGGTCCTACAAAATCTCACACGGTATCAGAGCAGGAGGTTCTAAGTTTGAATCTTTCCATGCCCCATTTGCCCCTCCAATTAAATATGTCCACGCTTAGAATTAGGAAAAATGATCAAACTAAGTGTGAAGGGGAGTGATAGAATACTTAAATATTAAGTCACACCTTCATCTAACAGCTTAAGCTTTCAGAACAGTTGGCAGTGGTCCCACAAAATCTCACAAAAATAAAGCATGAAATAATGATATTAATTCAAATAAACATAACACAGTGCGTTGACCTGAAGCCAAACAATAATTTTAGCAGTTTATAATTTGAAACAATCAACAACAAGCAGATAAGAAAAGTTGTGCAATTTTCTAAATATAAGCACTAAAATCAGTAAAACGTTAAAGAATTGCCCAACTGCCCCCTCTTCTTCTCTCGTTTTCCCTTTCACCGATCGATTGAATCTTTTGGGTTGACGCAGATGACCCCACCTAAGTTTACTCACGTCGAGCACCAGCACCAGCACCAGCACCAGCACCAGCACCAGCACATACTAATCTAAATTTCCACTAAAGCAACAGTAATAGCTTGCTTTTCTAAAGAGACAGCATCGATGCTTTGAAAACTTAGCATAAACTATTTCATATACATGCTCTTCAATGAAGGTGTAAGACCAAGGAAAGGAGAAACCAGATTAATTTAATCTTTAGAAACGTGGACGACATAGAAATTATGAAAGGTTCATGTATTTACACGGGATTCTCTAATAATTCTCACACACTCAAATATGCTGTATTTCCCATCCACATCCCTTACCTGATTAAATTTTCGCCCTTGGATAATATCAGCAAGAGCAAGACAGGAAGCCTCTCGGGTACGCCAGAGCCTAGAACCACATTGTGTTAACAAATCATCCATGATTAGGTCAAAATGTTCATCGATTGTTCTCTTTGAGTCCTCCACTAGGGCCTTCCAGATATGTGCCATTGCATCCTATATCACATCCGAGAAAGGCATCAAGAAAAGAGGAAGAAATACCAATGGAAAACCCAAAGGGGGAAAAAAAGTTATCTCGTCAAGGTATCACAAGGCAATGAAGAAAATAAAATTGGCTTTACACACAAGAATTCATTAGAAGTATGTCATTTTAACAGATTCATTCAAACAGAAGAATTCAGGAATCTCCACCTGAACATTTTTGTCAGGATCATACTGATATCGCACAAGTCTGGGTATTAACACACTTAGATGTGGCTGAAGAGCATCCCCAGCTTGCTTGGCAATTTTAGAAAAGCCAAAAGCAGCACCCCTTTTCGAATTTAGAGAAGCATGGTGATTTGCAAGATCCATAAACTTGTATATGAGATCTGGTTGCCCCATCTCATTTGCCATATTGCACAGTTCCTTATAAGTGCTAAGTTTTCCACCACTTAGACTTTCCCCAATAGCCCCCTCTTGGAAAACTTCAGAATCTTCGACAAGCTGTCCAACAAAATTTCATCCTCACATTTATCACCAGAGGAAGGCATGGCAACTTAAATTGTCAAGTCAATATTTTCAAGTATTACGTGCTGCTCTATCCACCAGTTCCTCATTTTTTTTTTAACTGGAGTCTAGACATAATTTAGACCTTTCTGGGTTCTTAGTAGAGTCTTCCATCAAATTTATAACTAAAATAACTCGAAGTACAATAGAACAAACCTTGATGGCTCTCTTTCTCTTCCCAGTTCCAGTTAGAGTATTGACAAGTGCATTCACCAAGTTTTTCTTCATAGATGCATCTCCAAGCTCATATACAATGCTCATGCCTTGGGAAGCAAGCTCCTGAGTAAGTTCATTTTGTTCACCAAGTAGTTGTGAGAACACCTCCTGCAGTCCCAAAAGAGGGGAAAAAACATGAATTATAGCAACAAAGTAGAATGGTAATCTTCTGAGCAGATAAATTGTCTAGTTTCATTTTCCAATCCATAAACGTCTTTATCTTTTCTGTCAGCCATTTGTTGCTTCTTAATTGACCTAAAATGATTGCACAGATTTCATCTCAACATTAAAAGAGTCCAAATCTTTTCTTCAACAAGAAAAGACCTTATCTCAGCTCATTTGCACAACTAAACAGACCTGTATCTTCTGACTACAATTAACGCAATACACAAGTAACCTGTAAATACAGCAATTGTGCACCTCTTCATGATATTGGAAGTGCATTCAGGAATTCTATAATACAAGAAAAACTCAGTGCATCTATTAGTCTAGAAAAAGGTGGACATTCCTCATCCTTTAGTGAGCCGATGCAATTTTACTTTACTTCAGCAAGTATGATGAACCAGGAGCTCAAGGCCCTTGATAAGTAACAAAGACATTCATTGTAACACCAACCCAAAAGTCCATTAATCCTCTTCATATGTTTAGCATATTATTATTGTTGTCTGTTCAATTTTCACTTAAAAGCTAGTCTGCTGGTATACATAAGAGTGATCTGTGGTTTACTGGGGATCGAAGTTTTTCTTGTGATCTGCAAAAAACCAGCATCTTTCCAACACAATGATTGCAAGAGTAGAAATAAGCAAGAGTCAAAAGGGCTTAGTGCCACATGAAAAGAGTTCTTGTAGAGTCTATAAAGTGCAATGTCAACAAGCTCATAAGATAATTGGCCAATAATAATAGCAAAAATAACAAGCTCAGAAGTACAAAAATTGTACTTATCAATTGATAATAAACCTTCGACCAAAAAAAAAAATGATAAAACCTGAATCTCGGGCAGCATTTGTTGGATAGTTGCATGATGGCCACAATACATGGTCAATGACAACAGCCAGACAGTTCCAGCACAGCGTTCTTCCTTTCTAGGACTGTATAAAAGACCATCAAAGAGCTTTCTAGTAATTGCATCTCTAATGCTAGCACGAGAACCTTCAGTCTCTTCAATCATTCCATTAGAGATATATTCTGCCAAAGATGTGCTCATGTTTTCCATAAGATAGTTTGAAGACATGGAGAGTGAAGTATAATTAGTCTTGAGAATTGTGTCGGCAGTCACAGGGACGGTTCCCCACAAGAAAGACAAAGCCTCCCCAGCAGCAAAAAGGACGTCCTCAACCTGTACAACTCAAGGATTCAGAGATAAGAAAGCTCTCAGGTGCTATGCAACAATAAGACCAAACAGGCACCATATACTAAGACAACCCACAAGTAGAAAAAGCAACAAGAATCGGTGTGCCCACCTTCGAACGGCAAAGGCTGAAAACTAAATCAATTGCAATGTTGAGACGCGAAGATGATGTTTCTTTCACACAGACATGTCCAAGCGATACAGCAATTTTCTGAATTGCTTTAGTATCATCACCAGAAAGTAGCTTCCTCAGTTTTTCTTGCAGAACCATGAATATGTCGGCTGCAACTTGAATGAAGTCTAACATAACTAATCATCCATGTAACTGATTCCAACAATTCCAGGAAGAAAAAGTTACCTGAGGTGGAATCATCAGCAATTGATGGTAATGGTTCACGCAACCCAATATGACCTAATGCTTGCATAGCAATAGATGCCAATGTTGCATTCTCAGAGTTCACAACATCAACCAAGCATTTGAGTACACTCTGGAGCAGTATTTCTGGTATCTAAAAGGTGAATGTCAGATACAATATGATTTATGTAAATGCAAAAAACTACAGCATGACTTAACAATATCCACCACAGTTATACAGAAAAGAAAAGGGAAACTTATAATTCGTGTCATTATCTTGCAACTTGCGTTGACCTCAACATACTTAAATAGACATCCTACTCCTGACACAGATATCATAGTCCAACTTTACATCAGTAATAAGAAAAAGAGTTTGCCAGCAAAGGAAGGCGTAAAGTTGGAAAGAAATTACAGAGTTATCAATCATAAGGGAAGTCAGAATATATCACAAAGGATAGGAGTGAGAGCTGATCTCAAATGTAGCGAAAAGAAAAAAACACAAAGACACAGTAATATCAATATAAAGCCTTGGTTAGACACTGTGATTAGGAAAGTAAAAATTCTTGTTTCCGAGGGATGACGAAAGTAAATTAAAGGGATCATATAGTAATTTGTATCAAATGAAGATATATGTCAATCAGCAAATAAATCTAAAAAGCATGGAAATTCTCTTGGTTTCATCTGCTAAAGTTATCTTTTGTCACTGAGAAATCTAATGCATAATCAATTACCATATATGTCAATAACTCACTTTTTGGTTTTATTAGAGGTCATTTACCAAATCCATAATCAATTAGATTCGAACATTCAATAAATTGCTCATCATTGTCGTTGACAGTTCAACATGGAATTTTTCCTTTTTGGACCATAACCAACAAAGGAAATTACCAACTCAGGGCCTAGGATAATAACCATTACCCAGAGAGTTAAAACCATCAAAATCACTTAGTCTGAAGTGCAATGAATAGACCAAATAAGGCATGGAGCAAACATAAAACAAAAGTTAGTCCATAAATGTATCAACACCATGCCACAGTGCAGTCAGAAGGAAGATGCTGATCATGTGATTGACCATATAATGTCACCCATATATTCCTGTCAAAACTCACATGCATTTATGCTTTATTTCAGAAGGAGGGGAAGAAAAATGAGGGATGGATGTCAAAGATGGGGTAACAATTAAACTTTTGCGAGGAGAAAAGACAAATCTTCTCCACCAAACCCCCCCCCCCCCCCCCCCCCCCCCCCCCCCCCCCCCAAAAAAAAAACCCACGTTCCCAAACAATGCATTGAGGTAACAATGGTGGCACAGGACAACAAGAGAGAGAATACAAGTATGGGAAATAAAAACTCTCTTATGAGTTGCCTGAGAAAAACAACAAACTGACTTACAGGAGGTGTCCTACAAATACAGTCTGCCGTGATATATCCTATAGCACATACCGCTCCGTAATGATAATCAAACCTGGAGAACACATGACACTCCCCAAATCAGGAGAACTTTTGACTGTAGAGTAAAAAAATGAAGGACCAATCTTCCACGAAAATTTGCCAAACCTTATTTTGCGTGTATCGCTAACTGACAAAACTAGTTCACTTATCAAAGCTGAAGCAGCGGTGGTCGGAAGACCAGAAGAAGCCATTCCAAGTAAGCGTGCTGCAGTTTCACGAGTATCAATGTCCACATGACTCAGCAATTGCTTTAGCCATGGCAGTTTGTTAGCATAATGAGGAACAATCACCTGTAAATATCAGTTTTTAGTAGGAAAAGTTAATGCTAGTCCCAGGGGGAAAATTAAAACAGAAGCAGCAAGTCCAGTGGCTTCTTTTGTCATACTTGTGGAGAATGAGATCCAAATGCCACCAGCGCCCTGGAGGCACAAGCGTGCAACTCAACTGAGCCTTCAAATGCCATAGCATGATCTAGCAGTAAACACACAGTTTCCACTGAAGATGAAATTTCAGAGGGTCCTCCATCAGTTTCAGAAAGCAGCTTTTCTGACTCAAAACACTTCAACAAAAACTTGATCATTGCAACATAAGTTTCTGAAGGAAAAAGAAGCTGCTGTTCCCTTGTTTCAATTGATTCTAACAACTCTGGTCGCTGCTTAAGGATGTAAGTTAACATGTCCCCAAGTTTTGGGTACTTCCGAATGATATCATGACGGGTAGGTTGCCCATTATCATTACCGGGGAACAGGCCTTCCAGTGCCATTTCTCTTCAAAGAAATTTCAAAAGAAAAAAGCAGAACAAACAATAACCTTACATTAGTAATAGAGACAACTACCACTATGTATACATAATGAGGACAAAAACCAATATACAAGGCTAGCCAGAGAGATTTGTCGGAAGAACTTTAGCGACATCATGACACATATGAAGAAAACAAGCAATCAATAGCATGCAGCATTGAAAGAGCATAAGCATGAAGAAACTTAAAACATCAACACTAGATCATCAATATCCACGAATCACACTAATAATCTGACAAAGAAGTAACATGACCTACAGACGCCTATAAAATGCATGTACTTCTTTGTACAAACTTGCAACAAATTGAGAATTGTCTAACACTCTACCCTAACCCACAACTCCTCCCTCTTGTATAGAAAAATATTACCTAAGAATGCCCAACTAATTTGACCTAAAAGCATTTTAATTTTTTTTTATTATGTATACACTTTGAAGAGAATAAGTCGTCTACCTTATATCCAACTTTGGATCTGCAGCCCCAAGCATACATAGAAATCGACTCGGGCAGTGTTGCAAATCAAACAATATAGTCGCCCACCTCACAGCACAGAAACGTACTTCACTTTGTTCCTGATTAAAAAAGGTACTCAATTTCCATATAAATGGTATACTCCTGCTATGCACATTTACTAAACCAAACAGTACAAAACCTGTTTCAAATTTTCCAACAGTAGTGGCTCCAAATCCTTTAGCACAGTAATGGATGCATCCTGATAATGGAGCAAAAAAAGTATCAGCAATCTCTCATAAAGGGAGATGCATCAAAACAAATGAAAGGATAATGGAGCATAAACAGTATCACTGATCTCTCATAAAGGGAGATGCATAAAAAAAATATGAAAGGAAAATGAAAAGAAAGAAGCATCAAAACAAATGAAAGGAAAGAAGGCTGTCTATTGGAACAAGAAGTTCTCAAAGCCAGAAAGGGGGAATCTCTTCAAACACCCATCCTTAAGTTCTTTTCTCTTAGAATCTGAATACCCAAGAGCACATGACAAAAGATTGATCCGTGCCCTTGGAGGGGATACTTTTCTTACCTATGGATTGAATGGACTATTTAACCATATGCCGGGGGAGAAAACTAAGATGATAGACTCACTAAATCCAAAACCAAATCAAAATGCCACACTCAAAGAAAGATATTTGCAAGTAGAGATATTACAGGCAAAAAAATTACAACTACTGCTACCACCACCCCAATGCATTACCACTTCCTCTACTACCAATAGACATTATAAGCAATTCCTCCACCACCACTACCACCACCATTTCGGATAGCCTAATTCCAATAAGTGGCTCGGCTGTATGAATTGTTTCATGCCAGTGTGTTCGATTCTGTATCATTCGTTGTAAGCTCTAAAGTGGTATATCTATCTCTATTTTACCTTCAGTATTCTATTTCAAGTCGCATAAATAAACCTAAAAAAGTTGTTATTAAAATTACTGTGAGTCTAGACTCCAACATAAAATCTAAAGCCAGGAATCTTTTATTAGATTGCACTAAATGCCCAATTAAAAAGCAGAAAAGTAACAAACTGGAGACAAGTTGATGGTCATCCCAATTTGTTTCTTCATTTATTTATTTTGTAATACCTGCCAATAGGCTATTTAAATTTGTAACACCATGGAAACCAGGCTCTTCCTACGGTTTGAGGTAATGACATCAGTCTTCTTATCATACATAACAAAAGCCAGACATGAAAAGTGTCAACAATCTGTCTTCATATTCAAATAACCTCGATTATAAATGCTTTAGCGTAGACCTATCGGTAATGAGATGTAGGCCCTGCTATATCGCTTCATAAAATTCTATCTTGAAGCACTATCAGAAAATGATTTTATAGTTGGTGAAGAAAGTTAAACCATTTACACCTAAAGCGGACCAAATGAAGCTCACCAATTGCCAAAATGACCAGTTAGAACAAGAATTTGTGATGTGCTACCAGAAAGAGGTCTTCATCACTTTTACTATAATTTCAGATTGAGAATCAATATTCGTATTGTCACCGAAGAGTATAGCAACCTTGTATGCAGCAGCAAGGGAGACAGTTGCTTCTTGAATCGTAAAACGGAGAGATGGTGCCTCCAACTTCAATGCATCAAAAAGCCGAGCAGCCATATCGACTTTATCCCTAAGAACACAACAAATACGGAATAATCCAACACACAAAAGCAACAAGCAGAGCAGCCATATCAACTCTATCCCTAAGAACAGAACAAATGGGGGGGGGGGGGAAGGGCAGGAGAGAATCTTGTCCGGTACCTGAAAAGCTGAGGCGTTCTCTTTGCAAGCAACCCAATTGCTTGAAAAGCAAATATTTTTGTGTCCTTGGCATTAGAATCTACATGAACAGAATAGATAGATATTCAGGAACTAAATTCTTGCTGGATTTTAATTTTAAAAGACAAATGAAAGAAATACAATCAAGGGAACTCTGTTGCATGCTGAGCTCACCTGATTCAGAACCTGAATAACCATCAAGTGTCTTCAGAATTCCACCAAGGATAACAGGGCCCATCAGATTCAACTGATCAAGCTTTGCCTGACAAAGATACAATTCAATAGGCAAAAGACATCAGTCCACTAATAAAAAAATATTCCAACAGTAGAATGACAAGATAAACTGCTAATATCATTGTGAAAGTTGCTTATCATTTTTTTTTCAAGTTTAATTGTACGAAGTGTTGTCAATAGTCCTATGCTTCCCAAGCAAATAATCAGCACTGTAAAAAATGGCTAAAGTGACATCACTGCAATGCCTCCAGATACTTTCTTAATGAAAGGAACAGACTTATTGGCATATGCATTCAGATATTTCACAGGTACAACTCACAAAAAACAAGAAGGGCCCTGTAAACACATTACTGTGCTTATTTGGATTTCCACACTAAGAAGCTGGAGCAGTTAGTCTCTCCATCGGATTGATAAACGGTGAGCACTTGCCAGACACGTAAAACCTGGATATTTTATCTCGCATTTTACCTAAGAAGTCGATTCCAACAGTAGGTAGCACTATTTCCCTTCTTCTCTTTCCCTAGAGCCTTCGAGGGTGTGTTAAGTTTGGAAGAGGCGGTCTTTGAATTGACGCAGTACACCAGTTTAACTTTATTGCAGTTAAATAAAATGCTTTAGCAAAACCCCGCAATCTAAGTACTGATTGGAGTTTACCTAAGAGGTTGAGCATAATATAGGAACTATGGTGAATGACATCACAATTAGGCAACTTTACAATGATGCACCTATACTTCTTTCCAACTTCAAAGTAGGGTAACTATAAATTAAAACCAATATCCCTTACATGCTTGAATACCCAAACAGTGAATTCCATTCCCAACTGCTTCAATCTTGTGGTGGTACCCTGTCCTATAACATCATGATTTCAGATGTATCAGCACGAAAAAGAATTATCACATATAGAAAATATTATCATGAAAAAGGAAGGGATAGATAGTACATGTACACCATAAAACAGAAGCATATCTATATACGCCAAGTTAAACAAAAAAAGAAAAAATGGACAGCAACAGTCAAGAGATTATGGTTTTACCTTAGCTACTAATCATTTTGCAGGACCCATGAAATACCGGATACAGACTTTATTCATATGAAAAATCCTTTTATAAAACAACTTGTGCTCATCGATTATATCACACAAAGCCATGGAGATAATTATAACCTCAGAGTACAACGGGACAGATACTTCACACCTATAACGAGGTGGCAAACTTCAACATATAAAATCACAAATCTACCACAGCTTGTGGCTTTTGAACATCCTCATGCATCAGTCTAAGGCACAAAATATTCAATGAGGGCACTACCACAGAAAACTGGGATCCCAAATCAGTACACTTATTTTGGCACAACACGAAACTAAAAAGAGTTTCGTAATGGACAGCCAAGACATCCCCCAACTGCACCCCAACAAAGTAATCTCATCAATCACGCATTCATTTTGTGCAGGTGTTGGTATTTCATCACGATGCATATCGCCCCATAGACCATCACCGGCCTTATTTCTATTGTAGCATTTGCCCGTATGCTGAAATGACATTTGCCAATGACACAGATGCTAGCGCACTTCTTTCCATCTTGCTCTTACATTTCGGGTAACATTTTTGCACACCCTTCTGTTTCATCATAAAATAGACCCAGATATATGATTAGCTCGATGTCAGCCACTTTCCTCTCTCCCTTCTCATTACAACTGCATGTAAATCTCACTACAACTTGCAGTTCATAGAGAGACTCTTTTATTGCTTCATCTAACTTTGCTACTACTCAGACATGTAGTTACTCTTATGAGTCTCTCCAAATATGGCTTAAATTACTATATTATCATGTTGGAAAATTCTAGTCCATTTTGTAAGATAAACTGAAGGAGGAGCGTTTTGAAGAAGCCCCTAGTACCATATATGCATCCAAATATGCACTGCAAAGTCGATGGAAAACTGTTCGCTGCAGTAATTGACCGACAAAAGACAGACATCAATCTTGCTTTTAAGGCTGAATTGGCAGGAGCAATTCTAGAATCTGGTGCATCACTATCAGCTCCAGTAGAACCTGCACAACATGCAAATAATACGACACTGAGGGGATTTGAGGCATAATGGAGAAACGAAAATGACTGATGTTTTACTTCTTAAGTGCACCAATAAATTTCACATGATCTCCTTTAAATGTTCTAAAATTGGGAGACCACCTTATCCTTAAAAGTGCAACTGTGGTTTATAAATTCCATTACAAGTGTACATAATGGTTAGAGATTTGGAATGTTCGGGTTACTGAAAAGCCAATTTCCAATCTGGAGAGTTGTTTGACTTTGCAATCTCTCTGTAATTTTGCATAGGTGCAGTACCCCCGAGTAACCATTCTCATAAACTTTTATGATTATGCTTTAACAAAAATGTACTGATAAGGGCCATGCAGATTTCGCTTGAATAATGAACTACTTATGACATGGTTCTCGAGCTCGGAAATTCAAAATACCAGCATCATTCTATCTTTAATGACCGTACAAATTAATTGGCCGCAAAAGTTTCATACCTTCCTCATGAATTTTTACAATTTTTCTTCAGAAAAATGCCAAAAATAATGACAATGCCCATTTCACTTAATAATAAAAGTACTACAAAAATGCTTCTAGAGATTCAAAATACCAGCATCATGTAATGTCCATGACAGCACGATCTGATTGGCCGCAAAAGTTTTATGGACTGTCTCAAATAGGTGCTCCAAATGAAAATCTTATTTTTCTCCTGGTTATAGTTTCAGAAAAGGTTATATTTCTCATGTAGTGTTACCGTTATAACAGCACCATCTAAATGATTTTTTTTTTCTGAATGACAGACTTAAATCCAGCCACTTTCCAGAAAAAGAAAAGCCGCCAGAAGTTGCTGAAAGAAATATTCAGCAACAGTAAAAGGCTCATGTTCGTAAATGAAACTGATCCTGCCACTAGGAACATGAAAACGAAAATCGATACCTACAGCTTTGAAATATTAGCCAACTCTGTACAACTTTCCTTAAAGTGGCAGGCATAACACTATTTGGATCCTTCGTAGATTGGCAAGCTTGAAGAGGATTTTAGCAATGACTTTGTGAGGAAAAGGAAAAATTATAGCCCCATAAACCTAAATATGCTACAAGAAAAATAGCTCAAATCTGGAGAAACTTTTCCTTCAAAGAAACGATGAGGCAGATTCACTCACATTGATGGAGAAACTGACTCTACAGTGGAATATTATAGACTGTTGGCCTAGGAGATATCATCTTCAACCAAAGATGGCGCATACGATCATCATTGTATTTTGCCCATATCATATCACATACACTATAAACATGAGATGCACCACAGAAATACGGTAAAGCCATCAATATGCATGAAGGCAACGAAAGATCATTATTTAGAGAGATTCTTCTCCCCCACCTTCCTTTTTTTATAAAAACTTCTCCAAAAAGACATGCAAGAGAATGAAATCATCTATGCCAAGCAAAAAACCTACAGGAGTAATCTTCAGTAAAAGACTCATTTCCCCAGTCCATACCATTGAAGAGTAGAAATAGTCTCTTTATAAGTGATGGATCATCAAAATTTGCACCAGAAGCCTTCTTCTTTAAAAGCTCATCCCCTCTCATTGCAACAGCCTCTTGACTGGTACAAATCCGAACATTAAGAAACAATGAGATTCTACACGTGCACATCCATCCATAGGACATGCCACCAAGAGAGCAAACTACAATGCCAAGATACCTGTCAGCAGTGGCAGCAAGATAGATGGGATAAACAACTTCAGGGGTAAGCTCCATAGCTTCAACCACATTCAAAATCCCCAACTGCTTCGAAAAAAATAAAAAAAATAACACAATTAGAATTGATTGAGAAACCTTAGATATTTGTAGAATAATATTGTAGTTGGTGTGGCATAGGATGCTGAAAATCCACCACATAGAGATTTGCTTTATTGCTAAGATAATGTAGAAAGGTTTTCAAATCATAATGACTCCACCTTTCTCATCAAAAGTGTATTACTCGTCAATTGATGTTTCCCAGTAAGACGATTAGCTTGAGCAATTGAAAGCCCAGGGGAGCTTCCTACACTGTAAAGAAGTAACTCCTTGATAAAAAAAAAATTGGAATAGCATCTCATACGCTGTAACATAATGCTCGGTGAGGTGATATACAAACCCTTGAGATGATGGTTGATACAAGATATTATGAAGGCAAAATTCAATGAAACCTTCCTTATCCTGAGAATTATTTACAGCTCTATACATTGCAGCAGCTTCTTCACTGACTCCAGTTGAGTGACATTCACCGATCACCTGAAAGCATTCGACCATGTAGAAGTACATAATCAAAAAACTTCATATTGATATTAAGCAGTACATTGAACACATTATACAAAAGGAAAACAAAGAAAGAGAGGCTGAAAATACATCGCAAGATCAGGTATGTGAAACATTTAGAAGATAACAGGTCAGATTGACCCTAGGATTGGTTTGAACAACCATTTACAAGGACCCTAAAAGACCCAGCGCTCGGAGGTAGTAATTGCCAAACTTGGAGTTGGTCCTCTCCCAATTATCACGACACAAGTAAAAGACTTTCTGTGGTAAAGATGTCATAGTATGGCTCGTTCACAATGACGTTTTCAACATGTTCTTCTCCGATAGACATCAAGACATAGAATATGAAAGAAACAATAACATTAATCAATGTAAGAACACTCAAAACAAGAAATAGCACCAAGCAATGTGCATGAACAGTCTATAGAACTTTCCATGCTGAGAGGAACAAAGACTTTTCAAACAAACCTTTGCTGCAATTCTTAGAACGATCTCTTGATGCTGATGAGAAAGCTTTGAAACATTGGCTGCAAGTATAGGTGCCATCATTTCTTTCTCCTGAAAAAAAAAAAGCACTTGTATCAGGAATCACATGAAAGATTTTCTAGACAGTAAAGTTCAAGATAACAGCTTTTCACTTCTCAGATACCATATAACAATAACAAACCTTCACATCAGAGCGGTCAAAAGCCATCTCAATATACAAGATGCAGAAGTTTTTGACAATTGATATAGCATTGGCTTCTGTGTATATTCTCCATAAATCTGACAAAGGCAGACCAATTTCAGGTTGGTGTTTCACTCTTTTATTAACATGGCTCAGGATCTCAAGAACCTGTACCAAAAGATGTATCAATCTGGTCATCCCAAATGAAATGATTTAACAAGAACAACACTGCATAACTTGGAAGTGACAAATAACGCATTCAGTTCAGCTTATGAACACTTGCGTAAATGAGAAACAGTTAAAAGACAGAAGAAGGGACATGACAAATAAGGAATGAGGCCAACATGGATCCATAAAGTGACAGGAGCATCATTCCATCAATTCAATGTCGCATTTCGACAAGTAAATATTACTAAGATACTTACTTTAATATTGTAGGGAAAATTCTACAGAATATGAACTCTAAAAAGGACCAAGAGAATAACCACCACTGTATCAGAAATCAAAGATGGTGGTAAAAGGGAAAAAAAAATGATACAACATTATCTTTCATCGAACCTCCTATTCTATACTATCAGGAGTCTTTGAAACGGGAGGATTAGAAGCCTTTCCTGATATTACTTCCGAGTAGCATAATGTTTGATTCAATACGGTTGGAGAAACAGAAAACTGCCCAAGTCCCGAATTTCATTTAAAATAAGCACCCATTCCAACCCCCCCCCCCCAAAAAAAAAAAAAAAAAAGCACGGTGATACTGGTACTAGCTATGACATCCCATGAAGCGACAAAAATTTTCACAAGTAAATTAAGTTCCTTCCAGCTAACAAACTATCAAAAAAGATATATTTTCCTGTCACTGTCATTCCTTCCCACCAGCCATATAGCAAAAGGCCCGACAACATTGATTAGAGGAATTCTTCTTGATAACAATAGCAATAAAAAACTACTGCGCGTACATAAACATCAACAAAGACAGTTTATGCCAAGAGTAGCCTACTGTATGATCCTCCAAGGTTCAAGAAATTTAAAAGTAATAATTCATAAGCAGAAACTACCATACACTAGCCCCTTGAAAAACTTCTCCAACAATATAACTAGCATAGTATAAAGTTCGCTAAGTTCCAAAGAAAATTGTTCATGAACATAAAAATAGAATAGGTAACATAAAAAGAAACATGATGCATTAAAAAAGCTAACAGCTACTTCAACATTCTTTGTGTAGTTGGACCACAGTAAAGTCAAAAGCACAAGTTGCACTTAGAGCACTACGTGAAACCACCTAAGTTGACGAGTAATCGGAGAGACTATAGTATGTATAAGTGGGACTGCTAGTGGTCAAGTGTAAAGCTGTCCAATTAGCATGGCCAGGCTGCTCCTTATGTCGAGCCTAATTCAACGCACAGCCAATAAAATAATGCATAAAATTCAAGCCACCAGCTCATGTGCCCAACATAACAGGGACTATGGAGGCGGTCGCAATGGTTTTTATGGTGGCAATGGTGGTGACTGTGGTTTAAGGGCTGTCTAATACCAATGAACTGACTTTGAAGAAATACTGATGATGCGTATTGGATCTGGGGTGAGAGGTGGAGGTGGCAAAATCATAAGTGCTCAAGAAGGTGTCATAGTAGTGGTGCTGGCAACAGGAGATCACTGGCGGCCAGACTGGAGTTTTTGATGGGGAGGTGGCAATGGGATTGCAACGATGGTCAATTTGCAGTGGTCATGTTGAATTTTAGGTAGTGGCAGCAAAGAGGAATGGACAAACATACTACAGCAAACCTCAAGTGTTTCCAAAAGGGTAACGGAGTGATGTAAAGACCAATTAACAAGGTGAATTATAAAATAATATGTCAAACTGTAAGATGGTATTTGCATAAGTGAATTATATTCAAGCACCCAACAGAAGTCCGCCACAAAAGAAAACTATAAGGAACCCATTCCGAAGAAAGAGTAGAGCAAGAACTCCTCTAACAGAGCAATTAAAGACAAAACTTGCAACTCCAATCCATCAAAAGGCCTTTTATTGCGAAGTGCACCATATGAGGCAAATGGGAGAAGCCTTCATCAATTACATTCTTTCGCACGCAAGGTTCAACTCTAAAAGATTTTCTGTGCTAAATATTTCGGGGTATCAACCGGTGCTCTAGCCAACTGACAAAACCTAAAAGCCGTGGAGCCACTCCTAGGCCTTACAAAAGAATCTCGGCCACTTTCAGAATTCTAAGCACGAGCTCTTAGCAGTTCCACTACCCAGACGCACACGCACGCACAGAGAAATTAGGGGATGCTAAAACAGGATTACAGAACTCCCAGGCACCGAAGTGGAGTTAACATCAATCAGGCCGACTAAACGAAGTTCGAACGAGCGTGAAATCACAATCGCACTGGGAATGCGCACCTTGTTCCGGACGGCGGAGGAAGGGGACGAGAGAGAGGAGATGGCGAGAGGGAGGAGCTTGGAGAGCAGGGCTTGGAGATTGGATTCGTCGCAGAGCGCCAAGCGGGTCAGCATTCGGTCCAGCATCTCCTCCAACTCCGCGTCCGACTTCGCCATCGCCGGTGACGACGACGATTCCGCCATTTCCGGATTCGATCGGGGCACGCGGTTCGCGAAGGGAACCCGAAGAAGGTCGAGCAACCGGTGTGTGCGAGAGGAAGATGAAGATGAACGATGTGATTCTTCTGGTCTTTGAAGACTCTGTTTAGGCTTTGGCTTGGGCAAGAGACCAAAAACCACAGAGTATTCTATTCTCCCCACTCTTTCGGTTCCTTCGTGATTGTATTCGTCTAACAATTTTTCCTTTTAAGAGAATTTGCAAATCTAGTACTACACAATTACCATATTTCGATTTTGGCCCCATCCTTTACTTTGTGATAAATTTGGGGGCAAATCTAAAAAAAGTGCTATGAGTATCCGCATTTTCTCAATGTCCTCGACGAGGCCCTTATTTAAAATAATGAGGCTACTTTAGATCATTATTTGAAATAATATCCATTCAAGAGTCTTATTACTTCAGATTTTTATTTGAAATAATATTCATTTCAAACACTTATTTGAGAATATAAGAGCACTTTAAAATCTTATTTGAAAATTTCCCCCAAATTTGATTGCTAAAGTCGTCGACTGCAATTTCATTACATATTTCTTATTTCCATCTCAACACGAATCGATAATACAAGTTCCCACAATGAATGAGAAACTAATATGTGTTACGAAAAAAAGGGATCATATAGTATCGCCTCGGCTCAATTTTGATTCATCTAATTTGTTTTTATGACGTACTCAGTCCCTGACTAAATCGATGGTCCTATGTTTCTTTTAACCTTGGAAAGTTCCTAAACACATGGCAAATCACAGGAGGAAAACTTACTTTTCGATTTAAGATCATTAAAAATTTAAAACCAATAGCTACTATAGTGGACTGCGCATACTTGTTGCGTGATATTGTTTTTAACCCAGTTCAAAACTTTCTCAGCCACCAATTTGCATATGAAATCTTGGATTCGCACTTCACATGATGCCCGCCACAACTGATGATATAACATCCAAATGGCAATAGATTCAACCTCAAGATGAGATCAGTTTAGCTCTTTATGCCTTTCTGTGAGCTTTTTTAGACTTGGATCTTATGTGTGCACCAGAAAATGTGCTGGAACAACTATGGGTAATGCGCATACTCGGTGGACATGGGACGGTAGAATTGTTTGAAAATGGATTCGGTTTTATTTTTTTTAGTGCTATAGAGGCCTGAGATGATGAGAAGTTTCGAGGGAACCGTCGTTGGATCCGGGCGGGCGATTGGAAGATGGTAGTCTTAGCAGAGTCGCCAGATCGGTGAGAAGAAGTGTGTTTAATGCTACGTTTCTGATGAAATCACGTTTAGCTGTTCTTTCTGCTAAGTTCACTGCGGAAGTCATCATCTGTTTTTTATGTGGAAGCTGTAGGTTTGAGAAACCTGAGCTAATTTTATCGATGTCTGCTGAACTTCCTGTAGTGTGTAGTCACTCCCCTCTGCGTCGCCAACACAAGTATCGCTTGCTGATAGCGAGTCACCTCGGCTACAGCTCTCACGAAATCTGAACCAGTTGGAAAGCCCTCGCCATTTCACTTCTCCTTTTTCTCCCCCATTGCGAGCCCTGTACTCAATTTACTCCGATTCCTCCCTTGTGTCCGTGGAGAAAGATGGGTTCATGTGCCTGTGGATCATGTTACCATGATAGTGGTGCGTATAGTTATTGTTATTGTCGCACATCGCTTGTGAATGAGTTTTGTATGCTCTTTATATTCATGTGGTCTTCCTCCATCTAATAGTTTAAACTTTTAAGTTGAACTTTCTAACATGGTATTAGAACAATTTCTCTCTTTCTCTTTCTCTCTACATCCATCTCTAAAGCAGTTTCTCCATCTCATCCTTCTCTCTCTCAATCTAACATGGTATCAGAGCCAATATCATTCCTTTTCGCGTATGTGGACCCATCTCATTAGTTAATTTTCACGTAATTCGGCTTGCACGTGAGAGGAGGTGTTGAAGTTGTTGCTGTAAAGTTGGTTACCCAACTGTCAGGAAGGAGTTTGACAAGCTGATCTCTTGGAAGTTGACGAGGGATGTGGATACATGAAGTCTGGTCGTTGTCAACAGAGATAAGCAAGGCATCATCTGCACATGGTAGGTTGAGATCAATGGCATGGTTTTGTACTCTTGTCCCATCATACTCCCTCAGCCATACACTTGCAATCCTAAACCTGAACCACCTCCTGTTTTACCCAGTATTTGCATGTTCCGACCAGAAGACTTCCCACCTTTACAGCCTGCCCCATCTGAAGAAAGTTCAGCCACTATCAGATTCCCTCCTGCTGAAAGTTTCTCTGATGCACAGCAGAAATACTTCCATTCTCCAAAGATCACAACTCCACATGATGTCGATCTTCATGGAAGAAGGAAAGGCCCT
This sequence comes from Rhodomyrtus psidioides, assembly GCA_021437785.1. Classification (NCBI taxonomy): domain Eukaryota; kingdom Viridiplantae; phylum Streptophyta; class Magnoliopsida; order Myrtales; family Myrtaceae; genus Rhodomyrtus; species Rhodomyrtus psidioides. The sequence continues at coordinate 1,042,383 of JAILYB010000128.1, read as the reverse complement.
ACACCTGTTGAAGCTGTTCTAAATTGGCAGACAGAGAATGCTCTTGCCCAGAATGTAGCAATAAACACAGTGGCTACTCGTCTTGACAGGGTAGACCATGCTACATCTGTCTCAAAGAAGATGTTGGAAGATTTTCAGAAGAGGCTGTACCTAATGGAGACAAAACAGATTCCTACAAGTCATTATCTGGAAGACCAAACTCCTGAGATTGAGAAGCTTAGACACCAGGTCCAGATATTGCAAGAACAACAAGCTCTCCTTGAGCAAAGGAATTTACAAGCCCTTGATCCATTTTTCTTTCCAACAGCAACTCATAACCCCACATCCTTCATGCCAAGCTCTCCAGACCCCAACTCTTTTGCAGCTGTACTCAGCACAGCACCACCTCCTCCAAAGACGAACTTCCTTGCTCTTCGGGATCGTCTTAAAAAGTTAGACCAAGAGAAAAAAGAAAAAAGCAAACAGACCTTTTTCCCACCTCCTTCAGCTCCACCAGAAAAATCACCACATTCATCTCCTCCTCATAAACCTTCCCACTCATACATGGTTTCAAATCCCTTGGAAAATTTCCTTCGAAACCAGGTTCCCACCATTTCCACGGTAAAACCCATAAATCCTTCACCCCCAGCTACTCCTGAAATCTCTATCAGCGAGTCATCTTCCATTCCAGATACTGAATCCTATGATTCCAGCACCCAGTCTGTTGTGGCAGACGTTATGATGGCTGACCCTGTAGAGCCAATCATTGAAGAAGAAATGGAAGACCAACCTGAAGTTGAGCATCCACCTCCACCTTCCCAGCCTTACCATGACCCATCGTCATCGACCTATAAATCCTATTCGTCCAATTTCTTCACTTTGGATGATATCCCTTACCACAAATGGGCAGAAAGGCTCCAAGAGTTTCATTCTTGGTTGATTACCAGAAATCTAAAGGAACACAGCTCTTATGATGTTCTCCTTGAGTTTGTCACTCGATTCACCGGTTCCTTAAAAGATTGGTGGAAGTTAGCCCCAGAAAGAGACCAACTCCAGTTTCTTACCATGTCCTTTGATGAAGCAATTCAGCTGATTCATCTTTTCTTTATTGGCCAACCCCAAGATTCGAAAGAACTCAAAAGAAAAGAATTCTTTGAAAGAAAATGCTGTTCTCTGGCCAAAAAAGACCTGGATCGACACTTTCGAGAAATGATCAAGCTTTTCTACCAGCTTGGTTCTGATCCTAATCTCAAGTCCGTATTCCCGGCTTCCATCCCTAAAGAGATTAGTCAAGTTGTTGAGAAAGCCCTGAAGCTAAAAAACAAGACCATCACAGATGCGACTTTTGGAGAAATCCAACAGTCTGTCCACCTTGCCATTGAAGAAATGTGTCACATAAGAGAGGTCTTCAGAAGTTACCTCCGAGAGAATCGTTCTCTCGAAAAGAATTGTGACAATCCTCATTGGAAGATCAAGTGCTCAAGAGATTGCAGTGATCCCTCTTGTGCTGGCATTAAGAAGCGCATGCACTTCAAAAAGTTCTCCTTTGAGAAGTTCTCGTTTGGCAGACGAAGACCTAAGAGAAGCAAGTGGAAGTTCCTTCGAAAAAAGAAGCGGCATCACTCCTCTGCTTCTGGTTTCAAGAAAAAGAAGAAATCCGACCGATGCTACATCTGTAGCAAGAAGGGGCACTTTGCAAAAAACTGTCCTCAGGCAAAGCGTCAAGGAAGTTACATGATCCAAAAGATTTCCTCTACCACAGGAATCCCTTTGGATGACGAAGATATTGAGTCTGTCTTCTCTGTTGAAGATGAGCCTTCACCCGACACACTGTTTGCCCTCCAAACTTATTCCTCAGACTCTGATGAATCCCCAGGTGATATCTTTGCATTCTTCCCTGATAATATCCCCGACTCTTTCCATGTCCAACCCGTTTTCCACTCTCCATATATTCCCATCCAAATCCACACCCCAGAAAATGACAGACCTGTCCAAGTCATTGCTCTCATTGATACCGGCGCGGCAGCATCACTTATGGATATAAAAGTACTCCCAGAAGAATTCTGGACGCCTTACACAAGGTATTTCCATTCTGCCTCTGGTGATACTTTTACCACAAAATTCCGCAGCAAAACCATCACACTCCAAATATTTCCAGGCTGTTCCATATCCACAAAAATCCTTGGTTGTAATTCCCCAGATAAGGACCTTATCATTGGTTGGGATATCCTAGCCCAGCTTTCCCAGCTCAGAATCAAACCCACTGGTTTACAATTTGGTGACCAGTTTCGTGAGTATGTGGATATCCAGAGACTTTTCATCATTCAGCCAGAAATCCTTGATCCAATTACCCAAAGTCTCTTATCCTGCTGTTCTGAATCCCATTCCCAGTTTATCCAAACCTGTTCAAACCCTCTTTGGAAAAACTCTGACTTCTTTGTCAAACTCCCATTCAAGAAAAGTGAAGATGTTAATCCCACAAAAGCCAGTCATTCTGGTATGAATCCTGAACATCTTGCTTTGGCCCAGAAGGAATGTGCTGAGCTACTCTCGCAAGGTCTCATTGAACCCTCTGATTCACAATGGGCTTGTGAAGCCTTTTATGTGAACAAGCGAGCAGAACAGAATCGTGGTAAGCTCAGATTGGTGATCAATTACCAGCCCTTGAACAAATTCCTTCAAGATGACAAATTTCCTTTGCCTCACAAAAACTCTTTGTTTGGTAGCCTAGCCCAGGCTAAGATCTATTCAAAGTTCGACCTGAAAGCAGGTTTTTGGCAAATTGGCATTCATCCTGATGACCGTCCTAAAACTGGTTTTTGCATTCCAAACCAGCACTTTCAATGGACAGTCGTCCCCTTTGGTCTTAAAACAGCTCCATCCATCTTTCAGAAAGCCATGTGTAGAATTTTCCAGCCCATTCTCCCACATGCCCAAATTTACATTGATGATATTCTCCTCTACAGTCCTGATGAGGAATCCCATTGTAAATTACTCTCCCAGTTTGTTGAAATTGTCCAGAAACATGGAATCATGCTTTCCCAAAAGAAAATGATCCTTGCTCAAAAAGAAATTGAGTTCCTTGGTATGCATTTGAAAGAAGGGACCTACTGTCCAAGTCCTCACCTTGCAGAAGAACTCCAAAAATTTCCCTCTGAGAATTTGACAGTTAGCCAAATCCAGGCTTTCCTTGGAATTGTCAATTATCTCCGAGACTTTGTGCCAAAAATCTCTAAGGCACTCTATCCTCTTCAGAGGATGTTGAAAAAAGATGCTCCCCCATGGGGACCGAAGCAGACACAGGCTGTAGCTCATCTCAAAGAAATTCTGCAGCATCTCCCCCCTTTGCAAATTCCTTCCACTGGTCAAAGAATTTTGCAAACAGATGCTAGTGATAAGTATTGGGCAGCCATTCTCCTTGAAGAAATCTAAGGTAAGCGCTTCATCTGTGCTTACAAAAGTGGACGATTCACTCCCGCAGAGATGCATTATCATTCCACTTTTAAGGAGATTCTCGCAGTCAAATATGGCATCAAGAAGTTTGAATACCACCTTATTGGGCATCACTTTTTGGTCGAAATGGATATGTCTTCATTTCCCCAAATGCTCAATTTCAAGCAGAAACAGATTCCCCATCCGCAATTGTTAAGGTGGGCCGAATGGTTCTCGAAATATTCTTTTGATGCTAAACACATAGCAGGCAAAAAGAATGTCCTCGCAGATTTTCTGTCCCGACCGAAGCACCCAGTTAAATCCATCAACATGTACGTCCGCAGAAATCCATTGGATGCAAGAAGATTTCGTACCACACCAATACGAGATACACCATGGAATACTCTCAGTTATCCTCCAGATGTCCCAGGACAAGTTGCAGAAAATAATTTCTGTGAGAATTTGAAGTATTACATGAATGAGTACCAGAACCGCATATTCAGCACTTATGGTGGATTAATGTTAGGACCACATGGTCTTAATCCTGATTATCCATTTATCCATGTCTTGCGGTGGTCTCCTGATCAAGATTTCCCTGAAGATCTCAAATGGTTCTTTTGGTATTTTCTCAATGTATATGCTGTTGCCATTGAATTTCCCACAGACAAGATTGTCCGAGTCCTGTCCAGAGCACTCATGGGAGATTTCTCAAACCAAAAGGCTTTGACAGAAATGCTCACTTGGTTCCAGCCTTTAGCAGCGTGGAAACAACACTTCATCTTTCAGCGAAATTGTGGAATAGCTGACCCAGAAAGACACACCACAGTCCTTTTTCACAGGCCTTGGGTTTTCTTCAGCCCAACCGGAGATGTCCGGGAAAAAACATTGTATTATGGCACCACTACATTCAAGCCCAATCTCCATCGACAAGTCTCTAGGATCTATACAACACTTCCCAAGTCCATCACACTGATGCAGTATGAGTATAGAGAACTCCAGCGAGTCCTATGCCAAGAAAATCATGAAATTCCCCCGGAAATCTGGCCATACCATCACATGAACCACTCATGGGATAGGCCCAAAATACACCCTCAGGTGCGTCAAGCTCTTGAAGATTATAGAAGCAACCAGCCAGGTTCTTCTATGGACACCGACACTCCTGACACTCAAGACCCTTGGGGAGGACATTTGTCACAAAATCCATACTCTGCAGCAGACATTGCATCTAGCATCCAGGACCAGCCATCCAGCTCGTACACGTGGCCTTAGCTCCAATTATGGCCCCAGCCTCAGATGCCATCCAACTCTAATCAAGGTGCGCGACAAGATCCATCAGACCCAGTCACTATGGAAGATATTTTGTGCGGCGAAAAACACGTGGCAGAACAAGAAGATAGTCCCTCACTCACTGAAGACGAAGACCCAGACGTTGGACTGTCCCAGCTCGAAGAACAGTGGTACTGGAATAAATTCAAAAAAGACAAAGACGGCCCAGACAGCTCTGACTCTGACGATGCCAATTATCACCCAGATCCAGACCGTCGTCGGCTTTGAACTACCCAGTTTCACGTACATGTAATAAAAGTCTGAGATGACTTTGTAGTCATCGTTTGTCAGAATGTTTAAAGTTCCCGTGTGTTTGATAGAGTTAGGTGTGCTAAGGTCTTTAATATGTCTGAAATAATGATCTGTAGGACCAGTAGACTTTTTACGAAAATTACTGTTCACGGTACTGTTCATAATACTGTTCATGGGCACTGTTCACGGTACTGTAGCAAAATCACTGTAGCAAACACTGTTCACCCGAAGACTTTTTAGTCTTTTGTCGTGAATGCGTTTGTAAGTTTGTCAGAAGTCCTTGGGTATGTAATTTGCCTATAAAAGGCCCCCGAAGGCATTGTAAACGGGGAGGAAAAAACCTTATGTGAAATATCAGTGTGCTTCCAATATGAGTTTCTAAGTTTCCTTTCTTCTCCTTTCCTATAAGCATGATCTTTCGCATATCTGAATCCTCTTGTTGACTCAGTAGTACGATTGGTTTGGTTTAGTATGCTCTTCAACTTGCCACTATGTGGAACCTGTTGAACCAGAAATATCTGGCACCTTGAGGGTTGAGCTTCAAGAATAGGCTTGAGTGAGCAAACAGGCAGTCCCCTTTTATGGCCAGGAGCGCCGTGTTAGTGGGGATAGCATACATGCTCGTCTCGCCCAGGCTTGTCTCCGCTTCCTTTACTGGTATCAGAGCCAAACATCGTCGAAACTGAGTTAAGATTAGTATTCTTATATTCTTAGATCTGCTGAAGGGAAAGGAGAAATCCAAACTCTCATGGAAAACTCCACAGATATTTCCGCCCCAGTTCAGTTAGAAACCACCATCTCACTACCACCACCACCCGAACTTCGCAAATCCACTTCCTCAAAAATGGATTATCTCTATGAGGTGTCCTATGTGAATGATGATCGCAAAATCTCCGAAACACAACTCCCACTCATGAACCCTTATTCCGCTTTTTGCAAACCACCATCATTTTCCCCCATCCGCTCCATCAAACATCTCATCAAACAAACCCCTCGCTCTGTCAAAGAGTATGTCCAGTCCACTAAATTTGACCAGCACCCCATCCTGTCTACGCAACAAGAGCAGTTTGTAACTCTCCAAATTCCACCTGAGTTCCCTGCCCAGTGGGCTCAACAGGGTTACACTCACCTCCACTTTGGCGCCATCCGTTTGGCCCTTTCCCTGCATGGACGAAAAGGCTTGCCCGTCGTTGCTCGGGTTGCTCTCCTCGATACTCGTTTCTTGGAATACCAGCATGCTTGCATTGGCACTGTTCAGACCACTCTGAACGCAGGCACAATATTTGTGACTCTCTTCCCAAATTTCAACATGGCCTTGGCAGACCCCAACCTTCTCTCTGCTTTGAAGGTTCAGTTGCAGATCACTGGTGCTCCTCAAACCACATCAGCCATAATTGCTACTCTACACTACCAGATGGTGTACAGAGTACAAAACCATGCCATTGATCTCAACCTACCATGTGCAGATGATGCCTTGCTTATCTCTGTTGACAACGACCAGACTTCATGTATCCACATCCCTCGTCAACTTCCAAGAGATCAGCTTGTCAAACTCCTTCCTGACAGTTGGGTAACCAACTATGAAAAACTCCACCAAAATTCCCGACCTGTCCAATCCTCTGAGCCATAGTACACCAAGAAAAAAGATGGTACTGTCACCATTAAATTCACAAAAGAAAAGGAAGACACTTCTTCCTCTGTGTTTCCATCATTCCCCACCATCCTGTGTTTCACCCCATGTTCATCTGAGTCTGTCAGTATGGAAGACCCAGATCCTAAAGCCCTTGTCCAATCCTTTGATGACCATGGACGACCCATCCATTATTACAAGGATCCCTCCGGACACTGCTTTTGGGATGTTGACTGTTCCTGTTCCTCTTGTTTGAATCTAGAAGATGAGGATGACAGACCGTCCTCCAAAAAGAAGAACAAGAAGAAGAAAGATTCACTTTACCAAAGGTACCTAGACGGTGATCCAACCGTGGGTCCTCTTGGTGAAGACGGCGGACGCTGGCAGTATATGGTTGAGTATGGTTCTCCCAATACTTATCACTAGCATATGTTTGCAAAATTCTTTGACCAGTGGAAGGAATTTGCAAAGGGGGGAGATGCTGCAGAATTTCTTTGAGATGAGCTACAGCCTGTGTCTGCTTCGGTCCCCATGGGGGAGCATCTTTTTTCAACATCCTCTGAAGAGGATAGAGTGCCTTAGAGATTTTTGGCACAAAGTCTCGGAGATAATTGACAATTCCAAGGAAAGCCTGGATTTGGCTAACTGTCAAATTCTCAGAGGGAAATTTTTGGAGTTCTTCTGCAAGGTGAGGACTTGGACAGTAGGTCCCTTCTTTCAAATGCATACCAAGGAACTCAATTTCTTTTTGAGCAAGGATCATTTTCTTTTGGGAAAGCATGATTCCATGTTTCTGGACAATTTCAACAAACTGGGAGAGTAATTTACAATGGGATTCCTCATCAGGACTGTAGAGGAGAATATCATCAATGTAAATTTGGGCATGTGGGAGAATGGGCTGGAAAATTCTACACATGGCTTTCTGAAAGATGGATGGAGCTGTTTTAAGACCAAAGGGGACGACTGTCCATTGAAAGTGCTGGTTTGGAATGCAAAAACCAGTTTTAGGACGGTCGTCAGGATGAATGCCAATTTGCCAAAAACCTGCTTTCAGGTCGAACTTTGAATAGATCTTAGCCTGGGCTAGGCTACCAAACAAAGAGTTTTTGTGAGGCAAAGGAAATTTGTCATCTTGAAGGAATTTGTTCAAGGGCTGGTAATTGATCACCAATCTGAGCTTACCACGATTCTGTTCTGCTCGCTTGTTCACATAAAAGGCTTCACAAGCCCATTGTGAATCAGAGGGTTCAATGAGACCTTGCGAGAGTAGCTCAGCACATTCCTTCTGGGCCAAAGCAAGATGTTCAGGATTCATACCAGAATGACTGGCTTTTGTGGGATTAACATCTTCACTTTTCTTGAATGGGAGTTTGACAAAGAAGTCAGAGTTTTTCCAAAGAGGGTTTGAACAGGTTTGGATAAACTGGGAATGGGATTCAGAACAGCAGGATAAGAGACTTTGGGTAATTGGATCAAGGATTTCTGGCTGAATGATGAAAAGTCTCTGGATATCCACATACTCACGAAACTGGTCACCAAATTGTAAACCAGTGGGTTTGATTCTGAGCTGGGAAAGCTGGGCTAGGATATCCCAACCAATGATAAGGTCCTTATCTGGGGAATTACAACCAAGGATTTTTGTGGATATGGAACATCCTGGAAATATTTGGAGTGTGATGGTTTTGCTGCGGAATTTTGTGGTAAAAGTATCACCAGAGGCAGAATGGAAATACCTTGTGTAAGGCGTCCAGAATTCTTCTGGGAGTACTTTTATATCCATAAGTGATGCTGCCGCGCCGGTATCAATGAGAGCAATGACTTGGACAGGTCTGTCATTTTCTGGGGTGTGGATTTGGATGAGAATATATGGAGAGTGGAAAACGGGTTGGACATGGAAAGAGTCGGGGATATTATCAGGGAAGAATGCAAAGATATCACCTGGGGATTCATCAGAGTCTGAGGAATAAGTTTGGAGGGCAAACAGTGTGTCGGGTGAAGGCTCATCTTCAACAGAGAAGACAGACTCAATATCTTCGTCATCCAAAGGGATTCCTGTGGTAGAGGAAATCTTTTGGATCATGTAACTTCCTTGACGCTTTGCCTGAGGACAGTTTTTTGCAAAGTGCCCCTTCTTGCTACAGATGTAGCATCGGTCGGATTTCTTCTTTTTCTTGAAACCAGAAGCAGAGGAGTGATGCCGCTTCTTTTTTCGAAGGAACTTCCACTTGCTTCTCTTAGGTCTTCGTCTGCCAAACGAGAACTTCTCAAAGGAGAACTTTTTGAAGTGCATGCGCTTCTTAATGCCAGCACAAGAGGGATCACTGCAATCTCTTGAGCACTTGATCTTCCAATGAGGATTGTCACAATTCTTTTCGAGAGAACGATTCTCTCGGAGGTAACTTCTGAAGACCTCTCTTATGTGACACATTTCTTCAATGGCAAGGTGGACAGACTGTTGGATTTCTCCAAAAGTCGCATCTGTGATGGTCTTGTTTTTTAGCTTCAGGGCTTTCTCAACAACTTGACTAATCTCTTTAGGGATGGAAGCCGGGAATACGGACTTGAGATTAGGATCAGAACCAAGCTGGTAGAAAAGCTTGATCATTTCTCGAAAGTGTCGATCCAGGTCTTTTTTGGCCAGAGAACAGCATTTTCTTTCAAAGAATTCTTTTCTTTTGAGTTCTTTCGAATCTTGGGGTTGGCCAATAAAGAAAAGATGAATCAGCTGAATTGCTTCATCAAAGGACATGGTAAGAAACTGGAGTTGGTCTCTTTCTGGGGCTAACTTCCACCAATCTTTTAAGGAACCGGTGAATCGAGTGACAAACTCAAGGAGAACATCATAAGAGCTGTGTTCCTTTAGATTTCTGGTAATCAACCAAGAATGAAACTCTTGGAGCCTTTCTGCCCATTTGTGGTAAGGGATATCATCCAAAGTGAAGAAATTGGACGAATAGGATTTATAGGTCGATGACGATGGGTCATGGTAAGGCTGGGAAGGTGGAGGTGGATGCTCAACTTCAGGTTGGTCTTCCATTTCTTCTTCAATGATTGGCTCTACAGGGTCAGCCTTTTCGTCCATGCATGGATAGGGCCAAACGGATGGCGCCAAAGTGGAGGTGAGTGTAACCCTGTTGAGCCCACTGGGCAGGGAACTCAGGTGGAATTTGGAGAGTTACAAACTGCTCTTGTTGCGTAGACAGGATGGGGTGCTGGTCAAATTTAGTGGACTGGACATACTCTTTGACAAAGCGAGGGGTTTGTTTGATGAGATGTTTGATGGAGCGGATGGGGGAAAATGATGGTGGTTTGCAAAAAGCGGAATAAGGGGTCATGAGTGGGAGTTGTGTTTCGGAGATTTTGCGATCATCATTCACATAGGACACCTCATAGAGATAATCCATTTTTGAGGAAGTGGATTTGCGAAGTTCGGGTGGTGGTGGTAGTGAGATGGTGGTTTCTAACTGAACTGGGGCGGAAATATCTGTGGAGTTTTCCATGAGAGTTTGGATTTCTCCTTTCCCTTCAGCAGATCTAAGAATATAAGAATACTAATCTTAACTCAGTTTCGACGATGTTTTGCTCTGATACCAGTAAAGGAAGCGGAGACAAGCCTGGGCGAGACGAGCATGTATGCTATCCCCACTAACACGGCGCTCCTGGCCATAAAAGGGGACTGCCTGTTTGCTCACTCAAGCCCATTCTTGAAGCTCAACCCTCAAGGTGCCAGATATTTCTGGTTCAACAGGTTCCACATAGTGGCAAGTTGAAGAGCATACTAAACCAAACCAATCGTACTACTAAGTCAACAAGAGGATTCAGATATGCGAAAGATCATGCTTATAGGAAAGGAGAAGAAAGGAAACTTAGAAACTCATATTGGAAGCACACTGATATTTCACATAAGGTTTTTTCCTCCCCGTTTACAATGCCTTCGGGGGCCTTTTATAGGCAAATTACATACCCAAGGACTTCTGACAAACTTACAAACGCATTCACGACAAAAGACTAAAAAATCTTCGGGTGAACAGTGTTTGCTACAGTACCGTGAACAGTGCCCATGAACAGTACCGTGAACAGTAATTTTCGTAAAAAGTCTACTGGTCTTACAGATCATTATTTCAGACATATTAAAGACCTTAGCACACCTAACTCTATCAAACACACGGGAACTTTAAACATTCTGACAAACGATGACTACAAAGTCATCTCAGACTTTTATTACATGTACGTGAAACTGGGTAGTTCAAAGCCGACGACGGTCTGGATCTGGGTGATAATTGGCATCGTCAGAGTCAGAGCTGTCTGGGCCGTCTTTGTCTTTTTTTAATTTATTCCAGTACCACTGTTCTTCGAGCTGGGACAGTCCAACGTCTGGGTCTTCGTCTTCAGTGAGTGAGGGACTATCTTCTTGTTCTGCCACGTGTTTTTCGCCGCACAAAATATCTTCCATTGTGACTGGGTCTGATGGATCTTGTCGCGCACCTTGATTAGAGCTGGATGGCATCTGAGGCTGGGGCCATAATTGGAGCTGAGGCCACGTGTACGAGCTGGATGGCTGGTCCTGGGTGCTAGATGCAATGTCTGCTGCAGAGTATGGATTTTGTGACAAATGTCCTCCCCAAGGGTCTTGAGTGTCAGGAGTGTCGGTGTCCATAGAAGAACCTGGCTGGTTGCTTCTATAATCTTCAAGAGCTTGACGCACCTGAGGGTGTATTTTGGGCCTATCCCATGAGTGGTTCATGTGATGGTATGGCCATATTTTCGGGGGAATTTCATGATTTTCTTGGCATAGGACTCGCTGGAGTTCTCTATACTCATACTGCATCAGTGTGATGGACTTGGGAAGTGTTGTATAGATCCTAGAGACTTGTCGATGGAGATTGGGCTTGAATGTAGTGGTGCCATAATACAATGCTTTTTCTCGGACATCTCCGGTTGGGCTGAAGAAAACCCAAGGCCTGTGAAAAAGGACTGTGGTGTGTCTTTCTGGGTCAGCTATTCCACAATTTCGCTGAAAGATGAAATGTTGTTTCCACGCTGCTAAAGGCTGGAACCAAGTGAGCATTTCTATCAAAGCCTTTTGGTTTGAGAAATCTCCCATGAGTGCTCTGGACAGGACTCGGACAATCTTGTCTGTGGGAAATTCAATGGCAACAGCATATACATTGAGAAAATACCAAAAGAACCATTTGAGATCTTCAGGGAAATCTTGATCAGGAGACCACCGCAAGACATGGATAAATGGATAATCAGGATTAAGACCATGTGGTCCTAACATTAATCCACCATAAGTGCTGAATATGCGGTTCTGGTACTCATTCATGTAATACTTCAAATTCTCACAGAAATTATTTTCTGCAACTTGTCCTGGGACATCTGGAGGATAACTGAGAGTATTCCATGGTGTATCTCGTATTGGTGTGGTACGAAATCTTCTTGCATCCAATGGATTTCTGCGGACGTACATGTTGATGGATTCAACTGGGTGCTTCGGTCGGAACAGAAAATCTGCGAGGACATTCTTTTTGCCTGCTATGTGTTTAGCATCAAAAGAATATTTCGAGAACCATTCGGCCCACCTTAACAATTGCGGACGGGGAATCTGTTTCTGCTTGAAATTGAGCATTTGGGGAAATGAAGACATATCCATTTCGACCAAAAAGTGATGCCCAATAAGGTGGTATTCAAACTTCTTGATGCCATATTTGACTGCGAGAATCTCCTTAAAAGTGGAATGATAATGCATCTCTGCGGGAGTGAATCGTCCACTTTTGTAAGCACAGATGAAGCGCTTACCTTTAATTTCTTCAAGGAGAATGGCTGCCCAATACTTATCACTAGCATCTGTTTGCAGAATTCTTTGACTAGTGGAAGGAATTTGCAAAGGGGGGAGATGCTGCAGAATTTCTTTGAGATGAGCTACAGCCTGTGTCTGCTTTTTGTATGCTATTTATATTCATGAGGTCTATCTCCACCTAAGCTATCATGTGGTCTTTCTCCACCTAATAGCTTAAGCTTTTGGGTTGGACTTTCTAACATGATATTAGAGTAATTTCTCTCTTTCTCTCTCTCTCTCTCTGCATCCATCTCTAAAGCAGTTTCTCTCTCTCTCCTCTTTCTCTCTCTCAATCTAACACGTCCCAACTGCTGCCCCCACGAGATTCATTATTCTCACTCTCATGTGGTTGTGGCTGTGGGTCTTGTTTACCGAGTGTTTGAAGCAGCACACGGTTTGGCTCAAGAAGAACTCCTTTGTATATACAAAGTAGCAAAAGGAGAAGAAGCAAAAGGAGAGGAAGGAGATCTGCAAAACCGATGATTACCGTGAGTTCCTTCGTCGTCTTCTGTACGAAGGAGAGGAAGAAACAGAAGGAGAAGAATGAGATGGCTATGATGCTGGCGATTATAGTGATTTCCTCCATCGTCCTCTATCCGAAGGAGAGAAAGGAGCAGAAGGAGCACCTAAAACTGAAATACAAGAACAAGGAGACGACATCATAGGATAAACCACGCGGAGTATGCTTGCTTGTCACTGCTAGTAATTCTCTTGTTGAGCTTGCATCATGTGCTACTACTTTCTATGCAGTTTGATAAATAAAATAAAGGTTGTGGTGTCCATATTGACTTATAACTTGGAGCCTTCCATGAATCCCGGTTGGAACAAGTACGCCTTCTCCATCATCGCGGCCTGCATTAGCTTTTTGCTAGGTTATGGTTAGTCCCCTCTCTATGCGAAGCATAGGCTCGTGCCTTGTAAGGTTATTGGTGAAAAAGATATTCTTTTGTATTTTGGCAGACATGGGATTGACTAACAAGGTTGAGGTATACATAAACGGTGACTTTGACTCGATCGAACAAAAATTTGAGTTTTTCATGGGGACTACCAAAATAATGTCAATCCTTGGGTGTGCGATGGTGGCTTCGACCTACCACAGGTATGACTGCCTCGTCACGATTGGGTCGGTGGAGGCCTTCTTCTTCTTCTTCAGGTTCTTTGTCATGAGCATTTACATCGTATTTTTATTGCTCTTCCTTGGCCATTTTTTCATCAATATTGGTGTCGACTACGCCCTCTTGATCCACTCCTTCTACGTCGCCGAGATCTCTCCGGCTTTCTTCCATGGTGGCCTCTCTTCGTTGCCCTACTCACTCGTTTTCCATCATTGTATTTTCTTCATTTATGGAAATCAAATTTACAAAGGCGATTGCTTTTTCTCGTGGTGGTTTAGATATTTATCAACGTCGGCACCTTCATCGGCTAAGTAGCCCACTATGTCTTCTCCAAGTTCAGAGTCGAAGTCGGGTATAAGTTATGTTAGGAACGGCAGCAATCCCCTTCGTTTTGCTTATAATTAGGGTCGTCTTCATGCTAGAATCCCTCAATGGCTCATCATGTAGGGCTGCTTGGTCGATGCCTGTTGGGGTTGTCCCACATCGGTTGTGAAAGGGGTCAGTGGTCGATTTATAAGTGGAAGGGAAAGTCTCATCTTTTGAGCTAGCTTTTGGGTTGAGAGAGGCCCAAGACAACTCAACATTGATATCAGAGCTAGAGTTGAGATTCTAATATTAGATTGAGGATATGAGTGGCACTATGTTCAAGCTAAATGCCTCGAATTACTCCATATGGAAACCTTGGATGGAAGACGTATTATGTTGCAAAGATTTGTTTGATCCCATCGATGGCGATGAAGCTAAAGGAGATAAGGAAGACAAATAGTGGGAGCGAATGAATTGAAAAACGGTTGGAATTAGCCAGTGGGAGTGAATGAATCGAAAAACGGTTGGAATTAGCCAACAATAGATTGATGATAGTGTATTTCATCATATTGCTCAAGAAACGAAAGCTGATACTTTATGGAAAAAGTTACAAGAACTCTATGAGTGGAGAACTCCACAAAATAAGGCTCTTCTAGTTAAACGACTTGTGAACTTGAGATACAAGGAAGTGAATAGCATGATGGAGAATTTGAGTGAATTTCAAGATGTTGTAAATAAATTGACAAATCTTGAGATTGACCTTTGTGATGAATTGCAATCATGTTTGTTGTTTGGTACTCTTCTCGATAGTTCTGCTCCTTATGGTGTGCTTTCCATGAGCATGGTTAAAGAAAGCTTGTTCAATGAAGAAACAAGGAGAAAAGGCTTGAATTATGCTTCCAAAGGCACTTGTCGTAGAACACAGAGCGAGAAGTCAATCAAGAAAGTTTCAAAGCAATGACAGGGGCAAATCAAGAGGAAGGTCGAAGTCAAGGCCGAGGAGAAGTGTGAAGTGCTATAACTGTGGCAAGATGGGACATTATGCCAAAGAGTGTTGGCTATCGAAGAGAGATAAATCCCATTATAGAAATGGAGATAGAAAGAAAGAAGAGAATCAAAAAATAGCAGCAGTTGCATCTGATGGTGATATTGTGTTTATTTATGACGACGGTGTATAAATCTCACATGCCAATACTCTAGTTGGGTTGTTGATTCTGCAGCTTCCTTCCATGTTACCTGACGGCGTGACTTCTTTACATCCTATCATAGCGGTGACTTTAGTTGTGTTAGAATGGGAAATAACAATGTCTCCAAGGTTATCGGCATGGGAAATGTTTATTTGGATACCGATATGGGGATGTACTTTGCTTCTTAAAAAAAGTGAGACATTTTCCAAGTATTCAACTTCACTTGTTCTCCACGGGTGCCTTAGATGATGATGGTTATTGCAATTCCTTTTATGATGGCGAATGAAAATTGACTAAAGGTTCTATGGTGGTGGCAAAAAGGCAAGAAGCAAATTTGATACGAGGTGAGGTAAATACAGTGGAGGACTCCTCAATTGATTTATGGCATATGAGGCTTGGTCATCTTAGCGAGAAAGGGCTTGAAACTCTTGTTAGGAAGAATCTTCTATCATTGAAGGAGAGAAATCTGACGAAATGTACTCATTGCCTCATGGGTAAGCACCATCGATCCTCATTTCATAGTTCCTCTCCACACACAAAATCTAATGTACTTGATTTAGTTCACACTGATGTTTGTTGCATGGATGCTAGAACACTTGGTGGTATATTGTACTTTGTAACATTTATTGATGATTGCTCTAGAAAAGTGTGGGCTGTTGCATTGAAATCTAAAGACCAGGTGCTTGCGGCTTTCAAACAATTTCATGTCAATGTTGAAATAGAAACCGGGAAAAAAAATTGAAATTTGTTCGAGCTGATACCGATGGAGAATGTAGATGCCCCTTTGAGTATTATTGCAGGGACTATGGTATTAAGCTTGAGAAGACTGTTCCGAAAACACTACAGCAGAATTAAGTGGGAAAAATGTCTCCTATAATTATCTGAAGGTGTTTGGTTGCCGGGCATATGTGCATGCTCCAAGAGATGAGAGGTTCAAACTTGATAACAGGTTTAAACAGCGTATCTTCTTGGGTTATGGACATGAAGAGTTTGGCCACAGGTTATGAGATCCAACTACAAAGAAAATCATTAGAAGCCGAAATGTGGTGTTCTTTGAGTATCAAACCATTGAAGACATAGATAAGCCAGAGAAGTTAAAGAATGCAGTTCAACACATTGTTAGTTTCAACCCAAATCCTCCTGCCGGATTAGGCGAAAATCACGGGGGGGAAGTACATGGAAATTATGAAGATGGTGAATCCTCACAAAATGTTGATTCTTTAGCTGAGACGAGTGAAACAGTTGAGACAGAACAATCAATTGAGCAAAAGCAACCAATTGAGCCAGTTGAGCCAGAACAAGCAGTCCAACACGAAGTTAGAAGATCGGAAAGAGAACGTAGACCTTCACAAAGATATCAGCCACATGAGTATGTGCTACTGACTGATGCAGGAGAGCCTGAAACTTGTGATGAGGCTATGTCATGCGATCAAAATAATAAGTAGCACGAAACTATACAAGATGAGCTCAAATCTTTGCATGAAAACCACACATTTAAGTTGATGAAGTTGCCTAAGGGTGCCTAAGGGCAACAGAACACTCACAAATAAGTGGGTGTATAAGTTAAAGACGGAAGAAATTAGTTTGAAGCCACGATACAAGGCTTAGCTTGTTGTGAAGGGCTTTCGTCAGAAGAAAGGGAATCGATTTTGAAGAGATTTTTTCACCGGTTGTGAAAATACCTCTATTGGAGTTGTTCTTGGGTTGGCCGTCAGTTTGAATTTAGCAATCGAACAACTTGATGTAAAACAACTTTTCTTCATGGAGACCTAGAAGAAGAAATATACATAGAGAAACTGAAGGGTTTTAAAGTTAAAGGCAATGAGCATCTTGTATGTAGGCAGAGAAAAAGCCTATATGGTCTCAAGCAAGCGCCAAGACAGTGGTACATGAAGTTTGATTCATTCATGGAAGCTCATGGATATGATAAGACCACCTCTGATTATTGTGTCTTTATGAAAAGATTCTCAGATGATGATTTTATTATCATCCTACTCTAAGTGGATGACATGTTGATAGTTGGACATGATGCTAACAAAATCAAAAGCTTGAAAAATGAATTGAGTAAAGCATTTGCAATGAAGGATCTTGGGCCAGTTAAGCAAATCATTGCCATGAGGATCACTCGTAATAGGAAGAATAGAAAATTTTGGTTATCTTAGGAGGAGTACATTGAAAAAGTGCTAGAAAGATTCAACATGAGCACATGTAAGCCGGTAAGTACTCCACTTGCTGGTCACTTCAAGTTGAGTAGTAACGAGCGTTCTATGAGAAAGAGAATGAAGAGATGACGAAAATTTCTTACGCATCCGTCGTGGATAGTTTGATGTATGTCATGATTTGTACTAGACCGGATATTGCTCACGTAGTTAGTGTTGTGAGTAGGTTTCTCTCAAATCCAGGTAAAGAACATTGGAGTGCTGTCAAATGGATTTTGCGGTATCTTAGAGGCACTTCCATATTCTGCTTGTGTTATGGAAGTGGAAAGCCTGAGTTAAGTGGCGATTCAGATTCTAATTATGCTGGTAACAATGATTTCAAAAAGTCTACACCGGGTTATATGATGACATTTGCAAGGGGAGCAGTTTCGTGGCAATCAAGATTGCAAAAATGCGTTGTTTTCTCTACTACTGATGCGAAGTATATAACTATCACCGAGGGAGGTAAGGAACTCTTGTGGATGCAAAAATTCTTACAAGAGTTAGGTTTGAAGTAAGAAAAGTTCGTTCTCTATTGTGATATCATGAGTGCTATCTATCTCAGCAAGAATCCAGTGTTACATTCAAGATCGAAGCATATTGATGTAAATTATCATTGGGTTCGAGAGAAGTTAGAAGGGAAGTCTTTTCTTCTTGAAAAAGTCCATACTAACGACAACAAATCCGACATGATCAAAACCTTGCCCGTGATGAAACTTGAAGCGGGCATGATGGAACTCCCCAAATGAGGCGGAGGGGGAGATTTGTTGGCTGGGTCCGTCTCTTTGTGGAGTCCAGCGTTATTATTATTATTATTATTTTTTGTTTAAAAGAAAAAAACAAGACAAAAAGAAGAAAGAAGAAAAGAGAGAAGTCATATGGGTTTCGTGTCTTGTGAAAAAATAGAGGAGAGAGAACAGAGAAACAGAGAGAGGACTAAGAGCTTGCGAGCAAGGGAGAAGAAAAGAGGGAAGCCGTTCCGGTGAGGTTTCGACGGCCAAACATTATCGGAATCGGCTCAAATTTCAACGTGAGACCGAGATCTACGAGTTGATCGGTTTCGTTCATCGAGATTCGTGTCCGAATTCTCCTATTGCGGTTAGGATTTTCTTGCCCCCTTTGTATTATTCCACCTTTGTGGTGAGGGATCGCTATTGGAATATTGAAGTTGAGCCTCTAGTGTGTGACTAGAGAGAAACACTTTATGTATTCTGCTATTCTTGGTGATTAGTGAAAGTTTTAGGGTCAGGGAGCGCGTAGCAAAAGTCCGGTACTTTTCACCTGGGAAGATCGCCAAGAGTGAGCCCAGGTCCGAACCCGTCAATATATCCAGTTGGACCCACCTTCACTCAAAAGCTTAAACCAATGAGTTATGGGCCATATCAGATATGTTAACTGCTCCACACCACATTAATTCTTCAATATGGGACTTCTCTAACACAACTTACACATGCATTATTAGGTTGAAAGGCTTGGACTACTTGAACTTATCGGACAATATTCTAACCAGTCGTCTTCCAGATTTAGAAAAAAATGCGCAGCTTAAAGGCCTTGAATTTGTCGCATAATTCTCTATTAGGTCAATATCGGAAAATGTCATTGGACTTGAAGATCTAACCATGTTGGACTTATCATACAATTGCTTCCTGGATATATATCTAATAAACATGGATACTGAAGATTTCCAGGAGCATTTGCTGGAAATTGGCCCTTCAACCCTCTCATCCTAAAATGTCTTACCAAGCTTGACTCGCACACTATTCTGGCCACAAACTCCAGTTGAAGACTGGCACAATATACTCGCCATATCAGGCGAGGTCGACCCTTGCCCAACTAAGATAGCCTCAGCCGGCGACACCCGAGTGAAGGCGACGCCGGATGAGGCCTTCCTAGCTTGGGCGTCAGTCGACGTAGCCAAATACATGTAACCTTTGCCAGATCCATGTGGCCTCCATTGTTGTTGCTGCCACCGAGCCATGTGACCTTTGGGAATGGTGAGAGACAGTGATGGAGGGATACAATGATGACTCAAGTAGATGAATGGCTGGTGTTTAATGACGACAGGAGGTGCGATGGTGAGGCCTCATCATGGCCTCGACCAGGCAAGCATGGCTTCAGTCAGGTGAGGACGGCCTCGTCAGGCCTTGTCATCTCCCAAGCGACGCCAGGCAAGGGGAGCCCTTGCTGGCACTTGCCCTTACCCAGGCGAGGCCAACCGTTCGGGCAATTTTTTGTGGCCGGCCAAATAGAAGAGAGAAATAAAAACAAAGGAAAAAAAGAAAAAAAGTTATTGAAAATTTTATTATAAGATTATTTAAAGATATTCACGTTAGGCCGACCGTCCCATACGTCCACGTCAGCGATTTTCAGACAAAACGGACCGAATAGACTAGAGTGGCACAAATACAAAAAGTTTAAGATTAAATTGGCACCAATCAAAGGTTGAAGATTGAAATGACACCAATTCTCCTATGGGGGAATGAGTAGAAGCGTAAACAAACTGCATAAAGCTCAAGAGAATCTGTGGCAGCAACTTGAATTCTAATGCGAACCAATTAGGGAAATTAATTATCAGGAATGAAATTCTCGACTTGTTTTAACCTATAGTGGAATTTGATTTAAAAGAACTTAAGAAAACCACCTTTCAGTTCCACGTAAATAAGATGAAAATGTCTTAAGATAATAACACAAATAGTCTCTAAATTTTTAATTAATTTAATCAATATGATCTCTGAACTTTTGAACATATTCAAATTAGTCCTTTTATTAATTCAAGTTGAGGGACGAAGTTGAACATTTCTTATAGTTTATGGACTAAGTTGAATGTGTTCTAAAACAAATTAAATGCACAATGACCAAATTATACACTGGGCTATAATTCATGGACCATATTGGTCAAATTAAAAGTTCAGGGATAATATTACAAATTGGACTAAAGTTCAAGAACAACTTTTGTCATTTTCCCAAATGTCTTCTCAGAATGACTTTCAATGCTATTTCGATGTTCCAAGAGTATTAGGGTCTCACATCAATTTTCATATGGCACAACATCTTCGGGTGGAAAAAAGATAGTAACAGTATCGCAATTTTCGTATAACGCTTATTTTGGTGATATAACTTTTTAATTGACCACTTAAACGCAATAACTTTTCAAAGAGGTTCACTTGAATGACATTGATGATTTCCCTAACTGGAGATCCTACGTCAAATTAAGTTAATATAATATTATCCAGCATGGTTTCTCAAGGAAATGAGATCATTAGAAGCGATCATTTGAGCCATTCCTTGCTTCGAATTGATAGTTTGGGGCTAAATTAGGCTCAATCGAATACCCTAACCACATTTGCATTCGCACATAAAAAAATTACAAGTCATTCGATCGGTGGAAGAAGTTGAGGAGGCATACATTGTTCTCATCAAGCACGTAATGCGATGATCCCGGGCTTAACTCCACTGTGGACTTCTCTCTCTTAAACAAAAATATGTTGGACATGAGAAAAGTGTCCAAAAAGTCTTAAATCTTTTGCATTTGTGCCAATTCAGTTGTAAAACTTTTAAATTGGCACAATTTAGCTCTAAACCTTTTTGTATTTGTGTCACCTGAGTCTATCCGGCCAATTTTTGCCAGTAATCGCTAACGTGGATGCTGATCGTCTTACATGACCCTTGCTGGCGCTGACGTGGAGCTGAGGGTGTTGGCTCTGGGTGAGGGCCGCAACACCCTTGCCTGGGGCTGGCAAGATCTGCGACGCCCTCACCTAGCCTAGATTTGGAGGAGGGCTCCCAGCACCAATGTTGCGTTGGCCAGGGATCCTTGTTTGTCATCTATCCAAGGAAAAAACTATAAAAAAAAACAAATAATGTTAAACAAAATTTTTTAAAAATATTCATGTTAGTGATTTCAAGCCAAAATTAATCAGATTGACTCAATTAGCACAAATGCAAAATAATTATGATTAAATTGGCACAATCGAAAGATTTAAGATGGAATTAACACCAATGCAGAATATTTAGAATTTTTTGGACACTTTTCCTGTTGGATATGTTTTTACTAAAATAAATTCACGAGGAACTCGTTGGAGTTACTCAAGTGAAATAGTTTTGACACCTAAGTCATCAAACGAAAAGTTACGGCATTAGAGTAAACGCGGCATGAAAGTTATAACAATGAATCATGACTTTCCCCCGTCTTAGAGCATTGGTCACGAGGGAGTTGCTCCTCAATCTCCAAACTCGGACGCGAATTGTCTATGTCTCACGAAACTAAGACGTCACAACTTAATAAGTTAACATGGTTCATAAAAATTAAATTAGGTGTACCACCTTGAGGTGATAATATTATAAACATACAACAATTAAGATAAGTAGTTGCTCAATCACGTCCAACTCGGATTTACTAAGATAGAGTCTCATTTGTCATTATGTACGGGTTACCACTACGTGGCATTGATCAGCACCCTTTGATGGAGTCACTTAACCATACTAACATTATTTGTCTTTTTCACTTGTTGGCATCAAATCTCCTTAAATTATAGACTTGACCTGATTAAATCTTTTGCTTTTCAGATAAAATAAAAATAAAAATAAAAATAAAAATTCCTTTGACCCACTAAAGCAGATGAATTTATTGCCTTTATCGTAATGGTCATTGGTACTTCTCACTAAATGATTGACTAAATTGAAATTAGAATCCAGCGATTATATATGTAACCTAAGTTTAGTGACCCCTAGTGTGCATTACCCTAAATTTGCATGCTAAGTAAAAGTTCCTTAGTCATTTGAAGAAGTATATTAACCTTTGCTCGAGGTGATTAGTTGGATGAACGATCTGACTGTGCTTTGAAAACATCTAGAAGCCTCTCGAATCTGATGACATGATCATAATGAGGACCATGTTGACTGGTTCTACAATGGTGTTCGCGCAAAACTTATTTAATTTCTAAAACAATGCATTGTGTATGTCGCGAGGTTAGTAAAAAAAATCCGAACTTTCCCTATTTGGCGATGAAGTTAATAACGTTTGCTCGAGGTAATTTGTGGGATGAACGATCTGACTATACTTTGAAAATATCTAAAAGCATCTTGAATTTGGCGCAACAAGATCATAATATGTTTAACGTTGAATGGTTCCACAATGGCCTTTGGGTAAAACTAAGTTAATTTCTAAAATAATAAATTGCGTATGTCTAGTTGGAAACCTAAAACTTTCTCCATTTGGCGATAAAGTTAGTAAATGTCTAATACTCTCAACAAAAATACTTACAAAGAAACATAAACCAGCTCCACTATATTAAAATAAACTTTCACATTGGTAAGAAATCCTTTACTTCCTTAATTGTTCCAACCATTCGTGCAAGAACTTACCCTATTCCCATTTTCTTTTGCCCCTCCTCAATAAACTCGAAAACGACAGTAAAAAAATCAAGAAAACGAAGAAGAGAAGACAACCCTTTTTGTCTATGGATCTCACATAGTGTCTTCGGTTATGTGCTTCGTTTAAGGGTCAATGAAGGGTCTTGAAAATATGGGGTGACCCCTTCAGATCATTGCATCGACAGCGACCGTTCGCATATGATCTGTTCTCGGCAACTCAGATGTGTCCAAACTCGTTAATTGCTCTTGCAAGAGCAACAACTCCATACGAGGAAAGTCAGAAGTGGGCGTGATCTTGTTTGCGCAGTTTGGCGCCTCACCTTAAGCTCACCCTCCATGCACCTTCCCCTAAAAATATCATGCACGAAACGATGAGAAGGGAAGAAACCTGTGGACGGAGAGAGGGTAAGAGGAGCTTCCAATGACGAGGCCCTGCGACGTCGGGCGCTGGTTGATCTTCCCAGCTCTTCTTCTGCTTCTCCTCCTCGTGTTCTTTCTCTACCTGTCTCCTGTGGATCGATCTGTTTCGATATTGTTTAGCACCGTCCGAAACAGCGGCCACGACGCCAGGCGAGTCTTACCTTCGATCTCTTTGGACACCCTTAAGTCTTCCCTCCATGTTGCTACCCATCAGACCAATCCTTCTCCTGTCCAAATTAACAAGGTGAAGCATTTGCTGTCTTCACTGTTTCGCTCAATCTTTATGTTTCGATATGTAGCGTGCGTGCGTGTATGAATGGTGCATTTGCGCTTTCGGGGTTTTTGGTTTCTGTGAATCTAGGTGCAGAAGAAGATAAGCGGTTTGCGCAGAATAGAGAAGGATTTAGCTAGAGCCCGAGCTGCGATTCGCGACGCGGTTCGTGCCCGGAACTATACGTCGGACAAAGTGGAGACGTTCGTCCCCAAGGGATCCATCTACCGGAATGCTCACGCATTTCATCAGTTGAGTTTGAGCCCGTTCTCGTCCTATTTACATTTGCTATTGTCTGTTTCAGACAACCATGATCTTCATTTAAGCATAATTAGCTGCATGATATGCATATGTTTCAGTCATCTTCTGCGTACTGAATCTTTAACTGGACCTGATCTTCGTTTCTTTCACGAGACATGTAACATGCTGGGTGAAATAGTGTGGACTATGGTTGACTATTTTTAGGCAGAAGTATGGACAGTAATAGTTAATTGGAATGTCCATTCTCGTATTTACTTGCGTTGACCGATGAGAACACCCATCTCACGAAGTCAGGCATGAAGAGTCTGAGGTTTTCCTCAAGGACAAGTACAATCAATGTCGAGAATTCAGATTGCTGAAACACTTGTAGATTAGACCTTCAAGCAAGCTCTTTAGTCCACTCGATCCAAGTACAGAACTAGAGTTAGAGTCAGAGAGCGGAAGACTGGAAGAGAGTAGTTGAGCAATTTGTTAGCATGAAACACGCAAAAATCATCAATAGTTCATAAATTACACCAACTAATTCGGCTTGCCCGAGCCATGTTATTTGGCATCCCAACGAGTATTTTAAGTAAGAAATTGCATTTTCAAACCTGATAAGGAGGCAGCCGGTTTGATGCTCTTATATGACGGGCTTTTTTTTTTAAAATGGGTTCAATTTTTTTTAACCAAATTAGGGTTAATTTTTTTTATTTACCAATTTCGGGCCTGCGCGGCAGTTAAAATGCCGCACGGGCACCGTGTGGGTGTCCAAGTGCCTCACGGGTCCTGTGCGGCAGTCCAAGTGTCGCACAAGCATGCGGCCCTTTTTTTTTTAATTTTGTTTTTTTTACTTTTTAATTATTTTATATTTATAACATTTATATTTATATAACTTGCAAATATACTTTTTTTTTTCTTTTGAAGCTTATTTTAAAATAAATTAATTACATAAATACTAAATTATTTATTAATTATATATCTTAATAATTTTTTCAATTAATTATTGATAATTATGTTATAAAAATAAGCTTCAAAAGAAAAAAAAAATATTTACATACTAAATAAATTTATTTTGAAGCTTTATGAATATTTTTATTAATAAATTAATTACATAAATACTAAATTATTTATTAATTATATATCTTAATAAAATTTTCAATTAATTATTGATAATTATGTTATAAAAATAAGCTTCAAAAGAAAAAAATTACAAATTTATATAAATATAAATGTTATAAATATAAAATAATTAAAAAACAAAAAAAATATGAAATTAAAACAAAAAACAAAAAAGGGCTGCATGGGCAGCACGGGCCGGTGTGGCACTTTGACTGCCGCAAGGGGCCCGTGCAGCACTTTGACTGCCGCGCAGACCCCAAATTGATAAATAAAAAAAATTAACCCTAATTTGGTATAAAAAAAAATTACCCATTTTCAAAAAAAGCCTCTTATATGACATAATGATATGAAAACTATGGTTGCTTCACGATCCCTCGTCAGTCGTCACTACACGAGTCTTGTATATGATTATAACGTGTTTTGATAGATGATAATGATGATTAGGAGTCATATCGAGATGGCGAAGAGATTCAAGATATGGAGCTACAGGGAAGGAGAGCTACCCTTGGTGCATCTAGGGCCAATGAACAACATATACAGCATTGAGGGCCAGTTCATCGACGAGCTGGAGAGCGGCCTCAGCCCCTTCTTGGCCCGCCGCTCTGACCAGGCCCACGCCTTCTTCTTGCCAATGAGCGTCACCAAGATCGTAACCTACCTCTACATGCCCATCACCACCTACGACCGGGACCAACTCGTTCGCACCTTCACGGATTACGTCGATGTGGTGGCGCATAAGTTCCCTTTTTGGAACAGAAGCTGCGGCGCCGACCATTTCATGGTCTCTTGCCATGATTGGGTACGTGTGTAGATGTGTGTGTATGTGTGATCAACTTTGTTCAAATTCTTCTCAATCTACTAGTGAAAATGGGCATTTCAGGCACCAGAAGTCACGCAAGCAGATCCAAACAAGTTCAAGAACTTCATAAGAGTGCTTTGCAATGCAAACACATCTGAGGGATTCAACCCCGTAAGAGATGCCTCACTCCCTGAGTTCAACTTGCACCCTTTCAAGCTCACCATACCCCATCTTGGGCTGCCGCCGAGCAAGCGTGGCATCTTTGCCTTCTTTGCTGGTGGCGCTCATGGGGACATCAGGAAGATCCTGTTTCACCATTGGAAGGACAAGGACAGTGAAGTTCAAGTCCACGAGTACCTCCCCAGTGGCCAAAACTACATGCAATATATGGGCCAGAGCAAGTTCTGCCTTTGTCCGAGCGGCTTCGAGGTCGCGAGCCCTAGGCTGGTCGAGTCGATCTACTCGGGATGTGTCCCCGTGATCATTTCGGACCACTACCCGCTGCCGTTCAGCGACGTCCTCGATTGGAGCAAGTTCTCGATAACAGTACCTGTCGAGAAAATCGAGGAGATGAAGGATATACTGAAGCGGGTTTCAGACCGCGAGTACTTGAAGTTGCAAAGGAGAGTGACCCAAGTGCGGCGGCATTTCGAGCTGAATCGGCCGGCGAAGCCCTTCGATGTGCTTCACATGGTGCTGCACTCAGTTTGGCTTAGGAGGCTCAACGCTGGCTTGGCAGAGTAGTTCAGCACGAAGCACATCGCCAGAGCCCCTCTTCCTTGTGAAGTATCGTGGGGCGATTGTTTGAGCATGATGAGACGTTAAATTGTAAATTTATCAGAAAAAATATGGATCAAGGTGCGCAAGTTCGAGAAATTTAAATAGTAACAAATAAAATATAAAAAACTTAATTTATTGGAATAATAAACTTGTTTGTAATACTAATGTTTAAAAATCATTTTTTTGATTTGATGTTGCGAGCCACTACTATAAATTAAGAAACATTCAAAGGACAAAAAAAAGTAAGTTAACTGATTCTGCCATCCTATAAAGTAATGAACAAGATGGAAATAATGATAAATGAATTCATGTTGCTCTATGTAGCACGGACACTCTTCGGGAGCCTTTGTGTCGTGTTTGATATTCTTTCACTCTCCGACATTTTTCGACATGCGACCGACACGTGGTCTCAGCGCTTCAGACACGTCAGTGACACGCAAATCCAACATCTTGACAAGCCATTTTGACACGCACGGGTCAATTTTAATCGTTTTCAATCAATCAAAAGTCAAAATGTAAATAAATTAAAAATATATATACTTAAGTCATATACCTGATCATCCCAAAATTATTATACCCAATCAATCCAAAAAAAAATTAGTTGTGAATCCCTAGCTGAAGAAGAAAAAAATCACCGTGTGCGTGACAGTTTATTATTTATATGTAAAAATTTACATTAAATAGACCACGTGTACCAAAAAGAAGTTGAATCGGTTCTGATTCGGGGACTGATTTCCCGGGTCAAATTGTCCCGGTCCTCTCAGACTGTAGTCACCGGAGCGTCGCGACCCCTCGCCTGATGGAGAGACTGGCCGTTGATGTCCCTGTCTGAAAAGAATTGCAGAAGACAACAGTCAAGCTTTACTAACAGCAACAGGAGCGAGGAGAGAGGGAGGGGGAGAGAGAGAGGGAGAGAGGGGAATAAAGAGAGAAGCTTCATGCTTTCAATGGCGATTTTCTAATGCTCAAAGGCAGAGCAACAAAGACTAAAGAGAAAGGGAATGTCTGTTCTTCCATCCGACAGCTTCAATGCATCAAGTCTCCATTTTCGCGAGCAAAACCTTTTCCCTCGCCCCAGCACGCCTCCGCCACTGGTTCCGTCTCAAAGCTTCCCTTTTTAGACTCGTGCTTCGCAATGGAGACAAATTCGTCTCGACCCACAAAATTACGCGAGATGCTGCTTCTGGTCGTCTTCTTGATGCTTCTGCTGAGCTTAAACACTTGCGAGTCGCTTGACATTGACCCGCGAGACGAGGCCGCTCTTTCGCTGTTCAGGTCTATCGTGCAAGACCTGAGCCAGAGCTTGTCCACCTGGTTGGGGTCCAATTGCACGAACTGGACGGGCATCACCTGCTCGAGCGACAGTGGTAAGGTAATTTCAGTGAACCTGACCAATATGAACTTATCCGGGGGCATTCACCCCAGCTTGTGCAATCTCTCTTCTCTCGAGTCCTTAGTTTTGGCGCAGAATAGTTTCAACAGGAACGATTCCGCCCTGTTTAGGCTCCCTCTATGTTCTCAAGACCCTTGATCTTAGTCACAATAGGTTTGGTGGAGCTTTGCCTGACACAATCAGTAGGCTTGGTATTTTTAGGGAGCTCATTTTGTCGTGGAACCAAGATCTGGGGGCCTCATGCCGCTATGGATCGGTGATTTCTCCGACAAGTTGGAAAAGCTTGGTGCCGGTTTCAACTCTTTCCATGGGGAAATTCCCGAGAGTTTGTTGTACTTGAAGTCCCTAAGGTACCTGAACTTTGAGAACAATAATTTCGGTGGTAACCTGAGGGATTTTCAGCAGTCTTTGGAGATCTCAATCTCGGATCGAATTCTTTATTGGGTACGCTGCAGTGTTTTTTTGCATGTTCTGGATCTCTCGGTGTTATGAATTTAGCAGATTATCATATAGTGGGAGGAATTCCTACATGTATCGCTTCAGGCCTTGACACATCTAAACTCGTCACATAACCAGTTGAGCTACAAGATCTCTCCTAAACTTGTGTTCTGGGAGAAGATTCTCGTACTGGACCTTAGCTTCAATGATTTGGCCGGTCCTCTCCCGAGTACTATGGCAGAGGCGACTGAGAAAGGGCTCATACTCCTTGACCTGTTGCACAATCAGTTATCTGGTGAAATCCCATCAAAGCTTACAGAGTTGAAGAGCTTGCAGGCATTGTTTCTTTCGCACGATCTTCTCACTGGTGAGATACTGTCGAGGATTGGAAATTTGACCTACCATCAAGTGATCGATCTCTAAAACAATGTGTTGTCAGGTGCCATTCCATTGAACATTGTTGGTTGTTTTCATCTTCTTGCTCTGATACTTAATAACAACAATCTTACGGGCGTAATTCAACCAGAGCTTGATGCTTTAAGTGGTTTAAAGATTCTAGACATCAGCAACAACAAAATCTCTGGTGAAATCCCACAAACTTTGGCCGGGTGGAAATCTCTGGAGATAGTGGATTTAAGCTCCAACAACCTCTCCGGGACATTGAACGATGTGATAACCAAATGGTCAAACCTTAATTATCTGTCCTTCGCTCGAAA
Source organism: Rhodomyrtus psidioides (assembly GCA_021437785.1). Lineage (NCBI taxonomy): Eukaryota > Viridiplantae > Streptophyta > Magnoliopsida > Myrtales > Myrtaceae > Rhodomyrtus > Rhodomyrtus psidioides. The sequence continues at coordinate 1,013,567 of JAILYB010000128.1, read as the reverse complement.
TAAGTTTAGTGGAAATCTTCTGAGCTGGGTATTCACATTCCAAGCAATTCGGATGATGGATTTCTCGGGAAATAATTTCTCAGGCATCATACCAGACAGTAACTTCAACTTAAGTTTGTATTCCAACAGCAGAGATTTTGCTAGACAGCTAGGTAACATCTCATTGGTTACCATACATGGTTGTTGCCGGTACCAATGAAGTGAGGCTCAACTATGATATTATTGCAGCTGTTGGGATTGATCTATCTGGTAATATGCTCCATGGGGAAACTCCATCTTGACTATTTGGGCTAGAAGGCTTGGAGTACTTGAACATGTCCTAAAATATTCTGACCGGTCGTCTTCCAGATTTAGAGAAAATGCGCAGTTTAAAGGCCTTGGATTTGTTGCATAATTCTCTATCAGGTCAGATACCGGAAAATGTCTCTAGACTTGAAGGGCTAACCATGTTGGACTTATTGTATAAAAGAAACAGAGACACTGGAGATTTCTAGGAGCATTTGCTAGGAATCCGAACTTGCGTGTGGAGTCATCAACTGGAGTCTGTGGCCGGGATAGTGTGCCAGACGAGCCTGGTAAGACATTTCAGGAAGAGATGGTTGAAGGGCCTATTTCCCTGTCGGTGTTCTTGCTAAGTGCCGCCATCACCTTCTACTTCAGTATTGTATCTCTATTTTGTTCGGCTTGCACTAGAAGATACATTCTTGAAACCAAGCTTTAATCTAGTCTAAGAGAGTGAACTTCAGAGTGTATATTCTTGCTGCTTTAATGACAAATCGGCCTGAGTTTTCTCCTCAGTACTCTTTGCTCGACAATATTACTGTTCAACTAGAGTATGTGCTTACAGTATCTCGCTCATTGAATACCAGTGGTTTGGATAATGAAACTTAGAATTCGGTCAATGTGGAGTAAGCATTTGATGGCTTTTACTTAGGCTGCTAAATTTGAACTAGAATAGGGATTTGATAGCTTTTAGTTTGCCAGCTGGACTCTATCTGCATCCTCTCCTCTCATTTAGAGTTCGCTGTCAGTTGAAAATTATTTAATTGACGATTCGAATACCTATGCAGCATTCTTTTGATTGCTAGACGTAGTATGGTTGCTAATTTAGCAATACACATCCTCAGGCAGATAATGTGGAAGAGAATTCTAAAAGCGTTGGAGATGCTGCACCCTCTGACCACATCGTCATCTAACAATACACATCCTTAGGCAGATAATGTGGAAGAGAATTTTAAAAGCTTGAAAAGGAGAAGCCAAGATAAAGCTGATCAAGGCCAAACTAAAAGCGAGGCGAAGAAACCCCGCATTGTTTGGACACCTGAGCTCAACCATATGTTTATCATGGCCGTCAATGGTCTTGGAAACGATAGTACGTGATGTGTTCATGAACCTGTTTCCTTTTCTAAGTGAGATAATGGCTGACCTGACTGATGTATTTTCCATATGACCGGCGATGCAGATGCTAAACCCAGGAAGATACTGCAAATTATGAGGAAAATGACGAGTCTTCCTCATCTCACTAGGCAACATGTCTCCAGCCACCTTCAAGTTAGAGTTCCTAATTCATGTCTCCAGCCACCTTCAGGTTAGAGTTTCTAATTCAGATAGATGATGTTGATGTCCTGGCTAGTTCACTTAACCATCTCCAGTTACAAATGAAGAGGCCACACTAACAGTGTCAGTTTTTTAGCATTTTTAATCTTAAGGTGGGAATTCTTTTGCTAAACCCAAGAAGAAGCACAAGATTCTTTTGTTTGATAAAAAGTAAATTGATGTGAGATTCAAGATCTTGTAAATTGGTAGGTGGCTTTGTTACACAATTCAGCAGGTTCAGGATTTTAAGGCAACACCAACGATCTAGACACACAAATACACCTATGCCGTCATTTAGACATGTGCACACAAAGTAAAATACAAGCACACTCGGTGGGCTTGCACGCCTGTTCGTGCACTGTTGAAAGAGTCGAGAAAAACTGAAAATGTCAACGACTTTAATGAAATATTTACCATTAGCTATCGGTTCTATACAAAACAAATTGACCACAGTAAGATATATCTATGAAGTTATCAATAGAAATATGTCGTCGCAGGTAGATTACTCCTTATTCTTCTCCTACATGACACCATTGTTCTGGATGTAGCTGTTGAGCAAAGGAAAGGGTTCCCCAAACCCAAGATCGTCAAAGATATTATGCATTAAAGACGAAACCAATTGTCATCAGAATGAATCATCATTGCCAATCACTCTATCGAAGTTAAACTGACCGACCAAATCTGAACAAGAGCTCCAGCCACCAAATCAACTAACCTAATCAAGCATATTTGCAAACATACCTCCTCGTTACCATATACTTGGCAGTCCTCGGCAGCGGGATAATGGTTGTTCAGGTAACAGAATTCTCCTTTTATATTGCTGCCGCAGGATTCATTTGCTCTAGCTCCGATGGTGCTAATGGCTAGGAGCACATCCAGCTCAAAAGCAGCAGCATACGACGGGCATTGAGCCAATTCATTCACTTGCTTTTGGCGACCGTACTCCTCAGGAAATGGGTTCGGTTGCTGCAATGGCGCAAACGGTTGTGATTGGAGCCCCATTTGATACCTTGGGAGCGCCTCATTGTCTGGGAACTCAAGATTAGGCATCCTCATACAACTTATGCACTGTGCGATGCTCACAGCTCATGATGGATATTGAGCCGAAACAACACAATTTGGGAGACCGCCGCACCTAATTAGCGGCGATGATGGTGGAGTGGGATCAGCGAAGCCAGGACCTATCTTGTTGAAGTTCTTACGGTACTTCTGCAAAATTAACAGGCTTGATTCATTAGGCATTTCTTCTAGAAGTTCAAGGAATGAATGCAAATTGTTAAAGCACTGATATGTTTTTCTTTGATTTGCTCTTGATCTTTCTGAATGAGACTGAATTAGGAATTCTAACCTGAAGGTGGCTGGAGACATGTTGCCTAGTGAGATGAGGAAGACTCGTCTTTTTTCTCATAATTTGCAGTATCTTCCTGGGTTTAGCATCTGCATCGTTGGTCATATGGAAAATACATCAGTCAGATCAGCCATTATCTCACTTAGAAAAGGAAACAGGTTCATGAACACATAACGTACTATCGCCTCTAAGACTATTGACGGCCATGATAAACATCTGGTTGAGCTCAGGTGTCCAAACAATGCGGGGTTTCTTCGCCTCGCTTTTAGTTTGGCCTTGATCTGCTTCATCTTGGCTTCTCCTTTTCATGCTTTTAGAATTCTCTTCCACATTATCTGCCTGAGGATGTGTATTGTTAGATGACGATGTGGTCAGAGGGTGCAGCATTTCCAACTCTTTAGTAGAATTGTTCCTCGACGATGGGTTGCTCCGAAGAACATGTCGCCATAGAATCTTGAGAGTGGTGATTTGAATTGGCTTCACCAGAAAATCACATGCCCCGCTTTTCACTCCTTTTGCGATAATGTCCTTTTCGTCATCGCTTGAAAACACTGGCAAATTTAGGCAAAAACACGAATATGTTAGTCACATTACATTCCACAAATTATATGGTTTCGGCTTGTATTAATTGACAGATAAGGACTCACCGACTACAGGCAAGGTTATGTCCATGTTAGCGATCTCGGTGAGAAGCTGAAGTCCATCCATCCCAGGCATATGAACATCTGTCAAGACGATATCGAAACCGCCCCTATTCTCTCGAATCAATGCCAACGCCTCCTCTCCTCGCTGACACTTGGTCACTGCAAAAAATATATCATACGAATCACATATGCAGATCCTTGACTAACTATGTTCACAACGCGCACCCCAGAATCAAACTTGGCGACTTGAACATCAACCCCAGATCAAGGAAGCGCGAAACTAGTTTTTTCCTATTACTTTGAGTACAAAAGTAAGTGTTCTCTCTTCTTCTTCTTCTTTTTTTTGATGACTGTCGCGACCCTCTCGAGGTTGCATGGGCTCTCGAGGGCTAATGGGCCGTCTTGTCTGATTGGACGGGGGCCTCTCCCAAGGCCCATTACCCAAATCGCAACGGAGGTATGCGTAGTCGACCTTCAGTGTGGTCTGATGACATGTGCTAAGTGTGCATGCCATGGAGTCGTCACCAATCATTTGTGGAGGGTATGATTGGACCATCCTATCGAATAGTCGGGTGTTTCTATTCAATTCTACGAAAATCAGATAAATGGGTTCGGGAACTTAGTTACGCCAACTGTCAGAATTGACGCCCTTTCAGTACCTGAGTTGATTGAATTTTCTGACTTAAGATTTCATGCAGATGAGTGTGATACGAATCATAAATCTAAGAGTTCATGTAGATAGGAGTGACTATCCTAGTAACCACAATCAATAATAAAGTTCGCAAGTCAATGAATCTGGATATGCAAAATAATCATACCAAATCAACATGGAATTCCTAATAAGGTCATATTAGCGTAGAAAAGTATCAATCAGGCTTAGGAATAATTTAGACATGATTTTTGCCCATCAGGGACAAAATCGTAATTTTGAGACAAAGGGACGACTTGCCCTAAAAGGGCAAAATTGTCATTTTGAAATGAATCTGGAATAAAATAATATCGAAAATAGGTTTGGTCGCCCAATTGACTCTTTCCCTATTTTTCGACAATTTTTGAAATTTTCTGGAATTTTAGAAATCGATTTACTACCTAAGGGATAAAATCGTCATTTTCTAAAATGAGAAAATAAAATGTGGAAACCTTAGACATAAGGTTTGGTACCTAACCCATCACCGAATGCTAAGTGATTTCCACAAGTCATTGGAATATCAAAGACGATTTACCATTGAGGGGTAAAATCGTCATTTTGGATTAAACGAGAGAAATCCCGAAAACTACAACAAATCAATTGCTTTTGGTCATTTTCAGCCTTGGGAATTTTCTAGAATTTTTTTTAGATTTTTCTGCAAACTTTTTGTATTTCTCCTTAACTTTTCATCTTTTTGGGATTTTTGGGATTTTTTTATTATTAATATTTTCGAAAAATATTTTCTTTGACAATATACAACTCTTAACCAAATAAATAAGCTAACCACTAGACTGAAATAAATACATGCGAATCAAATCTATAATGGCAATATTTTAGAAAAATAACTCTGATGTACGAACCGGGTACACAAAATCTACCTGATTGGGCATCGATCTTCAGACGCCAAACCCCAGCGGGTGACCGTCACCTGTCGATCGCCACTTTAGAATGTTAAAAGTCAATTTTACAATTAAACATCGGAAATGATTTTTTTTAATTTAATAAAAAAGTAAAAAAAATTAAAACGGGCTCGGACACGGTCCGGTTCGTCCGGACATGGACCGGACACAGCCGGACGCGGTCTGGTCCACCCGGACACGGCCGTAACCCCAAAAACAGGGGAACAACGGGAAGGCGCGGCAGGGGGCGGCTGATTCAACGGCCAACGGGCGGTGGCCAGCTCTAGGATCGATGGTGGCAGGTCGAGGGAACGTCAGCGGCCGAGGCGGCGGCGGCCAAGGCGGCGAATGGCCGGAGGTGGTCGAATAGAGGCGGAGCAGAATAGGGTCCCTCGGTGCCAAAAACAGGGGACGACTCCGGGCAGTTCTCCAGCTTCCACGCGCGGCGGCCGGCTTCCTCGAGCTCAGGGATGCCGGAGAGAGGTCTTAGGAGGTCCCCGGTCATGGTAGTGAGCAACGACGACGACAGTGAGCAACGGCGACGTCGGGTTCGGCCGGATCTGAAGAAAATCCGAGCCGGCCTCAAAAATAGGGCACCGTGAGCTTCAGGGCTATTCGTGGCGGTTCCGGCGGATGGAGGCCGGTGAAGGGGTGTCGGCGAAGTCGAGGGAAGGTGTGAGGACGTCAGTGAGGTGGTGATCTGCGACGACGACGTTGCAAACGGCCGGAGGAGGAGAGCAAGGCTCTCGGGTCTGTCGGCAGAAAAACAGGGGGACATTCGGGAGCTGTTTCGCGGCCGTCCGGCCGCCAACGGCGACGCCGGAGGGGTCGGTGATGGCGGCGAGCTCGAGCTGAAGGTGGTGGTGGCCGGAGATGTGGTGGTTGGCGCCGAAATCGCCGGCGGTGCGATGGTGGCCGGCGCGAAACAACGAACGAGTAGGAGGAGGATGTTCGGTGTCTCTTGGCCCTCAAAAACGCAGGAGAGAGAAAGAGAGAGAGAGAAATAAAATAAAATAATAAAAAGCGAAGACAAAATCATCAATCCATTTTCCTTTTAAATTATGATGTTTTCACTCCTTTTCTTTTTAATCATTACTAATATTTTGTCAAATTCAATTTTATGATGATCAGAGAACACCTAAAATCGAACCTGAGTTTTACTGTGTATGAGGTCAAAAAGTAAAGAAAATAAAAAATGAAAATACTGACTATTTTTCTATATTGTTGTGACCCCGAATACTATTTTTTCTTGATTTTCTTTTTATTTTTATATTTTTCAAAAATAATAATAATAATAAATATGAAAAAAAATTGTCCAAAATTGTCCATTTAGCTTGGCCAAGGTTACCAAAGTTGATTTTATATTTTTTTAACTTTTTATGAATTTTTTATAAATTTTCGAAGAATAAAGGAAAAAAGATTGATCAAAATTTAGGTGTCAACAATGACCAAGTGTTCTCTCTTCTTCAGTTCAATGGCGATGAGTAATTATCCGTTTTATCGCAGACTCAATCTAAAGTGAGAAAAAGAGAAAACCCGAAGTGAAGGTACCTTGGTACGAACAATCTCGAAGCATCTTCTCCAGAAGGTGGAGACATGTGACATTGTCGTCAACCACAAGAACCCTTAAACCCTTTGGGAATTGATCATCATCTTCACTCGAAACAATATTATTATTCTCGTTGCGGGTCACCCCTTCCATCGCTTTGTTTTTCTTCAACTGACTCTCTATTCTTTTGCGACGTCACTTTCTGTCTTGGCTCTACTACTTTGGGTTATGAAAGGAAGTCTGGAACAGGGGAGATACAGAGCTCGACACTAACCAAGACATTTAAATCATGGCAAGCCTTGAGCGCAGGAAGGATCAAGCAGGGGACGTGCGGCAGAGAACGCGGTGACTCGAAACAGGAAATAACCAGGAAGAGTAATTGGCCTGAGAGAGAATAAAAAATCTCCTCGGAAGATCTTGCATTTACCTAAGTCAAGTGTTTCCTGTTTTGATCAACTGTAAAAACAGGAAACTTGAAATTGAAGCGACGTGAGGATATGCTATGGTCCATGAATTCCTTATTTTATTTTATTTTCTTGAAATTAAAGTGGGTTTTGTTTAAAAAAGGGCAATATGGTATTTTATTTTTTTTAATCAGAAAATGATATATGATGAAAAGTCAAATAATATTTAACTAAGTTAATACCACAAAAAATTCTAAATTTGTAAATTCGTACCGCATTTTTTTCCCAACTAATTTCTTTTTGATACAAAAAATGCTTAACTGGTATAATCGTGCTATATTTTTGGTGTAACAAAAAAATCTCAAACTAGTACATCTGTCACATATTTACCCCAAATTAGTTTTCTTGTTACAAAAAGTCCCAAATAATTTGTGTTAAATGCTACACGGGTGTACTGCTTTGGGATTTTTAGTACAAAGAAGATAATTCGGGATAAATGTAACGCGAACTTGCTAAATTGGGATTTTCTTTCACGCGAAAATTAGTTTTGGGTAAATGTGACACATATATAACGGTTTACGATTTTTAATAGTATTAACCTTATTTAACTTACGGTAATAATTACTGCTAAGAACTTAACTTGAAATCCACATCTACAGGGGGAACTCTATTACAACAATATTTCCTTTGCTCGACGGATGGTCAAATCTAATTTAGTTGTTCAGTCAACAATTCCATCAAGATTCTTAATTTGGAGGATCTGAAGCAATAAATATAGTTGGTGCACTTATTGGCCAGAATATTGTTATAATTATATTATTACTGTCATTGCTATGATAATTAATAATAACTTACCCTATTCCCATTTTCTTTTGCGCCTCCTCAATAAACTCGAAAACGACAGTAAAAAAAAATCAAGAAAACGAAGAAGAGAAGACAACCCTAATTATTATTCTGATCAGTCGTCTTCCAGATTTAGAGAAAATGCGCAGAATAAAGGCCTTGAATTTGTCGCATAATTCTCAAACTAGTACGTCTGTCACATATTTACCCCAAATTAGTTTTTTTGTTACAAAAAGTCCCAAATAATTTGTGTTGAATGTTGCACAAGTGTATCGCTTTGGGATTTTTAGTACAAAGGAGATGATTCGAGATAAATGTGACACAAACGTGCTAAATTGGGATTTTTTGTCACGTGAAAATTAGTTTGGAGTAAATGTGGCACATATATAACAGTTTACGATTTTTAATAGTATTAACCCTATTTAACTTACGGTAATAATTACTGCTCAGAACTTAACTTCAAATCCACATCTACAAGGGGAACTCTATTACAACATTATTTCCTTTGCTCGACGGATGTTCAAATCTAATTTAGTTGTTCAGTCAACAATTCCATCAAGATTCTTAATTCTGAGGATCTGAAGCGATAAATATAGTTGCTGCACTTATTGGCCAGAATATTGTTATAATTATATTACTACTGTTATTGCTATGAGAATTAATAATAACTAAAAACCTCAAATTTTTATGTCTATATTACATGCTTCTCAAACTAATTTTTTGGGAAACCTGTGCCACATTTACCTTAAATTGGTACACCCGTGCCACATTTACCCCACATTAGTTTTTATGTCACAAAAAATTATAAATTGGTACACCCATACCAATTTACTCTAAAAAAAAACACTAGATTTATCAGATTTGAGATAAATGTGACATGAGATTCAGCTATGATATTATTGCAGCTGTTGGGATTGATCTATCTGGTAATCTACTCCATGGGGAAATTCCATTTGGACTATTTGGGTTGGAAGGTTGGAGTAGTTGAACACGTCCTACAATATTCTGACCGGTCGTCTTCTATATTTAGAGAAAATGTGCAGTTCAAAGGCCTTGGATTTGTCGCATAATTCTCTATCAGGTTAGATACCGGAAAATGTCTTTGGACTTGAAAATCTAACCGTGTTGCACTTATCGTACAACTGCTTCTGTTGATATATATAGTGGAGCCGTCAACTAGAGTTTGTGGCCGGGATAGTGTGCTGGTCGAGCCTGGTAAGACATTTCAGGAAGAGATGGTTGAATGGCTGATATCCCTGTCGGTGCTGCCATCACTTTCTACTTCAGTAGCGTATCTCTATTTTGTTCGGTTCGTGCTAGAAGATACATTCTTGATGCCAAGCTTTAATATAGTCTAAGAGAATGAACCTCAGAGTGAATATTCTTGCTGCTTTAATGACAAATTGGCCGGAGTTTTCTCCTCAGAACTCTTTGCTCGAAATATTACTGTTCAACTAGAGTATATGCTTTGAGTATCTCACTCATTGAATACCAGTGGTTTGGATACCGAAACTTCGAATTCGGTCAACGTAGAGTAAGCATTTGATGGCTTTTGCTTAGGCTACTGAATTTGAACTGGAATAGGGATTTGATAGCATCTAGTATCGCTATTGGACTCCATTTGCATCCTCTCCTCCCATTTAGATTTCTCTCTCAGCCGAAAATTATCTAATTGATTATTCGAATACATGTGCACCATTGCCTTGATGGCAAAACATAGTATGGTTGCTAATTAATTCAAATAGATGATGTCCAAGTTAGTTCAACTAACTATCTCCAGTTACAAGTGAAGAGGCCACACTAACACAGTCATTTTTTGAGCATTTTCAATCTTAAGGTAAGAATTCTTCTGCTAAATGAGCACAAGATTCTTCTGTTTGATAAAAAGCAAATTGATGTGACATTCAAGATCCTACAAATTGGTAGGTGACTGTTATAAAATCCAACATGTTCTGGATTTTAAGGCAACACCAACAACCTAGACACACAGATACACCTATGCCGGTATTTAGACATGTGCACACAAAGACAAAGACAAACACACTCGTGTGGGCATGCATGCCCGCTCATCGCACATGCTCGTCCGTGCACAGTCGAGAGAGTCGAGAAAGACTGAAAATGTCAATGATTTTAATGAACTATTCACTGTTAGCTATCGCTTCAATACAGAACAGGATAACCAAAGTGAAGAGTATACATATATCTATGCTATTATCAACAGAAATATGCCGTCGCAGGAAGATTAATCTTTAATCTTCTCCTACATGACCCCGTATCTTTAATCTTCTCCTACATGGCCCCGTTAATCTTTAGTCTTCTCCAACATTGCACCGTTGTTCTAAATGTAGCTGTCCTAAAAAGGAACGTGTTTCCCAAACCCAAGATCCTCGAACAAATTCTGCATTAAAGACGTAAAGAATAGTCATCAGAACGAGCCGCCATTTGTCAATCGCTCTATCGGAACTAAAGTGACAAACCAAATCTGGAGAAGAGTTCCATCCACCAAAAGCAACTAACCTGATCAAGCATATCTGCAAACATAGCCTTTTGGAGGTCCTCGGCAACGAGATTATTGTTGTTTCAGTAACATAATTCTTCTATATTGCTGCCGCAAGATTCATTCACTTTAACTCCAAAGGTACTGAAGGCCATAGGCACACCCAACTCAGAAGCAGGAGGAGTACTTGAACTAAGGCTTTGTATGCCATGTGTTGAAATATGGTTGTGCAATGGAAGAGAGTGAGTAATGGAAGTTAAATCGTCGCTTGCAGTTGCAGCTTTACAAAGAATTACGAGTGTGTTATCATTCATTGGAGAGGTGAACTTAATTGATGACGCAGGAGCATAGGACAGGCATTGAGCTGATATATCCACTTGCTATTGACAACTATATTTCTGGAGAACTGAATTTGGTTGGTGCAACTGCACAAATGGTTGTGACTGCAGCAGCGCGTTACTACTTGAGAACTCAACAAGATGAGGCATCCTGATGTTGCAACTTGTGATGCTCATAGCTTGTGATGGATATTGAGATGAAGCAGCATTATTTTGGGTATCGCCACATCCAATTAATGACGATGACGGTGGAGTGGAACGAGTGAGATTAGTGAAGCCAGAGCCGTTAATTAGAAAAGAATGTATACTTTGATGCTCCGAGGCTTCACCTATCTTGTTAGTGTTTCTGCGTTACTTCTGCATAATCAACAGGTTTGATTCAATAAGCATTTCTACTGATATATTTTTCCCAATTTGCTCTTGATCTTTCTGAATGAGGTTGAATTACAGACTCTTACCTAGGCCATCAAAAAGGCCCGCGTCGACCCGGCCCAGCCCCACCTGACCCGGCCCGGCCCGAAAAGTTATTGAATTTTCGGGCTAGGTGTTGGTACTGTTTCACTATGGGCCAGTACCATTGCACTAACTCAGGCCCGACACTTAAAAATGCCCACTAGTGCTGTGCTTCTCTCTCCACTCCCCATCGCTTCCCTCTTTCTCCCATCGCCACCACTGTTCTGTCCGCGCCTCTCGGTAGTAACTCGAAACTTAAAAGGACCCACTACCACATGACCAACGGGTGGTAATTGACAAAGGTGTCGGTGGCATCCTGGCCGGCAACGCTGTGCAGCGGGAGGTCGCCGCCGGGGTGGTCCTTGACCCACTCGGATACATCGTAGATCTTGCCCCGGATGGAGATCCAGCGGTCCCGTGGCTTTTTGTGGCTGGCCAGCTCTTCGAGCGAAGTGGAACGACCAGCGGAGTCCACCATTGGAGCAGGCGGGTCTCTCTCTCTATCCATCTCTTCCTTTTTGCGATTGAGAGGGATAGAGAGAGAATAATTCGGGTATCGGGTCGGCCTGGGACGGATTCATCTTGGTACTCTTTGATTTTGGACCGGGTCGGGCCTTTTGAGATCCGGCCCGACCCGGCCCATTGACACCCCTACTCTTACCTGAAGGTGGCTGGAGACATGTTGCCTAGTGAGTTGAGGAACACTCGTCATTGTCCTCATAATCTGCAGTATCTTATTGGGTGGAAAACACATCGGTCATCACTTAAAAAATGATACGGGTTCATGAACACATCACATACCAACGTTTCCCAGACTATCGACGGCCATGATAAACATCTGGTTTAGCTCAGGCGTCCAAACCATGCGGGGTTTCTTCGCCACGTTTTTAGTATGGCCTTGATCGGCTTCATCTTCCCTGCTCTTTTTCAAGCTTTTATAATTCTCTTCCTCATTCTCTGCCTGAGAATGTGTATTGTTAGATGACAATGTGGTCAGAGGGTGCGGCATCCCCAAATCTTTAGCAGAATTGTTCCTCGGCGGTGGGTTGCTCCCAAGAACATGTCGCCAGAGAATCTTGAGGGTGTTGATCTAAATCGACTTTACTAGAAAATCGCATGCCCCACTTTTCACTCCTTTCACAACAGTGTCCTTTTCATCATCGCTAGAAAACACTAGCAAATTCAAACAAAAACGTGGACATGTCTGTCACATTACATTCCATAGATTTATGGGTCTGACTTGTGTTAATTGACAGATAAGAACTTATTGACTACAAGCAAGTTTATCTCCATGTTAGCGATCTCGGCAAGAAGCTAAAGTCCATCCATCCCGGGCATGTGAACATCTGTTAGGACAATATCGAACCAGCCCTTATTCTCTCGAATCAACGACAACGCCTCATCTCTTCATTGGCACTTGGTCACTGTAAAAGTACATCATACGCATCAGATATGCAGATTCTTGGCCAACTATGTTCACAAGACGCATCCCAGAATCAAACTTGGCAGTTTGAACATGAACCCCCGGATAAAGGAAGCATGAAACTAATTTTTTCGACTACCTCGAGTACAAAAGTGAGAGTTCTCTTTTCTGCAGTTCAGTCGCCATGATTAATAATAGGTTTTGCAACAGCAAACCGACTCAGAAAACAACATAAAAACAAAAGTCGTTGCAGACGCGAAGTTGAAGCAAGAAGAGAGGAAACACGAAGCAATGCAGTGAAGTTAACTGAACTGATTTCAATTCTTGGGTCTGCAATGTTGGCATCAACCTATGGGCTTTTTTCTTCTTCGAGTTCTTTATTATAAGCGATTACATTGGATTTTTTTTTTTTGTGCTCTTCATTGGCCGCTTTTTCATCAATATTGGTGTTGGCTACGCTTTCTTCATCGCTCCGCCATATAGGGACTTGTTAGCATATACTCTAGTTGAGATTAGCGAGATAGTGTGCCGGTCGAACCTGGTAAGACATTGCGGGAAGAGATGGTTGAACGGCCGATTTCCCTGTCGGTGCTGCCATCATTTTCTACTTCAGTAGCATATCTCTATTTTGTTCATTTCGCGCTAGAAGATACATTCTCGAAGCCAAGCTTTAATATAGTCTAAGAGGATGAACCTCATAGTGCATATTCTTGCTGCTTTAAAGACAAATCGGCCTGAGTTTACTCCTCAGAACTCTTTGCTCGAAATATTACTGTTCAACTAGAGTATATGCTTTGAGTATCTCACTCATTGAATACCAATGGTTTGGATACCGAAACTTCGAATTCGGTTAAGGGAGAGTAAGCATTTGATGGCTTTTGCTTAGGCTGCTGAATTTGAACTGGAAAAGGGATTTGATAGCTTCTAGTATCGCTGCTGGACTTCATCTGCATCCTATCCTCTCATTTAGAGTTCTCTCTCAATCGAAAATTATCTAATTGATTATTCGAATACCTGTGCATCATAGCCTTGATGGCTAAACGTAGTATGGTTGCTAATTAATTCAGATAGATGATGTCAAACTAGTTCAACTAACCATCTCCAGTTACAAGTGAAGAGGCCACATTAACACTGTCAGTTTTTTAGCATTTTCAATCTTAAGGTGGGAATTCCTCTGCTAAATGAGCACAAGATTCTTCTGTTTGATAATAAGCAAATTGATGTGACATTCAAGATCCTACAAATTGGTAGGTGGCTGTTATAAAATCTAACAGGTTCTGGATTTTAAGGCAACACCAACAATCTAGACACACAGATACACCTATGCCGGCATTTAGACATGTGCGCCCAAAGACAAACACAAGCACACTCGTGTGGGCATGCATGCCCGCTCATGCACATGCCCATCCGTGCACAGCCGAGAGAGAGTCGAGAAAGACTGAAAATGTCAATGATTTTAATGAAATATTCACAGTTAGCTATCGCTTCAATACAGAACAGGATAACCAGAGTGAAGAGTATACATATATCTATGCTATTATCAACAGAAATATGCCGTCGCAGGAAGATTAATCTTTAATCTTCTCCTACATGGCCCCGTTATCTTTAATCTTCTCCTACATGGCACCGTTGTTCTAGATGTAGCTGTCCTGAAAAGGAACGTGTTTCCCAAACCCAAGATCCTCGAACAAATTCTGCGTTAAAGACGTAAAGAATAGTCATCAGAACGAGCCGCCATTTGTCAATTGCTCTATCGGAACTAAAGTGACAAACCAAATATGGAGAAGTGCTCCATCCACCACAAGCAACTAACCTGATCAAGCATATCTGCAAACATAGCCTCTTGGAGGTCCTCGGCAACGGGATTATTGTTGTTCAGTAACAGAATTCTTCTATATTGCTGCCGCAAGATTCATTCACTTTAACTACAAAGGTGCTGAAGGCTATAGGCACACCCAGCTCAGAAGCAGGAGGAGTACTTGAACTAAGGCTTTGTATGCCATGTGTTGAAATATGGCTGTGCAATGGAAGAGGGTGAGTAATGGCAGACAAATCGTCGCTTGCAGTTGCAGCTTTACAAAGAATTACGAGTGTGTTATCATTCATTGGAGAGGTGAACTTAATTGATGACGCAGGAGCATAAGACAGGCATTGAGCTGATATATCCACTTGCTATTGACAACTATATTTCTGGAGAACTGAATTTGGTTGGTGCAACTGCACAAATGGTTGTGACTGCAGCAGCGCGTTACTACTTGAGAACTCAACAAGATGAGGCATCCTGAATCAGGATTTCTTTCAGTATGGCGTTGATCTCTAAAATGAAATTGGATGACCGATAGAAGTAGTGAGAATGTTGGGCATACCAGAATAAAGTTCTATCAATGTCTCAAGTTGTAGCCACTTTTCGCTCTTCGATGCTTATTTTCTGCTGTGTATGCGATATTCCCTCGAGGCATGATGCCTTAAATGTAAATGTTTAAGCGGAATTTCATCTTGCTGGAGGTCCGAAGTTTGAGCCACTGTACCAGGATATGGAAAAGGGAGATGAGGATTGGAATGAGTTCAATGACATTAACAAACTCATTATTTGTTCTCCTCTCAGGACAGAATACAGGATTGCATTTCCGCATCTTTACAACAATAGGCCTCGGAAAGTAAAGCTTTGTATATACCATACTCCCATGGTCATGTATATAAAGACTGGGGATCCCGATTTACCAGCCTTCTATTATGATCCTTTGATTCATCCTATTACCAGCGTTAACAAGGAGCGGCGCGAGAAGAAGGCATATGATGATGAGGATGATGATGATTTCTCCTTGCCCGAAGGAGTTGAACCACTGCTGAATGATACACAGCTTTATACCGACACCACATCTGCAGGAATCAGGACAGATTTCTTATTTGTGTTATTGGTTCCAATGGAGATTGGACAGATTTCTTGTTCTTGTTTGTGTTATTGGTTCCTTTGATGTGCTTTTGCTGCATTTGATGCACTTACTTTGTAGTTTGTATGCACATCGGATCAAACATTATAGCTAGATTTCTTGTTTGTGTTATTGGTTCCAATGGAGATTGGACAGATTTCTTATTTGTGTTTTTGTGTTATTGGTTCTGTTGAAGTTGTTTCTAACAGGTTCCATTGGAGATTGAACAGATTTTAGATTTCTTATTTGTGTTTTTGTGTTATTGGTTTTGTTGAAGTCGTTTCTAACAGGTTCAAATGGAGTTTGGACAGATTTCTTGTTTGTATTATTGGTTCCTTAGAACCGGACCGGAACCGGACCGGACCGACGGTCCGGTCCGGTTCCCGGTTCTCAGGGTGGCCGGTCCAGTCCACGGTTCCGAAAAATGGGAACCGGGACTATTGGTCCTGTTCCCGGTTCTTGAGGGGAACCGGACCGGACCGGGAACCGCTCACCCCTAATCCTGATGTTGCAACTTGTGATGCTCATAGCTTGTGATGGATATTGAGATGAAGCAACATTATTTTGGATATCGCCACATCCAATTAATGACGATAACGGTGGAGTGGAACGAGTGAGATTAGTGAAGCCAGGGCCGTTAATTAGAGAAGAATGTATACTTTGATGCTCCGAGGCTTCACCTATCCTGTTAGTGTTTTTGCGTTACTTCTGCATAATCAACAGGTTTGATTCAATAAGCATTTCTACTGATATATTTTTCCCAACTTGCTCTTGATCTTTCTGAAGGAGGTTGAATTACAGACTCTTACCTAGGGCTCTCAAAAAGGTTCGCGCCGACCCAGCCCAACCCGACCCGACCCGACCCGGCCCGGCTCGAAAAGTTAGTGAATTTTCGAGCCGGGTCTTGGTATTGTTTCACTATGGGCCAGTACCATTGCACTAACTCAGGCCCGACACTTAAAAATGCCCACTAGTGCTGCGCTTCTCTTTCTAATCCCCCTCGCTTCCCTCTTTCTCCCATCGCCACCACTGTTCTGTCCGCGCCTCTCGGCAGTGACTCGAAACTTAAAAGGACCCACTACCACACGACCAATGGGTGGTAATCAACGAAGGTGTCGGTGGCATCCTGGCTGGTGACGCTGCGCAGCGAGAGGTCGTCGCCGGGGTGGTCCTTGACCCACTCGGATACATCGTAGATCTTGCCCCAAATGGAGATCCAGCGGTCCCGTGGCTTTTTGTGGCTGGCCAGCTCTTCGAGCGAAGTGGAATGACTAGCGGAGTCCACCATTGGAGCAGGCGTCTCTCTCTCTCTATCCATCTCTTCCTTTCTACAATTGTGAGGGATAGAGGGAGGGAGAATAATTCGGGTATCGAGTCCGCCCGGGCCGGATTCATCTTGGTACTGTTTGATTTCGGGTCGGGTCGGGCCTTTATGAGACCCGGCCCATTGACACCCCTACTCTTACCTGAAGGTGGCTGGAGACATGTTGCCTAGCGAGTTGAGGAACACTCGTCATTGTCCTCATAATCTACAGTATCTTCTTGGGTTTGGCGTCTACATCGCGTGTCATATGGAAAACACATCGGTCATCACTTAAAAAAGGATACAGGTTCATGAACACTTCATGTACCCACGTTTCCTAGACTATCGACGGCAATGATAAATATCTGGTTGAGCTCAGGCGTCCAAACCATGCGGGGTTTCTTCGCCCCGTTTTTAGTATGGCCTTGATTGGCTTCATCTTCGCCGCTCCTTTTCAAGCTTTTATAATTCTCTTCCTCATTCTCTGCCTGAGAATGTGTATTGTTAGATAATAATGTGGTCAAAGGATGCGGCATCCCCAAATCTTTAGCAGAATTGTTCCTCGACGGTGGGTTGCTCCCAAGAACATGTCGCCAGAGAATCTTGAGGGTGTTGATCTGAATCGCTTTACTAGAAAATCGCATGCCCCACTTTCACTCCTTTCGCAACAGTGTCCTTTTCATCATCGCTAGAAAACACTGGCAAATTCAAACAGAAACGTGGACATGTATGTCACATTACATTCCATAAATTTATGGGTCTGACTTGTGTTAATTGATAGATAAGAACTTACTGACTACAGGCAAGTTTATCTCCATGTTAGCGATCTCGGCAAGAAGCTGAAGTCCATTCATCCCAGGCATTTGAACATCTATTAGGACAATATCGAACCAGCCCATATTCTCTCGAATCAACGACAACGCCTTCTCTCCTCATTGGCACTTGGTCACTGTAAAAGTACATCATACGCATCAGATATGCAGTTTCTTGACCAACAATGTTCACAAGACGCATCCCAGAATCAAACTTGGCAGTTTGAACTTGAACCCTCGGATAAGGTAGCATGAAACTAATTTTTTCGACTACCTCGAGTACAAAAGTGAGAGTTCTCTTTTCTGCAGTGCAGTCGCAATGATTAATAATAGGTTTTGCAACGACAGATCGACTCAGAAAACAACGTAACAACAAAAGTTGTTGCAGACGCGAAGTTGAAGCAAGAAGAGAGGAAACGCAAAGCAATGCAGTGAAGTTAACTGAACTGATTTCAATTCTTGGGTCTGCGATGTTGGCTTCAACCTATGGGCTTTTTTCTTCTTCGAGTTCTTTGTTATAAGCGATTACACTGGAACTTTTTTTTTTGTGCTCTTCATTGGCCGCATTTTCATCAATATTGGTGTTGGCTACGCTTTCTTGATCCCTGTTGACACCCAAATTTTGACTACCATTTTTAGTCATTTAATTTTTCATAAAAATCAGGAATTGATTTTAGTTCCTACAAAAATAATTAAATCACTTTTTTTACGTTCATTTTAGCATGCATTACATTTTTTGGGACCGGCGGCGGAAGCAATTAACTTTATTTAAATTTAAAATATTAGTTTGTGGGCGATTAATCTCGATATTATCATATATCCAATGTTGAAGGATATGAGCAAATTGATATGATAATATCAAAGATTACCGGGAATATCAGAATATGTGCTTTGAATTAAAATAGGAAAGAGATATGGGCAAGAAACCCTAACCTTGTGCCTATATATACATACATCGTGGGAAGATTTTGAAGAGGCCAGACAAATACAAACACACGTTCAGAATTTTAGAGAGGAGGAGGGACCATCGAAAAACTTCAGAATTTTGAGAGTGAAATTGAGAACAAAGGAGTTCGAAAACCTCCCCCACCAGTCGAGATTCTCCTCCTTTAGTCGAGTTTATCACATCATCTTGCACATCTCCTTGCTCTTGTGGTCGCTCGATCTCGCCATCTGCCTATCGCTGTGGTTGCCAGTAGCTATCGCTGCGGTTGCGTGCCTGTAGCTGCGGTTTCTAGCCTATTGCTGCGGTTCCAATGTCTATAGCTGCGGTTCCAGTGTCTATGGCTGCAGTTCCGGTACCTATCGATTTGGTTTTGAGCCCTATTGCTGTGGTTTTCTGAGTTCCGTTGCTGTGGAGTTATCTCACTGCTTTTTGCATCAAAAGACAATACTGTCCAGAGGTGGTTCTCGAGCAATTTCACAGTTTTGAAGCACAGACGTCCGGACTCGATTCAAGGTAATCTTTATACACTTTCATGGAGTTGACTCGATGACGTTCTGAGTTGAAAAAATGCTGTTTTACTACAGTTCATACGCTGATGTTGTGATGTTCGGTTCGAAAATACATCGGTCTTGCATATTCTGTATCACTAACCTATGCAGAATTTTTGTCGGGGCTTAATGAGTGAACCCTTGAATTTTGTGGTGATCGTTTTGCATGATTTGATGTCGTTATCAAAGTGAAAATTCAGATTTTTTCAGAAATTCAAGAATGACCTTTTTGATCTAAAAATGGCAAAACCTAACTTTTTGTTACAAATCTTGGATTTAGTCGATCTGACCTATCACCATTTAGGTCCGATCTGCTATCTTCTGATAATCGATCTCGAATTGGAATGATTGAATTTTCAGAAAAAATGGAATAGATGGATGTGATTGTGATCTTGATTGATTTTTCTGATTGGATTGATATCATGATTGATTTTTATTACATCCTGAAAATTTGATGATCTCGCTGATTGATTTTCCGGATTGAATTGATATCTTGATTGATTTTTGCCATATTTTGAAAACTCCTAAAGAGTTTAGGAAATTAAGTCAAGATAACAAAATATTCAAAGGAAAGAGCAAGAAAATCGCATCCATGCATATCTTTAACATATCTCATGCATATCTCTTATTTTAGAACATATCCATGGCATATTTTCGTATATCATTGCATTGCATTCCATATTTTCAATATACCCTTGCATATCTTTAAACTATATCTTGTGTCATGCATTTTTCTCATTGTCGAAAATAATAAAAAATAAGACAAAAAATATGCTCATGCATTGTCATGTTCGTGCATTATATCTTCGAAAATTGCATACCCATGCCTCATCATATTTTTCTAGAATCATGCATTGCATACCATATCTTGCTACGTCGCATGTTCATGTCATTGGCATATAATGTTAGTTTGAATTCTTTGTCTTGCATGCTATTACATAATACGTAAATATCATGTCATTTGCATGTTTTAAATTTGATTAATTAATTTTGTATGTAGGGCAACTCAACCTTAAATTGCATGTTTTGCGTGTTTAGATAGTTTCATGTCATTCATGCATGTCATCTCGTCATTTAGATAGTTGCATGTCATTGCATTTATATCATTCATGCATTGCATTAAAAAAAGAAAATCCCAAAAAAGGAAACACCTCATCTGAGCTTCAAAATTGATTCAATTTGAGTCGTTAATTTAGGACATCTCACAAGGAATTAAGGTACCGAAAGGGCATTAGTTTTAATTAACTAGTGTAATCAAGTCCCCGAATCCACAATCTCTGGTTCATAGAAGTAAAATGGTTCTCCCGCTATTTTACTTAGGTTTCTAATCAACCTACCCAAAATGATTAGTGGTGACTCCAAATTCTAAATCTTTTCTAATTAATTTAAGTTACGATTTGGTAGGGCTTGGGAGAGTCCGTATTAGGTTAGTCATTAAAATTAACCTAATAATCCATTAGCCTAGAAATTAGCCTAATTTTTTTTAGGTCGCGACAGCTTGGGGACTCCGCTGGGGAGCAAAACTTTAATTTTTCGAAAAAATTTAAGACTTAACTGGTTCACATGATTTTTTCTAAAAATTAAAAGCTTTAGTGGACTTAGGCCTAAAAGAAAATTCTATGGATGTCTCGCCTTTGGCGACCTTGATTGAATCTCACATTATGAGGTGTTAAATGTTTTTGCAGATTTGGAGTGATAAGGGGCGAAGTGTTTGCTAACCCATTTTCTGCAGGTTGGAGTAGGAATGTATGTTTGAGGGTTATATTGAACCGTTGTTCTGATATAAACTTTTGTGCATGTCATCTACCCTTTTGCATTTACACATAGCACACACAACCCGCCATTGGACCTGAATGGCTAGGCTTAGGATGGTATTTGATTTGGGACACTCTGGCCATCACCACCTGGCCTGATGTCGCGACCCGTCCGAAAATCAACGGACGCGGGCTAATGGATTACCGATCGCGGGCTTTGGATCGGCGTGGGCCCTCCCAGGCCCATACCAAATCGCGGCGGGTGTATTTTTTAAAGGATTCGACAATAAGAGTCGATCGCTTTCGACCTTAGTGTGGTCGTGGTGGCATGTGCAACTTGTGCATGCATTTGGAGTCGCCACCGGTCTTTCTTGGAGGGTAGACCGGAAACCTTACTGACCGATTGGGAGAGATCGATCAGTTCTGCGGAACCAGAGATTTTGGGTTCGGGGACTTGGTTACGTCGGTGTCATTACCAACGCCCTTTCGGTACCTAACGCGAGTGATTTTCCTGACTAAGAGTTCATGCAGGCGCAATTTTGGGTGAGATAGGTATAGTTCGGGTTTCATGCAGATTGGAAGACTATTCCTATCAAATCTCAGTCAATGTAATGAAAGCGCAAGTCAAGTGCATAAATAAATCATGTCAATGCACATCAATTTCAATCATTGGCCTCCTAGTATAGCCATAAGGGCTTAGGGAAGATGTGATTTAGGGCTAGGGGTAAAATGGGAAGATTTGGAGACAATTAGCCCGAAGGGCAAAATTGTCATTTTTGGAAGGTTTGGATACCGAATTACCCAAAATATTCCATGGCCAGTTGATTGTGGCCATTTCCCATTTTTGAGGATTTTTTTGGAATTTCTTGATTTTTCTTCAATTTTTGGAAGACAATTCGCCCAAGGGCGAAATCGTCATTTTCAAGAAGGTTCGGGGTTCAAAACACCCGAAATGAGTCTTGGCCAGTTGTTTGTGGCCATTTCCTATTTTTTGGGATTTTCCTGGATTTTTTAGAAATTTTTTTGGAAGACGGCTTGCCGAAAGGGCAAAACCGTCGTTTTTGGAAAGATCGGGGGTCAAAAGACCCGAAACAGGTCATGGCCAGTTGAATGAGGCCATTTCCTATTTTCTGGAATTTTTTTAGAATTTTTCTGAATTTTCCGAATTTTTTTGAAATTTTTTTATGATTTTCGATTTTTTATTGATTTATTGATTATTTTATTATTATTTATTATTTTCCGAATTTTTTAATATTTAAAAATATTTTCCGGGCCGGGTCAAACCCGGCCCACGCCTCTCGGGCACCCGGCCCGACCCTAGGGGTTGAAACCGGCCTAAAACGACACCGTTTTATATTTTTAAATATTTTTTCTATTTTTTTAAACAATTTTTGGATTTTTTTATCTATTTTATTTAATTATCCGAAAATTCCCCGAATCCGACGGCTCTCATCGCGCCACGTGGCCGCATCCTGTGCGTCTGATCTTCCACTAGATCGGACGATCCATAGAGAGCCACGTGGCTCAACCACAACCGTAGGATCAAAAATCAATTTATTTTCCTTTTTATAAAACCAACGGATCGAACGGTCCGCAGTGTGCCACGTGGCCACCTTCGGCACGTCCGATCTAACATTAGATCGGACGTTGCACAGCGTGCCACTTGGCACAATCTCGGCCACCGGATCGATTATTCAAAAATCAATTATTTAATTTCCCAAAATTCTAGGATCGCGACACGTGTTGCGATCCGGTCCGTCCATTTGTTTTGTTTAAAAAAATACTTGGACCGGCCCCACCCGGCTGACGTGGCTGCCTACGTGGCACGCCACGTCGGCCGTTGACCGTTGACCGGCCGGAGGGTCGCCGGAGAAGACGATGAACAGTGAAAATTCCGGCGGGAATAGTAAAAATTCCGGCGAGGTCGCCGGAAAATGCCCAAAATTGACCAAAACTCAGAATTTTTTGGGGATTTTCGCACCACTAGACTCCCTAACATTTCAACATTAACATACAACAAAATGAGGGCCATGAGCACGTCGGAAATGGCCGAACCGGACCTCCCCGGAACCGGCGCCGGCGGGAGAAAATTTTCAGAAATTTTTTATCGTTCAAAGCTTGTTCTACCCATTCAAGAAGCGTCTAAATAAGGTTTAGGGACTCACCTTAGGTCTCTTAGGCGTCGGCGACCGTGGGCTTCGCCGGACCGAGCTCTCGGCTCGGGTATGCGTCGGGGAGCTCCGGCCATGGTTTCCCGGCACGTTTCAATGCAAAATAAATAGCAAGGTAGGCGGAGGGATGATGTTAGAGGAGTTTAGGAACCAAATGCGCAACAAATAAGGCTCGGGGAGCCTCGGCCGAGACTCAAAAAATGCAAAGCCCATTTGGGCATTTCGTCGAACACCCGGCGTGCATAAGAAAAAATGAAGACCGGGGAAGATACCGACCTGTTTCGGGCGTCGCCGGCGACTGCGACTGCTTGGAAGGTCTTGCTTCAGGTTCTCTGGAGCTCCCCCGAAATCCTTCTCGCTCGAACTCGCTTCACCTCCCCTCCCCGGCCGATTCTCGGTTTTAACCGAATCCCCCGCGGATTTCGTGGCCGACCGGCGACCTCGACGCCCGCTCCCTCTCCGGAACACGAGCCTCGGTCTCCACTCATGTCCCCCACGTTCATTTGCCTTCTTTTTCTTCAAAAATCGCGCCCCCCCCCCACGCTGCCCATCTTCCCCTGCCTTGCTGTTCAGTGTATTCTGCACACGGTCTGCAACAATGTTGCAGACCCGGGTCGGACCGGGTCGGGTCGGGTCGGGTCGGACCCGCCCGACCCGGTTCGACCAAATAGTCAAATTGACCCCTAAAATGACCTCTTTTCATGAAATTGATGGCAAAATCGGATTCCTTGACATGTTTTCCATCAAATATGGGTATTTTCGTGAATCAATTTATTGAAATTATGTGAAAACCCCAAATTGTCCCTAGGATCCGAAATTTAATTTCGCCAAATCGAAGGCCTAAACGATCGAATTAGCCAAAATTGAGCCCACCAATGGATTCAGCATGATGAAAACTGTTGGGTAGAGGTGTTTAATTTTAATGGGTGTGCCCGTGTGAAATTTAATTTCAAAAATTGTGAAACCGGGGACTAAATTGAAAGATTTTTATGCAATTAAGCCCTTTTGGTTAAAATTGATCAAATTGGAGGGCAAATTGACCCAATTGCATTTCAATACTTTGGAGTCCAATGTCATAGATTATAAAAACCGAGAATTGAGAATTAAAAAACTCGAAAAGGATTTTTTAGGCCCGGTTCGGGATTAGGTTTGTGAAGGAACCCCATGAACCAAGACACATTTCCCTAATAAAAAAGTGAAAATATTAAATATATAATTAAAATAAAATTTCTGAATATTTTTGTGTAATTTTCTGACCACGGATGATATTTTTTCTATTTTTTTGGGTATTTTTATAATTAAATAAATTCCAAAAAATATTAAAAAATTCAAAAAATATTGTTTGTTCAAAATTGGTTCCTAAGGCTAGGCTAAGGCTTCCAAAGTTGATTTTGCAATTTTTTGACCTTTTTTGCTATTTTTAATTATTTTTAGAAATAAAAACTAAAATAAAATATGGTCAAAAATCAGGTGTCAACAGCTGCCCCTCTTTGAGAGTGAGCTCGTCAGAGGTTGCCTTCAAAGACAAAATGAAACCTGGATCTTGACCGACTCGACTGGGGGGAAGAAATGCTATGACATCGGAACCTTAAGTCTTTTGATGAATGCTCAAATTAATCACCGGTTTACTCTTGCAATTCGAACATGGGCCGGAGTGAGAGAGGCTTACCTGAAGCTCACCTGTCAGATGCTGCCGGTTGCGACGACTTTCAAGAAGATACCTAGGACTCGTTCAGAATATCCTAGGGAGATTAAGCCCTGACCTGTATGGTAGGTCATACCATTAGTTGACCCTTATGGCGGTTTCTACCATTGGTTGACCCTTATGGCGGTTTCTACCATCAAGTTGACCCTTATGGCGGTTTCTACCATTGAGTTGACCCTTATGGCGGTTTCTACCATGGAGTTGACCCTTCAGGCGGTTTCTACCTTTGAATTTAGCTTTGACCCTTATGGCGGTATCTACCTTTAAGTTGACCCTTACGGCGGTTTCTACCATTCAATTGACCCTTATGGCGGTTTCTACCATCAAGTTGACCCTTATGGCGGTTTCTACCATTGAGTTGACCCTTATGGCGGTTTCTACCATTCAAATGACCCTTACGGCGGTTTCTACCATGGAGTTGACCCTTCAAGCGGTTTCTACCTTTGAATTTAGTTTTGACCCTTATGGCGGTATCTACCTTTGAGTTGACCCTTATGGCGGTTTCTACCATTCAGTTGACCCTTATGGCGGTTTCTACTATCAAGTTGACCCTTATGGCGGTTTCTACCATTCAGTTGACCCTTATGGCGGTTTCTACCATATTTGACCCTTTAGGCGGTATCTACCGTTGAGTTTAGTTTTGATCCTTATGGCGGTATCTACCTTGAGTTGACCCTTATGGCGGTTTCTACCATATTTGACCCTTCAGGCGGTATCTACCGTTGAGTTTAGTTTTGACCCTTATGGCGGTATCTACCTTGAGTTGACCCTTATGGCGGTTTCTACCATAGTGAGACTCCAGACTGATAGGAATCTCAGGATGACGCGCCCGTTCTGTAGGGTTTGTCGGAGACTCGATCGTTCTGTAGATCGGTCTTGGAAAAGGTTTGCCTACTAAAAGGCTCCGCCTATGAAATGACATATCCCGTCTTGTTAGGACTAGTCGAAGACTCGACCGTTCGTCCGTAGATCGGTCTTGGAAAAGGTTTGCCTACTAAAAGGCTGCGCCTATGAAATGACATATCCCGTCTTGTTGGGACTAGTCGAAGACTCGATCGTTCGTCCGTAGATCGGTCTTGGAAAAGGTTTGCCTACTAAAAGGCTGCGCCTATGAAATGACATATCCCATCTTGTTGGGACTAGTCGAAGACTCGATCGTTCGTCTGTAGATCGGTCTTGGAATAGGTTTGCCTACTAAAAGGCTGCGCCTATGAAATGACATATCCCGTCTTGTTGGGACTAGTCGAAGACTCGACCGTTCGTCCGAAGATCGGTCTTGGAAAAGGTTTGCCTACTAAAAGGCTGCGCCTATGAAATGACATATCCTGTCTTGTTGGGACTAGTCGAAGACTCGATCGTTCGTCCGTAGATCGGTCTTGGAAAAGGTTTGCCTACTAAAAGGCTGCGCCTATGAAATGACATATCCCATCTTGTTGGGACTAGTCGAAGACTCGATCGTTCGTCTGTAGATCGGTCTTGGAATAGGTTTGCCTACTAAAAGGCTGCGCCTATGAAATGACATATCCCGTCTTGTTGGGACTAGTCGAAGACTCGATCGTTCGTCCGTAGATCGGCCTTGGAATAGGTTTGCCTACTAAAAGGCTGCGCCTATGAAATGACATATCCCGTCTTGTTGGGACTAGTCGAAGACTCGATCGTTCGTCCGTAGATCGGTCTTGGAATAGGTTTGCCTACTAAAAGGCTGCGCCTATGAAATGACATATCCCGTCTTGTTGGGACTAGTCGAAGACTCGATCGTTCGTCCGTAGATCGGCCTTGGAATAGGTTTGCCTACTAAAAGGCTGCACCTAAAGAAATGACATATCCCGTCTTGTTGGGACTAGTCGAAGACTCGATCGTTCGTCCGTAGATCGGTCTTGGAATAGGTTTGCCTACTAAAAGGCTGCGCCTATGAAATGACATATCCCGCCTTGTTGGGACTAGTCGAAGACTCGATCGTTCTTCCGTAGATCGGCCTTGGAATAGGTTTGCCTACTAAAAGGCTGCACCTAAAGAAATGACATATCCCGTCTTGTTGGGACTAGTCGAAGACTCGATCGTTCGTCCGTAGATCGGTCTTGGAATAGGTTTGCCTACTAAAAGGCTGCGCCTATGAAATGACATATCCCGTCTTGTTGGGACTAGTCGAAGACTCGATCGTTCGTCCGTAGATCGGTCTTGGAATAGGTTTGCCTACTAAAAGGCTGCACCTAAAGACGACTCATTGAAGTCTCTTTTGGAAGGTTTACCTAACTTTAGGTTAACCTGATGGCTATTCTGGGATTTAGGGGTTACCTGAAATCTCGCAGGAGGCCGAGTTGTCCTTTCGACATGCGAGGTACCTTTCTGGGATCTGGGGGACTCCAATTATCCTGCATAAAGCTGAAACCTGCAAACTTTTCATTAAAAAGGTATCAGTTTGGGACCTGGGTTCTCCAGGGATCCTGCAAAACATGACCCTATGAGCTCTTCTTGAGAGAGCAAGGCATCCTTCCGGGATCATGGGTTCTCCACGTCCGATGAGACTGTTTGATATTTTTGAAAAGGGGTCCTAGGACGAGGGTTCTCCACGTCATGCTAGGACTACTTGATTTTTTTGAAAAAAGGGTCCTGAGACGAGGGTTCTCCACGTTTACTGGGATCGCTTGATTTTTGAAAAGGGGTCCTAGGACGAGGGTTCTCCACGTTTACTGGGATCGCTTGATTTTTTGAAAAGGGGTCCTAGGACGAGGGTTCTCCACGTCAAGCTAGGACTGTTTGGTATTTTTGAAAAGAGGTCCTAGGACGAGGGTTCTCCACGTCATGCTAGGACTGCTTGATTTTTTGAAAAAAGGGTCCTGAGACGAGGGTTCTCCACGTCATGCTAGGACCGTTTGATTTTTTGAAAAAGGGGTCCTAGGACGAGGGTTCTCCACGTCAAACTAGGACTGCTTGATTTTTTTGAAAAGGGGTCCTAGGACGAGGGTTCTCCACGTCAAGTTAGGACTGTTTGATATTTTTGAAAAAAATGTCCTGAGACGAGGGTTCTCCACGTCATGCTAGGACCGTTTGATTTTTGAAAAATTGGTCCTAGAACGAGGGTTCTCCACGTCATACTAAGACCATCATTTTTTGAAAGAAGGTTCTATCCTCACCCCTTCTTTTGAAAGATCCCGAAATTTGTCGGGAATTTAGTTTTGAAGCAGTGAAAGATTTTATTTTTGACAAAGCTTCACTTGGGTCTGTTGAGGCGACATTCTGGGAGCTGGGTTCTCCAGGTATCCTGCAGAAGTTCGAGCCTGAAAAATTTTTCTTCACCAAGAAAACGTTAGTAATCTTTGGAAGACAACGGTTGTCCAATCGACAAAATTTTATGACTTGAGTTTTAGTCATGAAATGTGCATTTTGATGTTGGAGGTTATCCAAAACATTCTTGCAACATACAGATGTGATCACAAATTCCTTGCGGGGCAAATCTGGATCAATAGTTTGAAAATTCCAAGAAGAGTTTGTTCAAAACATCAATTGGAATATTTCTCAACAATGAGGTCTTCTCACCTGTTTTGAGGTAATGATTTTTATAGGGGATGCACTCAATTCCCTACTGACCTGTACCTAGGTTTTAGGCTCATTCGCAGCGCATACATTTTGATCGATCGGGAGGTCTTCCACGGGACCGTAATGTTGGGCTTGGTATTGGTTTTCAAGGGGGACCCGCTTTAGAGTCGAGGCCATTGAACGAAAGTCTTCACCATCTGCTCCAGGTTTACAAGTCAAGAACCCTGCAAAATGAGAAAGAAATAGTCTTGCTCGTACCTCTTCGAGCTAAGCTATATGTTAACCCAAGTGTCTTAGTCAGAGAAGACTGTTTCAGGGTTGTAACATTGGTAGGATTGGGGACCGAAAAAAGCTCGTTTTTGGCCCGGAAATTACGAAGGGTTTGACATTGGTGATCATTGCAAATTTGCCACCTGTCTTTTCCATTCTGCATCTTCAGTCTTGGAGGCGCGCAACCGATTTTGAGGTGTGCACCAGCTCTTTAGAGAGTGTCTCTTGCTGCATTCAAAGACCGACTCTCTCTATGCCTTCGTTCTGTGCTTAATAACATTCGGGGAGCAGCCTTTTGGATTTGGCTCCTTTAGAGGTTTTTCTCTCTTCCCCACGAGGCTTCATTGGAGGTCAATTTAACAATTTTCAGGAGCATTGGCCTTGCTTTTACCAGGCACTTCGCTTTTTCTTGATGCTGGGGGTTTCTTTAATCCCTCGTCATAAGTGGGATGCTTTGACAATTGTGCTACATATATGATTTGGCTATTAGCACGCTTAAGCATCGACTTAGTAGCTTTTTCGTAAACCCTAGGTCTTGAACTCCCTCGTTTCTGAAGTGACCTGCCTTTGCCTTGGAATTTGTAATGATCACCAACGGGTTTATGAAATGAATTTGCAGGCTCAATTTGGCTATGCAAATGATAAACGTGTGTGGGATAGAGAAATGAACGCTTCTCGTCATCCTATGGCACTTGGATTACCATATAAACAACACACAAAGATTAATGTTAGTCCGAGCAAGAAAATTTCTAACCATTTTCTCCTGACGCTGCTGGACTTACTTCCTTTTTGCCCCGGTGTGGGGTGGTTCTTGACAGGGTTGAGAATGAAAACCACTGTTCGAAGGGGCTGTCAATGGTCACCTGTAGTATTTGGGGATATGAAACGAATGCCTCCGTCATCCCAATCCATGTAATTGCTGCGAATGGTCCCTACTTCCGTAGGTCCAGATTTTACTATCTGATTCGCTCCACTCCTCTCTCAAGTGTGTATAGGACGTGTTTGGATTGAGGTTTTGCCTCTCGTCTTCTGAGAAAACGTCCTTTTGAAAGTTTTGAACAACTTTTGATTGGAAAAATCTCTTTCGTTTTTGTTGACACCTAAATTTTGATCAACCTTTTTCTTCCTCTATTTTTCAAAAATTCATAGAAAATTCATAAAAAGCTAAAAAATTACAAAAACCAACTTTGGTAGCCTTGGCCAAGCTAAAGGGACCATTTTGGATAAAAATATATTTTTTTCATATTTTTCCTATTTTATTATTATTATTATTTTCGAAAAATATAAAAATAAAAATAAAATAAAAAAAGTAGTATTCGAGGTCACAAAAATATATACAAATAGTAGGTATTTTTATTTTTAATTTTCTTTACTTTAGGACCTCATAAAACAGTAAAATTCAGGTTCCATTTTAGGTGTTCATTGATCACCGTAAAATTGAATTTGACAAAAATATTAGTAATGATTAAAAGGAAAAGGAGTGAAAACATCATCATTTAAAAGGAAAAGGGAACTAATCATTTTGTCTTCGCTTTTGATTATTTTATTATTATTTTTTTTTTACTTTTTAGTATTTTATTATATTATTATTATATTATTATATTATTATATTTTTTTATTACTTTACTCTCCTCCCCTCTCCTTCATCACCCGCAGCATTCCTCTTCTTCTTCCTCCTCCTTCTTCTTCTTCTCTTCTTCTCTTCTTTCTTTTCTTCTCATTTTTTCATCCTCCCCTAGATTACGGCGACCACCCTCACCTCCACCTTGCTCCGCCACCCTCCGACGCCGTGCCGAGATCCCGTCCGTCTTGCTGTTTATCACGACCTCGTGGAGCTCCTAGATACCGCAATCCCCCTCCATCTTCCTCCTCTATTTCGCCCCCTGCCACGTCGTCGCTCTTCGTCGTCGCCGCTTGGCCACGAATCCATCGTGTTCGGGCCGATCCCGGCCGTGGGCCGATCCCGTGGGCCGGTGGCCGTGCGCCTCGGCCATGGCCGAGGCCGTAGGCCGGTGGCCGTGCGCCTCGGCCATGGCCGAGCCTATGGCCGAGGCCGTAGGCCGGTGGCCGTGCGCCTCGGCCATGGCCGAGCCTATGGCCGAGGCCGTGGGCCGAGGACGGCGGCCGAGTGGCCGTGAGTCTCGGCCATGGCCGAGGCCGTGGGCCGAGGCCGTAGGCCGTGGGCCAAGGCCGAGCCCATGGCCGAGGCCGTGGGCCAAAGCCGTGGGCCGAGGCCGTGATCTTGGGCCGAGGCCGTGAGCCCATAGCCGGTCCATGGCTGAGTGAATTGGCCCGTTTCCGAGCCGGGATTTATTTATTTTTTAAATTATTATTATTTATTACTGGTCTTAAAACTTGTAAAATTGATTGTTGACATTTTGATGTGGTGATCGACATGTGATGTGCATGGAGATGGTCGCAGGCTGGGGCTGGGCGATTGAAGGCCGGTGTCCAATCCGGTATGTTTTACGTACCCGATCCGTGTATTAGGGTTATTTTTCTAAAATGTCGCCATTATAGATTTGGTTTGCATGTATTTATCTCAGTTCAGTAGTTAGCTTATTTATCTGGTTGAGTGTTGTCTATTGCCAATGATATGCTTTTTGTTAAAATATTTTCTGAAAATATAAAAAAATATTAATAAATCAGAAAATGCCAAAAAAATGGAAAAATTAAAGAAAAACAAAAAAATTGAGAAGAATTGCAGAAAATTACTAAAAAAATTCTAGAAAATTCCCAAGGCTGAAAATGATCAAAAGAAATTGATTGGTTGTCGTTTTTTTTTAGGATTTTCTCCCATTTAATCCAAAACGACGATTTTACCCCTCAAAGGGTAAATCGTCTTTGATATTCCGATGAATTGTGGAAATTGCTTAGAATTTGGCGATGAGCCAGATAGGTGGCTAAACCTTATGTCTAGGATTTCCACATTTCATTCTCATTTTTAGAAAATGACGATTTTACCCTTCGAATGGTAAATCGGTTTCTAAAATTCCAAAAAATCATGAAAATTGCAAAAAAAATAGGAAATGGGTCAATTGAGTGACCAAACCTATTTTTGACATCGTTTTACTCCGAATTCATTCCGAAATGATGATTTTGCCTTTTTTGGGCAAATCGTCCCTTTTGTCTCAAAATTACGACTTTACCCCTTATGGGTAAAATCATGTCTAAATCATTCCTAAGCTTGATTGATACTTATTTAGGTTAATAGAGCCTTCTTATGAGTGTCATGTTGATTTGATGTGTTTACTTTGCACACTTGGATTCATTGATTTGCGCCTTTTATTATTGATTGTGATTGCCAGGATAGT
Source organism: Rhodomyrtus psidioides (assembly GCA_021437785.1). Classification (NCBI taxonomy): domain Eukaryota; kingdom Viridiplantae; phylum Streptophyta; class Magnoliopsida; order Myrtales; family Myrtaceae; genus Rhodomyrtus; species Rhodomyrtus psidioides. The sequence continues at coordinate 981,595 of JAILYB010000128.1, read as the reverse complement.
CATTCCTATTTGCATGAATTCCTAGATTTAGGATTCATATTCCACTCATCTGCATGAAATCTTAGGTCAGAAAATTCAGTCAATTTAGGTACCGAAAGGGCGTCAACTCTGACAGTTGGCGTAACTAAGTCCCCGAACCCATTTCTCTGGTTATCGCAGAATTGAATAGAAACTCCCGACTATTCAATAGGGTGGTCCAATCATACCCTCCAAAAAATGATTGGTGGCGACTCCATGGCATGCACACTTAACACATGTCACTAGACCACACTGAAGGTCGACTACGTATACCTCCGTTGCGATTTGGGTAACGGGCCTTGGGAGAGGCCCGCGTCTGACCAGACTGGACGGCCCATTAGCCCTCGAGAGCCCACGGCGAACCTCGAGAGGGTCGCGACAAACTGGCGACTCCGCTGGGGATTTAGAGAACTTGAGCCGATTAAAAAGTTGATTGATTTTTCTAACCCTGCAGGCGCTCTTGAAGGTGAGGTAAGTCCGCTCATGGTAGGTGTTATATGTTTTTGCAGATTGGAGAGATAAGGGGTGTAGTCCGTGATTAACATTGTCTTATGCAGGTTGGCGTAGGAATGTATGTTGTATGGATGATTTGAAGTGCTGATTGATAAACTGTTGTGCATGATTGGCATCGTGATGATCACGACACATGGACACACACAACCGCGCCTAAAACCCCGGGCGCCGCCTTTAGGAACACAATAGAAGGAATTGAAAATGGAATCTCCGTGAGGAAAAACACAGGGTAATCCACTTTTCAATTCCGCTCGCTTCGAACTATGGATCGAGTCCCAATGCAACGATAGTTGTGCAATGGAATCGGCTCTTTCTAGAACTCGAGGTGGGAACCTTGACCTTAGGTGCCAAACCATTCGATTTTTAGAAGTTCACCATCACTTGTCTCATGCGCATGTCTTTGGACGGTTGGTACACCTAAAACCGCACATAAGTCGATGAGTTTGGTTGGTAAGACTCTCTATCCCTCAAATTTATTTCAGTTCAGATAAATATAGGCATTTCATTCATTGCATTCTGGTGATTAGATTAAATGCCATTTCAAGGATAGATGCGTGTGTGTGTTTTTTTTTTTTTTTTTTTTTTTTTTTTTTTTTTTTCTTAACGTCCTTGATAGAAGACGAGGAGGGCGATATCCCGTCACGAACACCGAGTGTGCAACAAAGGAGCCTACTATGGACATTATTGAGATATCGTCCAATTAAGATGAAGAGTTGGGGCAAGTGATCCGGAAGTCACAGATCGAACTTGGGGCATCCTTAAACGTTAGGATCACTTTCTTTGGTTTCATTTTCCATTACTAGTCCTCTTGTATAGGGTTTATTTTTATCGAGGCTTTCTCTATCTCACCCCTTAGAATGATTGTATTAGGGATCTATTGGTGTATACATTCAGATGGAACTTGGTTGTATTTCTTTTTGACGGGTCATGGGAATGTGATAGTGGCATTTTCTCTAATCATCTGAATACTCCCAAGTCAAGTTTATAATTCCTTTAGAGGAAACTATTTCGCTAGAAGGAATTATACACTTGAATTGGTCCATGCATGTCATACGTCACTAGTAATCCACGATAATTGATCAAGATTATTGGCGTTATTTCGAATTTAATGACAAGATAGATGTCCAAATTGCTCTCGTTCTTAACAAAACGGCCTTGATTTGGATGCCGTATCTTCAATTAAATTTAAAACACGTCGTTATGCCTTGCACTTTTGACTAATTCGCTCTTCTGAAAATTGGTCAAAAGCTATTATCGTGAATTACATTCCTTTCAATAGTATGCTTTCTTTCGAGGAATATTGATAAAAACTTTTCGCACAAGATTAAAACCCTTGTAAAAAGTTTGTCCTTATTAATCACGAGCAAGCATAAGATTGAAAGGGGTTTATGCTTTCTTTTTCAAATTATTCCTTCTGATTCTATCGTTTCATTTGCAGGTAAAAAATAGGTAATAGAGAGAAATCTTTTCCCGGATAAGTCTGAGGCTATTCTTTCATCTGACCATGAGCGAGTTAGAAAATCAGAGCACATATACTCGACTTATTATGGATCGGCTCATCTAAGTCTAAGATGTCCGGATGCTCGAAGAAATGGACCATATAAAAGCTAAAACACACACACAGGAGCTTTCATTCACTTTCGCTCAATCGAAAGATTTTCAAAGCAGATTAATACAGATTAGCGAGGCGGAAAAATAAAGCCGAACTGAACCCTAATCAGCAGCACGAAGGAGCTCAATTGGCCCTCCATATGGTTGATTCCCTGCCTACGCTCACCGCTCCGTATATCATGATCCGCGAGCTGGAGAAGAAGGCGCTTGCACTCATTCTTAAGGTCAGCAACCTTGGCCCTGTGATCTTCAGCAGCAAGTTCCAAGTCCCGGACCAATTCCCTCCCACGGGATACATCCGCCGTAACAGTATCGAGTCGCTCTTCCAGCCAATCGCTCTGAAACTTCAACATGATGTTACGACGATCGTGCTCATAGGTGATCAGGCACAAGGCCAAACGCTCCACCAAATTTCCACGTTCACGAAGCATCGTCGAGACCCGCTCGTTGGCAGTTTCCATAACCTTGTTGTGGCTGTCAGCCACGAAGTTAGTCAACGTCAGGCAGTCACAGCGGTCTTCGTAGCGGGCTCGCAAGACACGAGCCACGAGAACTTCCCGGTGAGCAACGCGGTAAGCCTCTAGAAAGTTTGCAAAGAGGGCTGGGAATGTTTTATACTCCTTCTCCAACTCAGTACCCTCGATGGAAGTAGTGTCAGTGGCCGCAAATAGAACGCGGATCTCAGCCTCGATCTCCGGATGATCGGCTATGTAAGCATAGCCCCGACCCAAGAGATTATAGAGTTTTTCCCATCGGGCCGGGACTGCGATTGAAAAGACGCAAGCATGGGAAGAGTCAGAGGAAGAAGCAGAAGATGAAGCCATTTCTTGTTGGAAGGATGGAAAGGAAGACGAGTGCGATGGAATGAATGAAAGTGAAAGCTGGGCAAATGAGAGCACTAACCTTCTCCTCGTTTCATAGTAGCTAAAAAATAGAGAAAAGTTACGGCAATAATGCTTGTGGAGCCGGGGTAGTTAATGTAAAGCAGGGGCTGCTCCTCCCGTGAAGCATCAGACATGTCTCGATCCGCGATTTCAGGCCTGACGAGTTTGAAAAGTTGTAAAAGAGTTGTCTATTTCACCATTATTGAGATGGAGCGGGAGTCGAGCGCAAATATCGAAGGAGCCGCGGTAGGGTTGATAGTTTTGTCATGATGAAAAGCTGAGCGGGTGGTGGACGTAATTTAGTCTTTTGAGAGATAGTGGGGGACAGGTTCGGCTATCGAGGAAAGAAAAGCGATCCGTGATCTCTCCACCATGAAAAGGAAGGAAGACGACAAGACGAGAAACTCAAAATCTCTAGAAGAGCGCTCGCCTGGTGATCGTCTTCCATGCTCGAAGAGCGACTCCTGAGTACGCAAAGTCACTCAAAAGAAAGTTTAGAGAGAGTAAACATAGGAAGAGGATTACAAGACCTTGAGTGATTAAAAAAGGACGAACAAACCTTTTCTTGATCCAGTATGTTTAACAGTCATAGTCATTTGTTGGAGATGACTGACCCAAATGTCCTAGGTAATGTGCAGTTGGGAGACCTCGAAGTCTTTAGGATCGAGCCAGATGTCGAAACCATACTACCCAACCCTGCTGGCAACGAGGTTCAGGATCAGGGTAGCGACGATGACAGTGGTGGCGACGACGACAGTAGCAGCAACGACGACGGCAGCGGCGATGTCCCATCTCGTGGAAGAAGACGTCGCCGGCTCTATACTGAGAAGGAAATCCAGATACTCGAAGCCGCCTTCAATAAGTGCCGTTACCCGGATACGAGACGAAGAAGAAAATTAGCCCGGAAATTAGAGATGGAACCCTTAAGGGTCAAGCACTGGTTTCAAAACAGACGGGCCAGATCAGTGGTTCGGGGAAAGTGTCAAGAGCTCGAAACTCTAAAAGAAGAATACGCCAAGCTTCGAGCAGAAAACATGTGGTGTAAGGAAGTCCTCATCAACGCCGCTTGCCTTAACTGCGGTGGTTCTATCGACACTCGCGAAATGTTCCGTGATAAGTTTTCTATGAGAATCGCAGGTGGTCGTCCGCCACCCCACTCCCTCAAACCATCTTTGGAAAGAGGGGAGGCGCGTTACTACAATTTCCCTGACAATGGGCTTACTATCACCACAGACCAGTTCGAAGTCAACCAGCTTCCCCTGCAACAACCTCTGGCACAACCAGACCCCGCCGAGAGTGAATCGAGGAATGATCGCCGAGTCACGGATGCTATCCTGAGTCGCCAAAAGAAGTTCATATGGTCTCCAGAGCTTCACAGAAAATTCCTTGATGCGGTTCACCAAATAGGGAATGACTCATTATGTCCAACACGCGTACATGAGGTCATGAATGAACCGGGGCTCGCTAGAAGGTTAGTCGCAAACCACCTTAATGGTTACCGCAGGAAGCTACGACGGCGTCATGCCGCACGGCGCCTAGAAGAGCCCGACTCGAACTTGAACATTAGGTACGGCTACGAATGCAACAGCCATGCCTCAAGAAGAGCCCTGCCGAGTCTCGATACCAACCAAGCCGGTAGCTCTACCACCAACTGTTGGAGAATTGGTCAATATAGCCCTATCAGTCATCTTAATGTTCCTCAAGAATACGTGCCACCGGTGCAACAAATATACACTTCCCCGCTCGAGCAGCGGCCGTCCACCGGCGCTCTTCCTGCTGCTGATCCACCCACGACGTCTAATGTTCAAGAGTTCACCCAACTAGGGCATATGATCTCAGATGATCTAGTGGGGGAACACTTCGAACAATTTTGCTTCCCTGATCTCTGAGTGAGACACGCTTTTGATAGGAAAGAGGTCGACCCTCCTCTTTTCTTCTCAAACAAAGATGGTGGTCACAGTTCGAAGAATCCATCAGGAGGAGGCTAGCAAACCTTCACGGCCATGATCTGGAGTCGATGACCGCGCACCTGAACCCAGACATGATGGGGTGGTGATCGAACATACCCAGAGAAAAGGGGGGGCTTGTACACAAGTAGAACTTATTTCTTATTTGCGCATTGTAAAGTTTCAATCGGAGCAGTTCCTTTCTTCTTTAAGGCCTAGGGTTGATTTCACACAATGATGCTTGCTAACATCATCATGTTTAGCTACAACAATCTTTTGTCACGATGGGTTCGAGGTAAATCGACCAAGCGCACGAAGGCAAACGTGACAGCATAGGTTACAAACATAACGTGAGCGGGCTCGAAAGCGGAAAGATCGTCAGTTGCCTCAAACACTATGATTGCGAAACCAAGGGCAATATTGAATCTTGCGAAGGATAAGCGGAAATGTACATACACTCTCATTTATAGCACTTAACAGGAGACTTTACAAACAGACTACTGAGGAGGAACCGTAAATCCAAAGTGAGTTCTAATGAGCATCACAAATGAGCTCAATTGATTCTCCATGCTATCCATGCCTTGCTTACAACCCACACTCTGGGAATCGAGGTCTACAAGCTTGAAGAAAAGGAGGCGACATTTCTCCTTAAGGTCGTTCACCTTGGTCTCATAGTACTCGAACTCAAGCTCTAAGTCCTGAGCCAGCACCCTCCCGCGAGCTATATCCATGCTCAGGTCTTCAAGCCTTTCCTCCAACCAGGCACACTGGAACCTCAGTACGAGGTTGTGCTGATCTTGCTCAAAGGCGGTGTCAAAAAGAGCCAGACGCTCCACCAAGTTGTCCCTCTCACGGACCAACATTGAAACCTGGGAGTGGGCGTATTCAACAGCCCTTTTATGGTTATCGGCCGTCAGCATGGCCAACATCAGGGACTCAGTTCGGTCCTGATAGCGGGCTCGCACGATACCAGCCAAAGTGACCTCCCGGCTAGCAACTTCATAAGCCTGCAGGAAATTGTTGAAGAGAGTTGGGAAGATCACAAACTCCCTTTGAAGTTTCGTACCTTCAATACACACAGTATCCAGGGCCGGAATCAGAGTACGAACTTCAACCTCAGCTTCAGGATGACTGTTTATGTAGCCATAACCTCTACCCAAGAGGTGATAAAACCTCTCCCATTGGGTTGAAGCTTCGGCTGAGGCAGCGGGTACAGGAGAGGAAGCCATCTGCGATTCAACGACAGAGAAAAGAAGGAATGATGGAGGAGTGTTTGAGAGGTTAGATCGAAATGTTAATCTCCTCGATGTCAACCTCTCGCCCTTTAACGCTCGAACGAGAAAGGGAAAGCTGCAATAATTTTTCTATACGCAGCAGGGCTAATCAAGCCTCATTAATACATCCCTGGTGAGTCACAGATCCACCTCTGTCCCGTGATTTCGGGCTTAGAAAAGGTAACAACATCTAAAGGCCGGCAGACCTATTACTTTGGAGACCGAGCTAGGGGGACAGGCGTAATACTCGATAAAGCAAAAGTCGACACGGGAAATCTGCACGCTCCACTCAGGCAAGAGAGAGTAAGAACGGACAGGGGGAATCACGAAGTCTCGAAAGGAACGCCCGTCAGACGCTCGTTACTCGATTTCAAAGCGACGCTTCTTGGAACACGCCTAATCTCTGATAATTACAGAGAGGGCGAACATCTGAGAAAGGGTGGAGAAGATCAAGCGAACGAAGATCAGGAAAAGACATTTCAACCCAAAATGTTCAAGGGGTACCATCATCTGTTGGAAACGCCTGACCTGAATGTTTCCGAACTTGAACGGCTAGAGGAATTTGAAGACCTCGGAAATGAATTCGTCACGAAGGATATGGAAATCGACTCGACCATCCAGGAGACTCAAGCCCTCAGCGACCAAGACGCCAGCGACGATGATCCGCGCCAGAAAAGAAAGCGTCGCCAGCTCTACACTCCGGATGAGGTCCAGATACTTGAAGCTATCTTCAAGGGATGCCCTTTCCCGGACACAGAACAGAGGAAGAAGTTGGGTCAAAAACTAGGGACGAGCCCTTTGAGGATCTTGAATTGGTTTCAAAATAAACGAACCAAGCTGAGTAAGCAGTACAAACGACGGGAGACCGCATTTCTAAAGGAACAGAACGAGAAGCTTCGAACAAAGAACGTGAGGTATGAAGAAGTTCTTAGCACTATTGTCTGCCCTAACTGCGGTGGCCCTACCACTCTCAGTAGATTGTTTCCCGTTAAGCCTTCTGCTATGATCGAAAATACTGGTGATGTGCATGAACAAATCAATCCCACAAAGATAGTGCTAGTGCCTTCTGAAGGAGGGAATATATGCCACTATGATGAGAGTCACCACGTCAAAGCCCAAGAGTCTTCTCCACAACGGCTTCGGGCAGGATCAGATCCTGCTCGAGAAGGGTTAAAGATCAGCCGTCAAGCTGTCAACGCTATTCTGAACCAAGAGAAGAAGATTTTCGCGTGGCCCCTTGAGCTTCACCGCAAGTTCTTAGACGTGGTTCGGCGAATAGGGCTCGACTATGCACGCCCGAAGAAAGTAATGGAGGCCCTGAATGCACCAGAACTTACCAAGGCTATGGTCTCAAATCACCTCGGTTGTTACAGAAGAGCGCTAAGACAGCGTCATGCTAACCTCGGTTACAAATTCAACACTTATTGGGAAATTGATCAGAATATTCATCTGAGTCATCCCAATTTTCTTCAAGAGTGTGTGCCACAGATGCAGCAGGTGCAGCACCCATCCGTCGCTGTTTTTCCGCTTACTAATGAGCTTTCTGCGCTTAGTGCCCAAGGACTTGCCGAACTAGGGCATGTGGTTTCAAAGGATCTAACAAGGGAATGCGTTGAGCATTTTTGTTTCCCTAATTCCCAAGTAGGAGATGATTATGGGGGTCAATCGATCAACTCCCCTCTCATGTTCTCGAGAAGAAATGGAGGTTCCAGCTCGAAGAACCAGTCGGGCGATACTACCCAACCCATGCATCAATATTTCGAAGGATCAGATGACTTCTGCGACGATCAGTCAGTGATACTTCGATCCAAAATGTTCCAAGGATACCGTCATTTGTTGGAAACGCCCGACTTGGAAGTCTCCGAGCTTAAACTGCTGGAAGAATTTGAAGATCACGGGACCGAATCCGGCACGATGGTCATGGAGATTGACACTTCCAACGATGAAACTCAAGGTTGTGGTAATGAAAACAATACCCATAGCAGTGATCAGCGTCAGAAAGGAAAACATCCCCTTCACCATACTTCAAGTCAAGACCGGGAGCTTGATTTTTTCTTCGAGGAATGCCCCCATCCAGATGAGAAGCAGAGGGCTGAGCTAGGTCGAGAGTTAGGGTGGGAGCCTGGAAAGGTCAATAAGTGGTTTCGTAACAAACGAGCCCGGCTGGGGAATCTACATAGACAGCAAGAGCTAGCGATTCTGAAAGAAGAAAATGAAAAGCTTCGAACAGAAAGCGCTAGATATGAGGAAGCACTGAGCAGCGCCACTTGCCTTGATTGCAATAACCATATTCTCATCAGTGAAATATTCTCCGAAGAGCCACTTCTAGAGATTGGTAGTGCTCATATGTTACAATGCCTTTCGCAATGTCTTCCGGTGCAGTCAGATACCGTCGAAGGCTTACAAGAGCAGTTTCCAACACAATCAGATCTCATAGAGATTAGTCGGCGAGCTGTTCTTGTTGACAAGAAAGCGCGATTTTCTTGGACTGCTGAACTCCATCAGAAATTTGTTGATACAGTTCGACAGTTGGGGATCGACACGGCACGATCAACGCGCATACACGAAATCCTGAACGTGCCGGGACTCTCTAAAGTTAACGTCGCGAGCCACCTTGGATATTTCAAGAGGTTGCTAAAAGAGGGACGGGTGACACTAAGCTCGGATGGAGCTGGTTCGAACTTAAATGTTGGTCATAACTGCAACCACGATGATTGTAGAGCCGGGAACACCCAACCATGTTTCGGTGTTGACGAGACCAGCAACCATGTCACCGACTCCTCTAACCCAAATCAGAACGCTCCACCAAGCAGTCTCAATACCCCTCAAGTGTATATACCGCAGTTCCCGCAAATAGGAACTCCCCAATTTGAGTACCAACCTGTTGCTAGTGCTCTTCCCATGGCAAATCCAACATTTACATGGGACATGTCTACATATTTGCCGGTCAACAAGGGAGGTTCCAGCTCGAGGAATCAAATCATCCAAGGCGAGAGTGATCTATCGCCAGCGGTCGGTGACACTCGACTTGAGCATCAATGGCTCGGAGATTCGAGCGATTTCCTTGGAGAGGAACTCAATTTCTGGCTCGATCAGCCTGAAGCTGGCAGACTCTTGCAATAGTGATACAGAGCCGACGATCAGGTGTTTGATTCAAGGCGCGATTTGTAAAAAAATGTTCGGAGAAAAGAGGATGAATAGCCTGAATGAATGTATTGGCAATCCCATTGTAAGGCTCCCATGGGGGCATTTCTCATTTACGCTTAAAACTAGTCGTACAAAGATCCGCCTTACCTTTTGAGCATCTTTAAGCTCAGGGGCGAGCTCCCCAAGCAATGATCATCGTTCGCAGAGCATAATGGAATCCACCCCTTCAATGCAAAATGCATCTGGCCGCGAAGCCACCCATTTGGTAAAACGATGTATCGTTCCTAAACGATCTCCAATCGGATACCGAAATAATGTCTTCTTTCTTTTCCTTCTCAGATGATAAACATGGATAAATCACTTAAGGAGTCATGCGTTCAAATAGCAGAACAGACGCTGCCCAGCTGGGGGCAGATGAACCAGTGATGTTACAAACACTCCAAGCATGGATAGGCGGATTTGATAGATGTTGTTCATATCAACACGCCACATCAGAATGGGATGAAAATCAAGAGTAAAGTTGTATCGTCCCAATTTGTCTTGAATTCGAGGATATGAATTGATACTTGTTGTCTATCCTTGGCAGGGGAGTCGCCTTGCAGAGGAACAAGTTCTTACATCCCATGTACTACTCGTCAGAGTACATGACCAAGGGTAGGATGTATCGTTTCGATTTTTGAAAAATTTGTGAACCTACAATGATATGCTTTCTTTACATTTGCAGGGGTCTGCAGCCGCGACAGGTAGGTAAGTATCCCTTTCCCAGTTAGCTGGAGATAAAGAATGTTAAAATCCCTTTAGCCGTCATGGAAATTATCCAATGCATCGATGTTCATGATTTAAATCGGGAGGTTGCCCAAAGCATGAATAAAACATGCACGATACATCACAAAATCCCCTCGATGGATAAATTTTGGGAAAGAAAGAAATGAATTTTTCCAAATATGATTATTTGTCAAATCATTCAAAAGGAAGTTTACTCAAAAGAGAGGCGAACCCAGTCCAAACACATCCTACATACACTTGAGAGATGAGGGAAGTGAATCGGATGGCAAAATCTGTACCTACGGAGGTAGGGACCATTCGCAGCGATTACATGGATTGGGACGACGGAGGCGTTCGTTTCATATCCCCTAAACACTACAGGTAACCGTTGATAACCCCTTGAACGGCGATTTTCATTCTTAACCCTGTCAAGAACCACCCCACATCGGGGCAAAATGGAGGTGAGTCCAGCAGCATCAGGAGGAAATGGTTAGAAATTTTCTTGCTCGGACTAACATTAATCTTTGTGTGTTGTTTATATGGTAATCCAAGTGCCATAGGATGATGAGGAGCATTCATTTCTCTATCCCACACACCGAATCCTTTGCATAGCCAAGTTGAGCCTGCAAAATCATTTCATAAACCCGTTGGTGATCATTGCACTTTCCAAGACGGATGCGACATCACTTCAGAAACGAGGGAGTTCAAGACCTAGGGTTTACGAAAAAGCTACTAAGTCGATACTCAAGCGTGCTAAGAGCCAAGTCATATATCTAGCACAATTGCCAAGCATCCCGCTTGCGACAAGGGATTAAAGAAATCCCCAGCATCAAATAAGAAAAAGCAAAGTGCCTGGTAAAAGCAAGGCCGATGCTCGCATAAGCTGTTTGATTGATCCCCAGTAAAGTCTGGTCGGGAAAAGAGGAAATTCCTAAAAGAGTAGTATCAAAAGGGCTACTCCCCAAATGGCGTCAAGCGCGGAGCAAAGATATAGAGAGAATTATCGGTCTCTGAATGCAACAAGAGACGCTCTCTAAAGGACTTATGCACACCTCAAAAGCGGTTGCACACCTCAAAAACTGAATATGCAGAATGGAAAAGACAGGTGACGAATTTGCAATGATCACCAATGTCAATCCCCTCATAAATTCTGGGCCAAAAACAAGCCTTTTTCGGTCCCCAATCCTACCAATGTCATAACCCTGAAACAGTCTTCTCTGACTAAGACATTTGGGTTAACATATAGCTTAGCTCGAAGAAGTACGAGCAAGACTATTTCTTTCTCATTTTGCAGGGTTCTCGACTTGTAAACCCGGAGCATATGGTGAAGAATTTCATTCAAATGACCTTGACTCAAAAGTGAGTCCCTCTTGAAGATCAATAACCAAGCCCAACATTACGGTCCCATGGAAGACCTCCCGACCGATCAAAATGTATGCGCTGCGAATGATCCTAAAACCTAGGCACAGGTTAATAGGAAGTTGGCGCATTCCTTAAGACCATTATCACAGAGCGGTGAGGAGCCCTCTTGGATGAGAAATTCTCCAATAGATGTTTTGAACAAACTCTTTTTGGAAATTTCAAATTGTTTGATCCAGATTTTCCGTGCAAGGGATTTGTGATCACATTTGCATGTTGCAAGAATGCTTTGGACAACCTCCAGCATCAAAATGCACATTTCACAATTAAAACTTAAGTCATACGGTTTTTGTCAAGTGGACAGCCGTGGTCTTCCCAAAAATTACTAACGTTTTCTTGGTGAAGAAAAATCTTTCAAGCTCAAACTTCTGCAGGATACCTGAAGAACCCAGCTCCTAGAATGTCGCCTCAGCAGACTCAAGTGAAGCTTTGTCAAAATAAAATCTTTCACTGCTTCAAAAAACTGAATTCCCGACAAACTTCGGGATCTCTAAAAAAAGAGGGGAAGAAAAACTCTTTTAAAAGAAAAAGTCCTATCAGACGTGGAGAACCCTCGTCATGAGACCCTTTTTTTTAAAAAAAAAAAAATCTAGGCAGTCTCATCGGACGTGGAGAACCCTCGTCATGAGATCCCTTTTCAAAATTCAAACAGTCTCATCGGACGTGGAGAACCCTCGTCATGAGACCCCTTTTTAAAAATTAGGCAGTCTCATCGGACGTGGAGAACCCTCGTCATGAGACCCATTTTCAAAGCAAACTGAAGGTAGAAACCGCCTGAAGGGTCAAACTCAAGGTAGAAACCGCCTGAAGGGTCAAACTCAAGGTAGATACCGCCTGAAGGGTCATCTTAAGGTAGAAACCGCCTGAAGGGTCAAACTCAAGGTAGAAACCGCCTGAAGGGTCAAACTCAAGGTAGATACCGCCTGAAGGGTCATCTTAAGGTAGAAACCGCCCGAAGGGTCAAAACCAAGGTAGATACCGCCTGAAGGGTCATCTTAAGGTAGAAACCGCCCGAAGGGTCAAAACAAAGGTAGAAACCGCCTGAAGGGTCAAACCAAGGTAGAAACCGCCTGAAGGGTCAAACCAAGGTAGAAACCGCCTGAAGGGTCAACTCAAGGTAGAAACCGCCTGAAGGGTCAAACCAAGGTAGAAACCGCTTGAAGGGTCAACACAATGGTAGAAACCGCCTGAAGGGTCAATCCAATAGCGAAAATCACTTAAATGGTCAACTCAATGGTCCGATCCACCATACGGATCAAAATCCTTGGCAAATCCCAAATGGGGCGCGTCTTCCTTAGATTCCTATCAGTTAGGAATCTCATTATGGTTTAACCTACCATACGGGTCAGAGCTTAAACCTCTCTAGGACACTCTAGAAACGAGTCCCTAGAAATTCTCTGGAATCCATCAGACACTGCGAAAATCGCACAAACATCGAATAGGTAAGTGGCAGGTATATCTCTCTACTATCTCACTCTCTCATGTCAAATAAATGTTTCCCCTTTCAAGAAAGAGCATACATCGACAAGCATAAAAAAAACGGATGTCATGACTCCTTTTCCTTTAGTTTCACGAGTCGAGTCGATCAGGACTCAGGTGTCACCTTGTCTTTGAGAGAAACCTCTGAGGGGATTCCTCTGATGAGATTCCTCTCAAAGAGGGGCAGCTGTTGACACCTAAATTTTGATCAACCTTTTTCTTCCTCTATTTTTCAAAAATTCATAGAAAATTCATAAAAAGCTAAAAAATTACAAAAACCAACTTTGGTAGCCTTGGCCAAGCTAAAGGGACCATTTTGGATAAAAATATATTTTTTCATATTTTTCCTATTTTATTATTATTATTATTTTCGAAAAATATAAAAATAAAAATAAAATAAAAAAAGTAGTATTCGAGGTCACAAAAATATATACAAATAGTAGGTATTTTTATTTTTAATTTTCTTTACTTTAGGACCTCATAAAACAGTAAAATTCAGGTTCCATTTTAGGTGTTCATTGATCACCGTAAAATTGAATTTGACAAAAATATTAGTAATGATTAAAAGGAAAAGGAGTGAAAACATCATCATTTAAAAGGAAAAGGGAACTAATCATTTTGTCTTCGCTTTTGATTATTTTATTATTATTTTTTTACTTTTTAGTATTTTATTATATTATTATTATATTATTATATTATTATATTTTTTTATTACTTTACTCTCCTCCCCTCTCCTTCATCACCCGCAGCATTCCTCTTCTTCTTCCTCCTCCTTCTTCTTCTTCTCTTCTTCTCTTCTTTCTTTTCTTCTCATTTTTTCATCCTCCCCTAGATTACGGCGACCACCCTCACCGCCACCTTGCTCCGCCACCCTCCGACGCCGTGCCGAGATCCCGTCCGTCTTGCTGTTTATCACGACCTCGTGGAGCTCCTAGATACCGCAATCCCCCTCCATCTTCCTCCTCTATTTCGCCCCCTGCCACGTCGTCGCTCTTCGTCGTCGCCGCTTGGCCACGAATCCATCGTGTTCGGGCCGATCCCGGCCGTGGGCCGATCCCGTGGGCCGGTGGCCGTGCGCCTCGGCCATGGCCGAGGCCGTAGGCCGGTGGCCGTGCGCCTCGGCCATGGCCGAGGCCGTAGGCCGGTGGCCGTGCACCTCGGCCATGGCCGAGGCCGTGGGCCGAGGACGTCGGCCGAGTGGCCGTGAGTCTCGGCCATGGGCCAAGGCCGTGGGCCGAGGCCGTAGGCCGTGGGCCAAGGCCGAGCCCATGGCCGAGGCCGTGGGCCAAAGCCGTGGGCCAAGGCCGTGATCTTGGGCCGAGGCCGTGAGCCCATAGCCGGTCCATGGCTGAGTGAATTGGCCCGTTTCCGAGCCGGGATTTATTTATTTTTTAAATTATTATTATTTATTACTGGTCTTAAAACTTGTAAAATTGATTGTTGACATTTTGATGTGGTGATCGACAGGTGATGTGCATGGAGATGGTCGCAGGCTGGGGCTGGGCGATTGAAGGCCGGTGTCCAATCCGGTATGTTTTACGTACCCGATCCGTGTATTAGGGTTATTTTTCTAAAATGTCGCCATTATAGATTTGGTTTGCATGTATTTATCTCAGTTCAGTAGTTAGCTTATTTATCTGGTTGAGTGTTGTCTATTGCCAATGATATGCTTTTTGTTAAAATATTTTCTGAAAATATAAAAAAATATTAATAAATCAGAAAATGCCAAAAAAATGGAAAAATTAAAGAAAAACAAAAAAATTGAGAAGAATTGCAGAAAATTACTAAAAAAATTCTAGAAAATTCCCAAGGCTGAAAATGATCAAAAGAAATTGATTGGTTGTCGTTTTTTTTAGGATTTTCTCCCATTTAATCCAAAACGACGATTTTACCCCTCAAAGGGTAAATCGTCTTTGATATTCCGATGAATTGTGGAAATTGCTTAGAATTTGGCGATGAGCCAGATAGGTGGCTAAACCTTATGTCTAGGATTTCCACATTTCATTCTCATTTTTAGAAAATGACGATTTTACCCTTCGAATGGTAAATCGGTTTCTAAAATTCCAAAAAATCATGAAAATTGCAAAAAAAATAGGAAATGGGTCAATTGAGTGACCAAACCTATTTTTGACATCGTTTTACTCCGAATTCATTCCGAAATGATGATTTTGCCTTTTTTGGGCAAATCGTCCCTTTTGTCTCAAAATTACGACTTTACCCCTTATGGGTAAAATCATGTCTAAATCATTCCTAAGCTTGATTGATACTTATTTAGGTTAATAGAGCCTTCTTATGAGTGTCATGTTGATTTGATGTGTTTACTTTGCACACTTGGATTCATTGATTTGCGCCTTTTATTATTGATTGTGATTGCCAGGATAGTCATTCCTATTTGCATGAATTCCTAGATTTAGGATTCATATTCCACTCATCTGCATGAAATCTTAGGTCAGAAAATTCAGTTAATTTAGGTACCGAAAGGGCGTCAACTCTGACAGTTGGCGTAACTAAGTCCCCGAACCCATTTCTCTGGTTATCGCAGAATTGAATAGAAACTCTCGACTATTCAATAGGGTGGTCCAATCATACCCTCCAAAAAATGATTGGTGGCGACTCCATGGCATGCACACTTAACACATGTCACTAGACCACACTGAAGGTCGACTACGTATACCTCCGTTGCGATTTGGGTAACGGGCCTTGGGAGAGGCCCGCGTCTGACCAGACTGGACGGCCCATTAGCCCTCGAGAGCCCACGGCGAACCTCGAGAGGGTCGCGACAGTTTTCTCCAAAAATTTTACCCGTCAAGGGGATTTTATGATGCACCATGCACGTTCTTATTCATGTTCAGACAACCTCCTGTTTCGAAACATGAATGTCAGTGAAATTTGAATTCTATGTCTTTTCTAGACATTAGATTCCGAAAGCTTTTCTTTTCTTTTTTATTGTTCAACATCTTCAATGGATTGGGGAGATGGATACTTACCTGTCCCCCGCGGCTGGAGATCCCTGAAAATGCGGAAGAAACATGTTATTGTACGTTCATGAATTTTTCAAAAAATTAGAACGATACATCTTACCCTTGGTCATGTATTCCAACGGGTAATACATGGGATGTGAAAACCTGTTTCGCCTTGATGGCGAGCCCCTGTCAAAGACGGGAATTAGGTGTCAGTTTGCGTTCCAAAATTCAAGGCAAATTGGAACGATACAGCCTTGTTCTTGCTTTGTGTTTCCATTTGAACACAAACGCGCGGCTTGCAGAAGTCGGCCATCTATCTTGTGGCCGTGATCCCTCTGTTTGGTTGGCGATGAATCATTCTCCAGGATTTGCCCCATAGGAGATCCATTTGTGTTTTTGGACGCATTCCAGCGCCACTCTTCAGAGTTCCTTTTATTCAAGGAAAAAGGAAATTGTTATCGGAATGCATGTCAAAGCATGAAGTGCGGAAGCGATACTTTTTACCCTCCACTCAGTCTTATAATCGAAGACCATTTCTTGGAGTCCTGACTTCTAAGGTCGATAATTCTATTTGCCTCCTTGTCGGCGAGTTCTTTTATTTTGCGGCTTTCTGGTGCCAACAATTTTTTGTCCATCTTGACGGTGAATCCCTCCATTTGAACGCAAATGTGAGGCTTGTTGAAGTCGGCCATCTAGCTCGTGGCCATGATCTATCCATCTGTTTGGCAACGAAACCTTTCTCTAGGATTTGCACTGGATGAGATCAATTTGTGCTTTTGGACGTATTCTACGTCATTTTCTAGGGTTCCGTTTCCTGGCAACTTGCTTCTTGCAACGGATATTTCTTTTCGCCTCCACATCGGGCGAGATCCTTTCTTTTGTGGCTTTTGGGCGTCAGTAATTTCCTGTTAAATGAGGGAAAAACTCATGTTAAGCCTATGATCTTCGAAGATTAGATTGGAACGATACAAAGTTACCGTTCACCCAAATTAGTATCTTGGGGGTTTGATTTTGATGCGGACAACTCTGCTATCGCGTCCATTGACTTTGCTGGAGAAGACACATCTTTCTTTGTCCAGCGCGAAACTGATTCACTTGCCCCAGTTGGGTGTGATTTTTCGTAGCTAGGTGACGCTTGCCCCAGCTAACTTCATTTTGCATTTTGCTGCAATCCTCATCCTCTTTGGGGATGTCTTCTCTCCTGGGATTCCTGATGACGCCTTACTGACGTATTCCTTTCCTTCGTCGATTATTGACGCTTCTCATTTGATGTGGATGATGGATGCTGCTTCATCTCGTCTGTATTTGTGGGTGTTGTTCGCGAGACGATCCTCAATCACGTCGACAACTGCTTTGCCCCAGTTGGGCGGTGTTCATCTTGGCAGCGTGCCTTGGCATTCCCATGCTCCTAGACGATTTTCAATCCGATTTGAAGACATTCATGCACCTGCATATGAAGAGACAGGTGTGGGGATTTATCTGGCTTGATTTGAAATTTCAGGAAGGAGGTACTCCCTTCGAGACTTCGTCCTTCCAATATTTGAAGGAGCAGTGTTTTCCAAGTATTTTGCCCCAGTGAGGCTTGTCTTGGTGTTTGTCGTCTCTGGGTTTGATAACCCTGGTTCGATGCACTTTCATGGGGGATCGTGAGAATTTGCCCCCGGCTTGGCTCCTCGAAGCAGGTGGGGGAGCCCGCTCTCATGAATTTTTGTCGATTCTGGTCATCTATCTCGATTGCCAGATTCTTCGATTATTTTTTCTCTGTCCCTAGATAGCCTGACAATCTGGGGATTTGTCATGTGGCGGTTTGGTGATTCTCTCGATCGCAGTCGCCATTTGAGATGTTCGATGTTCCCCTATTGAAAAGAAGAAATCTCATGAGTAAAGGGCATGTATAATTGACTATTGGAGTCGATACAATTTACCCTTGAAATTTATCCTGCGGGAACCGGCATTTCTCCCTTTGGGCTCTCTGTATGCAGGATATGTGCATGATATGCATGATGCATGTTATGTGTGCCAGCAACGAAACATGAGTTCGTGCTTTTCACTCTATTCAGAGAAAGCATTTTTATCAGATATGTCAATCTGGAAAACTTGAATTTTTCTTTTTAAGTGTTCTTTTCACAAAGATTTCTAAATGATGGAAAACTTCTTCAGGTTTTCTCAAAGGTTTTGTTCACAAATTGAGCTATTAGAATGCTCTTAAAAATATTTAGCCAAAATGCATGTCTGAGATGCCATGAAAAGGGGTACTCCTTGTTTGTCATTTGAAGGCATTGCTTCTTGGGCCCTTTGCTTCTGTTCCCAACCTGAAAGGAAAAAGAAATGAAACATTATTCTCATATCAAGAAAATAATCATTTTGGAACGATACGTCCTTTTACCAGAATCAATGGCTCCGTATCGTCCTCCTTCTCATTTAGAAGGGTTTGATGTGTTTTGTCTTTGATTGATTATTCCACTTCATCATGATTCATGGGTGATAACTGCTTCAGGGACTTCCCCTACGTATCCCCATGGTGAATTCGGCATATCCTACATTCGGTACCCTTTCTGGGTAAAGAGTGATTTGCCCCCAGCCACTGGACGCTTTGTCTGGGGCTGGCCGATTTAGTTGTAGGCGATCTGATCATGCCGTATCGGTGCATTCCTACTTAGTTGAAGTCGATCCACTCCGTGTCAGGTGATTTTGGCACTTCGCACCTTTCAAAGATCTCAGCAGATGATATGCTGCTAGATGATATGATCCTACGATCTTTCGAAGATCTCAGCGTTTGATATGCCGCCTTGTTTGACACTTTTCAGCTTTGCCGCTACGTTTCGATTTCTTCATGCATCTTTTGCCTTGTTATCATTTCATGACGTCCCTTGAGCGTTCTGCTGTTTGACATCAGCAAGCACGGGTTTACTTGTGGCTGAGTACTTCAACATCCTGGAGTGTTACTTCACCAGCAACAATTTTCTTCATTGTGTCTTGTCGTATTCACCTTACGCTTTAACAATCTTTTACTCCACCCCCGCTCTGGTCACTTCTGGCATCCAAGATGCTGGAAATTTTTCAATGGCCCCGTTCATTCTCGTCATCACCTGCAAGAACGAGAAACCATATCAACTCGTGAACCAGTCAATCCGATTTGGAACGGATACAGCTTTTTCGACTTAGGGAGAGCCAATCCTAATTAGGTTGCTCCTTCTTCATAATTTAATTCATTTTGTCATTGCAATCCCAACGGGTGACATCTGCTGAAGGCACATTTCTTTCCGTCTTGTAGGGAAGACAAATTTTCCTTCGTTTATCTTTGACCCTCTTATCCTGTAGACAAAAGACATAAAGGTCCCCGTAAGGTATAACATTCGAAGGGCTTATTGGAACGATTACAGTTTCACCATTGTTCCATGATCATCTTGCATGTGATCGGATGAGGACATTTTCGACAAATGTATGCCATGTAAAACATGTCCCTCGTGTCTATCCATAAATGGATTTTCCTTCTCTACCTGTTTTTCACCTGGGAGGAAAAGAAAGGAAATATTATGCGGGTATTTGATTGAAAATCAATTAGGAACGACACGTCTTTACACTTGATCCGGCTGCCCCGGTCAGGTGGCGTCTGGCCTAGTTGAGTGGGATATGCCCCAGCCGACTGCTTTGATCCTTTCACAATTTTTACGGTTCCCTTTTCAATTAGGGGATATCTGCCGTTCGGAGCTTCCTGTCTCTTTTCATCTTGGCGGGCTTTGCCCCAGTATGTCGTCTTAGTGAGAAGTTGACTCCTTTGTCTGTCTTCAAACATCCATCCTAGTGGCTCGAGTTGTCGACTAGCTTCGATATTCTTGAAGGACCACTCCTGAGGATCAATAAAACACAATCAACAAATTTTCAAATTTAAAGAGATTAGATTACAACTAATTCTCTTCCGCATGTGGCTTCTTTGATTGCATGCTGTTCCACGCCTTGAAAGATGGCAAAATGCCCTCATCAGTTGACTATTTTTCTTGAGAATTCTCTGGTATTTCCTCATCAGTTGACTCTCTAGGGTGGTCCAGCGCTTTTAACTTGCGACTGCTTTTTCACATAAGTCTTTGGATTTTGATTCTGGAAATTACCTGTTCGAATGACAGGAAGATGTCAGAAAGGGAAGTAAAGCATAAATCCTTTCAATTTTAGGCTTTCTTGTGAATAACGAAGATAAGGACTTTTACACAAGCCTTAACCTCATGTGAGAAATTCTTATCGATGTTTTTCAAGAGAAAACATAAAACTAAAAGGAGCGTAATCCATGGTTATCACTTTTGGCAAATCCCCAGAAAATCTGTGGAATTTCCAAGAAGATAAAAATGCAATTCCAATGTGTCCTGAATTCGATAGGAAATAGGACATCCAAATTGAAATGATTTCCCGAAGGTAATTTGGATATCATGTCTCCTCTTGAATTCAGGAAACATGGACGACTTTAGTTAATTACCAAGGATTACCAATGATGCATGCTATAGACCGGTTCAATTCCATGTCCGGCGCACCATGAAATGAATGTTAGATTCTCGTACTTGGGTTAAACATGCCAAGTGTGAGTTCTAACGAAAATTTCATCTAGGTGAGACACGCAATTGAACCGAAAAATTCGAATGGTTGAGAGAAATTCCAGTGTCACGTTCCAATGTCAAGACACTTAGACAAGACTTAGGAATCGATGTGTAAAAGATAGATGGGGGACCCACAGACGGGTGCTCCTTACAGACTCGATGATCCTAATAAAAGAAAAGGGACGACTGGAACGTGACCCTTAATAACCTAAAGAGATGCCCCAAGTCGGGTCTTCGGGGGACGACGTTTGATGTCTTCGGACTGGCTATTTCGGGTCTTCGTTTTCATCAGATACCCTTTTGATAATGTCCGGCAGGTGTCTTGGATTTGCTGTTATCGCATATCCTTCAACTATCGGTATGGTTACTGGATCATTCCTTGGACAGTTCGAAGAGGGTAAACTCCGTTGAATGTCCCGACAGTCCGATGGCGGATGACGCGTCGCTCATATTTGGGTACGTCCGGGATGTGGGACCGACTTGGAGAGATCATCTCTTCTATCCGTACTCTATTATTGGAATTAGACTCAACCATCGGATTTGATGAATGCAACATGTTGTGCAAAATGAAAGGTTGCAAGTGAATTTAAATAGAAATGGCAGGACCTTACCATGAGAGGTACCCAATGATTTTTTGGTTTTGGGTATACCAACCATCCATATACATGCGCGTGAGACAAGTGAGGCTCGACTCTAAAAATCAAAATGGCTTAGGTGAAGAACCTAGAGGCTTCCCTCTATCCAAGTCGATAAATTCGTCCATGAGCGCAATCCACAACAAATGGATAAAAGTCTCGACTTGGATAGTGAGTGGGATCGAATATGGTTGACCCCAGCGCAATCCACGCTAGAGCGTTGCATATCGATCCCTGATCTATGGCTACCTAAAAAGGTGATTTCGCGGCCTGGGTTTGGGCGCTTTGTGCAAAGTGTCGTGATCCTCAAATATGCAGTGAATCATGCGCAACAATTTATATATCAATCAGCGCTTCAAATCACCCATATAACATACATTCCTACGCCCATCCTGCATAAGACAATGTTAATCACAGACTACACCCCTTATCACTCCAATCTGCAAAAACATATAACACCTATTATGAGCGGACTTACCTCACCTTCAAGAGCGCCTGCAGGGTTAGAAAAATCACTCAACGTTTTAATTACGGCCTAAGTCCACTTGAGGTCCAGAACCTAGTGTTCTAGAACAATTTCCCCAGTGGAGTCGCCAGCTGTCGCGACCCGTCCGAAAATCAACGGACGCGGGCTAATGGATTACCGATCGCGGGCTTTGGATCGGCGCGGGCCCTCCCAGGCCCATACCAAATCGCGGCGGGTGTATTTTTTAAAGGATTCGACAATAAGAGTCGATCGCTTTCGACCTTAGTGTGGTCGTGGTGGCATGTGCAACTTGTGCATGCATTTGGAGTCGCCACCGGTCTTTCTTGGAGGGTAGACCGGAAACCTTATTGACCGATTGGGAGAGATCGATCAGTTCTGCGGAACCAGAGATTTTGGGTTCGGGGACTTGGTTACGTCGGTGTCATTACCAACGCCCTTTCGGTACCTAACGCGAGTGATTTTCCTGACTAAGAGTTCATGCAGGCGCAATTTTGGGTGAGATAGGTATAGTTCAGGTTTCATGCAGATTGGAAGACTATTCCTATCGAATCTCAGTCAATGTAATGAAAGCGCAAGTCAAGTGCATAAATAAATCATGTCAATGCACATCAATTTCAATCATTGGCCTCCTAGTATAGCCATAAGGGCTTAGGGAAGATGTGATTTAGGGCTAGGGGTAAAATGGGAAGATTTGGAGACAATTAGCCCGAAGGGCAAAATTGTCATTTTTGGAAGGTTTGGATACCGAATTACCCAAAATATTCCATGGCCAGTTGATTGTGGCCATTTCCCATTTTTGAGGATTTTTTTGGAATTTCTTGATTTTTCTTCAATTTTTGGAAGACAATTCGCCCAAGGGCGAAATCGTCATTTTCAAGAAGGTTCGGGGTTCAAAACACCCGAAATGAGTCTTGGCCAGTTGTTTGTGGCCATTTCCTATTTTTTTGGATTTTCCTGGATTTTTTAGAAATTTTTTTGGAAGACGGCTTGCCGAAAGGGCAAAACCGTCGTTTTTGGAAAGATCGGGGGTCAAAAGACCCGAAACAGGTAATGGCCAGTTGAATGTGGCCATTTCCTATTTTCTGGAATTTTTTTAGAATTTTTCTGAATTTTTCTAATTTTTTTGAATTTTTTTATGATTTTCTATTTTTTATTGATTTATTGATTATTTTATTATTATTTATTATTTTCCGAATTTTTTAATATTTAAAAATATTTTCCGGGCCGGGTCAAACCCGGCCCACGCCTCTCGGGCACCCGGCCCGACCCTAGGGGTTGAAACCGGCCTAAAACGACACCGTTTTATATTTTTAAATATTTTTTCTATTTTTTTAAACAATTTTTGGATTTTTTATCTATTTTATTTAATTATCCGAAAATTCCCCGAATCCGACGGCTCTCATCGCGCCACGTGGCCGCATCCTGTGCGTCTGATCTTCCACTAGATCGGACGATCCATAGAGAGCCACGTGGCTCAACCACAACCGTAGGATCAAAAATCAATTTATTTTCCTTTTTATAAAACCAACGGATCGAACGGTCCGCAGTGTGCCACGTGGCCACCTTCGGCACGTCCGATCTAACATTAGATCGGACGTTGCACAGCGTGCCACTTGGCACAATCTCGGCCACCGGATCGATTATTCAAAAATCAATTATTTAATTTCCCAAAATTCTAGGATCGCGACACGTGTTGCGATCCGGTCCGTCCATTTGTTTTGTTTAAAAAAATACTTGGACCGGCCCCACCCGGCTGACGTGGCTGCCTACGTGGCACGCCACGTCGGCCGTTGACCGTTGACCGGCCGGAGGGTCGCCGGAGAAGACGATGAACAGTGAAAATTCCGGCGGGAATAGTAAAAATTCCGGCGAGGTCGCCGGAAAATGCCCAAAATTGACCAAAACTCAGAATTTTTTGGGGATTTTCGCACCACTAGACTCCCTAACATTTCAACATTAACATACAACAAAATGAGGGCCATGAGCACGTCGGAAATGGCCGAACCGGACCTCCCCGGAACCGGCGCCGGCGGGAGAAAATTTTCAGAAATTTTTTATCGTTCAAAGCTTGTTCTACCCATTCAAGAAGCGTCTAAATAAGGTTTAGGGACTCACCTTAGGTCTCTTAGGCGTCGGCGACCGTGGGCTTCGCCGGACCGAGCTCTCGGCTCGGGTATGCGTCGGGGAGCTCCGGCCATGGTTTCCCGGCACGTTTCAATGCAAAATAAATAGCAAGGTAGGCGGAGGGATGGTGTTAGAGGAGTTTAGGAACCAAATGCGCAACAAATAAGGCTCGGGGAGCCTCGGCCGAGACTCAAAAAATGCAAAGCCCATTTGGGCATTTCGTCGAACACCCGGCGTGCATAAGAAAAAATGAAGACCGGGGAAGATACCGACCTGTTTCGGGCGTCGCCGGCGACTGCGACTGCTTGGAAGGTCTTGCTTCAGGTTCTCTAGAGCTCCCCCGAAATCCTTCTCGCTCGAACTCGCTTCACCTCCCCTCCCCGGCCGATTCTCGGTTTTAACCGAATCCCCCGCGGATTTCGTGGCCGACCGGCGACCTCGACGCCCGCTCCCTCTCCGGAACACGAGCCTCGGTCTCCACTCATGTCCCCCACGTTCATTTGCCTTCTTTTTCTTCAAAAATTGCGCCCCCCCCCCCCACGCTGCCCATCTTCCCCTGCCTTGCTGTTCAGTGTATTCTGCACACGGTCTGCAACAATGTTGCAGACCCGGGTCGGACCGGGTCGGGTCGGGTCGGACCCGCCCGACCCGGTTCGACCAAATAGTCAAATTGACCCCCAAAATGATCTCTTTTCATGAAATTGATGGCAAAATCGGATTCCTTGACATGTTTTCCATCAAATATGGGTATTTTCGTGAATCAATTTATTGAAATTATGTGAAAACCCCAAATTGTCCCTAGGATCCGAAATTTAATTTCGCCAAATCGAAGGCCTAAACGATCGAATTAGCCAAAATTGAGCCCACCAATGGATTCAGCATGATGAAAACTGTTGGGTAGAGGTGTTTAATTTTAATGGGTGTGCCCGTGTGAAATTTAATTTCAAAAATTGTGAAACCGGGGACTAAATTGAAAGATTTTTATGCAATTAAGCCCTTTTGGTTAAAATTGATCAAATTGGAGGGCAAATTGACCCAATTGCATTTCAATACTTTGGAGTCCAATGTCATAGATTATAAAAACCGAGAATTGAGAATTAAAAAACTCGAAAAGGATTTTTTAGGCCCGGTTCGGGATTAGGTTTGTGAAGGAACCCCATGAACCAAGACACATTTCCCTAATAAAAAAGTGAAAATATTAAATATATAATTAAAATAAAATTTCTGAATATTTTTGTGTAATTTTCTGACCACGGATGGTATTTTTTCTATTTTTTGGGTATTTTTATAATTAAATAAATTCCAAAAAATATTAAAAAATTCAAAAAATATTTTTTGTTCAAAATTGGTTCCTAAGGCTAGGCTAAGGCTTCCAAAGTTGATTTTGCAATTTTTTGACCTTTTTTGCTATTTTTAATTATTTTTAGAAATAAAAACTAAAATAAAATATGGTCAAAAATCAGGTGTCAACACCTAAGTCTCCCTCTTCAAGTCCCGAACTCTTTCAAATCGGTGCCATGATTCGTCACCCCTGTCATTCGCCATGTGATACGAGTCGATACTTGGCTGAGCCGGATGTCTACGGGGGATCCTGATACAATCACAAACCAGGGTGGTTCAATCTGGGTATCCTTGGGGCTCCACCTTTGTTAAGCCTTGATAGATAGAAATCGAACCTCACGTCACATTTCATCTTATGTGATTGGTCATTTCAGACGTCCCAAAAGGCGGTACTCTCTTCAATCTTTATCCTCCTGCTTACTTATATTTTCGGGTCGGTCCATGACTATGTTTAGGCGAATACTTTGCATGGTTGGATTTTTTAGAGTGTATTCTGGGCATTTTCGAGTCTAGTGTCTAAATGGGAAACGTTCCTAACATTTTGAACTATCATCTTTAAAATTTCGAGACTGATCCATGGTGTTTTCCATTTATTAATGAATTTTCATTAAGAATCATGTAAGCTGGAATTTCGGCAGTTTTGTGGTGCCCATCTTTTCTTGCCGATTACTATTTTTAAATGACCTCCTTTGCTGAACCACCGAACATGAAAGTTGTAAGTTAAGTTTTTATCTAATACCCTGAAAAATTCCATATTTTAATTCACATTTTAAGGAGGTCCTTCGTTCATTTAACAAAGACCGGTCGAGACGGTTTTTTGGATGAAAATTTCTCAAAGATGTAATAAAATGTATTGATTGGTCCATTTTCGACCTAAGGTTCAAACACGAAAGTTATTCATAATTGTGTCCCGTATCAGCTGGTAAAATTTGGGAATTTTTTGATCAACGTGTGAATTATGACGAATTTTACCGTAAACTTCGACGAAACTGAAAAATTTCCTGACTCAGTTCTCTGCTCATAGTTGTTTTGTTCGTCAAGTCTAGAGGGTTGTCATGGGCCGACTCATGATCATTGTGCATTATACTAATCTTCGTGTGATCTTTCTTACAAGGTAATCTATTACGGATACCCCACGTGCACCAATAGTTACTCGATCCAAGGCAAGGAAGATGGCCGATGATGCTGAAATGGCGGCTCGTGTTGAAGCGCAAGTAAAAATGCAGATCAAAGAAGAAATGAAGGATATGAAAGACCAGATGGCTATACTGACTCAAATGATGACCAATTTTATGATGGTTCAAAGACAAACCCCAATGGCACCCATGATTCAACCTCCGATGGTTATTGATCCTCAAGTGAGCATACAAGGCGATAAGGCATTGAATGACATGCCACCTCTTGAAGATGATTTACTTGGAGCTCAAGGTAACAATGCACCTCTTGGAAATGTTCCTCCACCTAGGGTCCAAGGCGTCACTCAACCACCAAGGAATGTCATTTTTCCCACAGCTCAGATCGTCACGCCATCTGTGATTTCCCCTCCACAACCCAGTGTTGTAGCTGGCATGTCTGTTGACACCTGATTTTTGACCATTTATTATTGTGATTTTTATTCTTTAAAATTAATTAAAAATATCAAAAAAGGTCAGAAAATCACAAAATCAACTTTGGAAGCCTTGGCCTAGCCTCGGGGACCAATTTTGAACAAAAAATATTTTTTGGTATTTTATAATATTTTTCGAATTTATTTAATTATAAAAATACCCAAAAAATCAGAAAAATACCATTCGTGGTCAGAAAAATACACAAAAATATTCAATAATTTTTTTTTTAATTTCATCTTCAAGTGTGTCACCTTAAATCTTGAAAATTCGGCTCGGGTCACTATGTTTCTTCACAAACATAAACTCGAACCGAGCAAAAAAATTCCTTTGCGAGTCTTTTAATTTTCAATTCTCACTTTTTATAAGCCATGACATTGAATCCTAAAGGCTAGAAGTGCAATTGGGTCAATTTGCCCTCCAATTTGATCAATTTTAACCAAAAGGGCTTAATTGCATATTTTTCTTTCGATTAGTCCCCGGTTTCACGGATCTTGAATTTCACACGGGCATACCCATTAAAATTCAACACCTCTACCCATAATTTTCATCATGCCCAATCCATTAGCGGCCTCAATTCAGGCTAATTTGGTCGTTTGGATGTATACGTATACTCTACGTATTTATACGTCATACGTATTTATACGTTATGCATATTTATACTGTTTTTTAACCTCTTTAACTCTTGTAATAATAATAATGGTTATTATTTTTAACACCTTTGTTAGTGGTTTTTTAAATAGCATTTTTGTATTGTGAGTGCTATTGTTAGTGCTATTTTTAAATAGCATTTTTGTATTATAAATTGTGAGTGCAATTGTTAGTGCTATTTTTAAATGACATTTATTTATCATAAATTGTGAGTGCTATTGTTAGTGCTATTTTTAAATGGCATTTATTTATCATAAATTGTGAGTGCTATTATTAGATAGAATTTATAATTGTTAGTGCTATTTTTAAATAGCATTTTTGTATTATAAATTGTGAGTGCTATTGTTAGTGCTATTTTTAAATAGCATTTTTGTATTATAAATTGTGAGTGCTATTGTTAGTGCTATTTTTAAATGTCATTTATTTGTGAGTGCTATTTTTAGAAAGTATTTATTATTTGTGAGTGCTATTTTATAATACAATTTATTGGAAGGAATTTTTGGCTATAAAAGGATGGCAAGAGTTGTGAGGTTGGGGGAGAGACATTTTGTAGAGTGTGCAAATTTTTGAGAGCTTAGAGAGAAGAACACAAACATTCTCTATATTCTCATAATCTTGAGTGAGCAAAATATACTAAGTTCGGAATATTGATTCCGCATATTGCTAGCACAATTGTTGTGGAGTTATTAGTCGTCTCCCCGTTCGTCAATTGGTGGTGCGTCCGAACTAGATGCCTAACACTTGTGGAGGCTGAGATCGAAGAACATCGAACCGACACCTCCGTTCAAGCACGCTACGAGAGGTAATCCATTTACTCCCTTTGAGGCTTTGTGATTTTTTTCGATTGAAATGCACGAAGTACGCCTCTGGAGATACATGTATGGGTTGTTATTTATTTCCGCTACGTGTTACGTGGATCCCAACAGTGGTATCAGAGCCGATCCTTAGGTGTTTTCGTGCATTTAATTGATTTTTTGCAATTTTTGCAATACTATGGCCAATATGTATTAACGAATTGTTCGTCTTACATGGCTAATGGAGGTTGATTATTTTATATGATAAATTAATCAACATAGCAAAAATTGAGACTAAATCAATTTTGAATCGAAAATTTATGGCTATCTTATTTTACGTAAAAATTCTGAATATGATTCAACGTAGAATTTTTATTGTGCCTTCCTAAGTTTTAAATTGTGAATTTATTACTTACGTGGAAGGGTGGTGATCATGGAAAAATCCCTAATCAATGTGATTGATGTGTGTATGAATGTATGGTGATTATTTATATATTTGGGGTTGTAATTATTAATTGGAGGCTGCGTACTCCTTTTATTTTTCATGTAATCTTTATTTTTAGCATAGTCAATTGTTGATGTAAATGCTACGAGGATTACGTGGAGGAGCCTTTTAAGTCGGCGAGCTCTTTGGGGCCCGATTCTTGAAGAGTTCAAGAAACCAAGAAGAAGCGAAGAGCGGCTCTCCGTTATTAAAATATTAAAATGATTAAATGTGGTCTCATTGGCTCGAGACCCATTAAATCATAATTCCATGATCACCACGTAGGATAGATGTTTATGTGATTGGCATCTATTTATTTATTATGATTACGTGAGCAAGTTAAACTGGTTAATGTGCAAAGTCAGACTTACGTCACCCAAAATTGCGCCTGCATGAAATCCTAGTTAGGGAAAATCACTCGCGTTAGGTACCGAAAGGGCGTTGGTAATGACATCAACGTAACCAAGTCCCCGAACTCAAAATCTCTGGTTCCGCAGAATTGATCGATCTCTCCCAATCGGTCAATAAGGTTTCCGGTCTACCCTCCAAGAAAGACCGGTGGCGACTCCAAATGCATGCACAAGTTGCACATGCCACCACGACCACACTAAGGTCGAAAGCGATCGACTGTTATCGTCGAATCCCTTTGAAAAATACTCCCGCCGCGATTTGGTATGGGCCTGGGAGGGCCCGCGCCGATCCAAAGCCTGCGATCTGCACCCTTGTGCGGGGGAAGGCCCGCGATCGGTAATCCTTTAGCCGCGTCCGCTTTCGGACGGGTCGCGACAACTGGCGACTCCGCTGGGGACTTTGTTCTAGAACCTATGGTTCTAGACCCCAAGTGGACTTAGGCCGTAATTAAAACGCTGAGTGATGTTTCTAACCCTGCAGGCGCTCTTGAAGGTGATGTAAGTCCGCTCATGATAGGTGTTATATGTTTTTGCAGATTGGAGAAATAAGGGGTGTAGTCCGTGATTAACATTGTCTTATGCAGGTTGGCGTAGGAATGTATGTTTTGTGGATGATTTGAAGCGCTGATTGATAAACTGTTGTGCATGACTTGCATTGTGGTGATCACGACACATAGACACACACAACCGCGCCTAAAACCCCGGGCGCCCCTATAGGAAAACAATAGAAGGAACTGAAAATGGAATCTCCATGAGGAAAAACATGGGGTAATCCACTTTTCGATTCCGCTCATTTCGAACTATGGATCGGGTCCCAATGCAACGATAGTTGTGCAATGGAATCTACCCTTTCTAGAACTCGAGGTGGGAGCCGTTAAGCCTTAGGAACTCCGCCCTTTAGATGTCGAAACTTCACAAGTTTACATGCGCTTGATCGATGTGTTTGACATATCTTACCCCGTCGAAAGGTCCGTAAGTATCGTCCCTTTCACCTTTTGAACTCAGTATAACTTTTATATATACGTGTTCATTTTCACCATATGCTAAAGCATCTTTCTACCTACTTACAGGTAGGTAGCTTTGAATCACGGAACCAAGAATAACTCGTATTATAACTCGTCTCCGAGCCAGAATGGAGCAAGAGGAGTTGGGATCCCGTGTGGGCAGTTTGGAAGGTCAAATGGCATCAATGGCCACCATGCTAGCAGAAATGAAAGCCATGATGGTGGCTGCACAAGAAAGAAATCATGACCTCAGCCAGGATACTCCGCCCGCACCCCCCAATGCTTCGAATGTGGCGCGAGCTCAGGAAGAGAATGTGGCCGAGAATGTTAATCGAGTGTTAGCAGCTGATGCACTACCGAAGGCCGCGTCTGTAGTCATCGACCTAGAAAAAGACAAAAAGGAGAAACCCCCGGGCAAAATCGAAGAAGGCGCAAAAAGGCTAGCGAAGATAGAGGAATGCCTAAGCAGCCAAGGGTATGAGTTGGCTCGATTTGACAAGATATCACCATTTGCAAAAATTGAAGCGCCGTCAGACTATAAAGAACCCGATTTCGTCAGAAAATACAACGGGACGAGCTGCCCCCGAGCCCACTTAAAATATTACCTACGCAAAATGGCACTTTTTTCTGACTACATTCCCTTGCTGATGAATACATTTCAAGAGAGTCTGGCAGGTGCTGCTCTGGCTTGGTTCATCGAATTAGATTTGGAGGACTATGATGGATGGGAAGACCTGGCAGAGGACTTTTTACATCAATATAAATTCAATACTGCTACAGCACCTTCTAGAGAAGAATTGCTGAGGACCACAAAAGGGAGGAACGAGCCAATTCGCGCCTACGCTCAAAGATGGCGGGCCTTAGCAACACAAGTCAAACCATCTATTCCAGAGGATGAGCTGGTCGACCTTTTCTTAAAAGCATTGCCTTACGAATATTTCGATAAGCTGAACACATCTGGTTGCCAAACATTTGTACACCTCATAAAAATCGCAGAAAGGCTGGAATGGGCGATGAGGGAAAGGAAAACACTAGAAATCGCAGCAAGACGTCAATATCCGGCCCGAAGAGAGAAGGAGGCGGGAGTTGATGTGGCCTTCGTGCCAAACCCACCTAGACCTAAGCAGTTCTCCAATTCAAGTACGGTGCAAGGAAACTCGTCAATGTCGGCATAGAAACCATATGAGCTAAGGAAGAAGTTGCCTCCCAAGCAGTTCACCCCCCTGCCAAGGCCGTTATCGAAATTGCTTCCTATGTTACTAGATGAGCATTTAGTGGCTAAAGAGCCTCCAAGGCCGAATCCGGTGAAATATAATGGGTACGATGAAAGCCAGTCATGTGCCTATCACATGGGAGAGAAGGGCCATAACGTAGACAATTGCATTGTTTTGAAGCACAAGGTGCAAGCCCTTATCGACAGTCGCATCCTTGAATTCGCCAAAACAGAGCCAAACGTGCAACAAAACCCACTTCCTGATCACCAAACCGTAGGAGTGATCTTCGACGACAAAAAGAAAAATTGTTTAAAGATCGGAACAGATTCAGACAAGTTCCGCGTAGAACTTACACACGGGCCTAAAAAACCCAATGATCTGGTAGGAATGGTGGACAGTACAAAGCCTTTGGTCATCAGTTTAACCAAGATAGACAACTGGAAGGGGGATGATGATGGCCTGATTAAGCCAGTTGTAATTCGCCTTACTGACGACAAAGCAGATAATGAGTTGGACACAGAAGTCGAGAAAACCTCACCTGTGGTGATAAAGATTCCTCATGTAGAGTATTATGATCCCAAGAAAGTTCACTGGGATTATGGAACGAGCGAGATCAGTGCCTTAATGCGATCAGGGAAATTTTATGCACCACGAGAAGGCGAACCTGAGAAAAAAGATGTATCTAAAGAGGACGCCGAAAAGCTTTTGTCTATCATTAAAACAAGCGAATTCGAAGTGATAGAACAACTACGAAAAATGCCGGCCCAGATCTCTCTGCTAAATTTGTTCTTAAATTCAGAGAAGCACAAGAAGGCTTTAATGAAGATTCTGAATGAAGTACACGTACCCGAGTCTATTAACGAGGATCAGCTCGAAGACTTTGTTGGCGCTGTTCTGCTGAAAGACCAAATGAGTTTCTCGGATGAAGACTTCCCAATGGAAGGGCGGGCACATAATAAGGCATTATACATAACGGTCAGATACCACGGAAAGCAAGTGTCTCGCGTACTGATCGACAATGGCTCCGCTTTTAATATTTGTCCTCTGGCCACTTTGAGGAATCTGGGTATAAAAGAGGAACTGATCAGGACCTCCAAAGCCAGCATCAGAGCCTTTGATGGAACGAAGAAGGCGGTGGTAGGAGAAATCGAGCTGGACGTTTTCATTGGCCCGACCAAATTTTCTATCGAGTTTCAAGTGATGGACTTACCGAGTGCCTTCGGATTCCTTCTTGGGAGACCATGGATACACGTAGCCGGAGCCGTACCATCCAGTCTGCACCAGAAAGTCCGCTTTGTAGTGGACAACAAAATGATCACTGTGCATGGTGAAGTGGATCTCATGTCATACCAGAATAGTGCCGTTCCTTATGTGGAACCTGAAAATAAAGAGGAGGCGAGTTATCACTCCTTTGACCTGGTGGCGGTCGTTCACACGCCTGTGGGAACCAAGCCGAGGCTCCCTGTCCTCTCCCAGTATGACCTTTTGCCCGGGAAGATATTGCTATCCTATGGGTTCATCCCCGGAGGCGGTCTGGGTAAGCATAACCAGGGGATTCGAGCACCTCTGCAACTAAGGTCAAACGAACACAGAGCCGGCCTGGGATATCCTGGGGAGCGAAATTGGCATCATGTTGGGGAAAGCCGCCAAGGAGGCCGAGGTGTAAGCCGAGGCAGGGGAAAGAATTTTGGAGGCATTACACGCAAAGGGGGTCAGGATGGTTCTTTCATCGGTTCAAGTACCTGGAAAGGTAAAAGTAAGGTGTTCAACAATAAGCTGGACCAGTTCTTCTCCAAGAGTTCCAAATGGTTGAAGGACGAGAGGATAGAAACCACAGTAGAGGAACCTGATTTGACCCGCTTGTCTTTGGGAGATTCTGTCAACGTCATCATCAAATCACTCGACGGCGACGCTCCTACCATGGAGTAAAGAGATATCTGTCTCTCTTCGACGCATCTAAATTCACATTAGGTGTCTCGGGCTTTTTCTTACGTCTCGCATTGTAATATTGTCAAAAAAAAATCAAAAAAAAATCAAAAAAAAAAATCAAAAAAAAATCAAAAATCAAAAATCAAAAATGGGGACGTGTGGGAGCCACAAATCGGTCGATGACGATATAAAAAAAATCCTGAGACCTGATTTCCCACACGTCTCCTAGTTTGCAAAGTTTTGGGATGCGAGGATGCCCAATGATATGAGGGCTAACTCCCATCCTACCCTTTCAATTTTTTCCCAAGAAGTCTCCCAAAGAAGTTTATCATTACATGAACTTTCCCTATTTTATAACTATCTTTGTGACACTTCAAGCATGCCATTCCAAGCATACATAGCAGGTCGTTAAATAACTCGGGTTCCCGAGGAGGAGCTTCCCTCCTAAATGGGGAATAAAACGATACGGAGCCGTCCATTCCGGCGACGATCAAAAGCAGAGGAATCAGAAGGCAGTACTTTCAAATGACAAAACAGGGAGTACCCATTTTCATGACATGCATTCTGGCCGAATATTTCAAGAGCGTTCTAATGGCTCAATTTACGAACAAAACCTTTGAGGAAACCTGAAGAAGTTTTTCATCATTTAGAAATCTTTGTGAAAAGAACACTTGAAAAGAAAAATTCAAGTTTTGCAGATTGACACATCTGATAAAAATGCTTTCTCTGAATAGAGTGAAAAGCTCGAACTCATTTTTCGTTGCAAGCATACCTAACATGCATCATGTATATCATGCACATATCCTGCATACAGAGAACCCAAAGGGAGAAATGCCGGTTCCGCAGGATAATTTTCAAGGGTAAATTGTATCGACTCCAATAGTCAATTATACATGCCCTTTACTCATGAGGTCTCTTCTCTTCAACAGGCAAACATCAAATACTTCAAATGGCGATGATGATCGAGAGAATCACAAAACCGCCACACGACAAATCCCAAGGCCGTCAAGCCACCTAGAGACGGATAAAAATAATTGAAGATTCTGACAATTGAGATAGAAGATCAGAATCGACGAAACCCATGGGAGTGCATGGACGTTGTCAAAATTGAATTGAAAATTGCCAACAAACACGGAAAGTGCTAAGGCATGTTGCCAAGACGAACACCGCCCAACTGGGGCAAAGCAGTTTTGGAAGTAATCAGGAATCATCTCACGAACAACACCCACAAATGCCGACGAGATGAAGCAATACTCATCATCCACATCAATATACGATATTGAAACGACCTCCATCAAATGAGAAGCGTCAATAATCGGCGAAAGAAGGGAATACATCAGTAAGACGTCATCATGAATCCCAAGAGAAAAGACACCCCCAAAGAGGATGGGGATTGCAACAAAATGCAGGAATGAAGTTAGCTGGGGCAAGCGTCACCTAGCTACGACAAATCACACCCAACTGGGGCAAGTGAATCATTTGTGCGCCGGACAAAGAATGACGTTTCTCCTCTGGCAAAGTCAATGGACGCAATAACAGAGTCGTCCGCATCATAATCAAACCCCAAGATACGAATATGGGTGAACGGTAACATTGTATCGTTCCAATTTGGTCTTCGAAGACCACATGCCTAACATGAGTTTTTACTCACTTAACAGGAAGTCGTTGGCACCGAAAGCCTCAAAAGAAAAGAACTCGCCAACGAGGAGGCGAATAAAATTATTGACCTTGGGAGTCAGCACTCCAAGAAATGGTCTTTGATTATAAGATCGAGTGGAGGGTAAAAAGTATCGCTTCCACACTTCATGCTTTGACATGCATTCCGATAACAATTTCCTTTTTCCTTGAATAAAAGGAACTCTGGAGAGTGGCGCTGGAATGCGTCCAAAAACACAAATGGATCTCCTCTGGGGCAAATCCTTGAGAATGATTCATCGCCAACCAAACGGAGGGATCAAAGGCCACAAGATAGAGGGCCAGATTCTGCAAGCCGCGCGTTTGTGTTCGAATGGAAACACAAAGCAAGAATAAGGCTGTATCGTTCCAATTTGCCTTGAATTTTGGAACGCAAACTGACACATAATTCCCGTCATTGACAGGGGCTCGCCATCAAGGCGAAACAGGTTTTCACATCCCATGTATTACCCGTTGGAATACATGACCAAGGGTAAGATGTATCGTTCTAATTTTTTGAAAAATTCATGAACGTACAATAACATGTTTCTTCCGCATTTTCAGGGATCTCCAGCCGCGGGGGACAGGTAAGTATCCCTTTCCCCAATCCATTGAGGATGTTAAATAAAAAACAGAGAGAAAAAGAAAAGCTTTCAGAATCTAATGTCTAGAAAAGACATAGAATTCAAACTTCATTTGCATTCATGTTTTAAAACAGGAGGTTGTCTGAACATGAATAAGAACATGCATTGTGCATCATAAAATCCCATTGACGGGTAAATTTTTTGGAGAAAATGAAAGAGATTTTTCCAATTAAAAGTTGTTCAAAACTCTCAAAATGACGTTTTTTCAAAAGACGAGAGGCAAAGCCTAGTCCAAACACGTCCTGTACACATTTAAGAGAGAAGTGGAGCGGATAAGACAGCAAAATCTGGACCTACGGAAGTAGGGACCATTCGCAGCGATTACATGGGTTGGGACGACGGAGGCATTCGTTTCATATCCCCCAAACACTACAGGTGACCGTTGACAACTCCTTTGAACGGCGGTTTTCATTCTTAACCCTATCAAGAACCACCCCACATCGGGGCAAAATGGAGATGAGTCCAGCAGCATCAGGAGAAAATGGTTAGAAATTTTCTTGCTCGGACTAACATTAATCTTTGTGTGTTGTTTATATGGTAATCCAAGTGCCATAGGATGACGAGAAGCATTCATTTCTCTATCCCACACACCGAATCCTTTGCACAGCCAACTTAAGCCTGCGAATTCATTTCATAAACCCCTGTTGGTGATCATGGCATGTTTCAAGATAGAAACTGCGTCACTCCAAGAACGGAAGAATCCAAGAGATGGGATTTATAGAAAAATTTCATATCGGCGTTTAAATGTGCTATGATTCAAGTTGTATATCTAGCACAATTTTCTGAACATCATGGTTCCAAAGGAAAAGAAAATGCGGGATTTCAACAAAGAAAAATCCCCAGCAGCAAGAAAAAGCAAAGTGCCTGGTAAAAGCAAGGCCGATGCTCGTGAAAACTGTTTGATTGATCCCCAATAAAGCCTAGTTGGGAAGAGAGAAAAACCCATAAAGGAGTCAGATCAAGAAGACTGCTCCCCAAATGATGTCAGCCGTGGTGCAAAAACACGGACAGAATTGTCAATCTCTTAATACCACAAGAGACGTTCTCTAAAGGACTTGTGCACACCTCAAAAGCGGTTGCACACCTCAAAAATTGAAGATGCAGAATGGAAAAGACATGTGACAAGTTTGCAATGATCACCAATGCCAATCCCCTCACAAATTCTGGGCCAAAAACAAGCCTTTTTCGGTCCCCAATCCTACAAATGTTACAACCCTGAAACAGTCTTCTCTGACTAAGACACTTGGGTTAACATATTGCTTAGCTCGAAGAAGTACGAGCAAGACTATTTCTTCCTCATTTTGCAGGGTTCTTGACTTGTAAACCCGGAGCAGATGGTGAAGACTTTCATTCAATGGCCTCGACTCCAAAGCGGGTCCCCTTTGAAAACCAATATCCAAGCCTAACATTACGGTCCCGTGGAAGACCTCCCGACCGATCAAAATGTATGCGCTGCGAATGAGCCTAAAACCTAGGCACATGTTAGTAGGAAATTGAGTGCATCCCCTATAAAAAAAAAACCACTATCGCAAAACAGGTGAGAAGACCTCCTTGTCGAGAAATATTCCAATTGATGTTTTGAACAAACTCTTTTTGGAAGTTTCAAATTGTTGAATCCAGATTTTCCGCGCAAGGGATTTGTGATCACATTTGCATGTTGCAAGAATGCTTTGGATAACCTCCAGCAGCAAAATGCACATTTCATGATTAAAACTTAAATCATACGGTTTTGTCAAAATGGACAGCCGTGGTCTTCCCAAAGATTACTAACGTTTTCTTGGTGAAGAAAAATCTTTCAGGCTCAAACTTCTGCAGGATACCTGGAGAACCCAGCTCCCAGAATGTCGCCTCAACGGACCCAAGTGAAGCTTTGTCAAGATAAAATCTTTCACTGCTTCAAAATTGAATTCCCGGCAAATTTCGGGATCTTGCAAAAGAAAGGGTGAGGATAGAACCCTTTTTCAAAAGAAGTCAGCAAACTGTCCCAGCAGGACGTGGAGAATCCTCGTCCTAGGACACCCTTTTCAAAACTTAGGCAGTCTCATCGGATGTGGAAAACCCTCGTCATGAGACACCTTTTCAAATATCAAACTGTCTCATCGGACGTGGAAAACCCTCGTCATGAGACACCTCTTCAAAATTCAGGAAATCTCATCGGACGTGGAGAACCCTCGTCATGAGACCCCTTTTCAAAATATCAAACAGTCTCATCGGACGTGGAGAACCCTCGTCATGAGACCCCTTTTCAAATATCAAACTGTCTCATCGGACGTGGAAAACCCTCGTCATGAGACACCTCTTCAAAATTCAGGAAGTCTCATCGGACGTGGAGAACCCTCGTCATGAGACCCCTTTTCAAAATATCAAACAGTCTCATCGGACGTGGAGAACCCTCGTCATGAGACCTCTTTTCAAATATCAAACAGTCTCATCGGACGTGGAGAACCCTCGCCATGGGACCCATTTTCAAATTTAGGCAGTCTCATCGGACGTGGAGAACCCTCGTCATGAGATCCCTTTTCAAAGTCAAAACCAAGGTAGATACCGCCTGAAGGGTCAAATCAATGGTAGATACCGCCTGAAGGGTCAAATCAAGGTAGAAACCGCCTGAAGGGTCAATCAAAGGTAGATACCGCCTGAAGGGTCAAACCAAGGTAGATACCGCCTGAAGGGTCAAATCAAGGTAGAAACCGCCTGAAGGGTCAATCAAAGGTAGATACCGCCTGAAGGGTCAAACCAAGGTAGATACCGCCTGAAGGGTCAAACCAAGGTAGAAACCGCCTGAAGGGTCAACTCAAGGTAGATACCGCCTGAAGGGTCAAACAAAGGTAGAAACCGCCTGAAGGGTCAAACCAAGGTAGAAACCGCCTGAAGGGTCAACTCAAGGTAGATACCGCCTGAAGGGTCAAATCAATGGTAGATACCGCCTGAAGGGTCAAATCAAGGTAGAAACCGCCTGAAGGGTCAATCAAAGGTAGATACCGCCTGAAGGGTCAAACCAAGGTAGATACCGCCTGAAGGGTCAAATCAAGGTAGAAACCGCCTGAAGGGTCAATCAAAGGTAGATACCGCCTGAAGGGTCAAACCAAGGTAGATACCGCCTGAAGGGTCAAACCAAGGTAGAAACCGCCTGAAGGGTCAACTCAAGGTAGATACCGCCTGAAGGGTCAAACAAAGGTAGAAACCGCCTGAAGGGTCAAACCAAGGTAGAAACCGCCTGAAAGGTCAACTCAAGGTAGAAACCGCCTGAATGGTCAAACCACGGTAGATACCGCCTGAAGGGTCAAATATGGTAGAAACCGCCTGAAGGATCAGCCTAATGGTCCGATCCACCATACGGATCAAAACCTTGACAAATTCCAGACACGGAAAGAGTCGTTTCCCTAGGTAAACCTTACAGTAGGTGAACCATTTCTGGTTCGATCCACCATACGGATCAAAATCCTTGGCAAATCCCAAAGTGTGGGACGCGCCTTCCTTAGGTTCCTACCAGTTAGGAATCCCATAATGGTATGACCTACCATACAGGTCAGAGCTTAATCTCCCTAGGATATTCTGAATGACGAGTCCTAGGTATCTGCTTGAAAGTTGTCGCAACCGGCAGCATCTGACAGGTGAGCTTCAGGTAAGCCTCTCTCACTCCGGCCCATGTTCAAATTGTTAAAGCAAACCGGGGATTAATTTGAGCTTTCATCAAAGGGCCTTAAGCGATCCAATGTCGTAGCATTTCTTCTCTCATTTTCCCAGTTGAGTCGGTTAGAAATCAGGTGCCACCTTATCTTTGAGAGAAACCTCTAACGAGATTCCTCTCAAAGAGGGGCAGCTGTTGACACCTGATTTTTGACCATTTATTATTGTGATTTTTATTCATTAAAATTAATTAAAAATATCAAAAAAGGTCATAAAATCACAAAATCAACTTTGGAAGCCTTGGCCTAGCCTCGGGGACCAATTTTGAACAAAAAATATTTTTTGGTATTTTATAATATTTTTCGAATTTATTTAATTATAAAAATACCCAAAAAATCAGAAAAATACCATTCGTGGTCAGAAAAATACACAAAAATATTCAATAATTTTTTTTTTTAATTTCATCTTCAAGTGTGTCACCTTAAATCTTGAAAATTCGGCTCGGGTCACTATGTTTCTTCACAAACATAAACTCGAACCGAGCAAAAAAATTCCTTTGCGAGTCTTTTAATTTTCAATTCTCACTTTTTATAAGCCATGACATTGAATCCTAAAGGCTAGAAGTGCAATTGGGTCAATTTGCCCTCCAATTTGATCAATTTTAACCAAAAGGGCTTAATTGCATATTTTTCTTTCGATTAGTCCCCGGTTTCACGGATCTTGAATTTCACACGGGCATACCCATTAAAATTCAACACCTCTACCCATAATTTTCATCATGCCCAATCCATTAGCGGCCTCAATTCAGGCTAATTTGGTCGTTTGGATGTATACGTATGCTCTACGTATTTATACGTCATACGTATTTATACGTTATGCATATTTATACTGTTTGGTAACCTCTTTAACTCTTGTAATAATAATAATGGTTATTATTTTTAACACCTTTGTTAGTGCTTTTTTAAATAGCATTTTTGTATTGTGAGTGCTATTGTTAGTGCTATTTTTAAATAGCATTTTTGTATTATAAATTGTGAGTGCAATTGTTAGTGCTATTTTTAAATGACATTTATTTATCATAAATTGTGAGTGCTATTGTTAGTGCTATTTTTAAATGGCATTTATTTATCATAAATTGTGAGTGCTATTATTAGATAGAATTTATAATTGTTAGTGCTATTTTTAAATAGCATTTTTGTATTATAAATTGTGAGTGCTATTGTTAGTGCTATTTTTAAATAGCATTTTTGTATTATAAATTGTGAGTGCTATTGTTAGTGCTATTTTTAAATGTCATTTATTTGTGAGTGCTATTTTTAGAAAGTATTTATTATTTGTGAGTGCTATTTTATAATACAATTTATTGGAAGGAATTTTTGGCTATAAAAGGATGGCAAGAGTTGTGAGGTTGGGGGAGAGACATTTTGTAGAGTGTGCAAATTTTTGAGAGCTTAGAGAGAAGAACACAAACACTCTCTATATTCTCATAATCTTGAGTGAGCAAAATATACTAAGTTCGGAATATTGATTCCGCATATTGCTAGCACAATTGTTGTGGAGTTATTAGTCGTCTCCCCGTTCGTCAATTGGTGGTGCGTCCGAACTAGATGCCTAACACTTGTGGAGGCTGAGATCGAAGAACATCGAACCGACACCTCCGTTCAAGCACGCTACGAGAGGTAATCCATTTACTCCCTTTGAGGCTTTGTGATTTTTTTCGATTGAAATGCACGAAGTACACCTCTGGAGATACATGTATGGGTTGTTATTTATTTCCGCTACGTGTTACGTGGATCCCAACAGTGGTATCAGAGCCGATCCTTAGGTGTTTTCGTGCATTTAATTGATTTTTTGCAATTTTTGCAATACTATGGCCAATATGTATTAACGAATTGTTCGTCTTACATGGCTAATGGAGGTTGATTATTTTATATGATAAATTAATCAACATAGCAAAAATTGAGACTAAATCAATTTTGAATCGAAAATTTATGGCTATCTTATTTTACGTAAAAATTCTGAATATGATTCAACGTAGAATTTTTATTGTGCCTTCCTAAGTTTTAAATTGTGAATTTATTACTTACGTGGAAGGGTGGTGATCATGGAAAAATCCCTAATCAATGTGATTGATGTGTGTATGAATGTATGGTGATTATTTATATATTTGGGGTTGTAATTATTAAATGGAGGCTGCGTACTCCTTTTATTTTTCATGTAATCTTTATTTTTAGCATAGTCAATTGTTGATGTAAATGCTACGAGGATTACGTGGAGGAGCCTTTTAAGTCGGCGAGCTCTTTGGGGCCCGATTCTTGAAGAGTTCAAGAAACCAAGAAGAAGCGAAGAGCGGCTCTCCGTTATTAAAATATTAAAATGATTAAATGTGGTCTCATTGGCTCGAGACCCATTAAATCATAATTCCATGATCACCACGTAGGATAGATGTTTATGTGATTGGCATCTATTTATTTATTATGATTACGTGAGCAAGTTAAACTGGTTAATGTGCAAAGTCAGACTTACGTCACCCAAAATTGCGCCTGCATGAAATCCTAGTTAGGGAAAATCACTCGCGTTAGGTACCGAAAGGGCGTTGGTAATGACATCAACGTAACCAAGTCCCCGAACTCAAAATCTCTGGTTCCGCAGAATTGATCGATCTCTCCCAATCGGTCAATAAGGTTTCCGGTCTACCCTCCAAGAAAGACCGGTGGCGACTCCAAATGCATGCACAAGTTGCACATGCCACCATGACCACACTAAGGTCGAAAGCGATCGACTGTTATCGTCGAATCCCTTTGAAAAATACTCCCGCCGCGATTTGGTATGGGCCTGGGAGGGCCCGCGCCGATCCAAAGCCTGCGATCTGCACCCTTGTGCGGGGGAAGGCCCGCGATCGGTAATCCATTAGCCGCGTCCGCTTTCGGACGGGTCGCGACAATGTCGAATGATGAAAGTGCCAAACTTTGGGCACAGCTCGATCAACGATTGCGTGAAGTTGAAGGGACGCGTCATGTTTCCCCGATCGACCTGTCTATGTATGCGAAGGTTCAAGTCCCCGACAAATTCAAATTGCCGGAATTTGAAAAATACGACGGCACATCCAACCCGAAGGAACATGTCCACATGTACCAAGCTCGGATGACCAAGTATGTCACCAACGATCTTCTTATGGTCCAAACTTTTCAAGCAAGTTTGAAAGGGCCAGCCATGAGATGGTATACCAACCACCGTATCAACAACATTGAGACTTGGGAAAAGGCAGCTGCAGCGTTCGTCAAGCATTTTGAATTTAACATAGACCTCACCGTTTCTAGGGAAGATCTGGAACAAGCTGAGATAAAGAAAGGAGAAACTGTCAAACAATATGCAACTAGGTGGAGGAATTTGGCGTCTGAGCTTATGCCAGAGCCACCAGAGCGGGAATTGATGAAGTTGTTCGTGTCCACGCTTCCTCAAAATATGCGCTCTCATATAGTAGGTGCGTCTGCTCAGTCATTTACCCAGCTAGTCTCGATGGCTGAAGAAGTAGAGTGTGGATTAAAGAAAGGTTGGTATGGCGATTCTGGTTCCGCTGGGAAGCGATTCTTTGGAAAAAAGGACAAGGAGGTATCCGCAGAGGTAAATGTCGCATATGCCCAGAAAGCTCCCATTCAAATCCCTAAGGGACAGATGGAAACCCAACAGACAAATTATGGCCAGCAGAACCAACGTCAGCAATTCCGCCCCAAGCGTCAGTTTACACCTCTCCCTGGAACTCATTCTCAAGTCTTATCTATCTTGCGAAAGAAGAACTTACTGACATCGGATCCTCAGCGACCCAATTACGCATCATACCCAAAGTATGATCCGACTCAGAAGTGTGATTATCACTCGGGTGAACCAGGTCATTCCACTGATGATTGTATGGTGCTCAATGTCGCGACCCGTCCGGAAGCGGACGCGGCTAATGGATTACCGATCACGGGTCTTGGATCGGCGCGAGCCCTCCCAGGCCCATACCAAATCGCGGCGGGAGTATTTTTCAGGAGGATTCGACGATAAGAGTCGATCGCTTTCGACCTTAGTGTGGTCGTGGTGGCATGTGCAACTTGTGCATGCATTTGGAGTCGCCACCGGTCTTTCTTGGAGGGTAGACCGGAAACCTTACCGATCGATTGGGAGAGATCGATCAGTTCTACGGAACCAGAGATTTTGGGCTCGGGGACTTGGTTACGCTGGTGTCGTTACCAACGCCCTTTCGGTACCTAATGCGAGTGATTTTCCTAACTAGGATTTCATGCAGGCACAATTTTGGGTGAGGTAAGTCTGACTTTGCACATTAACCAGTTTAACATGCTCACGTAATCATAATAA
Organism: Rhodomyrtus psidioides; assembly: GCA_021437785.1. NCBI lineage: Eukaryota > Viridiplantae > Streptophyta > Magnoliopsida > Myrtales > Myrtaceae > Rhodomyrtus > Rhodomyrtus psidioides. The sequence continues at coordinate 938,006 of JAILYB010000128.1, read as the reverse complement.
ATAAATAGATGTCAATCACATAAATATCTATCCTACGTGGTGATCATGGAATTATGATTTAATGGGTCTCGAGCCAATGAGACCACATATAATCATTTTAATATTTTAATAACGGAGAGCCACTCTTCGCTTCTTCTTGGTTTCTTGAACTCTTCAAGAATTGGGCCCCAAAGAGCTCGCCGACTTAAAAGGCTCCTCCACGTAATCCTCGTAGCATTTACATCAACAATTGACTATGCTAAAAATAAAGATTACATGAAAAATAAAAGGAGTACGCAGCCTCCATTTAATAATTACAACCCCAAATATATAAATAATCATCATACATTCATATATACATCAATCACATTGATTAGGGATTTTTCCATGATCACCACCCTTTCACGTAAGTAATAAATTCACAATTTAAAACTTAGGAAGGCACAATAAAAATTCTACGTTGAATCATATTCAGAATTTTTACGTAAAATAAGATAGCCATAAATTTTCGATTCAAAATTGATTTAGTCTCAATTTTTGCTACGTTGATTAATTTATCATATAAAATAATCAATCTCCATTAGCCATGTAAGACGAACAATTCGTTAATACATATTGGCCATAGTATTGCAAAAAATGCAAAAAATCAATTAAATGCACGAAAACACCTAAGGATTGGCTCTGATACCACTGTTGGGATCCACGTAACACGTAGCGGAAATAAATAACAACCCATACATGTATCTCCAGAGGCGTACTTCGTGCATTTCAATCGAAAAAAATCACAAAGTCTCAAAGGGAGTAAATAGATTACCTCTCGTAGCGTGCTTGAACGGAGGTGTCGGTTCGATGTTCTTCGATCTCAACCTCCACAAGTGTTAGGCATCTAGTTCGGACGCACCACCAATTGACGAACGGGGAGACGACTAATAACTCCACAACAATTGTGCTAGCAATATGCGGAATCAATATTCCGAACTTAGTATATTTTGCTCACTCAAGATGATGAGAATATAGAGAGTGTTTGTGTTCTTCTCTCTAAGCTCTCAAAAATTTGCACACTCTACAAAATGTCTCTCCCCCTCAACCCCAAAACTCTTGCCATCCTTTTATAGCCAAAAATACCTTCCAATAAATTGTATTTAAAAATAGCACTAACAATTATAAATTCTATCTAAAAATAGCACTCACAAATAAATGACATTTAAAAATAGCACTAACAATAGCACTCACAATTTATAATACAAAAATGCTATTTAAAAATAGCACTAACAATAGCACTCACAATTTATAATACAAAAATTCTATTTAAAAATAGCACTAACAATTATAAATTCTATCTAATAATAGCACTCACAAATAAATGACATTTAAAAATAGCACTAACAATAGCACTCACAATTTATAATACAAAAATGCTATTTAAAAATAGCACTAACAATAGCACTCACAATTTATAATACAAAAATTCTATTTAAAAATAGCACTAACAATTATAAATTCTATCTAATAATAGCACTCACAATTTATGATAAATAAATGCCATTTAAAAATAGCACTAACAATAGCACTCACAATTTATGATAAATAAATGTCATTTAAAAATAGCACTAACAATAGCACTCACAATACAAAAATGCTAAAAAAGGCACTAACAAAGGTGTTAAAAATAATAACCATTATTATTATTACAAGAGTTAAAGAGGTTACCAAACAATACAAATATGCATAACGTATAAATACGTATGACGTATAAATACGTAGAGCATACGTATACATCCGTGAAACCGGGGACTAATTGAAAGAAAAATGTGCAATTAAGCCCTTTTGGTAAAAATTGATTAAATTGGAGGGCAAATTGACCTAATTGCACTTTAAGACTTTAGAGTCCAATGTCATAGCTTATAAAAAGTGAGAATTGAAAACTAAAAGACTCGAAAATGATTTTTTTTAGGCTCGGTTCGGGTTTATGTTTGTGAAGGAACATAGTGACCCGAGCCGAATTTTTGAGATTTAAAGTGACAAACTTGAAGAGGAAATTAAAACAAAATTATCGAATATTTTTGGGTATTTTTCTGACCACGAATGGTATTTTTCTGATTTTTTGGGTATTTTTATAATTAAATAAACTCGAAAAATATTAAAAATACCGAAAAATATTTTTTGTTCAAAATTGGTTCCTAAGGTTAAACCAAGGCTTCCAAAGTTGATTTTGTGATTTTATGACCTTTTTTGATATTTTTAATTAATTTTAAAGAATAAAAATCACAATAATAAATGGTAAAAAAAATCAGGTGTCAACAGCTGCCCCTCTTTGAGAGGAATCTCGTTAGAGGTTTCTCTCAAAGATAAGGTGGCACCTGATTCCTAACCGACTCAACTGGGAAAATAAGAGAAGAAATGTTATGACATCGGATCCTTAAGCCTATTGATAAAAGCTCAAATCAATCCCCGGTTTGCTCTAACAATTTGAACATGGGCCGGAGTGAGAGAGGCTTACCTGAAGCTCACCTGTCGGATGCTGCCGGTTGCGACGACTTTCAAGAAGATGCCTAGGACTAGTCATTCAGAATATCCCAGGGAGATTAAGCTCTGACCTGTATGGTAGGTCATACCATGATGGGATTCCTAACTTGTAGGAACCTAAGGAAGGCGCATCCCACGCTTTGGGATTTGCCAAGGATTTTGATCCGTATGGTGGATCAGACCTTTGTGTTGATCCTTACTGCGATATTTATTAATGAGTTGACCCTTATGGCGGTTTCTACCAAGGAATTGACCCTTATGGCGGTTTCTACCATATGTGACCCTTCAGGCGGTTTCTACCATTAATGTGATCCCTCAGGCGGTTTCTACTTTGGTTTGACCCTTCAGGCGGTTTCTACCTTGAGTTGACCCTTCAGGCGGTTTCTACCTTTGATTTGACCCTTCAGGCGGTATCTACCATATTTTGACCCTTCAGGCGGTATCTACCTTGATTTGACCCTTCAGGCGGTATCTACCTTCATTTGACCCTTCAGGCGGTATCTACCTTTGATTTTGACCCTTCAGGCGGTATCTACCTTTGATTTGACCCTTCAGGCGGTATCTACCATATTTTGACCCTTCAGGCGGTATCTACCTTGATTTGACCCTTCAGGCGGTATCTACCTTCATTTGACCCTTCAGGCGGTATCTACCTTTGAGCTGACCCTTCAGGCGGTATCTACCTTGTGTTGACCCTTCAGGCGGTATCTACCATAGTTTTGACCCTTCAGGCGGTGTCTACCATCAGTTTTGACTTTGAAAAGGGGTCTCATGACGAGGGTTCTCCACGTCCGATGAGACTGCCTAAATTATGAAAAGGGGTCTCATGACGAGGGTTCTCCACGTCCGATGAGACTGTCTGATTTTTGAAAAGGGGTCTCATGACGAGGGTTCTCCACGTCCGATGAGAATGCCTAAATTATGAAAAGGGGTCTCATGACGAGGGTTCTCCACGTCCGATGAGACTGTCTGATTTTTGAAAAGGGGTCTCATGACGAGGGTTCTCCACGTCCGATGAGACTGTTTAAATTATGAAAAGGGGTCTCATGACGATGGTTCTCCACGTCCGGTGAGACTGTCTGATTTTTGAAAAGGGGTCTCATGACGAGGGTTCTCCACGTCCGATGAGACTGTTTGATATTTTGAAAATGGGTCCTGGGACGAGGGTTCTCCACGTCTGATAGGACTTTTCTTTTAAAAGGGTTTTTCTTCCCCTCTTTTTTAGAGACCCCGAAGTTTGTCGGGAATTCAGTTTTTGAAGCAGTGAAAGATTTTATTTTGACAAAGCTTCACTTGAGTCTGTTGAGGCGACATTCTGGGAGCTGGGTTCTCCAGGTATCCTGCAGAAATTTGAGCCTGAAATATTTTTCTTCACCAAGAAAACGTTAGTAATCTTTGGGAAGACCACGGCTGTCCATTTGACAAAATCGTATGATTTAAGTTTTAATCATGAAATGTGCATTTTGATGCTGGAGGTCATCCAAAGCATTCTTGCAACATGCAAATGTGATCACAAGTCCCTTGCACGGAAAATCTGGATCAACAGTTTGAAAATTCCAAAAAGAGTTTGTTCAAAACGTCAATTGGAATATTTCTCGACAAGGAGGTCTTCTCACCTGTTTTGAGATGTGGTTTTTATAGGGGATGCACTCAATTCCCTACTAACCTGTGCCTAGGTTTTAGGCTCATTCGCAGCGCATACATTTTGATCGGTCGGGAGGTCTTCCACGGGACCGTAATGTTAGGCTTGGATATTGGCTTTCAAGGGGGACTCGCTTTGGAGTCGAGGCCATTGAATGAAAGTCTTCACCATCTGCTCCGGGTTTACAAGTCAAGAACCCTGCAAAATGAGAAAGAAATAGTCTTGCTCGTACTTCTTCGAGCTAAGCTATATGTTAACCCAAGTGTCTTAGTCAGAGAAGACTGTTTCGGGGTTGTAACATTGGTAGGATTGGGGACCGAAACAAGCTTATTTTTGGCTCAGAATTTATGAGGGGATTGACATTGGTGATCATCGCAGATTTGACACCTGTCCTTTCCTTTCTGCATCTTTAGTCTTTGAGGTGCACAACTGATTTTGAGGTGTACACCAACTCTTTAGAGAGCCCCTCTTGTTGCATTCAGAGAACGAGAACTCTCTCTGTGTCTTTGTTCTGCGCTCGGCACCATTTGGGGAGCAATCCTTTTGGATTTGGCTCCTTCAGGGATTTCTTCTTTTCCCATCCGGCTTCATTGTGGATCAATCAAACAACTTACACGAGCATCGGCCTTGCTTTTACCAGGCACTTTGCTTTTTCTCGATGCCGTGGATTTTTCTCATTCACTTTTGAAATCCCATTTTTTTTTCATGGGATCGTGTTAGACATATAGTCTAAACGTGCTTTAAATATCAGTCCGGGATTTCTCTTTCGTAATCCCTGAGTCTTGAACTCTTCCATTTTTGAAGTGGTGCAGCATCCGTCTTGGAATGATCACCAATGGGTTCATGAAACGAATTTGCAGGCTCAACTTGGCTATGCAAAGGATATAGTGTGTGGGATAGAGAAATGGATGCTTCTCGTCATCCTATGGCACTTGGATTACCATATAAACAGCACACAAAGATTGATGTTAGTCCGAGCAAGAAAATTTCTAGCCATTTACTCCTGATGCCGCTGGACTCACATCCATTTTGCCCCGATGTAGGGTGGTTCTTGACAGGGTTAAGAATGAAAACCGCCGTTCGAATGGGTTGCCAACGGTCACCTGTAGTGTTTATGATATGAAACGAACGCCTCCGTCGTCCCAATCCATGTAATCGCTGCAAATGGTCCCTACCTCCGTAGGTCCAGATTTTACTATTTGATTCGCTCCATTCATCTCTCAAGTGTATGTAGGATGTGTTTGGATTTGAGCTTGCCTCTCTTTTGAGGAAACATCCTTTTGAGAGTTTTGAACAACTTTTGATTGGAAAAATCTCTTTCGTTTTCCCAAAAATTTTACCCGTCAAGGGGATTTTATGGTGCACAATGCATGTTCAGACAACCTCGTGTTTCAAAACATGAATGCCAATGAAGTTAGAATTCCATGTCTTTTCTAGACATCAGATTTTGAAAGCTTTTCTTTTTCTCTCTGTTTTTTATTTAACATCTTCCATGGATTGGGGAAAGGGATACTTACCTGTCTCCCGCGGCTGGAGATCCCTGAAAATGCGGAAGAAACATGTTATTGTATGTTCACGAATTTTTCAAAAAATTAGAACGATACATCTTACCCTTGGTCATATACTCTAACGAGTATACCAGGTTTGTAGGAGATCTGCCCGCTTTGATGACGAGTTCTTGTCAAGGATAAATAATAAGTGTCAATTCATGTTCCCAAATTCAAGATAAATTAGGACGATACAACTTTACTCTTGGTTCTCATCATGTTCTGATGTTGCGTTTTTGATATGAATAACATCTATCGAATCCGCCTATCCATGCTTGGAGTGTTTGTAACATCAATGGTTCCTCTGCCCCCAGTTAGGCAACGTCTATTCTGTTATTTGAATAGATGGCTCCTTGAGTGATTTACCCACGTTTATCACCTGAGAAGGGAAAGAAAGGAGATATTACTTTGGTATTCGGTTGAAAATCGTTTAGGAACGATACATCGTTTTACCAAATAGGAGGCTTCGTGACCAAACGTATTTCGTGCTGAATGGGGTAGATCCCACTATGCTCCGCGGGTGATAGTCATCATTCATGGAACTTGCTCCACAGATTAAGTGATTAATCCACGGCCCTTGGCTCGAAGATGTTCAAAGGGTGACACTCAGAGCGGTTAGTTTTAAGCGTTAATTAAAATGTTCCCGCGGGAACTTTACAACGAGATTCGTAACACATTCCTTCGACGTATTCGCCTCTCACTCTCCTGAGCCTTCTAATGATTTTGCATACGAGCTTAGAACCAGACGTCTGGTCGCCGGTACCGGTCACGACTGCGAAGATGCACTTGTTCCAAAATGCTTGACCCATAGGCTGAGTTGCTCATTCAGGAGATCGTCTGACTGTTCGAGTCGTTCAAGTTGAGCATCCTTAATTGCGGGTGACAGACTTCTCTCATTTTCGGCACGAACAACCCGGTTCATCGGTTTATGCGTGATCCACACGCCGAGTTGCTCACTGAGGGACTCACTTGAAATTTCAAGCCATTGACGCCCAAGTCGGGCATCCTCAACCGTTGGCGATGGTTTCCTCACACTACTTTCGGCATGAACAACCTCACTTCTCGAGTTGGTACTTTCATCGTTGTCCAGTAGGTTTGTATCCAATGCTGGATTCGCCGTAGGAATAACACTAACGATCGGTTGGTGCTCAAATTGGGGAGTCCATACCTGCTGAAATTGTTGTACATACTCTTGAGGAGTACCGGGGTAACTCAGGGGGGAATTCAGCCGATCGAACCAAGAATAGATGTTTTCAAGGAGATCATCTGAACCATCGAGCGACTGACACTCAGGTTGAGTATTGTCAACTATTGGAGAAGGAATCTTTTCACCATTTTCGTCATGGACCACCTGATTCTTCGAGCCGGAATCCCCGTAATTGTCTCGCAAGATTGTATGTGCATCTCCTGCCAATGTTAAATCCGCTGTAGGACTAGCATTACCGGCCAGTCGGTGCTCAGACTGGGGAGTCCCGATTTGCTGAAATTGCGGTACATACTCCTGAGGAGTACTAGGATAACCCAGGGGAGTACTCTGATTGATGCCTGAACAATCGACCGTGTGATTGCCAGTCCCATCGGTGTTGAGAAGTGATTGGATGCTTCCTGCTTCATGAGGATTGCGATCACAGCCATGCTCATCGTTTAAACTTGAACCGCTTCTATCTTGGTCTAGCGCCACTCGTCCATCTCTCAGTAGTCTTCTGTAGCACCAAAGGTGGTTCCTGACTTTATTTCTATCCAGCTCCGGCATGTTCATGATCTTGAGTATGCGCGATGGGCGAGCCAAACTGATCCCTAACTGTTGAACTGCATCAACAAATTTGCTATGAAGCTCCGAGGTCCAATAAAACCTTGTTTTCTTGCTAGCCGAAGTAGTGTTGGCAACTCGGCGGCTACTCTTCGCGGAATCTGGTCGTGTTGAACCGCCTCTATCTTGGTCTAGCGACGCTCGTCCATCTCTCAGTAGTTTCTTGTAGCGCCAAAGGTGATTCTTGACCATATTTTTCGCCAATCCCGGCACGTTCATGATTTCGAGTATGCGCGATGGGCGAGCAAAATTGATCCCTAACTGTTGAACTGCATCAACAAATTTGCTATGAAACTCCGGGGTCCAACGAAATCTTATTTTCTTGCTAGCCGAAGTAGTGCCAGCCATTTGGCGGTTACTCTTCTCGGAATCTGGTCGTGTTGGAGGTTGCTCTGGAGGGGATTTAGTGGTCTCAGATCGGCTGGTCACGATGGTGAGTTCATCATTGAGCGGACCTGACTTGTCATGACGCATGTTCCCTTCCACAATGGGCGTCGACTTTGATCTTATAGCACTAGTTTCCTCTTGTAGATCCTCGGCGGTACCCGCCTGTTTCGAAAGATGTTGCGAAGGGCATTGCAACAAATGAGCATTATGAACCCACAGATCTGGCTCTTCAGTGAATACTCCGTCCGTGGGAACAGGGTTACCGCACTCAAGACAAATAGCGATGCTTAGAGCTTTTTTGTACTGAATGTTTTTTATTCGAAGCTTTTCATTTTCCTCCCTCGCAATCGCTAACTCGTGCCGATCGCGTTGCTGCTTCAGCCGGGTTCGTTTGTTTTCAAACCAGCACTTGACCTTCCGAGGCTCCCACCCTATCTCCTGGCCCATTTTGATTCTCTGTTCCATGTCCGGATAGGGGTATTCCCTGAAAAACAATTCGAGTTTATGGACTTGACCTGAAGTGTTGCGTTGGAGACATTCCCCTTTCTGACGCTGATCGCCGTCGCGGGTATTGTTCTCGTTAACCAAGCCGCGGGTTTCATCATTAGAAGGATCGGTCTCCATGGCCCCCGTGTCAGGTTCGGTCCTGAGATCTTCAAATTCTTCCAGCAGCTCAAGCTCGGAGACCTCCAAGTCTGGCGCTTCCAGTAAATGACAGAACCCCTTGAACATTTTGATCGAAATATCACTGCTTGATTTTCCGTTAACTCAGCTTTCTTTGTTCCTCCTTGGATCCTCACTTTCTCTGCAAATTCTGAAAGGTTAAAGGGGTCGGATCACTGTTCTTTGATCAAAGGTGATGGCTACCCGACGAGCGCTCTTCTCAATGCTTCGAGATTCCCACTTCGTCTTTTGTGATGGCTACCTGACGAGCGTTCTTCTCGAGGCTTCGTAATTCCCACTTTGTCCTTTTTTGCTCTTTTCTACGTGAACGGAGCCTGAAGATCTCTTGCGTTGATTTCGTTTTGTCGAGCACTACGCTTGTCCCCCTGGCCCAGTCTCTAGAGTAACAAGCCTTCCCACCTTTCGGCGCCATTATGTTTCGTAAAACCCGAGATCACAGGACGGTGGTGGATTCGTGACTCATCGGGGATGCATTAACGAAACCCGTTTGGCTCTACTGCACATACTATTATTACCACTTCTCCCTGCTTACTCGAGCGTTTATAAGGTGATAGATTGACGTCAAGAAGATTAACACTTTAGCCTTATCAGACTCAGCCTCTCAAACACTCTTCACATTTCCACCCTCCTCTCCGTCATTCCATCGCATATGGATTCCTCCTCTGTGCCTGCTGCCTTAGCTGAAGCTTCGACCCAATGGGAGAGATTTTACCACCTCTTGGGTAGAGGTTATGGCTACATAAACAATCATCCTGAAGCTGAGGTTGAAGTTCGTACTCTGATTCCGGCCCTGGATACTGTGTGTATTGAAGGTACGAAACTGCAAAGGGAGTTTGTGATCTTCCCAACTCTCTTCAACAATTTCCTGCAGGCTTACGAAGTTGCTAGCCGGGAGGTCACTTTAGCTGGTATCGTGCGAGCCCGTTATCAGGACCGAACTGAGTCCCTGATGTTGGCCATGCTGACGGCCGATAACCATAAAAGGGCTGTTGAATACGCCCACGCCCAGGTTTCGATGCTGGTCCGTGAGAGGGACAACTTGGTGGAGCGTCTGGCTCTTTTTGACACCGCCTTTGAGCAAGACCAGCACAACTTCGTGCTAAGGTTCCAGTGTGCCTGGTTGGAGGAAAGGCTTGAAGACCTGAGCATGGATATAGCTCGCGGGAGGGTGCTGGTTCATGACTTAGAGCTTGAGTTCGAGTACTATGAGACCAAGGTGAACGAACTTAAGGAGAAATGTCGTCTCCTTTTCTTCAAGCTTGTAGACCTCGATTCCCGGAGTGTGGGTTGTAAGCAAGGCATGGATAGCATGGAGAGTCAATTAAGCTTTTTTGTGATGCTTGTCAGAACTCATTTTGGGTTTACTGCTCCCCCTCAGTGATCCACTTGTAAACTTTCCTGCTGAATGAAATAAATGCGAGTTTGTTTATATATGCCCTTTCATTCTGCATTGTTGACTAGCCGAGAAAGGTTTTTGCTTTCGGATCTACGCGACTCCTTTTTCGCCTGTGTCAACAGCTTGAATACGCATCATTCTCACAGCCCGACGCTTTATATTTGATTGACTTGAATGCCTCGTGAGAAATAGATTTGTAGTTGCTCGAAACTTAAAGATTGCCCCTGATTTTGTGGCCACGGCGTTTGGGGCCGCTAGTAATCTTTCGCTTTCGAGCTCGATCACATTCTGCTAGTAACTCATGCTATCAATTCTGCCTTCACGCGTCGGGGCTGATTTTACCTTGAACTTAATAACAAGGAATTACCGTATACACACGAGATGACGTTCGCGAAAAACATTATGCAAAATCAACTCTAGCTATTGAAGAAACAATCGCGTGCACCGATGAGAACTTTACAATAGGAGATACATCCTTCTCGCGTACATCCCCTTCTTTCTTTGGGCATGTACAATGACCAACCAATCTGGCCTCGGCTTAGGTGTGCCATTACCGACTGCAGATCATGGTTGCCAATCTTTAATAGCTTCCAACTGATCGAACCAGGTATCAAGTCCTTCATCGAAGAAATCACCTGACCCCTCGAACGATTGATGTATAGGTTGAGCTGCATCGCCCGACGGATTCTTCGAACTGGAACCCCCATCCTTATTTGGGATTATAAGAGGAGATTTGATCGGTTGACTACCACAAGCATCTCCCACTTGGGAATTAGGGAAATAAAAATGCTCCAAGCATTCTCCCATTAGGTCATCTGAAGCCACGTGCTCCGATTGGGCAAACCCTTGAGCACTGAGCGTGGTGGGCTGATCTGCGACAGGATGAACACTGACTAGCTGCTGCTCGGACGGGGGAGTGCTTACTCGCTGCACTTGTGATGCGTGTTCTTGAGGAATATTGAAATGACTCGCGAGGATATCCTGATCAAATCCCCAATAGTCGTCCAGATTCGACCGGGCCTCCTTTGACATAGGGGTGCTGGGCTCGCAGCCGAGTCTATTGCTCGGATTCAGCTCTGTATAACGCTGTCCTAACGCCCTTCTGTAGCAACCAAGGTGATTCGCGACTAATTGCTTGGTAAGTCCCGGTACCTTCATGACCCTAAGTATGCTCGTCGGACCTATGAAGTCGAGTCCTATCTGTCGAACTGCGTCTAAGAACTTGAGATGAAGCTCCGGGGGCCAAATGAATTTCTTCTTCTCGTCGTCCAGAGTGGCGCTGATAGCCTGCCGACTAATCTCTAACTCCTCTTGAACTGTATCTGATCTTACCGGAAGCTGTTGTGGAGGAGATTCATGGGCTTCGATGAGGTGACTCCGATCATAATGACATGTATCTTCTTCCTCCGAAGACACTGGTATAATTTCTGTGGGATCGATCTCCTCATGCGCGCCATTAGCAGGATCTGATTGTGCCGGAGATGGCTCAAGGGAGCAGGGGGATGAATGAGCACCTTCCATCCTCGTAGAAGGCTTACCGGGGAACAATTTACTGAGGGTGGTAGGGCCACCGCAGTCAGGGCAGGTAATAGTACTGAGGATTTTCTCATACCGCATGTTTTCCATTCGAAGGTTTTGGTTCTGCTCTTTTAGGGCCGTAATCTCCTTACGCCTGTGTTGGACACCTAGTCTGAAACGTTTATTCTGAAACCAAAAATGGATTCTCATAGGATTCATTCCCAGCTTCTGGCCCAATTCAATCTTTTGTTCCTCGTTTGGGCAAGGGCATTCATCGAAGAAAGCTTCAAGCTCCTGGATTTCTTTCCGAGCGTAGCGCTGGCGACTTTTTCTTTTCCGGGGTTGAGCGTCGTGGCCACTGCCGTCGTCACCACTGCGATCTTGATGTTCGTCACCGGCGATGTTGAGTTCCATGGCTTCGATGTCGAATTTGATTCTAGAGAATTTGAGGTCTTTCAACGAACTCGTCACTCGGGGTTCTCTGTTCTCTTTTGTATACTCGCTCTTTCGATTTGTTGCCTCCTTTTCCTCGAAAGCTAGGTCTGTTCAGCGTTCTGTTTTTGAAACGACGGAACTGTTTACCTCATGCTCAGCTTTCCGACACGAAGGGGTAACCAAATCCTTCCGCGGCTTCTTCGATAGTAGCGCTCGCCTTTTACTTTTCCTCGATAGTCATGCCTGTTCAGCACTGTCTTCTCTTTTTAAGTGGCAGAGCTGTTCACTCGCCGCCCAGCTTTATGCGTGATGGAACAACACAATCCTTTCGCGGCTTCTTCGATAGTTGCGCTCGCCTTTCACTTTTCCTCAATAGTCATGCCTGTTCAGCACTGTCTTCTCTTTTTAAGTGGCAGAGCTGTTCACTTGCCGCCCAGCTTCATGCGTGATGGAACAACACAATCCTTTCGCGGCTTCTTCGATAGTTGCGCTCGCCTTTCACTTTTCCTCAATAGTCATGCCTGTTCAGCACTGTCTTCTCTTTTTAAGTGGCAGAGCTGTTCACTCGCCGCCCAGCTTCATGCGTGATGGAACAACACAATCCTTTCGCGGCTTCTTCGATAGTTGCGCTCGCCTCCCTCCCAGCTTTAATAATGGCGAGACCGAATTTGTCAGGCCTGAAATTGCGGATCAGGACATGTCTGATGATTCACGGGAGGAGCAGCCCTCGCTTTACATTAATTAACCCGGCTCCACAAGCATTATTGCTGCAACTTTTCTCCACTCTCGAGACGCTATAAAATGCGGAGTTGGTGTTTGGGAGATTAACGCTCTCATATAATTTGCTTCCATCCTCTAATCGCTCCACTACACACATCTCCGTCGAAAATGGCTTCTTCCCAAGTTCACACTTTCTCAGCCGAAGCTTTGACTCGATGGAAAGAGTTCTATAACCTCTTGGGTCGAGGCTACGCTCACATAGCCGATCATCCCGAAACCGAGGATGAGATCAGAGTCATGTTCGGGGACCTGGACATCACCTCCCTCGAGGGTACCGCGTTGGGGAGGGAATACAGTATTTTTCCAACGCTCTTTACGAACTCCTTGGAGGTCTACCGCGCTGCTCATCGGGGAGTTACCGTGGCTCGTGTCTTGCGAGCCCGTTATGAGGATCAGTCCGACCGCCTAGCGTTGGCTGACTACCTGGCCGATAGTCACAAAAAGGCTGTTGAGTTCGCCAAAGAGCGGGTTTCGACATTGCTACGCGAGAGGAGGAATCTGGTGGAGGACTTAGCTCTATCTCTGGCTACCTATGAGCGCGATCGACGTAATGCCCTGCTAAGGAATCGGAGCGAGTGGCTGGAAGAAAGGGTCAACGGCATAAACGAGGATATAAATCGTGAGAATGGACTTGTTCGGGACTTGGAAGCAGTCGCCGAAGATCACGAGACTCAGGTTGTTGCAGTCAATGATGAACGCAAACGCCTCCACCTCAGGCTTGCGGACCATGATACGCAGAGTGGTGCGCATAAACAAAGCATCCATAACCTGGAGGGCCAGCTGGGCTCCTTTGTGTCGTTGATTAGGGCTCACTTCTGCTTTACTTTTCCACCCCAATGAATTGTATGATCTGGTTTGGGCAAGAATGAATGAAAGCCCCTGTGTTTGTTTTAGCTTTTATATGATCCATTTCTTCGAGCATCCGGACATCTTAGACTTGGATGAGCCGATCCATAATAAGTCGAGTAGATGTGTTTTGATTTTCTAACTCACTCATGGTCAGATGAAAGAATAGCCTCAGACTTATCCAAGAAAAGATTTCTCTATGCTACTTGTTTTTCACCTGCAAATGAAAAGACCGAGTCAAAAGGAATAATCTGAAAAAGAAAGCATAGACCCCTTTCAATCTTATGCTTGCTCGTAATTAATAATGACAAGAACTTTTACAAGGGTTTTAATCTTGTGCGAAAAGTTTTTATCAATATTCCTCGAAAGAAAGCATACTATTGAAAGGAATGTAATTCACGATAATTGCTTTTGACCAATATTCAGAAGAGCGAATTAGTCAAAAATGCAAGGCATAACGACGTGTTTTTAAATTTAATTGAAGATACGGCATCCAAATCAAGGCCGTTTTGTTAAGAACGAGAGCAATTTGGACATCTATCTCGTCATTAAATTCGAAATAACGTCAATACTCTTGATCAATTATCGTGGATTACTAGTGACGTATGACATGCATGGACCAATTCAAGTGTATAATTCCTTCTAGCGAAATTGGGGTTGGATTACCATGTACGACCAAAAAGGTCGTGTAAGATTTTCAACTTTAGTTTCCTCTAAAGGAATTATAAACTTGACTTGGGAGTATTCGGATGATTAGAGAAAATGCCACTATCACATTCCCATGACCCGTCAAAAGAAATACAACCGAGTTCCATCTGAATGTATACACCAATAGATCCCTAATACAATCACTCTAAGGGGTGAGATAGAGAAAGCCTCGATAAAAATAAACCCTATACAAGAGGACTAGTAATGGAAAATGAAACCAAGGAATGTGATCCTAACGTTTAAGGATGCCCCAAGTTCGATCTGTGACTTCTGGATCACTTGCCCCAACTCGTCATCTTCTTTGGACGATATCTCAATAATGTCCATAGTAGGCTCCTTTGTTGCTCACTCGGTGTTCGCCATGGGATATCATCCTCCTCGTCTTCTATCAAGGACGTTTGGGAAAAACACATGCATCTATCCTTGAAATGGCATTTAATCTAATCACCAGAATGCAATGAATGAAATGCCTATATTTATATGAACTGTAATAGTTTTGAGGGATAGAGAGTCTTACCAACCCAACTCGTCGACTTATGTGCGATTTTAGGTGTACCAACCGCCCAAAGACATGCGCATGAGACAAGTGATGGTGAACTTCTAAAAATCAGAGGGTTTGGCACCTAAGGTTAAGGTTCCCACCTCGAGTTCTAGAAAGAGCCGATTCCATTGCACAACTATCGTTGCATTGGGACTCAATCCATAGTTCGAAGCAAGCGGAATTGAGAAGTGGATTACCCCGTGTTTTTCCTCACGGAGATTCCATTTTCAATTCCTTCTATTGTGTTCCTAAAGGAAGCGCCTGGGGTTTTAGGCGCGGTTGTGTGTGTCCATGTGTCGTGATCATCACAATGCAAGTCATGCACAACAATTTATCAATCAGCACTTCAAATCATCCACACAACATACATTCCTACGCCACACCTGCGTAAATTAAAGTTAATCACAGACTACACCCCTTATTACTCCAATCTGCAAAAACATATAACACCTATCGTGAGCGGACTTACCTCACCTTCAAGAGCGCCTGTAGGGTTAGAAAAATCACTCAATTTTTATTACGGCCTAAGTCCACTTGAGGTCTAGAACCATAGTTTCTAGAACAATTCCCCAGCGGAGTCGCCAGCTGTCGCGACCCGTCCGGAAGCGGACGCGGCTAATGGATTATCGATCACGGGTCTTGGATCGGCGCGAGCCCTCCCAGGCCCATACCAAATCGCGGCGGGAGTATTTTTCAGGAGGATTCGACGATAAGAGTCGATCGCTTTCGACCTTAGTGTGGTCGTGGTGGCATGTGCAACTTGTGCATGCATTTGGAGTCGCCACCGGTCTTTCTTGGAGGGTAGACCGGAAACCTTACCGATCGATTGGGAGAGATCGATCAGTTCTACGGAACCAGAGATTTTGGGCTCGGGGACTTGGTTACGCTGGTGTCGTTACCAACGCCCTTTCGGTACCTAATGCGAGTGATTTTCCTAACTAGGATTTCATGCAGGCACAATTTTGGGTGAGGTAAGTCTGACTTTGCACATTAACCAGTTTAACATGCTCACGTAATCATAATAAATAAATAGATGTCAATCACATAAATATCTATCCTACGTGGTGATCATGGAATTATGATTTAATGGGTCTCGAGCCAATGAGACCACATATAATCATTTTAATATTTTAATAACGGAGAGCCACTCTTCGCTTCTTCTTGGTTTCTTGAACTCTTCAAGAATTGGGCCCCAAAGAGCTCGCCGACTTAAAAGGCTCCTCCACGTAATCCTCGTAGCATTTACATCAACAATTGACTATGCTAAAAATAAAGATTACATGAAAAATAAAAGGAGTACGCAGCCTCCATTTAATAATTACAACCCCAAATATATAAATAATCATCATACATTCATATATACATCAATCACATTGATTAGGGATTTTTCCATGATCACCACCCTTTCACGTAAGTAATAAATTCACAATTTAAAACTTAGGAAGGCACAATAAAAATTCTACGTTGAATCATATTCAGAATTTTTACGTAAAATAAGATAGCCATAAATTTTCGATTCAAAATTGATTTAGTCTCAATTTTTGCTACGTTGATTAATTTATCATATAAAATAATCAATCTCCATTAGCCATGTAAGACGAACAATTCGTTAATACATATTGGCCATAGTATTGCAAAAAATGCAAAAAATCAATTAAATGCACGAAAACACCTAAGGATTGGCTCTGATACCACTGTTGGGATCCACGTAACACGTAGCGGAAATAAATAACAACCCATACATGTATCTCCAGAGGCGTACTTCGTGCATTTCAATCGAAAAAAATCACAAAGTCTCAAAGGGAGTAAATAGATTACCTCTCGTAGCGTGCTTGAACGGAGGTGTCGGTTCGATGTTCTTCGATCTCAACCTCCACAAGTGTTAGGCATCTAGTTCGGACGCACCACCAATTGACGAACGGGGAGACGACTAATAACTCCACAACAATTGTGCTAGCAATATGCGGAATCAATATTCCGAACTTAGTATATTTTGCTCACTCAAGATGATGAGAATATAGAGAGTGTTTGTGTTCTTCTCTCTAAGCTCTCAAAAATTTGCACACTCTACAAAATGTCTCTCCCCCTCAACCTCAAAACTCTTGCCATCCTTTTATAGCCAAAAATACCTTCCAATAAATTGTATTTAAAAATAGCACTAACAATTATAAATTATATCTAAAAATAGCACTCACAAATAAATGACATTTAAAAATAGCACTAACAATAGCACTCACAATTTATAATACAAAAATGCTATTTAAAAATAGCACTAACAATAGCACTCACAATTTATAATACAAAAATTCTATTTAAAAATAGCACTAACAATTATAAATTCTATCTAATAATAGCACTCACAAATAAATGACATTTAAAAATAGCACTAACAATAGCACTCACAATTTATAATACAAAAATGCTATTTAAAAATAGCACTAACAATAGCACTCACAATTTATAATACAAAAATTCTATTTAAAAATAGCACTAACAATTATAAATTCTATCTAATAATAGCACTCACAATTTATGATAAATAAATGCCATTTAAAAATAGCACTAACAATAGCACTCACAATTTATGATAAATAAATGTCATTTAAAAATAGCACTAACAATAGCACTCACAATACAAAAATGCTAAAAAAGGCACTAACAAAGGTGTTAAAAATAATAACCATTATTATTATTACAAGAGTTAAAGAGGTTACCAAACAATACAAATATGCATAACGTATAAATACGTATGACGTATAAATACGTAGAGCATACGTATACATCCGTGAAACCGGGGACTAATTGAAAGAAAAATGTGCAATTAAGCCCTTTTGGTAAAAATTGATTAAATTGGAGGGCAAATTGACCTAATTGCACTTTAAGACTTTAGAGTCCAATGTCATAGCTTATAAAAAGTGAGAATTGAAAACTAAAAGACTCGAAAATGATTTTTTTTAGGCTCGGTTCGGGTTTATGTTTGTGAAGGAACATAGTGACCCGAGCCGAATTTTTGAGATTTAAAGTGACAAACTTGAAGAGGAAATTAAAACAAAATTATCGAATATTTTTGGGTATTTTTCTGACCACGAATGGTATTTTTCTGATTTTTTGGGTATTTTTATAATTAAATAAACTCGAAAAATATTAAAAATACCGAAAAATATTTTTTGTTCAAAATTGGTTCCTAAGGTTAAACCAAGGCTTCCAAAGTTGATTTTGTGATTTTATGACCTTTTTTGATATTTTTAATTAATTTTAAAGAATAAAAATCACAATAATAAATGGTAAAAAAAATCAGGTGTCAACACTCAAGAATCGAATTCAAGATTTGCTCGAAACAGGGGCATTTGCATTCCAGGCGGCTGGCCAACCTAATGTACAAAATAACCTGCTGCCAAATCACGCGGGGATTTGAAGGATCTTTTGAGAAATTGGGCGCAGACCCAAATCAGTAACATGTCTATTTTTATCAAATCCCCTGCGTGGGATGTTTCCTGCATTTTAGGTGTCTAGACTGCATTTTCATTTCTTAGGTTGATTAGAGTCAAAATTCCTCACCGTCAAGGAGTTGTCTGCATTTTGAATTCAAATAAGATGTAATTTTTTTATTCATGATCAATAAAATTACATAAGTTTTTCATTATTTGAAGTCTTGTTGAAGCATACCAAACTAACCTGATGACGATAACCAACGATTGAACAATTTGTCATCCATGGTAAGCACTGAGGGTTGGGCTTCTCAAGAATTCTTGTCCCGAGGTTTTCAAAAATGAAAATCATTTTTCAAAAAAAAAAAACTTCAAAAATAACTAACATGTGGTCTAACCTTGTTTGTCTTACTGATGCATCTACTATATGTTTCAGAATCAATCTGGGGGCAGGGGGCAGATTCTTAACTCTGACCATGCATCAGCCTAATGAAAATCCTTGGGGCAATCCTCTGCAAATCCCTTGATCGATTCATCGATCGCATCACATCAGCTAGCTCAAACATTATTCCATCAATCAAGCGAGGCTAATCCATGCCTCAACCTCAACTCATCCATTAATCATGCCATGTCAAAAGATGGGGCAAGACCAAAGTCACTTGATTTCAAAAGGGAGTATCTCTCACCTTGCCTGATCATTATTGGAAATGATTGTCTATTTTCCTTCTTGCAAGTGCCAAGCTAGGAAACATGTCCTGAAGCAGATCGACAATCAAGAACATCCCGAATTTTTGTTCATTTCATTTTCTTGAGGTTCTTATTCATGAATGCTTTTCCATGTAGGATTACATGTGGAAACAAGTCATATGCCATTGCTCGAAATCGAATTTCCAGCACTGGCCATGTTTGGGGCAATCTCATATCTTGGCGAAAGCTATACTCGTACCCATCTTGACCGAAATGGGGGCAAGCAAACCCCGACTTGGAAAAGGGAGTATATCTCTCTGTTTCACATTATTTTAAGGGTGACACTTTCCTTCCGACCATAACGGTCATCGCCATTAAATTGGGGCAAACAAAGCACCTCAAGTCTTACCCAACTCCTTCATACATGTGTTCCTCACTCTGGAGCAAATATAAGAATGAGCCGATTCTCAACCTGAGGACTAGACTTCCTGACTTGGTTGATCTACTCACATATACTGGGGCAACCCATTGTTCCCCATTCCTTGAGATTTCTTTCACATCTGAATGTACTTGCATGATTTATGCATGACTATATTTGATCTGCACTCATTTTCTGATATTATGGATGATCAAATCAAATTAATCTCATCATATTTTTGCCTGCATTGCTAATCTACATTGTGAGATGATTTCAATCAGGAAGTCTCTTTGATCCAATTGAATTGATCATTTTGAATGAGGAACGTCAGGACGATGAAAATCAAGCTATTTCCATACACGTCCTATATCATATCCTAAGTGAGTAAGTGTGAAGATTTCCATGCTTACAAAGTGAAAGGGTTATCTTGCGAAAAGTATGACGACCAAGATGATGTGAGGCATTCATTTCCTCTATCCAAACACTACAGGTTGCCCTTTGCTAAACCCCTTTGAACGGTAGTTTCGTTTTCATACCCCTGTCAGGAACAACCCCACATTGGGGCAAATTTCAGAAAATTCAAATGAAATTTTCTTGCTTTCACTTGCATCAATCTTTGAGTGTATTTGTTGCATGCGAATCCTATGTTAGCTCAAGTGCCTTAGACATGACGGAGAGCATTTCATTTCTACACCATATACATTTATCCATTTGCTTAACCCAATTTGAGCGGCGAATTCATTTTTCGAAACCCAATTGGTGATCATCCTGAAAGGAAATCATTTCAGACCATCCGACAGATGGGCCAAGTGCCTTGGGGCAAGCTGAAATTTGAAAATCTGCCAGTACAATATGCAGATATTTCACACGAGATTCATCCTTCCCTTTTAAAAAGAGCTCACCATGCAAAAAAAAAAAGATGGGAGTTGGAAGTAAGAAAAAGCGAAGCTTTCGTGCATAAATTTTTTTTTTTTTTAGCATTCCAAAAAGTGCAGCCTGAAAAGGGCCCACTCATGTAAAAAAAAAAGAGAAAAAAAAGATAGAAAGAGCCCTCTCAAAAAAAAAATCTCAAGAGGAGACGAGGTCTCAGCTGAATTTGCTCTCAAAGAAGAAACATTTTTTAAAAGAGCTGGCTCAAAAGCAACACTCATGCCAAAAACTCAGGATAGATGATCACTGATCTCATCATTATGGAACCCTGTTGTGGAAAATAGGCCTATCATTTCCAGCCTACCCTGAACATATATTACAACCCTTACCAAAAGTCTCTTCAGATTAGGGCACTTGGGTTAATATAGGGTTTCAAATGCTTATAAATATTGCTCGAAGAAGTGCGAGCAAGATCATCTTTATCTCATTTGGCAGGGTTCCTGACTTGTAAACCCGATGCAGCTGATGGAGATTTCATTTCATGGCCTAAAGACTCATGTGAGTCCCCCTTGAATAGCCTTTGACCAACCCTGAGTTACAGTCCTTCAAAAGACCTCATGAATTGGTCTGGTCATACTGATTGCAAGACTACCCGGACCCTTGTCAAGTGTGATGAAAACAACTCCGAGTGATTCTAGTGCCCGCATTAATGGTCGGGTCTTTAAAAAACCTTTTCAAAGAGGGTGGGAGAAAGTCCTTTCTGACTGAAGGTTCCTCATTCCATTTGATCAAATTTTATCGAGAGGATCAAACAGGTTTCCTTATTGGTAAATTTCCTAGTGAAGCTTTTAAATGCAAGCAAAAGTTCACAAATTTTTTATGATGCTGCACTTGCATTGGTTTTATGCATACCATCATTTTTCAAGAGGATGGACAGGTATGATGCGGTCAACCTAGCCATCACTAGCTCATTGCTCAGAAAATTCAGGTAAGTTTTCCGAACCATTTTAAATCGACCTTAGTCGTAATCCCTCTTGTGGTCGCATTGACAATTTTCAGGCGTCACACCATTTTGTATTCATACTGATCCAATTCAGATGAGGCATCTCTTGCCTTGATACGGAGAGACCTACTAATACGAAGAAGGTCGCAAGAGACAACCTACGAACTTGGTTGAAGTTCACAAAGGTGATTTCCCAATAACAAACTTGCCTATCCCTAGTTGAAGTCTACGAGGTTGATTTCCTAGTTTACTGTCTCATGTTGAGATCCACGAGGGTGATTGTCGCGACCCGTCCGAAAGCGGACGCGGCTAATGGATTACCGATTGCGGGCCTTCCCCCGTACAAGGGTGCGGATCGCGGGCTTTGGATCGGCGCGGGCCCTCCCAAGCCCATACCAAATCGCGGCGGGAGTATTTTTCAAAGGGATTCGACGATAACAGTCGATCGTTTTCGACCTTAGTGTGGTCGTGGTGGCATGTGCAACTTGTGCATGCATTTGGAGTCGCCACCGGTCTTTCTTGGAGGGTAGACCGGAAACCTTATTGACCGATTGGGAGAGATCGATCAATTCTGCGGAACCAGAGATTTTTGGTTCGGGGACTTGGTTACGTTGATGTCATTACCAACGCCCTTTCGGTACCTAACGCGAGTGATTTTCCTAACTAGGATTTCATGCAGGCGCAATTTTGGGTGAGGTAAGTCTGACTTTGCATATTAACCAGTTTAACATGCTCACGTAATCATAATAAAAAAAATAGATGTCAATCACATAAACATCTATCCTACGTGGTGATCATGGAATTATGATTTAATGGGTCTCGAGCCAATGAGACCACATTTAATCATTTTAATATTTTAATAACGGAGAGCCACTCTTCGCTTCTTCTTGGTTTCTTGAACTCTTCAAGAATTGGGCCCCAAAGAGCTAGCCGACTTAAAAGGCTCCTCCACGTAATCCTCGTAGCATTTACATCAACAATTGACTATGCTAAAAATAAAGATTACATGAAAAATAAAAGGAGTACGCAGCCTCCATTTAATAATTACAACCCCAAATATATAAATAATCATCATACATTCATATATACATCAATCAAATTGATTAGGGATTTTTCCATGATCACCACCCTTTCACGTAAGTAATAAATTCACAATTTAAAACTTAGGAAGGCACAATAAAAATTCTACGTTGAATCATATTCAGAATTTTTACGTAAAATAAGATAGCCATAAATTTTCGATTCAAAATTGATTTAGTCTCAATTTTTGCTACGTTGATTAATTTATCATATAAAATAATCAATCTCCATTAGCCATGTAAGACGAACAATTCGTTAATACATATTGGCCATAGTATTGCAAAAATTGCAAAAAATCAATTAAATGCACGAAAACACCTAAGGATTGGCTCTGATACCACTGTTGGGATCCACGTAACACGTAGCGGAAATAAATAACAACCCACACATGTATCTCCAGAGGCGTACTTCGTGCATTTCAATCGAAAAAAAATCACAAAGTCTCAAAGGGAGTAAATAGATTACCTCTCGTAGCGTGCTTGAACGGAGGTGTCGGTTTGATGTTCTTCGATCTCAGCCTCCACAAGTGTTAGGCATCTAGTTCGGACGCACCACCAATTGACGAACGGGGAGACGACTAATAACTCCACAACAATTGTGCTAGCAATATGCGGAATCAATATTCCGAACTTAGTATATTTTGCTCACTCAAGATTATGAGAATATAGAGAGTGTTTGTGTTCTTCTCTCTAAGCTCTCAAAAATTTGCACACTCTACAAAATGTCTCTCCCCAACCTCAAAACTCTTGCCATCCTTTTATAGCCAAAAATACCTTCCAATAAATTGTATTTAAAAATAGCACTAACAATTATAAATTCTATCTAAAAATAGCACTCACAAATAAATGACATTTAAAAATAACACTAACAATAGCACTCACAATTTATAATACAAAAATGCTATTTAAAAATAGCACTAACAATAGCACTCACAATTTATAATACAAAAATGCTATTTAAAATAGCACTAACAATTATAAATTCTATCTAATAATAGCACTCACAATTTATGATAAATAAATGCCATTTAAAAATAGCACTAACAATAGCACTCACAATTTATGATAAATAAATGTCATTTAAAAATATCACTAACAATAGCACTCACAATTTATAATACAAAAATGCTATTTAAAAATAGCACTAGCAATAGCACTCACAATACAAAAATGCTAAAAAAAAGCACTAACAAAGGTGTTAAAAATAATAACCATTATTATTATTACAAGAGTTAAAGAGGTTACCAAACAGTACAAATATGCATAACGTATAAATACGTATGACGTATAAATACGTAGAGCATACGTATACATCCGTGAAACCGGGGACTAATTGAAAGAAAAATGTGCAATTAAGCCATTTTGGTAAAAATTGATTAAATTGGAGGGAAAATTGACCTAATTGCACTTTAAGACTTTAGAATCCAATGTCATAGCTTATAAAAAGTGAGAATTGAAAACTAAAAGACTCGAAAAGGATTTTTTTTTTATTTAGGCTCGGTATGGGTTTATGTTTGTGAAGGAACATAGTGACCCGAGCCGAATTTTTGAGATTTAAAGTGACACACTTGAAGAGGAAATTAAAACAAAATTATCGAATATTTTTGGGTATTTTTCTGACCACGAATGGTATTTTTCTGATTTTTTGGGTATTTTTATAATTAAATAAACTCGAAAAATATTAAAAATACCGAAAAATATTTTTTGTTCAAAATTGGTTCCTAAGGCTAAACCAAGGCTTCCAAAGTTGATTTTGTGATTTTATGACCTTTTTTTGATATTTTTAATTAATTTTAAAGAATAAAAATCACAATAATAAATGGTAAAAAATCAGGTGTCCACAGTGATCTCCTGAGAGCCAATTTCATGGTCGAAGTCCACGAGGGTGACTTCCCAAGAGACAATTTACCAACTCATAGTCGAAGTCCACGAGGGCGACTTCCTAAGAGACAACCTACCGACTCATGGTTGAAGTCCACGAGGGTGACTTCCTAAGAGACAACCTACCGACTCATGGTTGAAGTCCACAAGGGCGACTTCCCAAGAGACAGATTACCGACTCATAGTCGAAGTCCACGAGGGTGACTTCCTAAGAGACAACTTACCGACTCATGGTCGAAGTCCACGAGGGCGACTTTCCAAGAGACAGATTACCGACTCACGGTTGATAGTGCACGAGGGTCACTTCTCGAGAGACAAATGGCCAGCTCGAACCATAACTCGAGCACATTTTCAAACTCTACATAGATCTTGCGCCGTTTCGCGTCAGAAGGAAACTTCTGGCAACAGATGGGCCAGTACCGTAGCATCCTGCCATCCACTAGAAGACTGGAGGTTAAGGGAATCATTAGCTTATGAGGTATTTGGTAAAACAGGTATTTTCATAGGCGATCCATGTGCAAACTTCTTTGATGTGAGACAGGAGGAGTTTTGACACATGTTATCTATAGCATTGCATTTCATGCATCATTTCCTTTTGCAGCAGAAAATGGGATTTAAAACTCTCGCAAAAAATTTCACCATCATCATTTGCATTTGCAAAATTTAGGTTTCAATTTTAGTCTTTGAGTGAAATCTCTGCGAGCCTCCACTCAAAGAGGGGCAGCTGTTGACACCCAAATTTTGACTACCATTTTTAGTCATTTAATTTTTCATAAAAATCAGGAATTGATTTTAGTTCCTACAAAAATAATTAAATCACTTTTTTTACGTTCATTTTAGCATGCATTACATTTTTTGGGACCGGCGGCGGAAGCAATTAACTTTATTTAAATTTAAAATATTAGTTTGTGGGCGATTAATCTCGATATTTTCATATCTCCAATGTTGAAGGATATGAGCAAATTGATATGATAATATCAAAGATTACCGGGAATATCAGAATATGTGCTTTGAATTAAAATAGGAAAGAGATATGGGCAAGAAACCCTAACCTTGTGCCTATATATACATACATCGTGGGAAGATTTTGAAGAGGCCAAACAAATACAAACACACGTTCAGAATTTTAGAGAGGAGGAGGGACCATCGAAAAACTTCAGAATTTTGAGAGTGAAATTGAGAACAAAGGAGTTCGAAAACCTCCCCCACCGGTCGAGATTCTCCTCCTTTAGTCGAGTTTATCGCATCATCTTGCACATCTCCTTGCTCTTGTGGTCGCTCGATCTCGCCATCTGCCTATCGCTGCGGTTGCCAGTAGCTATCGCTGCGGTTGCGTGCCTGTAGCTGCGGTTTCCAGTAGCTATTGTTGCGGTTTCTAGTCTATTGCTGCGGTTTCCAACACCTTCGCTGCGGTTTCTAGCCTATTGCTGCGGTTCCAATGTCTATAGCTGCGGTTCCAGTGTCTATGGCTGCAGTTCCGGTACCTATCGATGCGGTTTTGAGCCCTATTGCTGTGGTTTTCTGAGTTCCGTTGCTGTGGAGTTGTCTCACTGCTTTTTGCATCAAAAGACAATACTGTCCAGAGGTGGTTCTCGAGCAATTTCACAGTTTTGAAGCACAGACGTCCGGACTCGATTCAAGGTAATCTTTATACACTTTCATGGAGTTGACTCGATGACGTTCTGAGTTGAAAAAATTCTGTTTTACTACAGTTCATACGCTGATGTTGTGATGTTCGGTTCGAAAATACATCGGTCTTGCATATTCTGTATCACTAACCTATGCAGAATTTTTGTCGGGGCTTAATGAGTGAACCCTTGAATTTTGTGGTGATCGTTTTGCATGATTTGATGTCGTTATCAAAGTGAAAATTCAGATTTTTTCAGAAATTCAAGAATGACCTTTTTGATCTAAAAATGGCAAAACCTAACTTTTTGTTACAAATCTTGGATTTAGTCGATCTGACCTATCACCGTTTAGGTCCGATCTGCTATCTTCTGATAATCGATCTCGAATTGGAATGATTGAATTTTCAGAAAAAATGGAATAGATGGATGTGATTGTGATCTTGATTGATTTTTCTGATTGGATTGATATCATGATTGATTTTTATTACATCCTGAAAATTTGATGATCTCGCTGATTGATTTTCCGGATTGAATTGATATCTTGATTGATTTTTGCCATATTTTGAAAACTCCTAAAGAGTTTAGGAAATTAAGTCAAGATAACAAAATATTCAAAGGAAAGAGCAAGAAAATCGCATCCATGCATATCTTTAACATATCTCATGCATATCTCTTATTTTAGAACATATCCATGGCATATTTTCGTATATCATTGCATTGCATTCCATATTTTCAATATACCCTTGCATATCTTTAAACTATATCTTGTGTCATGCATTTTTCTCATTGTCGAAAATAATAAAAAATAAGACAAAAAATATGCTCATGCATTGTCATGTTCGTGCATTATATCTTCGAAAATTGCATACCCATGCCTCATCATATTTTTCTAGAATCATGCATTGCATACCATATCTTGCTACGTCGCATGTTCATGTCATTGGCATATAATGTTAGTTTGAATTCTTTGTCTTGCATGCTATTACATAATACGTAAATATCATGTCATTTGCATGTTTTAAATTTGATTAATTAATTTTTGTATGTAGGGCAACTCAACCTTAAATTGCATGTTTTGCGTGTTTAGATAGTTTCATGTCATTCATGCATGTCATCTCGTCATTTAGATAGTTGCATGTCATTGCATTTATATCATTCATGCATTGCATTAAAAAAAGAAAATCCCAAAAAAGGAAACACCTCATCTGAGCTTCAAAATTGATTCAATTTGAGTCGTTAATTTAGGACATCTCACAAGGAATTAAGGTACCGAAAGGGCATTAGTTTTAATTAACTAGTGTAATCAAGTCCCCGAATCCACAATCTCTGGTTCATAGAAGTAAAATGGTTCTCCCGCTATTTTACTTAGGTGTCTAATCAACCTACCCAAAATGATTAGTGGCGACTCCAAATTCTAAATCTTTTCTAATTAATTTAAGTTTCGATTTGGTAGGGCTTGGGAGAGTCCGTATTAGGTTAGTCATTAAAATTAACCTAATAATCCATTAGCCTAGAAATTAGCCTAATTTTTTTTAGGTCGCGACAATCCCCCCCCCCCCCCCCCCCCCACATTGTTGAGATCTCCTGTGGTGACCTCTCTTCATTGCCTCGAGTACTCACTCACTTTTCCATCTTTTTATTTTCTTCATTTATGGAAATCAAATTTAAAAGGTGATTGCTTTGTGTTTTGGTGGTTCATATATTTATCAACATCGGCATGCTCGTCGGCTAAGTCGCCCACTATGTCTTCTCCAATTTCAGAGTCGAAGTCGGGTATCGGGTTACGTCAGGAGCAGCAGCAATTCCTTTTGTTTTGATTATAATTTGGGTCGTCTTCATGCCAGAATCCCCTGGTAGCTCATCATGCAGGGCCGTCTAGTCGATGCCAACTGCATTAGTCTGGCAAGTCCGCACCAAAAGATTTTTTATTGGTAGTTGGGAAAGTTCACACAAAATTTGCACGAAACTCAAAACGAATTGGTTTTTGGGAATGCTCACAACGAAAAGTTCGCATGAAAAATGTTGTAATATTTATTTTATATTTAGATCCATAATTAGTGGTCTAATTGATGGAATATTATAAATTCCATTATTAGTACGCTAGTTAATGTGATTTCATATTTTGAGAGATTTGATTGTCATATTATTAGGAATCTTATTGTACGTGATTGATTCCTTCATTAATATATATACGGGATGATGCTCTAAGAAAAATATCATCAATCCATTCCAAAAACTTCTTCCTTTTACGTAGAATTCTTCATGGTATCAGAGCTAATTTTCTGGTTCCCACCTTAAACCACCTTCTCCGTTGTCGTACCATCACCATCACCACCACCACAATTTTTTTTTTCACCACATCTCTTTGCCGAAGCTTGCAACTCTCCTTTTTTTTTTGGCCTAACCTCGGCCTAACTAGAGGTCACTTTTTTATGATCTAATCAGATCATAACCTTTTTTTTTTCTTCCATCTCGAGTTATCGTCATTTAGCAGTGATGCCAGAAAATTCTGGTGATAAGGTCGATTCTCTTACTTCTGAAACCGGGTGGAAATATGAAAAAATTCTCTTCCCCGCCAGTTCGGTTCAGTTTGATGGCCTTAATTACCTTCTTTGGTCACAATCTATGATGATCAGTATTGCGTCCGGAGAATGTACTGATTTTCTTACAGGGGAGAAAGCAAGACCTACTACTCCTCAGACGGCCCTCTCGAGATGGTTGGCTGAAGATGCCTCTGTGAAGGCATTTCTTTTGAATCATATGACTGATGGTATTCGTAAACAATATATTTTTATGCAGACAGCACGAGATATTTGGGTATCGATTAAGGATACATATTCTGAGACAGGAAATGATGTTCAGATTTATGAATTGATGAAGAAGATCCAGGATCTTCGACAGGGAGGTATGTCCGTTAGCGTTTATTTTTCAGAGCTGCGTACTTTGTGTCAGGAATTGGAGGTTTATGATGACACTTATGAGGGACTTGTTGCGGATGTCGTTGTTCGACTTCAACAAAAAGAAGATAAGAAACGTGTATATCAATTTCTTATGGGTTTAAATCCAGAATTTGATATCGTGCGTCAAAATATTTTGCAAAAGGATCCTCTTCCTACCCTTCAGCAGGCCTATGCCTTGGTATATAAGGAAGATAACCGGCAACGCTTATATTCTATGACTCCTGCTCCTGCTCCTGACCGTTCGGCTCTTATCATGTCTTCCACCTTGAGATCCTCTCAAGTTCATATCCCGCGATCAACAGATAAGCCATCTATTCGCTGTGATTATTGTGGTAAACCTTATCATGTCAAGGAGCAGTGCTGGAAACTTCATGGAAAATCATCAGGAATCGGTAAGGGCAAAGGCGTGAATAAGGGTCGTTCACAAGCTCATGAAGCCGAGGTGGTTGGACCAGCTGGTTCTGAATCTGCAAGTCCTAATGATGTTGGGAATTTTGTCACCAAAGAGGAGATGCAGCAACTTATCAACGATATGATTAATCTGAAGAGTCCTAATTCCTCTCATGTGGCATCTAGTGCATCTGCCATATCTTCTTCTACCACTCATTCTTTTTCAGGTATATCTTCATATTCATCTCCTTGGATCATAGATTCGGGAGCCTCTGATCACATGACAGGATGCTCAGGTCAGTTTGAATCATATAAACCATGTTCCGGACATGACAAAGTTAGGATAGCCGATGGATCTTTTTCTCCTATATCGGGAAAGGGATCAATTTCTTGCACTCCATCCTTGACATTATCTTCGGTTCTTCATGTTCTTAAATTTCCAAATCAATTACTTTCAATTAGTAGTCTTACTCGAGATCTCAATTGCAAAGTAATCTTTTATCCCACATATTGTGTCTTTCAGGACTTGGTGACGGGAGTGAAGATTGGCAGTGGTAGTGCACGTGATGGACTTTACTGGTTAGATGGATTACCGGCTACACCTATCCAGGCTAGCACTGCAGATTCCAATTCAGCTGCTATTTCTTTTCTGCGACAATGGCATCGACGTTTGGGGCATCCACCACTTCATATTCTTTATTCATGTTTTCCTAGTTTAAAGAATCAAATTAAAGATCATCAGTTTTTCTGTGATACTTGTGCTTATTCTAAGCAGACTAGAACTATTTATCCAGAGTCAAATAATAGAAGTCTTGTTTCATTTGATTTGATTCATTCTGATATTTGGGGTCCTTCCCCTATTAAATCTGTTACTGGGTATGATTGGTTTGTGACCTTTATTGATGATTTTAGTAGAGCAACTTGGGTTTTTTTACTTAGACATAAAAATGATGTTTTTGAGTCATTCAAAACTTTTTTCAAAATAATTCAGACCCAGTTTAATTCTACCATTAAGGCTCTTCGAACAGATAACGGGAGCGAATATTGTGCCTCTTACTTTCAAAATTTTTTACGAGAGAATGGTATTCTTCACCAAACTAGTTGTATGGATACCCCAGCACAAAATGGTGTGGCAGAGCGAAAGAATAGACATCTTCTAGAAGTTGCGCGTTCACTTTTGTTTCAAATGCATGTCCCGTCATCCTACTGGAGTGAAGCCGTTCTTATAGCTGCCTATTTAATTAATCGTATGCCATCTAGGGTCCTGCAAAATAAAAGCCCAATTTCTATGTTGACTGGGAAACATTCATTTATTCTCCCACCAAAAATCTTTAGGTCTGTTTGTTTTGTTAGGGATCATCAAGTGAAGAGTAAATTGTCTCCTAGGAGTCTAAAGTGCATTTTCTTAGGTTATTCCTCTTCTCAAAAGGGCTATAGGTGCTATCATCCATCCACTCGTAAGTTTTATGTCTCCAAAGATGTTATCTTTAATGAGTCTGAAGCTTTTTTTGATAATTCACTCTCCGAGATATCTAGTTCGACGTTTATTGAACCATTCCCTGAGCTTTCGGTGCCATTATCAACAGAACAGACAGAAGAGCCTATTGTGAATCAAAGTGTTACCCCAGAAGAGGTCTCACCTATTCAAAGAGATTATTCACAGGTTTATTCTCGTAAACAGGCTACTTTGCTCGGTAATCCTCCTGGTGAGTCTTCACAGGCAATACCAGAATCCAATACAACACCACTGGAGCCTAGTCCTATTGAAGATAACAATGTTGAGGATGAAACAATCCCAATTGCTCTCCGTAAAGGTAAACGGTCTTGTCTTGGTAAGCCTAGGTATCCCATCGATGAATATACTTCATATTCTGTTCTTTCTCCATCATATTCGTCATTCGTTTCTTCTTTAGACTCTATGTCTATTCCTAATACTTGGCAGATTGCTATTCAACAAAAATAATGGAAAGATGCCATGTTAGAGGAAATGGAGGCTTTGAAGAAAAATCATACTTGGAATTTGGTGTCACTTCCTCTTGGGAAGAAAACAGTGGGATGCAAATGGGTTTATACAGTTAAGCAAAAAGCT
Organism: Rhodomyrtus psidioides; assembly: GCA_021437785.1. Classification (NCBI taxonomy): domain Eukaryota; kingdom Viridiplantae; phylum Streptophyta; class Magnoliopsida; order Myrtales; family Myrtaceae; genus Rhodomyrtus; species Rhodomyrtus psidioides. Next base: position 906,774 of record JAILYB010000128.1, on the reverse strand, counting down.
GATGGAACTGTGGATAGGTACAAGGCTCAGCTAGTGGCCCGGGGATTCACTGAAACTGCAGGTGTTGATTATCAAGAGACATTTGCCCCTGTAGCAAAGATGAATACAGTGAGGATCCTTATATCATGTGCCGCGAGTTATGGATGGGATCTTCAACAATTGGACGTGAAGAATGCATTTCTTCACGGGGAACTCGATGAAGAAGTTTACATGGACATTCCACCGGGTTTTGCAGATAGCACTACTGTTGGAAAGGTTTGTCACCTCAAACGTTCTCTATATGGGCTTAAACAATCACCTCGAGCTTGGTTTGGCAGGTTCACCAAAGCTATGCGAGCTCAGGGATACACCCAGAGTAATGCTGATCACACCTTATTCATTCGCCATAGTGGTTCTCTCTCAACTTTCTTAATTGTGTATGTGAATGACATTGTGGTGACTGGAAATGATATTAGTGAAATCGTTAGATTGAAGAACGCATTGGGAAAGGAATTTGAGATTAAAGATCTTGGAAAACTGCGATATTTTCTTGGAATTGAAGTAGCTCGCTCCTCACATGGGATCTTCCTATGTCAGCGTAAGTACATACTTGATCTTCTATCTCAGACAGGAATGCTTGGATGTAAACCTATTGATACTCCACTTGATTCAAACGCGAAGATTCAGGCCAAGGTAGGGGAGCCGGTAGATCGCGAAAGATATCAAAAGCTTGTCGGAAAGCTCATCTATCTTTCTCATACACGTCCTGATATTGCATATGCAGTCAGTCTTGTAAGTCAATTCATGCATGATCCATATACTACTCATATGGATATCGTGACTCGGATTCTTCGTTACTTGAAAGGCACACCAGGTAAAGGTATATTGTTTCGAAACCATGGTCATTTAAAGGTTGAGGCATTTACTGATGCAGACTAGGCTAGTTGTGTGGATGATAGGCGATCTACTTCAGGTTATTGTTCTTATGTTGGAGGTAACCTAGTTACTTGGCGAAGCAAAAAGCAAGATGTTGTTGCTAGATCAAGCGCAGAGGCTGAATTTCGCTCTATGGCTCAAGGCATGTGTGAATTGCTATGGGTTCAGAAACTTTTGGATGATCTAGGATTCCGAGTTCATAAGCCAATGATGATTTACTCCGATAGTAAATCTGCTATTGGTATTTCACATAATCCTGTCCAGCATGATAGGACTAAGCATGTGGAAATTGACCGACACTTCATCAAAGAAAAGCTTGATTCAGGAGAATTTTGTACTCTATTTGTTCAATCCTCAGAGCAAACCGCAGATATATTCACAAAAGCAGTGAGCAAACGAGTATTTGATTATCATGTGTCCAAGTTGGGCATGTGCGACATCCATGCGCCAACTTGAGGGGGGTGTTGTAATATTTATTTTATATTTAGATCCATAATTAGTGGTCTAATTGATGGAATATTATAAATTCCATTATTAGTACGCTAGTTAATGTGATTTCATATTTTGAGAGATTTGATTGTCATATTATTAGGGATCTTATTGTACGTGATTGATTCCTTCATTAATATATATACGGGATGATGCTCTAAGAAAAATATCATCAATCCATTCCAAAAACTTTTTCCTTTTACGTAGAATTCTTCATGATTTGAATTATTACTAGGAGCACTTGAAACTCAAAAACAAGAACAAGGAGACGACATCGTAGGATGAACCATGCGGGGCGTACTTGCTTTTCACCGTTAGTAATGCTCTTGTTGAGCTTTCATCTTGTGCAACTACTTTCTCTGCAATTTGATAAATAAATAAAGGATTGTGCTACCAATTTGACTTAGGACTTGAGGCCTTCCGTGAATCCCGACCGGAACAAGTACGCTTTCTCCATCATCACGGCTTGCACTATCCTAATCAATAAGAATATTCGGAAATGAATGGCAGAGGCCTAACAATTGGACATCTCAACGCGCCAAATTAACGTTGTTTCGAAAGTGCTTAGAAAGAATTTCAAATATTGATTTTGTATTGTTGGGTGAGTTGTGCTTATCTTTTTATAATTTAGATACTCGTGCCTCGAAAATTATAGGAGTCAAATGTCTTATAAGTTAAGAAAGATGAATAACATGGCACGATGTTAATTAAAAAGAAAAGGTGGTATTTCGTGGTTTAAGTACCCTTTTGGTTATATATGAAATGACATATTAAAGTGTCTTTCGAAGTGACCTGTAAGTTGATTATTTAAAGTTATTTAGGAAATGCTATATGAAATGAATTATGCTTGATGAAATGAATCTTGAAAGGCTATATGTAATAATGTATTGGTCTATGAACTTGAATTATGAATCAAAGACGAGTTAGTGGTGTTTTGCTCATAGGCGCTATGATGTGAATTCGCTGAGGAATTTTATTCCTTAAAATGGAAGACCTCGATATGTTCACTTACGTTTTCGATAGGTTGCATTTAGTTGTCAAAATAAAAAGACAAAAAAAAGTCCTCTATTTTTTTTTATTATATCTCTCGTGATTATGATGAGGCGAGACAAAATTAACGACGTCGGATAAGACAAAATTGCTGTTAGATATACTAGCGAGGACTCAAATGAGATCACCTCATGTTGGCCGTGAGAAACTTTACCACGGCACTCCCCAGATCACCATAGCAGAGAATCGGATGCCGTACAGCGAAAGAGACGAGCTTGTGTACCTGTTTTGGATTCGCCGGTCTTTAGGCGGAACTCCGGCGATTCCTCGGCTTAGGCGCGTCACCTCTATAACCCTCCGGAATCCTGGCGTCGATGATACCACCTCCCTCACCTTCACTTGACTTTATAGGAGGAAACAACCTCCTTAGTGAAGCAACTTCTCAAGGAAGTTGGGTGTGTGGAATTATGGAGTAATTGGGGTTAGAGGGGGGTTGCCTTAGCCTATTTATAGAGTTATTTGGCCGGGCCCTCTCATCACAGGCCGGGCCGAACTCAGCCCACACTAGCCAGGTCCATATTAGGCTAATTAAGAATCCTTATATCTCACTTTATTAGACCAACCCCGTTAACGGTAAATTAATACCGTATAATGGTAATTATAATCTCAATTAATATAAGCCCACACTTAGGAAAACTCTAACATTCTCCCACTTGGGCGAATATTAATTGAAACTGTACTGTATATGCGCATCTCTATGTTGGTCTAGAGATTATTCTTAATAGCCAATCCGATCCCATAGAATCTTAAACACCGAATCATGGCAGTAACTGCATAAAAAAATGTACGCAGAGCCGTCCATGGTCACGAATGTCCTTAACTCTATTGATATGGATTCAATATGGTAGTGTGGCAGTTGGATAACACCTCATAGAATAGATATTTAGATAGAAACTTTATGTGTTATCCCATTTTGTCAGGCAACATTCTCTCTCCTTAAGTGACACGAAACTTGATGTGCACCAGAGAATACATATATGGCTCCAATGAACCTACATATGTCTTATCTTTATAGTCAACTGTACTTTATGTGTAACAAGACATATCTTCAAGGCTAGTATCTCAATGCCCCCAGCCTTATATTCAAGGTTTACACATACCTTGAGATTTTCAATTGATCAACTCAACTCAAAAAACTTTATTGCACGCAATAGAGTTGATCCATATCAAGATGTTACAAATGTAACAATCACAGATGCAAACTTTATTGGAGCAAAAATTGACAATAGCTCCCACTGAACAACCGCATCCAAAGATGCTGCTAGGCCCATCTTAATGGCGTCATTTCAAACACAAAAGGGCAAACAACTTTAGTTAGTGGAACTTCAACCATATCATCTGTGAAACTATGCTCCACTTTAATGTCACTATTTTGATCTGGTTCTTTATGGTCAAACACTTGACCGCCAGATGTTTGGACCCTTTAAAACCTCTGTTGTTGTATATAATCAACAATGCAGAGCCATCATCATACTATAATTGTATGGGTCCATATAAAAATAAATACGATCAACTCCCTAGTGAGGTTCTGGAGCTAAATAACCTGAGTAGCAGCCCAAAAGCTTGCTATAAACTCCGCTTGAATGCTAGAGGACAATACAGATCTGTGTTTTTCTCTATTATGCCGCACTGCCTGCTAATTCAAAGATGTATTATGTTGTCAACTTCTCGTCATCCAAATAGTTAGTAAGGTCTTAATCTGAATGCCTCACTAGCTGCAAGTAATCAATCTGTATGTGAATCAATATGTAGTCTTTTGTCCTCTTTATGTACCTTAAAACTTTCTTGACAGCAATCCAGTGATCGTTTTCTGGATTTTACAGATATCTGCCTCATGTTCTCAAAACAACGTTTGGGTTCTCTCCACATCCGTATAAGGACATGACAATAGATTCAGTTTATTACCCTTAATGTCAGGATCAATTCCTGACTTACAGTGCTGTATACTGAATCTTTCACAATACGATCAACACATGTCCTATGAGACAGGCCCAATATGCAATAAGAACGATCCCAACAGATCTCAATGCCCACGACAAAAGACACCTTACCAAAGTCCTTTATGGCAATATGTGCTTTGCTTCATGCAGTAATTCAACATCACCACTTGTAACATATTGTTCAAAAGAAGATAAAATTTCCTCCCACTGATCTTGTAGTATATACACTAATTCACTTCACTTTCAACATCACTGAATAAAGTGACAACATATATGAAACTCCTGATGTCATTATCTGAGAGCTGTTGCATGAGGCCTTAAGTAAACTATTTTAGTCTACTGATAAGTTTATCTGAATCACCAGCTATAAAACCTTCGGGTTATACCATATAGACTTTCCTCATCAAGGTCTCTCTTTGAGAAGATAGATATCAATATCCAGTTGGCGTAACTCTAAAACAAGATAAGTTACAAATGTCATGATCACTCTGAAAGAACCTTTTTGAGAGACTAGAGGAAAGAGTTACTTTATAGTCTTCACCTCCTCTCAGAGTGAAATCTTGGCAACCAGTCTAGCTTTAAACTTCTCTGACTTTTCTTTTAAAGACCTTTTGTCTTATTCATCCACTTGTAACTGATGAACTTATAACCCTCAACTATCCATTATGCTCTCAAAAACCATTATGTTTCATAGACCATGTCTCGTCTTTTATCACATCCAACTCCAGATCTCACTGATTACAAGAAACAGCATCTGTATAAGTTTCTGGATCAACCATATGGCCTATATTATAATGATGCTCTCCAAATAGACTATAAGTCTGGCAGTATAATTGGTCGTCTCTACCTTAGGGATCTTCCAAATGGAGCCTTGTTAACCTCATCATACACCTATGGGGCTTGAAGAGCTTCATCAGAATCTGTGTTAATAACACTGTCCTAAACCCCAATAGGCTTAGACTGTGATGTGGTAGGCTTCACGATCGTCTATATAGGCAGAGAAAACGACACAACACATGTATCGTACCTTTAACCTTAATAGCCTAAGCATCTTTTGGCCTCATTAAAATTCAGAAACTTCATTGTCTGTTATTCCATAATTCTCGTACTTCTGTTAGGATCATTAACCAAATATCCCTTCAAATGATCTAGACTTACCTAATGCTGGACAATACATCTTCACCTCTGCAGGATAACTTCAAATCTTTAGATGGTTTATCTAGATTTACGTCTAATCCATAACTCAAAAGGGTCAATAGAATAACCTTAGTGGAAACACCAATCAAAGTATGAAGACAACTCAAAGGCTATCCATACACAGAATCTTGTAGGTTCATTCCATTAATCATACTCCTCATTACAATCTTGAAAATGCGCTTTTTGCCTATCGGCCGCCTCATTATAACTTTCAGGCATAGTAGACTTAACTACTATCCCAGAATCCTTTTAGGTATATGGTAAATGACCCTTAAAGCTTTCCAGCATGGTCATGTACACCATAATACTCACCATATTGGTCTGATCTGACAATCTTTATGACTTTTCCCAACTATTCCTTGACTTCAGCCTAAAGACCTTGAACTCGTCAAGAGAGTCAGACTTTTCCTTAATCAAGTACATATAACCATATGGGGAACAGTCGTTAGTAAATGTGTCGAAATAAAATTTTCAACACAGAGTTGTCATATAGGTCCATTGACACAAAACTGTATGACCTCCAAAAGGTCGAAACTTTGGACTATAATATTTCTTCTTTATCTCGGTCATCTTATTTCCACATCAGTTTACGCAATTCTCCATGTCACATTTAAGAGTAGTTAGGATGTTAAGCTTTATCAGCCTCCCACTCTTTCCCTAGATAAGTGGCCAGATCTTTATGCCACAATGCGTAAAACTGTTCTTTAACTGGAAATTTCTTGGAAAACAACCTTTCACTATATAAGTGATGTAGATATCATCGGGAGTTAAACATAATCTAATTCATTTGACACATTGCAGCACTCATCCTTATTCGACTTGAGAACACAGAAATTCCGTTGTTCTTTCAGTTCAAAAGAGTAGCTGCTCACGTCCAAATATGATACGGAAATCAAGTTCCGTCTAAAGGTAGATACAAAAAATGCATTCCTTAATGTCAGATCAAAACCAGAGAATGGAATTAAAATGACACATCTCCCACGAATTTAATGTCAACTTTATTGTTGTTTCCTGATGTGAGCTTTTGATTCATCTTGATTTGGTTTCTTGTGATTCATGAATCCTTGTACTGTGAACATAATATAATTGGTTACACCTTTATAAAGTCTCCATAAACTGGATGAGACTTCTGCTAGATTAGATTCGTGAATCAAAACCAAAGAATCATCACCTACATGCCCACACTTAGATGACCAAGCCTTATTACAATAGCAGTCCCACTTTATGTGACATTTCTTTATAAAAGAAGTCGTAGTCACAATCTTTCTCAAAAGATGCCATTTTTGGACCCAAACTGTCTGAATGACCAGTGGTTTCAAGAGTTCCTTTATGAGTACGATCTTTAAACCTTTTGCTCAATGTGTCCACCATCCTTATGACGTAATCTCTAACTTCATAAAAACCATCAAACCTTATATTGAAGAGTTCTCGCTGATGTATCATAATATCAGCAGTGAACGAGACACAGACCCAGGCTACTTGGGCTTCCATCATCCATACAACAGTGCAGTTAGCAGGCCATCTACTCTCACAGTAGTACTAAATGGATTACTTCAGAAATCACAAGCAAATCCAATTGCTCTTTAATCCAGGCAATAAAATGTCCCTTCTCGAGTTCTATATGTTAACAGTAAAATCTGTCAACTTATCCTCATAAAGAGCAATATAAACTTCTGCCAGCCAAAACTTAATATCCTCCAGCTATTTCACAAAGTCTGAACCGGTATGAACCTCAATCTTAATGGAGTTACCGTTTACTGGGAAGGTGACTACTTTAAAAAGCAATGTATAATAATGGCACCATGTGAGTACTGTGTAACTTGATCCTTAAAAGTACACATCTTGAGGATCAGATGCACCATCATGTAATTACCTTTGGGCAGAATACATAATGTGCACTTTATATGTGACAGCCTATAAAGAGAATAAATCCAATCTTTATGAATCACCACCTTTGGGTGGATGAACCACTAGGATCAGTTACTTCTCAAACTTTATGCTGCACATGTGATACCTCATGAACCAATATTGTGTAACTTTAAAAACTGTTTGAGTACACATCCAGAGAGCTGCATACATCATCACAAAATCACCTTTGGGCAGAAGATGTGACATGCAGTTGCAAACACTCCACATGATAGCGGCCATGAGAATCTATTTCAATCTTCGTGAATCACCACCTTTGGGTGTATGACTCACTAGAATCGATCAATCCCCAACCATATGCTATACATGTATCCCTCCATAATCAATACACAATCACCTCCTTTGGGAGTAAAACTATGCATTAGATCAGGAGACATCCTTCCACAATACGAGACCGATATTTCTCAAACCCAACCAAGTGTGCCACTTTGGCGGTCACTACCTGACTGAATCCTTGAAACTCTTTCATACCAGGGATATAAACTTTATGCCTCACATTTGTCATATCCAAATGATTTCAAATTTCACTATGGGGCACTTTATTCTGAAATCATAGGCGATGCCAATAACAATTGTTGTATACATTGATGCACGATAAATTTTATACATGCTAAAACTCTACACATCTTGTATGTGGTCATATATATATAAGCTTATCATGGTATTTCCGAAACCATATAGAAATACATGAAAAATGCTCAAAATACCCCTAAAAACATACGTACATAAGGGTCTTTATGCATTTTTCTATTTTTAAAAGCTTCAAACATGTCAAATAAATATACCACAGTGTAGAGAATTTCCATACGAGCACGCCGGTACCAAGATCGCCCCCAACGGAACATCCACGCGCCCTTACGCGCCGGCCAAAGCCTCGGCGCGTGGGGCTCACGCGCCGGCCAAAGCCTCGGCGCGTGGGGCTCACGCGCCGCACGTGCTCCTCACGTGCGGGGCGTGCTCACCGGTCCAATGACCGGTCCGACCGGCCCGACCGGGTTTCCGGTCCAACCGTTGACCGGTCCGACCGGTCAACAGTCAACTTTCGGGTCGGAGTCGGGTCGGATTCGGGTCGGGTTGACCCGGTCAAAGCGGGTCAGGCAACGGGTCGACCTGATCAATCCGGGTCGGGTTGACCCGAAACCGAACCCCGGGTGACGTCAGCCTGCCACGTGGCGCAGTCACAACTCGCCACGTGGCACGCATAGGACGCGGCCGGCGGGATACCACACGCAGCCACCGTGGTGGCGCGTGCGGCCGTGACCAGCCTCCTCCGGCGACGATCTACCCATCAAAATGCTCGTCTCGACGAGCCCGTTCCAAATATATGATCAAAAATCATTTTCATCCGTAAAAATTTTTCGAAAACGGGCAAACATAGTACGGTCCCGATCTTCGCTATGGCGGCTCTGATACCACATGTTGGCCGTGAGAAACTTTACCACGGCACTCCCCGGATCACCATAGCAGAGAATCGGATGCCGTACAGCGAAAGAGACGAGCTTGTGTACCTGTTTTGGATTCGCCGGTCTTTAGGCAGAACTCCGGCGATTCCTCGGCTTAGGCGCGTCACCTCTATAACCCTCCGGAATCCTGGCGTCGATGATACCACCTCCCTCACCTTCACTTGACTTTATAGGAGGAAACAACCTCCTTAGTGAAGCAACTTCTCAAGGAAGTTGGGTGTGTGGAATTATGGAGTAATTGGGGTTAGAGGGGGGTTGCCTTAGCCTATTTATAGAGTTATTTGGCCGGGCCCTCTCATCACAGGCCGGGCCGAACTCGGCCCACACCAGCCAGGTCCAGATTAGGTTAATTAAGAATCCTTATATCTCACTTTATTAGACCAACCCCGTTAACGGTAAATTAATACCGTATAATGGTAATTATAATCTCAATTAATATAAGCCCACACTTAGGAAAACTCTAACACCTCATTCATCAAAATCACTAACATCTAATCTGTACAATTACAATTACGAAACTCATGATTAACTTATCCACAGTTAAGAATGAGATGAAAAACATCCTGAAGAGAAAAGAGAAACAAGAATAGCAAACCTCGACTAGAGGCTTAAGTATACTACAAGTGCCAAAACTTATGTAAGGCGGTCATTTTAGTGCCAAAACTTTCAAAACGATTACTTAGGTACCAACTTTTTTGAAAAACGATCACTAATCTATCAAATTAAGTGCCAAATTTTTCTTAAAAATGGTCACTTAAGTGCCAACTCCGGTGAGCCACGTTAACTCAAATATTAATAATAATAAAAAGGCCACGTAGGATTTCCGACGAGCCACGTTAGCTCAAATCGGAGTTGGCACTGAAATGAGTTTTTTTTTTAATTGGGACTTAAGTGATCGTTTTAAAAAAAAAAGAGTTGATACTTAAGTGATTGTTTTGAAAGTTTTGGCACTAAAGTAAGCACCGTACACAAGTTTTGGCACTCGTAGTATACTTTAGCCCTCGGCCAGATTACCTTCCTGAGCCAAGCCAACAAATGGGAAAAACTAGAACATGGAAGCAACCTCAACAATAATACCTTTTCTTTCTCCTTGTTTTGCTGATTTCTTTCCTCATAAAATAATTACCCTGAAGCCTGCAGGGTCACTACATGTTAAACACAAGGATCTTGGGAGAGATGATGAATAAGTGTCTCTGTGTAATGTTGCCAAATGATAAAGCATCGAATTTTTTCGTTCCCTAACGTTGTTTTCATCTTCAATTACATGATATGCAGTCAGTCAAGTGGTTTTTGTGAATACGGAAAGTTGGTCTGCATTGGTAGTTGGAGAGATTAATCCCGACTACGACTCGAACCGAGTTGATTTACTACTGATATCGGAGCAGCTATGATTTATCAACAGCTTTTGGACAAAAAATTATCTTGATGTGAATAATACTCGTTGATTTGGATTGTCTATGGACAATCATGAATGTAAGTTGGGGTTTTGAACCCAAAAATCTTTTGCATAGACACCTACGGATTCAAACGTCTAGTAGTAATTAAAATTAAGTTACAACCTAGGCAGTTACAAGACATCTGCTACGACATTTTTACAAGTCTCTCATGTTGCCTGAGTGAACCTACATCAGTCTGTCTCAGAATCTTGTCGCTGATGAATTTTCCGTCAGAGCTGAGTCGATTCCTAAATGACGCTTTCGGTAATTTCTCAGGCGAATGTACACGGAGAGATCCTTGCAGTTTCTCATGGACGAAAACGACCATCTATCTAGTCAGGTGCGTGGCTTGACATGACCCGCTGGGTACGCGAAGAATTCAAACCGAATTCATTATGCTTTTCGTGAGCTTTTATGTTTGGGCATTATCTTGAGGCCCCCAAACTAGTGAGAGAAATATGCTTGTACATAAGATTTACCTATGTCGTTTTATATAGGTGAACAGTTGCAAAAAAGATGGAAAGGCTTCAAGTCATCAATACAGAAACCGGAACATATGCAGGACCACTTTTGATTCTGTCGTCTTGATCCGCAGCCTCGGATTTTACGTTTGCTTCCCTGACTCCAATGCAAAATGGAAGTAGCTATCCTATCAGATGGTATCTTCCTTGGGAATAGGATCATCGGTTTGCTGTCTTTGCCTCAATCTCAGAAACCTGGGCATTTGTCTTGTACTTGCACTAAGAAGCTCAAAATAGGTACTTTGCGAATGCAGACAGCTAGGGAAAGCTAGAAATCAATAGGAGGGATCTTAAACTATATGAGTTCACATCCTACCCATTGAGCCATGCTTTCTTGCTCGGAGTAATCCACTCTCCAACGGAGTTTATAATGTGGACAAAAACTCTTCTCAAGAAGTAGCTGAACGATAAAGATAAACGTGCGAGTGAAGTAGAGAGTGATCTCATTCCTGAGGGAGCCACTGGAAAAACTCCGGCAGGCCAACGACTGTGAACATATTGGTGATCCCTAAAATACCATCTTGGAAAGATAGCCAAAACAAGCTGATGGGATCGAGTGGATCTCTAACTCCCAGGTTGCTTCTTTAACTTGGATCGAACCTGCTCCCGACATTTTGAAGATGGAAAGGACGAAGCCCGGTCAGACACGCTGGATCTGCGCGATGCCCATTAGTGGCCAGTGATTATACAGGCGAATGTAGGAGAACAAATTGTCCATTAATAAAGTAGAGGTGTGCATTCTTGAATGAAAGTGAGGCTTTATCAGATCACCCAATTTCTAGTAATGACTTCGCGATCCAAAAAATGACCGCTACAATCTGAAATGCCATAGACAGATTATTTTTTATGGTAAACAAGTGAGTAAAGAGAGTCTGTAACAAAGAAGAAAGGAAGACAAATTCCTGTGCAATGCAACTCCACAAGGATCAGAATGAAGCTCCTTTCTATAAGCTATCATCTGTGTCCAACAGTTCGTAACTACGCGTGTATGTACCAGAACTTCCAAGAACCTGATAACCCGACACATACAAAGTCGTTTCAAGTAGGTGTCGGAGTTCGACCAAAAATAAAAATAAAAAAATAGTAGGTGTCGGTGATGAAACCGCTGAGATCTGATACAGCAAAAAACAAGCAAAAAAGTGGAACAGTGTGTATTGGTGATGCAATGCAACATCGTTTTGCATAAAGCATTTGTAAATTCACATAATTTCACAGGGAAACATTGTCCACTGGCTTGCTCTTGTATATACAGAAGTTGTGATGCAATTGTTGAAGTACCTCTCTGTTCAAAAGAAATCTTCCCTGCTCGTCGTCAATCTAGTTGAGATATTGATGATCGCATGTCATAGTAACTACTTAGCTTGTTAAGTAAGTTCTTCATGACGGTCAATAGTGATTTTGCCAAACAGTAAGGGGCTCGACATGCTAGAATTGCTCATGTCCTTTTTTGTCCTTGTTTTAGGAATTTCAAGAATTTGTTTGACAGTATCAAGTTCTTTTAATACAAAATTTGGAATGAGAAAGAAGAGACGTCAAATCAACAAATGGAGGTATAACAAGGTATCTCCAATTGCCAATATTATTGGACTTCATCTGTCAGTGCAGGTGCTTTATTTCAGCTGCTTCAAATAGAGAAGAAGTCTGCATTATCTACTATCTACTGAAGATGAGACAAAAAGGGAAAATTTGATATGTCCTGAGACATATGTGTATATATATAGCTACCACCCCGTTCTGTGTTGTTCATAGCCACAAAGACCCGGCAAATCATACTAGCTCAACCCATCAAGAGATCATCCTAGGAGTTTCAAAACAAAATCAGCAATGGTAGTTTCCATCACATTACGATTTTCGTGTTCTTGCCACTTTGTCCACTTATCCATCTGTTCCCTTTTTCCTGATTTTGCCCTATCCCATGGTGCAGGTTGACAAGAATGTGGACATATCCCTCAGCTTGGCGAGCATGAAGAAGGGTGGATACAGGGCTTGCATGTTTGTGTTCGGTGAGCATGTCCATTTGAACTTGATCATGAATTTTCACCACATTAAATTGTTCTGTAAAAAGAGAAATTGACTTCAGAGGTAATATTTTTCACCCTAATCTGATAATGCAGGATTGGCATCGCTAGAGAATATCGGGTTTGTGGCCAACATGTCAACCATGGTCCTCTACTTTTCCTATGTTCTCTACTTCAGCCTGTCAACATCTGCAAATATTCTCACCAATTTCATGGGCTCAGTGTGCTTGCTCTCACTTGTTGGTGGCTTCATCTCGGACACTTGCATAAATCGACTCTACACTTGTCTGATATTTGGCTCCATGGAAGTCGTGGTAACTTTCAATATAGCTTTAAACCTTAAGCGCAGGATAAAGAATGTGCTTTTTTCTACTTTGGTGTTCACAGGACGCTGATATCATATTCAGGCACTGGTTATGGTCACAATTCAAGCGTATTCCAAGAATCTTCACCCAGATCCTTGTGGCAAATCATCATGTATTGAAGGAGGCAAAGCACTCTTTTTGTACACCTCTATGTTTCTGCTCGCACTAGGTGCTGGTGGAGTTAAGGGTGCTCTTCCAGCACTCGGTGGCGACCAGTTATATCGGAACGATGGAGGGAAGGCATTTGCGAGTTACTTTAATTGGTACTTGCTCAGTACAATTCATGGAGGCATCATTGGAGTCACTGGTTAACATGAATAAGTCCTGGTATTGGGGATTTTTTATCGGCACGATGACAGCATCACCTGGATTCATCATTCTCGCTCTTGGGAAGCCATTCTACCGTTTTCCTCCCCGTGGGAGCAGTCCTCTGGGGAAGATCGCACAGGTTTTTATCGTCGACACACCTAACAGTATGCTCTTGGTCACTCAGCATAAGTAGTAATCATCTGTAATTGTGGCATTTCAGGTCATCATTGTTTCAATTCGGAATAGACACTTAACGCCACCAGTAAAGCCGGACGAATTGATAGCTTTTAGTTTGCCGGCTGGACTCTATCTGCATCCTCTCCTCTCATTTAGAGTTCGCTGTCAGACGAAAATTGTTTAATTGACGATTCGAATACCTATGCATCATTCTTTTGATTGATAGACGTAGTATGGTTGCTAATAAATTCAGATAGATGATGTTGATGTCCTGGCTAGCTCACTTAACCATCTCCAGTTACAAATGAAGAGGCCACACTAACAGTGTCAGCTTTTTAGCATTTTCAATCTTAAGGTGGGAATTCTTCTGCTAAACGCAAGAGGAAGCACAAGATTCTTTTGTTTGATAAAAAGTAAATTGATGTGAGATTCAAGATCCTGTAAATTGGTAGGTGGCTTTGTTACACAATTCAGCAGGTTCAGGATTTTAAGGCAACACCAACAACCTAGACACACATATACACCTATGCCATCATTTAGACGTGTGCGCACAAAGTAAAACATAATCACACTTGGTGGGCTTGCACGCCTGTTCGTGCACTGTTGAAAGAGAGTCGAGAGAGACTGAAAATGTCAACGACTTTAATGAAATATTTACCATTAGCTATCGGTTCTATACAAAACAAATTAACCACAGTTAGATATATCTATGCAGTTATCAACAGAAATTTGTCGTCGCAGGTAGATTACTCTCCATTCTTCTCCTACATGACACCATTGTTCTGGATGTAGCTGTCGAGAAAAGGAAAGTGTTCCCCAAACCCAAGATCGTCAAAGATATTCTGCATTAAAGACGAAAACAATTGTCATCAGAATGAATCGTCATTTCCAATCACTCTATCTAAGTTAAATTGACCGACCAAATCTGCACAAGAGCTCCAGCCACCAAATCAACTAACCTGATCAAGCACATCTGCAAACATAGCCTCCTCGTTACCATATACTTGGCAGTCCTCGGCAACGGGATAATGGTTGTTCAGGTAACAGAATTCACCTTTTATATTGCCGCCACAAGATTCATTTGCTCTAGCTCCGATGGTGCTAATGGCTAGGGGCACATCCAGCTCAGAAGCAGCAGCATACGACTGGCATTGAACCAATTCATTCACTTGCTTTTGGTGACCGTACTCCACGAGAAATGGGTTCGATTGCTGCAACGGCGCAAACGGTTGTGATTGGAGCCCCATTTGATACCTTGGGAGCACCTCATTGTCTGGAAACTCAAGATTAGGCATCCTCATACAACTTGTGCACTGTGCAATGCTCATAGCTCGTGATGGATATTGAGCCGAAGCAACACAATTTGGGAGACCGCCGCACCCAATTAGCGGCGATGATGGTGGAGTGAGATCAGCGAAGCCAGGACCTATCTTGTTGGAGTTCCTACGGTACTTCTGCAAAATTAACAGGCTTGATTCATTAGGCATTTCTTCCAGAAGTTCAAGGAATGAATGGAAATTGTTAAAGCACTGATATGTTTTTCTTTGATTTGCTCTTGATCTTTCTGAATGAGATTGGATTAGGAACTCTAACCTGAAGGTGGCTGGAGACATGTTGCCTAGTGAGATGAGGAAGACACGTCATTTTCCTCATAATTTGCAGTATCTTCCTGGGCTTAGCATCTGCATCGCCGGTCATATGGAAAATACATCAGTCGGGTTAGCCATTATCTCACTTAGAAAAGGAAACAGATTCATGAACACATCACGTACTATCATCTCCAAGACTATTGACTGCCATGATAAACATCTGGTTGAGCTCAGGTGTCCAAACAATGCGGGGTTTCTTCGCCCCGCTTTTAGTTTGGCCTTGATCAGCTTCATCTTGGCTTCTCCTTTTCAAGCTTTTAGAATTCTCTTCCGCATTATCTGCCTGAGGATGTATATTGTTAGATGACGATGTGGTCAGAGGGTGCAGCATCTCCAACTCTTTAGTAGAATTGTTCCTCAACGATGGGTTGCTCCGCAGAACATGTCGCCATAGAATCTTGAGAGTGGTGATTTGAATTGGCTTCATCAGAAAATCGCATGCCCCGCTTTTCACTCCTTTTGCGACAATGTCCTTTTCGTCATCGCTTGAAAACACTGGCAAATTTGGGCAAAAACATGGATATGTCGGTCACATTACATTCCACAAATTATATGGTTTCGGCTTGTATTAATTGACAGATAAGAACTTACCGACTACAGGCAAGGTTATGCCCATGTTAGCGATCTCGGCGAGAAGCTGAAGTCCATCCATCCCAGGCATGTGAACATCTGTTAAGACGATATCGAAACCGCCCCTATTCTCTCTAATCAACACCAACGCCTCCTCTCCTCGCTGGCACTTGGTCACTGCAAAAAATACATCGTACGTATCACATATGCAGATCCTTGACTAACTATGTTCACAAAGCGCACCCCAGAGTCAAACTTGGCGACTTGAACATCAACCCAGATCAAGGAAGCACGAAACTAATTTTTTCCGACTACTTCGAGTACAAAAGTGAGTGTTCTCTCTTCTTCAGTTCAGTGGCGATGAGTAATTATACGTTTTATCGCAGACGCAAAGCTGAAGTGAGAAAAGAGAAAATACCTTGGTACGAACAATCTCGAAGCATCTTCTCCAGAAGGTGGAGACAGGTGACATTGTCGTCAACCACAAGAACCCTTAAACCCTTCGGGAATTGATCATCATCCTCACTCGAAACAATACTATTATTCTCGTTGTGGGTCACCCCTACCATCGCTTTGTTTTTCTTCAACTGACTCTCTGTTCTTTTGCGACGTCACTCTCTGTCTCGGCTCTTCTACTTTGGGTGATGAAAGGAAGCCTGGAACAGGGGAGAGACAGAGCTCGACACTAACCAAGACATTTAAATCATGGCAAGCCTTGAGCGCAAGAAGGATCAAGCAGGGGACGTGCGGCAGAGAACGCGGTGACTCGAAACAGGAAATAACCAGGAAGAGTAATTAGCAGGAGAGAGAATCAATAATATCCTCGGAAGATATTGCATTTATCTAAGTCAAGTGTTTCCTGTTTTGATCAATTGTAAAAACAAGAAACTTGGAATTGAAGCGACGTGAGGATATGCTATGGTCCATGAATTCCTAATTTTATTTTATTTTCTTGAAATTAAAGTGGGTTTTGTTTAAAAAAAAGGGCAATATGGTATTTGATTTTTTTTGTCAGAATATGGTTTATGATGAAAATTTAAATAATATTTAATTAAGTTAATACCACAAAAAATTCTAAATTTGTAATTAAATCCGTACCGCATTTTACTCCCAATTAATTTCTATTTGACACAAAAAAAATGCTTAACTGGTATAATCGTGCTATATTTTTGGTGTCACAAAAAAAATCTCAAACTAGTACATATGTCACATATTTACCTCAAACTAGTTTTCTTGTTACAAAAAGTCCCAAAAATTTTGTGTTAAATGCTGCACATGTGAACCGCTTTGGGATTTTTAGTACAAAGGAGATAATTCGGGATAAATGTGACACGAACGTGCTAAATTGGGATTTTTCTGTCGCGCGAAAATTAGTTTGGGATAAATGTGACACACATATAACGGTTTACGATTTTTAATATTATTAACCCTATTTAATTTACGGTAATAATTGCTGCTCAGAACTTAATTTCAAATCCACATCTACATGGGGGCACTCTATTACAACATTATTTCCTTTGCTCGACGGATGTTCAAATCTAATTTAGTTGTTCAGTCAACAATTCCATCAAGATTCTTAATTTGGAGGATCTGAAGCGATAAATATAGTTGTTGCACTTATTGGCCAGAATATTGTTATAATTATATTATTACTGTCATTGCTATGATAATTAACAATAACTAAAAACCTCAAATTTTTATGTCTATATATATATTACATGCTTCTCAAACTAATTTTTCGGGAAACCGTGCCACATTTACCTTAAATTGGTACACTCGTGCCACATTTACCCCATATTAGTTTTTAGGTCACAAAAAATTATAAATCGGTACACCTGTACCACATTTACTCTAAAAAAAACACTAGATTTATCAGATTTGAGATAAATCTGACATGAGGTTCGGCTATGATATTATTGCAGCTGTTGGGATTGATCTATCTGGTAATCTACTCCATGGGGAAATTCCATTTGGACTATTTGGGCTGGAAGGCTTGGAGTACTTGAACATGTCCTACAATATTCTGACCGGTCGTCTTCCATATTTAGAGAAAATGCGCAGTTTAAAAGCCTTGGATTTGTCACATAATTCTCTATCAAGTCAGACTTGAAGATCTAACAGTGTTGCACTTATCGTACAACTGCTTCTTTTGATATATATAAGAAACAGGGATACTGGAGATTCCTAGGAGCATTTGCTAGAAAACCGAACTTTTGTGTGGAGCCGTCAACTGGAGTTTGTGGCTGGGATAGTGTGCCGGTCGAGCCTGGTAAGACATTTCAGGAAGAGATGGTTGAAGGGCCGATTTCCCTGTCGATGCTGCCATCACTTTCTACTTCAGTAGCGTATCTCTATTTTGTTCGGTTCGCGCTAGAAGATACATTCTCGAAGCCAAGCTTTAATATAGTCTAAGAGAATGAACCTCAGAGTGCATATTCTTGCTGCTTTAATGACAAATTGGCCTGAGTTTTCTCCTCAGAACTCTTTGCTCGAAATATTACTGTTCAACTAGAGTATATGCTTTGGGTATCTCATTCATTGAATACTAGTGGTTTGGATACCGAAACTTCGAATTCGGTCAACGTAGAGTAAGCATTTGATGGCTTTTGCCTAGGCTGCTGAATTTGAGCTGGAATACGGATTTGATAGCTTCTAGTATCGCTGTTGGACTCTATCTGCATCATCTTCTCTCATTTAGAGTTCTCTCTCAGTCGAAAATTATCTAATTGATGATTCGAATACCTGTGCACCATTGCCTTGATGGCTAAACGTAGTATGGTTGCTAATTAATTCAGATAGATGATGTCCAAGCTAGTTCAACTAACCATCTCCAGTTACAAGTGAAGAGGCCACACTAACACTGTCAGTTTTTGAGCATTTTCAATCTTAAGGTTGGAATTCTTTTGCTAAATGAGCACGAGATTCTTCTCTTTGATAAAAAACAAATTGATGTGTTTCATTCAAGATCCTATAAATTGGTAGGTGGCTATTATAAAATCCAACAGGTTCTGGATTTTAAGGCAACACCAACAACCTAGACACACAGATACACCTATGCCGGCATTTAGACATGTGCGCACAAAGACAAACACAAGTACACTCGTGTGGCCATGCATGCCCGCTCAAGCACATGCCCGTCTGTGCACAGTCGAGAGAGAGTCGAGAAAGACTGAAAATGTCAATGATTTTAATGAAATTTTCACATTTAGCTATCGTTTCAATGCAAAACAGGATAACCAGAGTGAAGAGTATACGTATATCTATGCTATTATCAACAGAAATATGCCGTCGCAGGAAGATTAATCTTTAATCATCTCCTACATGGCCCCATTAATCTTTAGTCCTATAAATTGGTAGGTGGCTATTATAAAATCCAACAGGTTCTGGATTTTAAGGCAACACCAACAACCTAGACACACAGATACACCTATGCCGGCATTTAGACATGTGCACACAAAGACAAACACAAGCACACTCGTGTGGCCATGCATGCCCGCTCAAGCACATGCCCGTCTGTGCACAGTCGAGAGAGAGTCGAGAAAGACTGAAAATGTCAATGATTTTAATGAAATTTTCACATTTAGCTATCGTTTCAATGCAAAACAGGATAACCAGAGTGAAGAGTATACGTATATCTATGCTATTATCAACAGAAATATGCCGTCGCAGGAAGATTAATCTTTAATCATCTCCTACATGGCCCCATTAATCTTTAGTCTTCTCCTACATTGCACCGTTGTTCTAGATGTAGCTATCCTGAAAAGGAACGTGTTTCCCAAACCCAAGATCCCCGAACAAATTCTGCATTAAAGACGTAAAGAATAGTCATCAGAACGAGCCGCCATTTGTCAATCGCTCTATCGGAACTAAACTGACAAACCAAATCTGGAGAAGAGCTCCATCCACCAAAAGCAACTAACCTGATCAAGCATATCTGCAAACATAGCCTCTTGGAGGTCCTCGGCAACGGGATTATTGTTGTTCCAGTAACAGAATTCTTCTATATTGCTGCTGCAAGATTCATTCACTTTAACTCCAAAGGTGTTGAAGGCTATAGGCACACCCAGCTGAGAAGCGGGAGGAGTACTTGAACTAAGGCTTTGTATGCCATGTGCCAAAGAATGGATGTGCAATGGAAGAGGGTGAGTAATGGCGGAAAAATCGTCGCTTGCAGCTGCAGCTTTATAGAGAATTGGGAGTGTGTTATCGGTGAGGTGAACTTAATTGATGACGCAGGCGCATATGACAGGCCTTGAGCTGATATATCCGCTTGTTGTTGACCACTATATTTCTGGAGAATTGGATTTGGTTGGTGCAACTGCGCAAATGGTTGTGACTGCAGCAGCGCGTTACTACTTGGGAACTCAACAAGATGAGACATCCTGATGCTGCAACCTGTGATGCTCATAGCTTGTGATGGATATTGAGATGAAGCAGCATTATTTTGCGTATCGTCACATCTAATTAATGATGATGACGGTGGAGTGGAACGAGTGAGATTAGCGAAGCCAGGGCCATTAATTAGAGAAGAATGTACACTTTGATGCTCCGAGGCTTCACCTATCTTGTTGGTGTTCATGCGTTACTTCTGCATAATCAATAGGTTTTATTTAATAAGCATTTCTACTGATATGTTTTTTCCCAATATGAAAACACATCGATCATCACTTAAAAAAGGAAACAGATTCATGAACACATCACATACCATCGTTTCTCAGACTATCGACGGCCATGATAAACATATGGTTCGACGGCCATGATAAACATCTGGTTGAGCTCAGGCGTCCAAACTATTATCCAATTAATGATGATGATGGTGGAGTGGAACGAGTGAGACTAGCGAAGCCAGGGTCGTTAATTAGAGAAGAATGTACACTTTGATGCTCCGAGGCTTCACCTATCTTGTTGGTGTTCCTGCGTTACTTCTGCATAATCAATAGGTTTGATTTAATAAGCATTTCTACTGATATGTTTTTTGCAATATGCTCTTGAACTTTCCGAATGAGGTTGAATTACGGACTCTTACCTGAAGGTGGCTGGAGACAAGTTGCCTAGTGAGATGAGGAACACTCGTCATTGTCCTCATAATCTGTAGTATCTTCTTGGGTTTGCCGTCTGCATCGCGTGTCAAATGGAAAACACATCGGCCATCACTTAAAAAAGGAAACAGGTTCATGAACACATCACGTACCATCGTTTCCCAGACTACCGACTGCCATGATAAACATCTAGTTCAACAGCCATGATAAACATCTAGTTGAGTTCAAGCGTCCAAACTGTTAGAAAGTCCAACTCAAAAGGTTAAGCTTGTTTATCATGGCTGAGCGCAAGCGTCCAAACTATTAGAAAGTTCAACCCAAAAGCTTAAGCTATTAAGTGAAGGGAGACCACATGAATATAAATAGCATACAAGACACATTCATAAGTGATCTTGGACAACAACTACTTCAACACCCCTTTCTCACATGCGTGCAAGCCGAATCACGAGCGGCATGTGGAAATTGGCTCTGATACCATGTTAAAAAGTCCAACCTAAAAGCTTAAGCTATTAGGTAGAGGGAAACCACATGAATATAAAAGAGCATACAAGACGCATTCACAAGCGATGTGGGACAACGACAACTACTTCAACACAAACCATGCAGGTTTCTTTGGCCCGTTTTTAGTATGGCCTTGATCGGCTTCATCTTCGCTCCTCCTTTTCAAGCTTTGATAATTCTATTCCTCATTCTCTGCCTGAGAATGTGTATTGTTAGATGACAATGTGGTCAGATGGTGCGGCATCCCCAAATCTTTAGCAGAATTGTTCCTCGACGGTGGGTTGCTCCCAAGAACATGTCGCCAAAAAATCTTAAGGGTGTTGATCTGAATCGGCTTTACTAGAAAATCGCATGCCCCACTTTTCACTCCTTTCGCAACAGTGTCCTTTTCGTCACGCTAGAAAACACTAGCAAATTCAAACAACAAACGTGGACATGCCTGTCACATTACATTCCATAAATTTATGAGTCTGACTTGTGCTAATTGACAGATAAGAACTTACTGACTACTTGCAAGTTTATCTCCATGTTAGCGATCTCGGCATGAAGCTAAAATCCATCCATCCCAAGCATGTAAACATCTATTAGGCCGATATCGAACCAGCCCCTATTCTCTCGAACCAACGACAACGCTTCCTCTCCTCACTGGGACTAGACCTGTCAAACGGGTGGGTCGGGTTGGGTTTGGCTCGGGTCTTAAATGGTCCGACCCAAATTGACCCATTAACCCATTTATGACCCGTTTATGCATAGTGTAAATTTCTTGACCCATACCCGACCCGACCCATACCCGACCCATATTAATAAACGCTTCCATATTTTTAAATTTTTTAAATTTCTCTAAATTTAGTGAATTTACTAATTTTTTTCAATTTTTTTTAATTTTTTAGATCTTTATAAAATATTTTTAATTTTATTTTATTATTATTATATTTTCCTCCCCTCCTCTGTCAATAACGTCCCTCCTCTCGCAACCTTCTTCCTCCTCTCGCAGCCTTCTTTCTTCCTTCTGCCTCCTCCGTCTGCTACCTACCTCCTCCGTCTGCAACTCTAGCTGCACCTCCCTCCTTCGTCTGCCGGTTGTAGGGCTTCGGGGACGGTGGGAATCCCGGCAACCTTCGCCGTCCCGACAAGCCCCGAACTCGCCCGAGGCTGGCCAGATCTCGGCTGGCAAGCTCGAGGCCAGATCTCGATCAGCCTCAAGCTCACCCGCATAGGCCGAGCTCGGGCTCGCTTGAATCGGCTGAGCCTTGATCTCCCCAGCGAGGTTCTGGACTACCTTGGCGAAAGAGAGAGAACAGACCCTTCCTTGACGAGTTTTGGGACTTTCTTGACAACTAATCGGAAACAATCTTCACAACCGACGGTGAAAGTGGTGGGGCGGCAGTGAGCGAGATCTGTGCTAAATGAAGAATGAGATGAAAAACTGAGGAAGAAGAAGATGTCGTGCGTGAGAAGACGTGAAACAAGGGAGCAAGTAAATGGGTTGTAAATGGGTTCTGATATGAACCCATTTAAGTCTCATTTATTTTAGCTCACCCATTTACAACCCATTTATGGTTGCCTGCATATTTTAAATGACCCATTTATTACCCACGTCAATGAATATGGGTTAATAAATGGGTTTTAGACCCATTTTGACAGGTCTAACTGGGACTTGATCACTGTAAAAGTACGTATCAGATATGCAGATTCTTGACCAACTATGTGTTGGAACTTGCAATACCACCTAGAAGGGAGGTGAAGAGGTGGTTGTGAGACTAATTGAAATCTATTGCGAAATAAAAACAATTTCAACCCACGATCAGGAACAAGAACAATACAATAACGTGCAGATAATCTGAATATAGAAATAAAAGTTTACAGAGAGAAAGGTGCACGTAGAATTTATAGTGGTTCGGCTTGTTAGGCCTACGTCCACTCTCCCACGATGACAACCTATTGGCTGGATTTCACTAGAATGATTTGATGAAGGTTACAAGTGACAGCGTACACTCAATTGCTTTTACAAATTCTCACAGTGAACAAAATTTGGAGCTATCAGAACAATTTTGTGAATCTTGAACAACTCCAGTACTTTTGAATTTCTGGTTCTCAACTCTTCGCAGATCACTATGGTTCTTGTTTTATACTCTTTTGGCTCCAAACTAGCCGTTGGATAATCTATCAAAGGATAGCTCTTCAATCTCTGGTTGGATGCCATCAATCGTGATTGAACGAAACTGTATCTTACAAGATATGATAATCATTGAAGTAGAATCTTAACTCTTCTGATTCAGCTGCCCATACAGCCAAATCTTTAGTTTCCAAAAGTAGAGTACATCCAAACAAGTCATAGGATTTATTCTTGGAAGGCAATATCCAATCTTAGATTTCCTCTTGATTTGATTGAAGGCAATATACAATCGCAGTTGCGTGTTACTACTTGGAACTCAACAAGATGAGGCATCCTGATGCTGCAACCTGTGATGCTCATAGCTTGTGATGGATATTGAGATGAAGCAGCATTATTTTGGGTATCGCCACATCCAATTAATGATGATGACGGTGGAGTGGAACGAGTGAGATTAGCGAAGCCAAGGCCGTTAATTAGAGAAGAATGTACACTTTGATGCTCCGAGGCTTCACCTATCTTGTTGGTGTTCCTGCGTTACTTCTGCATAATCAACAGGTTTGATTTAATAAGCATTTCTACTGATATGTTTTTCCCAATATGCTCTTGATCTTTCTGAATGAGTTTGATACCTAAAGGTGGCTGGAGACATGTTGCCTAGTGAGATGAGGAACGCTCGTCATTGTCCTCATAATCTACAGTATCTTCTTGGGTTTGGCGTCTCCATCGCGTTTCATATGGAAAATACATTAGTCATCACTTAAAAAAGGAAACAGGTTCATGAACACATCATGTACCATCGTTTCCCAGACTATCGACGGCCATGATAAACATCTGGTTCGACGGCCGTGATAAACATCTGGTTGAGCTCAGGCGTCCAAACTGTTAGAAAGTCCAACCCAAAAACTTAAACTATTAGGTGAAGGGAGACCACGTGAATATAAAGAGCATACAAGACACATTCACAAGCGATCTTAGACGACAACAACTACTTCAACACCCCCTTTCATATGCGTGCAAGCCGGATCACGAGCGGCACGTGAACATTGGTTCTGATACCATATTAGAAAGTCCAACCCAAAAGCTTAAGCTATTAAAAGGAGGGAGACCACATGAATATAAAGAACATACAAGACTCATTCACAAACGACGTGGGACAACGACAACTACTTCAACACAAACCATGCGGGGTTTCTTCGCCCCGTTTTTAGTATGGCCTTGATCGGCTTCATCTTTGCTCTTCCTTTTCAAGCTTTTATAATTCTCTTCCTCATTCTCTGCTTGAGAATGTGTAGTGTTAGATGACAATGTGGTCAGAGGGTGCGGCATCCCCAAATCTTTAGCAGAATTGTTCCTCGACGGTGGGTTGCTCCCGAGAACATGTCGCCAGAGAATCTTGAGGGTGTTGATCTGAATCGGCTTTAATAGAAAATCTCATGCCGCGCTTTTCACTCCTTTTGTAACAGTGTCCTTTTCGTCATCGTCAGAAAACACTGGAAAATTCCAACAAAAACTTGGACATGTCTATCGCATTACATTCCATAAAATTATGAGTCTGACTTGTGTTAATTGACAGATAAGAACTTACTGACTACAGGCAAGTTTATCTCCATGTTAACGATCTCGGCAAGAAGCTGAAGTTCATCCATCCCAAGCATGTGAACATCTGTTAGGACGATATCAAACCAGCCCCTATTCTCTCAAATCAACGACAACGCCTCCTCTCCTCACTGGGACTTGGTCACTATAAAAATACATCATACTTATCAGATATGCATATTCTTGACCAACTATGTGTTGGAACTAGCAATACCACCTAAAGGGGGGTGAATAGGTGGTTGTGAGACTAATTGAAATCTATTACGGAATAAAAACAATTTCAACCCACGATTAGGAACAAGAACAGTACAATAACGTGCAGATAATTTGAACACAAAAATCAAAGTTTAGAGAGAGAATGGTGCACGCAGAATTTATAGTGATTCGGCCTGTTAGACCTACGTCCATTCTCTCACGATGATAGCCTATTGGCTGGAACAGTGTGCATTGGTGATCCAATGAAATATTAGTATGTATTGGTGATGCAATGCAATATCGTTTTGCATAAAGCATTTGTAAATTCACGTAATTTCACGGGGAAACACTGTACTTCAACAATTGCATAAAGCAATTGTTGAAGTACCTCTCTATTCAAAAGAAATCTTCCCTGCTCGTCGTCGATCTAGTTGAGATATTGATGATCTCATGTCATAGTAACTGCTTAGCTTGTTAAGTAAGTTCTTCATGACGGTCAATAGTGATTTTGCCAAATCTTTAGTAGCTTTCCGCAAGAGTTGCCAGTGAACTTTCGCCGAAAGTAACTACAGATTACAAAAGATAAATGAAAACCAACGAACCGGGTTTCCTATTCCTCTAGCATGATCTGATCTGACGGTGAAGATCATTCTATTAAGATAGTACGATGCTAAATGCCCGCAAATTGGAATCTACTGTAAGGGGCTCGACATGCTAGAATTGCTCATGTCCTTTTTGGTCCTTGTCTTAGGAATTTCAAGAATTTGTCTGACAGTATCAAGTTCTTTTAATACAAAATTTGGAATGAGAAAGAAGAGACGTCAAATCAACAAATGGAGGTATAACAAGGTATCTCCAATTGCCAATATTATTGGACTTCATCTGTCAGTGCGGGTGCTTTATTTCAGCTGCTTCTGCAAAATTGAGAAGAAGTCTGCATTATCTACTATCTACTGAAGATGAGACAAAAAGGGAAAATTTGATATGTCCTAAGATATATGTGTATATATAGCTACCACCCCGTTCTGTGTTGTTCATAGCCACAAAGACCCTGCATATCATACTAGCTCAACTCGTCAAGAGATCATCCTAGGAGTTTTAAAACAAAATCAGCAATGGTAGTTTCCATCACATTACGATTTTCGTGTTCCTGCCACTTTGTCCACTTATCCACCTGTTCCCTTTTTTCTTGATTTTTCCCTATCCCATGGTGCAGGTTGACATGAATGTGGACATATCCCTCAGCTCGGCAAGCATGAAGATGGGTGGATACAGGGCTTGCATGTTTGTGTTCGGTGAGCTTGTCCATTTGAACTTGATCATGAATTTTCACTACGCTAAATTGTTCTGTAAAAGGAGAAATTGACTTCAGAGGTAATTTTTTTCACCCTAATCTGATAATGCAGGATTGGCATCGCTAGAGAATATCGGGTTTGTGGCCAACATGTCAACCATGGTCCTCTACTTTTCCTATGTTCTCTACTTCAGCCTGTCAACATCTGCAAATACTCTCACCAATTTCATGGGCTTAGTGTGCTTGCTCTCCCCCGTTGGTGGCTTCATCTCGGACACTTACATAAATCGACTCTACACTTGTCTGATATTTGGCTCCATGGAAGTTGTGGTAACTTTCAATATAGCTTTAAACCTTAAGCGCAGGATAAAGAATGTGCTTTTTTCTACTTTGGTGTTCACAGGATGCTGATATCATATGCGGGCACTGGTTATGGTCACAATTCAAGCGTATTCCAAGAATCTTCATCCTGGCCCTTGTGGCAAATCATCATGTATTGAAGGAGGCAAAGCACTCTTTTTGTACACCTCTATGTTTCTGCTCGCACTTGGTGCTGGTGGAGTTAAGGGTGCTCTTCCAGCACTCGGTGGCGATCAGTTATATCGGAACGATGGAGGGAAGGCACTTGCGAGTTACTTTAATTGGTACTTGCTCAGTACAATTCTTGGAGGCATCATTGGAGTCACTGGCGTTGTGTGGGTTAACATGAATAAGTCCTGGTATTGGGGATTTTTTATCGGCACGATGACAGCATCACTTGGATTCATCATTCTCGCTCTTGGGAAGCCATTCTACCATTTTCCTCCCCGTGGGAACAGTCCTCTGTTGAAGATCGCACAGGTTTTTATCATCGACATACCTAACCGTATGTTCTTGGTTAATCAGCATAAGTAGTAATCGTCTGTAATTGTGGCATTCCAGGTCATTGTTGTTTCAATTCGGAATAGACACTTAACACTACCAGTAAAACCGGACGAATTGTATGAGGTTAGTGAGAAAGAAAGAGATCCATCTGAAGAGAAAATTCCCCATACCGACCAGTTCAGGTACTAAACTGAAATCTTTCCCTAGTCCATATAGAAAGTTACTTGCAAACTCCAAGTCGATTCAGGTTTCAGCAGTAAATTCTGTTCCTAAAACCAACAAACGAATACCAAAAATCTTTGTTTAACTAACAAATCTTTCTCTTTTAGTATTGATTAACGGATCTCTTCCATCAACCAGGTTCTTGGACAAAGCGGCTATTCTCTACGATGGAACAAATGCAGAACCCTGGAAAGTCTGCACAGTAACCCAAGTCGAAGAAGTGAAAGTACTCACAAGGATGCTTCCCATACTTTTCAGCACAATCATAATGAACACATGCATGGCACAATTGCAAACATTCTCAGTACAACAGGGCTACTTCATGGATCCCTACATTGGCTCATTCAAATTCCCGACTGCGTCAATTCCCGTCATACCCCTGTTGTTCATGTCCTTCCTCATACCCTCCTACCAGTATGTTTTTGTTCCCTTCGCCAGAAAAATCACGGGCCATCCGACGGGCATCACACAGCTCCAGCGCGTCGGAGTAGGGCTTGTCCTTTCAATCATCTCTATGTCAATCGCAGGATTGATCGAAGTGAAGAGAAGAATCGCGCCGTTGAAGATCCGTTGCATCCCATCAGCTTGTTCTGGCTCTCTTTCCAATACGGCATATTCGGAATTGCCGACATGTTCACAGTGGTCGGATTGCTAGAATTCTTCTACAAGGAGGCACCCTCGGGAATGCGGTCGCTATCTACTTCTTTCACGTGGCTGTCGCTATCTTTCGGCTACTTCCTGAGCACCATCTTTGTCAACATCATAAACTCTGTCACGAGAAGGATCACCCCGAGCAAGCAAGGGTGGTTGGAGGGGAAGAGCCTGAACTCGAACAAGCTTAACCTGTTCTACTGGTTCCTGGCTGTGCTCAGTTGCCTTAACCTGGCAAACTATGTGTTTTGGGCTTCCTGGTACAAGTACAAGAAAAACGATTCCGAATGCAAAACCGAAGCCGAGCCAACAAATGGGAAAAACTAGAACACGGAAGCAACCCATTCAACAACCATACCTTTTCTTTTTCCTTGTTTTGCTGATTTTTTTCCTCATAAAATAATTACCCTGAAGCCTGCAGGGTCACTACATGTTAAACACAAGGATCTTGGAAGAGATGATGAATAAGTGTTTATGTGTAATCTTGTCAATGATAAAGCATCAATGTTTCTGTTTCCTAATGTTGTTTTCATCTTCAACTACATGATAAACAGTCAATCAAGTAGAAAAATATATTGACAAGAAAACAATCAACAGCTGAAAAAGCAAAAGTGCGAAAGATTGGAAGAATTAGGAAGCTTAAAAGAAAAGAAGATGAAATAAGAAAAAAAGTTTTTTTCTGAATAAGGAAAGTTGGTCTGTATTGGTAGCTGGAGAGATTAATCCCGACTACGATTCGAACCGAGTTGATTTACTACTAATATCGGAGCAGTTATGATTTATCAACAGCTTTTGGATAAAAAATTTCTTGATGTAAATAAGACTGATTGATTTGGATTGTCCATAGACAATCATGAATGTAAGTTAGTGATTTAACAGAGAGAAGTACACTACAAGTGCCTTAACTTTCGTACGGCGTGCACTTAAGTGCCATAACTTTCAAAGTGTTCATTTGAGTGCCTAAACTTTTAAAAAGTGTTCACTTGAGTACCAACTTCTTTTAAAATCGTTCATTTCAATGCCAAATCTGACGTGGCTCACCGAAAATCCGACACGTGACATTTTTAATTATTATTTGTGCTGACGTGGCTCATCAAAGTTGGCATTAAAGTGAACGATTTTAAAAGAAGTTGGTACTCAAGTGAACGCTTTTTAAAAATTTAGGCACTCAAGTGAACACTTTGAAAGTTAAGGCACTTAAGTGCACGAGTTGAAAAAAAGTTAGCACTCAAGTGAACACTTTGAAAGTTAAGGCACTTAAGTGCACACCGTACGAAAGTTAAGGCACTTGTAGTGTACTTTTCCCGATTTAACATGACTCCATATTCATATACCCAAAAATGTTGTTAAATAGACACCTACGGATTCAAACGTCTAGTAGTAACTTATAAATAAGCTACAACCAAGACAGTTGCAAGACATCTGCTACGACATTTTTACAAGTCTCTCATGTTGCCTGAGTGAACCATTCTCGAGTTGGCAAGAAACATCATTTGGATTCGCTCCTTTTATAAATCATGTGGCCAATAAACAAAGTGCTGTTTTACCTTCTGTTACACTTCATTATTTACTTTCGTCCAACTTTGCTCTGCATTATTTTACAACTTACATCAGTCTGTCTCAGAATCTTGTCGCTGGTGAATTTTCCGTCATAGCTGAGTCGAGTCCTAACTGATGCTGTCAGTAATTTCTCAGGCAAGTGCATATGTTTGTCAAAATACAGAGATCCTGGCAATTTCTCATGGTCGAAAATGACCATCTATGTAGTCATGTGTGCGGCTTGACAAGACCTGCTGGATACGCGACGAAAATTCAAACCAGATTCATTATTCTTTTTGTGAGCTTTCATATTTGGAAATTACCTTGAGGCCCCAAACTAGTGAGAGAATTGTATGTTGGCCGCTATAAACCTCATTACGACTATCCCTAGATCACCATAGCTATAAATAGAACGCTATCTTCATTGTACTTCAAGCGAAATCTCAATGATCCAGTGCTCTAGATCTTCTCCTCTATTATCCTTGAGTCGCCCCTCACTTTCTCTCTCAACTTTATGTGAGGTGATTTCTGAATCATTAAGGGTTAAAGGAGGGACTGGAGCGCTATTTATAGAGTCATCAGTTGGGCCCTCTCATCAAGAGCCAGTCGAACTCGGCCACACTAGTCAGGCCTATATTGGACTAGTTAAGAATCCTTATATCTTACCTATTAGACCAACTCCGTAAACGGTAAATTAATCACATAAAGCGGTAATTACAATCTCAATTAATATAAGCTCACATTAGGAAAACTCTAACATTCTCCCACTTGGGCGAATATTAATTGATATTGTATTGTAATGCACATCTCTTGCTGATCTAGAGATTATTCTTAGCGGTCAATCCGATCTCATAAAGTCTCAAATACCGAATCATGGCAGTAACTGCATCAGCAGACACAGAGCCATCCATAGTCACGAGTGATTTTAACTCTACTGATATGGATTCAATGTGGTAGTGTGACAAATGGATAACACCCCATAAAAAGAGATAGTTTATATGTTATCCCCTTTGTTAGTCACCATTCTCTCTCCTTATGTGTCACAAACCTGATGTGTCGTAGCTGTTTGAAGAAGAAGAAAAGAGGAGAATGATATGAATGAATCGTCTAACCCTCTAGATTAGCATGCTCTCATAGTTATAATAATAAAGATTGTACATATAACACCCTCCCTCAAGCTAAAGCATAGATATCGACCATGCCTAGCTTGTTACATATAAAGCGAACCCGTTGCCCAGCTAAAGGTTCAGTAAACACATATACTAGCTGATCTCCAATGCGAACGTGTGAGGGAGTGAGACTACCACACGTAAGCTCTTGTCAAACAAAATTACAATCAATCTCGATATGCTTTGTTCTCTCATGAAAGACAGGATTTGAAGCAATGTGAATTGTTGAACTACTATCGCACCATAACGAAGTGAGACCACTCGATCCATATCCAATCTCATTCAGAAGATGTCTAGTCCGCATAATCTCTACAGTGGCTGTAGCAATGACTCGATACTCTACTTCAGCACTACTCCTCGCCACAATATCATGTTTCTTACTTTTTCAGGAAACTAAATTACCACCAACATACAAAGCATATCCAGAGGTAGACCACCTATCAATAGGGCAACCAGCCCAATCAGCATCAGTATAACACTCCATGCGAGCATGACCATGAACAGCAAAAACTATTCCCTTGCTAGGACTACCTCGAAGATATCTTAGAATCCTCAAAACAGTATCCCAATGTGGTTGTCTAGGTGCTGCCATAAACTGACTAACCACACTAACCGAATATGCAAGATCATGCCTAGTCATCGTAGTGAGATAGTTTAGTTTACCAACAACACGCCGGTATCTTTCAAGATGTTCAAACAAGTTACCCTGATCAGGAAGAAGCTTCAATCCTGGTTCCACAGGCGACTCTGCGGGCCAAGATTGTTGCATGTTAAATTCAGTTAAGATATCCATAACATACTTACGCTGTGACAAAGAGATACTTTCTTTCTTCCGAGCCATCTCGATCCCAAGAAAGTATCTCAAATCATCGAGGTCCTTCGTCTCAAAGTGAGTATACAAATATTTTTTTAGTTCAGCAATACCATGCTCGTCATCCCCTATCAAGACAATGTCATCCACATATAAAACTAGAAAGATACACCCAATAGTAGCACGTCGACAGAATACCGCATGATCCTTTTGAGACTGAAGCAAATCAAAACTCCGAACAGCTCAGCTGAATTTATCAAACCATGCTCGAGGAGACTGCTTCAAACCATACAAAGAGCGACGAAGCTTACAAACTTTCCCTCCCTTAGTAGCAAACCCTAGGGGCTGCTCCATATAAACATCCCCGGCAAGCTCACCGTGAAGGAAAGCATTTTTGATATCCAACTGATGGAGAGACCA
Organism: Rhodomyrtus psidioides; assembly: GCA_021437785.1. Taxonomy (NCBI): domain Eukaryota; kingdom Viridiplantae; phylum Streptophyta; class Magnoliopsida; order Myrtales; family Myrtaceae; genus Rhodomyrtus; species Rhodomyrtus psidioides. The sequence goes on along the minus strand of JAILYB010000128.1, from coordinate 874,332 downwards.
AGAATGCACAACTGCAAGGGGTAAGAAGAGGCGAATAGAAGCCATTTTTGTAACTGGAGAAAATGTCTCAAAGTAATCAATACCATGAGTTTGAGCATAACCCTTAGCAACCAACCGAGCTTTCAGACGAGCAATAGTTCCATCAGGATTGACCTTCACGGCAAACACCCAACGACAGCCAATAACCTGAGCACCAGAAGAAAGATTAACCAACGACCAAGTCTAATTGCGTTGGAGGGCGCTCGTTTCCTCCTCCATGGCTAAACGCCAACCTGCACGCTGAAGAGCCTCGAAAACAGAAGCAGGTAGAGAAATAGCATCGATATTGGCCACAAAAGCCGACAAACTTACTGATAAACCTTTGTAGGAATGTGTATAAAGAGGCCGATCGCTGTGAGCACGGTAACTCTTACGAAGAGCAATAGGTTGCTCGGTAGTATCAGTCTCAAATGATTTAACAGCAGGAGAGACTATCTCAGCAGGAGGATCCTCCACAGGAGAGACTAGCACAGAGGGGAGAGAGAGAGAGAGAGAGAGAGAGAGAGAGAGAGAGAGAGAGAGAGAGAGAGAGAGAGAAGCAAGTGTTGGATAGTGGTGATGGTCGGCGTTGGATAGGGTTTAGGTTGGGGCGGTTAGGGTTGGCTCTGATACCATGTTTGAAGAAGAAGAAAAGAAGATAATGATATGAATGAATCGTCCAACCCTCTAGGTTAGCATGCTCTCATATTTACAATAATAAAGAGAGTACATAGTAATTCGATGGGCATTCCCACACATGATAATAAATAATAAAATAACTCATAACAGTGGCCAAGTGGTAAGGCAATGGTTTTGGTCCCACTATTCGGAGGTTCGAATCCTTCCGTCCCAAGGAATACTATATGGTTCCAATGAACCCACATATGTCTTATCCTTATTGTTAACTTCAATGTGTAACAAGACATATAAATACGGCTAATAACCAAATGCTCATAGCCATTACTCAAGGTTTACACACACCTCGAGAGTTTCATCAAATATATGTATCAAACACAAATATTGTCATACGAACTTTAATACATATGAAAATATTACAAAATATAATAAACACAGGTGTAATCTTCATTAGAGCAAAACAAAATAGCTCCCACTAAACAATAGCATCCAATGATGCCTCTAAGCCCATGCTAGAGATATGTCGTTTAAATACATAAGGGCGAAGGCCTTTAGTTAGTGAGTCTGCAACCATATCATATGTGGAAATATACTCTACTACAACATCATCATTTTGCACAGATTCCTTTATGGTTAAAAACGTGACTTCCACGTGCTTTGACCCATTGAGATTTTTGTTGTTGTTAATAAACAACACCGCAGAGTTACTATCACAGCACAACTATATGGGCCTGTCAATAAAATCAAATATGGTCAATTCCCTAATGAGGTTCCGGAGCCAAATAGCCTGAGTAGCAGTCATTTCCGTATAGCATGCTATAAACTTTGCTTGCAGGGTAAAGGATGATATTGTTTCTGTTTCTCACTTTGCCATAATATTGCACTGCCTGCTAACATAAAAATGTATCATAATGTCGACTTTTTATCATCTTAACAGTCAGTATAGTCTGAATCCGAATACCCTACTAGCTGCAGATCTTGAACATATTTTTAAATCAGTATATAGTCTTTTGTCTTCTTTAGGTACCTTAAAACCTTCTTGGCACCAACCCAGTGATCGTGTCCTGGATTTAACTGATATCTGCCTAGAAGTCCTGTTTCAAAAGCAATATCTGATGTAGTGCAAACTTGTGTATAGATGATACTACTGACCACTCTAGCATAAGGTACATCCTTCATCTGAGCTTTCCCAAAATCTGAATGAAGATACTATGAAAGACTCAATTTATCACCTTTATAAACATGAGCAAATTTCTGGCTTGCAATGCTGCATATTGAATCTTTCTAGAATACGATCAATATATGCCATTTGAGATAAACCAAATACATGATGAGAACAATCCCTATAAATCTCAATGCCAAGGAAAAAAAGACGCTTCACCAAGGTCTTTCATGTCACAGTTGTCTAACAACATCCGCTTTGTTTCATGCAGTAATTTAATATCACTGCTCGCAAGCAAGATATCATCCACATAAAGAACAAGAAAAATGTATTTCCTCCCAATGACCTTGCAATATATACATTGATCTACTATCCTTGACAAAACCGAATGAAGTGACAACACTATGAAACTTTAAATACCATTATCTGGAAGCTTGCTTGAGGCTATATATAGACTTCTTCTTCATTCTACACACAAGCTCACTTGAATCATCAACTATAAAACCTTCAAATTGTACCATATGAACTTCTTCATCAAGTTTTCCATCCAGAAATGCAATCTTTACATCCATCTAGTGTAACTCCATATCTAAATGAGCTACTAATGGCATGATCACTCTGAAAGAATCTTTAGAAGAGACTGGAGAAAAAGTTGCTTCATAGTCTACTCATTATCTCTAAGTGAAACTTTTGGCTACTAATCTGGCTTTAAACTTTTTAATCGTTTCTTTAGAGTCCTTTTTTGTCTTATACACCCATTTACAACTGATTGCTTTATGACCATCAGGCAATGCAACAAGTTCCCAAACAACATTATGTCTCATAGACTACATCTCGTCTTTCATTGCATCCAATCATAGATCTGATTGAGGAGAAGAAACAACATATGTATAAGTGACTGGATCAACCACACAACCGATAGCATAGTCTTGTTCTCCCAGATAGATTATATAGTCCGGTGGAATAGCTGAACATCTCTGCCTGATAGACTTCATTAGGGGTGAGCATGGTCCGGGTTGGTCCAATTCCCTCAAGAACCGTAGACCGAACCGGTAGTATCGATTCTCTATTTCAAGAACCGTGGACCAGACCGTGAAACCTTAGACCGACCCGATCCGATTCCCGGGCGGTTCCATTAAACCGGTAAAATGAAAACAAAAATAAGAAGTCCGAGTTTGGACACCACATACAATACATCAAATAAAATTGGCTTGGAAGATATCAGTTCTCCTTAATGACAAAATGAAAAGTTCTTTTGTGCATATCAATTGCCAAAGTTCTTTTGGGCATACCAATTGCCTCCATAAATAAAGCCATAATTCTGGAGAGTAATATACATTTATGCATACCAATTGCCATGATGAACCAGTCTGAAGTGGTGAAGGTTTCTGCTCAAACTTTGCATCGAGAGCCTTCTGCTCATGGCTGTAACTGGTGGGTAGAGAGCAAGCTTGTGCTTCTATATTGATCAAAGCCATGTATATTTAGTTCAAAGAGCATGTCAAATGTAGAAACTCGAATCTGCTATCAAATATAGGAATGCCATCATATGTTATATTAAAAGAAAAAAAATCGTTGATCCAGGTGGGCGGTCCATCGGTCCAGTTTCACCTTAGAACCGGACCGCTCGAAGATCGGTTCCATCTTGAGGAACCATGGGCTGGATCGGTGACCTCAAAATCGGACCAAACCCATCGGTCCGGTCCAATCCAAGCGGTTCTTGATTTGGGCAGACCATTTTGCTCACCCCTAGACCTCATAAGTAGAGCTACCTTCGCTTGATCCTACAACTGTGGGACTTGAATAACTTCATCAGAAGCTGTTTCAACAATATGATCCTAGAGCCCAACAGGCTCGGCCTGTGGTATGGGATGCTCCATTACCGTCTATATTGGCAGAGAAAACGACATAGTAGTCCCTATCGTACTGTTATCTTTAATAGTCTTTGAACAACTACCCTTTTCGATCACACCAAATTCCAAAAACTTCGTTGTCTATGATTTCACAATGCTTGTGCCTTCATTAGGGTTGTTAAATCGATATCCATTTGAATGATCTGGATAAGACACAAAGGGTATAAGTACACTACAAGTGCCATAACTTTCGTACGACGTTCACTTAAGTGCCATAACTTTCAAAACGTTCACTTGAGTGCTAGTTTTTTGAAAAAGTGTTCACTTGAGTGCCAATTCCTGCTAAAAGTGTTCAGATGAGTGCCAAGTTCGGCGAGTAGTCCTACATGGAATGCGGAATAAATTTGTATATCCGACGTGTAAATTTCAAGAAGTCCAGCGTGTTAAAATATGTCTACTTGTACGAAAGAAAACGACGTCGTTTGTTCCTCTAAAAGAAACGACGTCGTTGCTCTCCTCCACATATTCGAGCAGATGAGGCAAATTTGGGCAAAATTGATTTGGAGAGAGATTAGGGCCAAATCAGAGGCGATCTTCATCTCTCACTCATTCTCTCTCGCTAAGACGCGCGAAATGTGAATCGATCTGTCGCTGAATGAAGGCTACGTCGATTACCCTATTCTTCATCATCAATCGATTCCTTTCAAGGAAATATGGTCGCTGAGGTGGGCGAATCTCGGTGAATAGAGGTCAAAGGTAAGTTTTTTCTTATTTTCGTTCGATGACGAAGAATGAGTGAAATCTTATAGTTATCCTTTTCGGTTACAGGGTGCAAAAAGTGTGACAACGACGTTGACGGAAAGGCCAAAGTAGGCCTTACCACTTGAGTGTAAAGGTAAATGCTTGATTTTGTACGAAGTTGAAGGTTTTGGGTGCTGGCCGAAAATATTATTTAGTAAAGGTTTCCCTGTTGTGGGGACCGATTGTTATAAAGTTTTGTATCATTGTTTATTGAAACTGAAAATGGTTGTGGGGACCTAGCTGTAAGTTGTCGTCTGTCGCATTGTTACTAAAAGTGGCGTTGTTGGGGGGGACCTATTGTTCAAGCTGTCGTCTATTTGTCTTGTAGTTGCTGCTATTTAAATTATTAATTTTCACTTTTTGCAGTCTGAATATGGGTGACACCGCAGCTGCATTTCAAATTTGGATAGGTGGTAAGTTTATTTTTGGGGAAAAATGCGATTACGTAGGGGGGAATATGGATTATGTCCTCATGAACGTCAGTAGGCTATCATATAAAGACCTTGTGAAGGATATAGCTGAACAGGGGCAGTGCAAAGTAGGAAAATTATACTTTCAAACTCCTGGTAAAAGTCTTACGGATGGTGTGAGACATGTGTTTGATGATAATGGGGTAAGAGACAACATCTTCATGGTCATGAAATTTTTCTATACGTTGAACAAAATGGTGATGAACATCAGGAAACTGTGTACGACGGTAGTTTTGACAGCCAAGTTGCTGATGACGAAATTGGTGGAGATCTCAGAGGACATGAAGTTGGGGCTTCTCATACGGCTCGTGTGCTAGAGTTATGTACACAAACTTAGAGAAATATTGACGGTGGTGACGGCAATTCAGTACTTGATGAAGAGACGAGGGTAAACCTGCCACACTGGGAAGTTGATGTTGAAGATGATGAAGATGATGAAGCAGAGGAAGCACTTGTGCATACATTTTGCACAAGTGATGATGATGATGATGAGGACATTGCACAAGCCATGGCAGAAGTTAGGCAATATCAACAAACCAGAAAGCAACCATTTCATATAGTTAATGAGGCCACTTCAGTTAACATCAATGAGGGACCTTCTACAGCTGATGGTGATGATACAGAATCTGACTCAAGTGGCGTTGATGCCGGCAGTAGCTCAGAAGATGAGGATAATGATGTTGGAGGTAAGTGTAAAAAGAGAAGTAAGTTTCCTCTCTATGATTCAACTAGTACAAGTCCATCATTTTGTGTATCTATGAAATTTGATGATGCGAAGCAATTTAGGGATGCGATTGTGAGGTACTCAATCAGTGAACAAAGGAATATTATATTCACTGGAAATACAAAGGATTATGTTCATGCAAAGTGTGCACAAGCTAGTTGTCCTTGGAGTATATATGGTGCAATGATCAAGAGGTCTCGTTCCTTCCAAATTCGTACACTGCAGGAGGAGCATACTTGTGGTATTGCTTTCCAAAATAAAAGAATTACTAGTGTTTGGCTGGCCAAGCATTTTTTTCAACACCATTAAGGCCATGCCAGAGATTAAGGGTCCCCAATTGAAACAGCTAGTGAAAGAGGAACTAAGTGTGAATGTTTCTTCAAGTCAATGCAAAAGGGCGAAGTACAAGGTGATGAGTACATTGATGGGTATGTACAAAGCAGAATATGCGGAAATCTGGGACTATGCTAGAGAATGTAGGCTGCAGAATCATCCTAGCAGAATTCATGTGGAGATTGTGGAAAAGGGATTGAGCAGTCATGGAACACAATTTCGTAGGATGTATATATGTTACGAAGCGTGCAGAAAAGGATTTCTAGCTGGCTGTAGAAAAGTGATAGGGTTGGATGGGTGTTTTCTGAAAGGATTATACAAAGGCGAGGTATTAGCTGCCATTGGGAGAGATGGCAATAACCAGATGTATCCAATAGCCTGGGCTGTTGTGACTTTGGAGAACAAAGACACGTGATCCTGGTTTTTAAAAAACCTAATGGCTGACCTTGGCATAGAAGATGGTCGCAATTGGGCATTCATTAGTGACCAACAAAAGGTATTGTCCTTGAACCTTTGAATTTGAATTATTATACATAGTAATTGTATCTTACAAATGCTTTTCAATTTGTAGGGACTTGTGCGAGCAATTGCCGAATGATGCAGTATGCCGAGCATAGAATGTGTGCTCGACACATATATGCTAATTGGGCTAAGAAGTATAGAGGAGAGCAATTTAAGAGGCACTTCTGGCTGATTGCAAAGAGCGCAAATATGTCTGATTTTAGAATTCACAAGGAAGCCCTATATGCCTTGTCGCCTGAAGCCTTTGATGCATTGTTCCAAACTGAAGCGGCGCATTGGTGTAGAGCCTTCTTTAGTGAAGAATTTAAGTGTGACGCTGTGAACAATAACCTTTGTGAGGCATTCAATGGTAGGATTATAGGGGCTAGGTGCAAGTCCATCATCAATATGTTGGAAGATATTAGACCGATGGTTATGAGTAGACTGCAAAGGCTGAGAGATGAAAGTGCAAAATGGCCTACAGAATGTGGGCCTAAGATTGTGAAAAAAATTGGAAGAGAACACTGCTGACAGTAGGTTTTGTCATCCAACTTGGAATGGGGATGATGGGTTCGAGGTAATGAATAATGGCGACAAGTATGTAGTGCAGTTGGAGAGAAGAAAATGCTCTTGTCGATCCTGGCAATTGACTGAAATACCTTGCTGTCATGCCATTTCTGCCATCCATTACTAGCATTTCAATGTAGCGGATTATGTCACCGATTGTTACAAGAGAAGCAACTATTTAGCTGCATATCAATTTATGCTGCAACCCCTGAGGAGTAACAGATTCTGGGACAAAACAAATCATCAGGCTCCAGAACCTCTACCATTGAAGAAGCAAGTTGGTAGGTTGAAAAAGAAAAGACGATTGGAGGATATTGAAATTTCTTGTGGCAGAAAGAGTCGGGCTGGTGTAAAAATTCATTGCTCTCTATGCCATGAAAAAGGACATAACAAGACTAGTTGCCCGACAAAAAAACATCAACAAGGAGAAGAGGACAACATAGAGAGAAGCAATGATGCGAGGCCAGGTCAGAGCACCAAAGGGAGTAATGGTGCAAGACAAACCGCAGAGACAATTGTTGACACCTAAATTTTGATCAACCTTTTTTTCTTTTTTTAAAAAATTCATAGAAAATCTATAAAAATTTCAAAAATTGAAAAATCAATTTTGGTGACCTTGGCCAAGCTAAATGAACCATTTTGACCAAAAAAATTATTTTCATAATTTTCATTTTTTTAATATTTTCGAAAAAAAAAAAGAAGAAAATCAAGAAAAATAATATTTGAGGTCACAAAGATATATAAAAATAGTTGGTATTTTTATTTTTATTTTATCTATTTTCTAACCTCATAAATAGTAAAATTCAGGTTTGATTTTAGGTGTTCTCTGATCACCATAAAATTGAATTTGACAAAAATATTAGTAATGATTAAAAGGAAAAGGAGGGAAACATCATCATTTAAAAGGAAAAGGGGACTAATGATTTTGTCTTCTCTTTTTGTTATTTTATTTTATTTATTATTTTATTATTTTATTATTATTATATTTTTTTCTCTCTCTCTCTCTCCCCCACTCCCTCTCTCCTTCCCGCTGCCTATTTATCTCCTCCCCCTCATCATCTCCCGACTCTTCTTCTCCCTCAACTCTCTCTCTTTCATTTTCGTTTTTTCCTCTCGCTCAGCTCGCCGCCCAGATCAAAAACCGTCCAGTTTTTCGGCCATAACTCTTTCGTTAGACATCGTATGCGAACGAGCCATATACCATTGGAAAGCTTATTCTCTTGCCGTTCTAATGACATATCGTGAGCCCAATTTGGACTAGTTGTTTGTCCCGTAGAGCTGTTTGAAGGAGCAAAGGTCAGACTGATCAGACTTGAGTCCGCGGGTGCCAAATTGGATTTTCGGGTTTGTTTTGGGTTCAATCTTGGTAAGACCACCTCTCACTCCTTGTTAAGACATATATTATTGTGTTTTATGGTTTGAATATGGATTATATTTGGATTTAAGGGCTGATCCCTTATTGTTTTGTTCGAAAAATCTGAACCGGTTCTATCAAGGTAGTGCCGTGAACATTGTGAGTGATTCAAGGGCTTGCCTTGCTTCCAATATTCGATAAAATGTCTCTAGCACCTAAATTAGGAATCTAGCAAGCTGAGATTGTAGTCTAGTTGAGTTTTGGATGGGTTTTAATGGTTGAATTGAAGGAGTTTTCTAGGACAGATTCTGGTCATTGGGCGATTGAAAACCGTCCGATTTTTCGATCATAACTCTTTCGTTAGGAATCGTATGGGAACGAGCCATATACTGTTAGAAAGCTTATTCTCTTGCCGTTCTAATAACATATCGTGAGTCCAATTTGGCCGAGCCACTTGTCCCGTAGAGCTGTTTGAAGTAGCAAAGGTCAGACTGATCAGACTTGAGTCCACGAGTGCCAAATTGGATTTCCGAGCTTGTTTTGGGTTCAATCTTGGTAAGACCACCTTTCTCTCCTTACATTTTACCTATTAGACCCAGAATCGGAAGGCCGAGCCTCCTGTTGGTGTCTAAATATTTGCTGTGTATTTACTTTATGTTATAGCATTTCTATATTTCGCATAAAAGACCCAGAATCGGAAGGCCGAGCCTCCTGTTGGTGTCTAAATATTTGCTGTGTATTTACTTTATGTCATAGCATTTCTATATTTGGCATAAAAGACCCAGAATCGGAAGGCCGAGCCTCCTGTTGGTGTCTAAATATTTGCTGTGTATTTACTTTATGTCATAGCATTTCTATATTTCGCATAAAAAACCCAGAATCGGAAGGCTAAGCCTCCTATTGGTGTCCAATGTGTTTTATTTATTTATTTTCTGTAAATTATATTGTGCTACCCCAGAATCGGAAGGCCGAGCCTCCTGCTGGTGGTATATACCCCCCACACATTGTTGCACGAGCACCGACGGACTCCGACGTCGTAAAATTCACCGGATCCCATCTCCATTGCTTATTTTTATGTTGTATAATGACTTAATATCTTCTTTATTTTTTGCATAGTGTTGCGTCCTATAAAAACAAAAACAAAAAATACTAGATCGGACGTCTGCAGATGAGCCACGTGTCGTGATTAGGTGATTTTCAGAAAAAAAAAATATTTTTAACATTAAAAGAAATGAATTTCGAATTTTACAAAAATTGAAATAATTCGATTGTCACCGAGACGCCACGTGGTGAGTTAGGGACTGTCAGTTGGGATTTATTCTCAGAAATTTATATAAAAAAAATCAAATAAAAAAAATTCCAAAAAAATGAATTATTAAGGAAAAATTCAAAAAAAATTGAGAAAAATTGCAGAAAATTCCTAAAATTGATTTGTTTCCATTTTTTGGATTTTCTCTCATTTAATACAAAATGACGATTTTACCCCTCAAAGGGTAAATCGTCTTTGATATTCCGATGAATTGTGGAAATTGCTTAGAATTTGGTGATGGGCCAGATAGGTGGCTAAACCTTATGTCTAAGATTTTCACATTTCATTCCCATTTTTAGAAAATGACGATTTTACCCCTTCGAATGGTAAATCGGTTTCTAAAATTCCAGAAAATCATGAAAATTGCAAAAAAAATAGGAAATGGGTCAATTGAGTGACCAAACCTATTTTTGACTTTGTTTTACTCCGGATTCATTCCGAAATGACGATTTTTCCCTTTTTAGGCAAATCGTCCCTTTTGTCTCAAAATTACGACTTTACCCCTGATGGGTAAAATCATGTCTAAATCATTCCTAAGCTTGATTGATACTTATTTAGGCTAATAGAGCCTTATTAGGAGTGTCATGTTGATTTGGTATGATTATTTTACATATTTGGATTCATTGATTTGCGCATTTTATTACTGATTGTGATTGCTAGGATAGTCATTCCTATTTGCATGAATTCCTAGATTTAGGATTCGTACTCCATTCATCTGCATGAAATCTAGGTCAGAAAATTCAGTCAACTTAGGTACCGAAAGGGCGTCAACTCTGACAGTTGACGTAACTAAGTCCCCGAACCCATTTCTCTGGTTATCGCAGAATTGAATAGAAACTCCCGACTATTCAATAGGGTGGTCCAATCATACCCTCCAAAAAATGATTGGTGGCGACTCCATGGCATGCACACTTAGCACATGTCACCAGACCACACTGAAGGTCGACTACGCATACCTCCGTTGCGATTTGGGTAACGGGCCTTGGGAGAGGCCCGCGTCCGACTAGACTGGACGGCTCATTAGCCCTCGAGAGCCCACATGCAACCTCGAGAGGGTCGCGACAGACTGGCGACTCCGCTGGGGACTTAGAGAACTTGAGCCGATTAAAAAGTTGATTGGTTTTTCTGACATGTTTTATGCAGATGCTCTTCAAGTTGAGGTACGTACTTTAACCCTTGATGTGTTAAATGTTTTTGCAGATTGGAGAAATAAGGGGTGGAGTGTTCGTTAACTCTGTCTTATGCAGGTAGGAGTTTAGGATGTATGATTCTGTGGATGTTTATATGGAAGCGGTGTTTGCTAAATGAAATGCATGTTTATTGCTTTAGCACGACACAATGAACACACACAGCCGCGCCTAAAACCTCGGGCGCCCTCTTTAGGAAAACAATAGAAGGAATTGAAAATGGAATCTCCGTGAGGAAAAACACGGGGTAATCCATTTTTAATTCTGCTCATTTCGAACTATGGATTGGGTCCCAATGCAACGATAGTTGTGCAATGGAATCTACCCTTTCTAGAACTCGAAGTGGGGGCCTTGGCCTTAGGTTCCAAACCTTATTTTGATTCTTAGAAGTCAAACCTCACTGGTCTCATGCGCGTGTATGTGAATGATTGGTACACCTCGAAACCAAAAGGTCATTCAGCGCCGCTTATGAATCAAAATCCAAAGACTTGTGTGAAGAATCAGTCGCGAGTTGAAACGAACCAGGATGGCATGGAAAAGCGCTGGACCACCCTGGAGAGTCAACTGATGAGGGCAAATGCCTTTTGACCGGGGCAGCCGGGTCAAGTGTAAAGACGTGTCGTTCCTAATTGATTTTCAATCAGATACCGGCATAATATTTCCTATCTTTTCCTCTCAGGTGAAAAACAGGTAGAGAAGGAAAATCCATTTGTGGATAGACACGAGGGACATGTTTTACATGGCATACATATCCTCATCCGATCACATGCAAGATGATCATGGAACGATGGTGAAACTGTAATCGTTCCAATAAGCCCTTCGAATATTATACCTGACGAGGACCTTTATGTCTTTTGTCTACAGGATAAGATGGTCAAAGACAAACGAAGGAAAATTTGTCTTCCCTATAAGACGGAAAGAAATGTGCCTTCAGCAGATGTCACCCATTGGGATTGCAATGACAAATTGAATCAAATTATGAAGAAGGAGCAACCTAATTAGGATTGGCTCTCCCTAAGTCGAAAAAGTTGTATCCGTTCCAAATCAGATTGACTGGTTCACGAGTTGATATGGTTTTTCATTCTTGCAGGTGATGACGAGAATGAATGGGACCACTGAAGAATTTCCACCGTTTTGGACGCCAGAAGTGACCAGAGCGGGGATAGTAAATCCGTAATCGTTTCAATTAAAGCTCCTTACGTGGTGAATTGACTCTTTCACTCCTTTCATCGCGCAGGTTGTTGAAGTACTCAATCACGAGTAAACCCAAGCTTACTGATGTCAAATAGCCTGAATGCGTCAATGCGGCAGGATCAAATTGCCTACGACTAAATCAGCCAGCCCCAGACAAAGCATCCAGTGGTTGGGGACAAATCGCTCCGCTACCCGGAAAAGAGAAACATCAAATACTTCAAATGGCGACGATGATCGAGAGAATCACAAAATCGCCACATGACAAATCCCAAGAATGTCAAACTGTCTAGAGACGGATAAAAATAATTGAAGATCCTGACAATTGAGATAGAAGATCAGAATCGGCAAAACTCATGGGAGTGCATGGACTTCTTCAAATTGGATCGAAAATTGCCAACAAACACAGAAAGTGCTAAGGCATGTTGCCAAGACAAACGTCGCCCAACTGGGGCAGAACGGCCGTTAATCTCACGAACAACACCCATAAATACAGACGAGAGAAGACATTCCCAAAGTGGATGATGATTGCAGCAAAATGCAGGAATGAATTTAGCTGGGGCAGGCATGAAAAACCATGCCTAACTGGGGCAAGTGAATCATTTGTACGCCGGACGTTTCTTCTCTGGCAAAATCCAGGGACGCAATGACATAGTCGTCCGCATCAGAAGTAAACCCCAAGATACAAATTTGGGTGAACGGTAACTTTGTATCGTTCCAATTTGATCTCCAAAGATCCCACATGTAACATGAGTTTTTCCTCATTTAACAGGAAGGCGTTGGCGCCGAAAGCCACAAAAGAAAAGAACTCACTAATTGGGGAGCGAACAAAATTATCGGCCTTGGAAGTCATGCACTCCAAGAAATGGTCTTTGATTATAAGATCGAGTGGAGGGTAAAAAGTATCGCTTCCACACATCATGCTTTGACATGCATTCCGATAACAATTTTCTTTTTCCTTGAATAAAAGGAACTTTGAAGAGTGGCGCCGGAATGCGTCCAAAATCACAAATGGATCTCCTCTAGGGCAAATCCTTGAGAAGGATTTATCGCCAACCAAACGGAGGGATCAAGGCCACAAGATAGAAAGCCAAATTCTGCAAGCCGCGCGTTTGTGTTCAAATGAAAACGCCAAGCAAGAACAAGGCGGTATCGTTCCAATTTGTCTTGAATTATGGAACGTAAACTGACACTTATTGTTTGTTTTTTACAGGGGCTCGCCATCAAGGCAAAACGGGTTTTCACATTCCATGTATTACCCGTTGGAATACATGACCAAGGGTAAATTGTATCGTTCTAATTTTTTGAAAAATTCGTGAACGTACAATAACATGTTTCTTCCGCATTTTCAGGGATCTCCAGCCGCGGGGGACAGGTAAGTATCCCTTTCCCCAATCCATTGAATATGTTAAATAAAAAACAGAGAGAAAAAGAAAAGCTTTCAGAATCAAATGTCTAGAAAATACATAGAATTCAAACTTCATTGGCATTCATGTTTTAAAACAGGAGGTTGTCTGAACATGAATAAGAACATGCATGGTGCATCATAAAATCCCATTGACGGGTAAAATTTTTGGAGAAAATGAAAGAGATTTTTTCCAATCAAAAGTTCAAAACTTTCAAAAGGACGTTTTCTCAAAAGACGAAAGGCAAAGCCTAATCCAAACACGTCCTATACACACTTGAGAGAGAAGTGGAGCGGATCAGATAGCAAAATCTGGACCTACGGAAGTAGGGACCATCCGCAGCGATTACATGGAATGGGACGACGGAGGCATTCGTTTCTTATCCCCAAACACTACAGGTGACCATTGACAACCCCTTCGAACGGTGTTTTTCATTCTCAACCCTGTCAAGAACCACCCCACATTGGGGCAAAATGGAGGTGAGTCCAGCAACATCAGGAGAAAATGGTTAGAAATTTTCTTGCTCGGACTAACATCAATCTTTGTGTATTGTTTATATGGTAATCCAAATGTCATAGGATGATGAGAAGCATTCATTTCTCTATCTCACACACCATATCCTTTGCATAGCCAAGTTGAGCCTGCAAATTCATTTCATAAACCCATTGGTGATCATTGCAAGTTCCAAAGCAAAGACAAATCACTTCAGGAACGGAGAAGTTCAAGACTTAGGGTTTACGAAGAAAACTACTAAGTTGATACTCAAGCGTGCTAAGAGCCAAGTCATATATCTAGCACAATTGCCAAGCATCCCACTTTCGACAAGAGATTAAAGAAATCCTCAGCATCAAGAAAAAGCAAAGTGCCTGGTAAAAGCGAGGCCGATGCTCGGGTGAACAATTTGATCGATCCCTAAAGAAACCTGGTAGGGAAAAGAAGAGGGAAAAACCCCTAATGGAGTCAGATCAAGAAGACTGCTCCCCAAATGATGTCAGCCGTGGAGCAAAAACACAGAAAGAGTTGTCAACCTCTTAATACCACAAGAGACGCTCTCTAAAGAGCTGGTGCACACCTCAAAATCGGTTGCGCACCTCAAAGACTAAAGATGCAGAAAGGAAATGACAGGAGGCAAATCAGCAATGATCACCAATGTCAAACCCGTCACGAATTCTGGGCCAAAAACAAGCCTTTTTCGATCCCCAATCCTACCAATGTCACAACCCTGAAACAGTCTTCTCTGACTAAGACACTTGGGTTAACATATTGCTTAGCTCGAAGAAGTACGAGCAAGACTATTTCTTTCTCATTTTGCAGGGTTCTTGACTTGTAAACCCGGAGCAGATGGTGAAGACTTTCATTCAATGGCCCCGACTCAAAAGTGAGTCCCCCCTTTGAAAACCAATATCCAAGCCCAACATTACGGTCCCGTGGAAGACCTCCCGACCGATCAAAATGTATGCGCTGCGAATGAGCCTAAAACCTAGGCACAGGTCAGTAGGGAATTGAGTACATCCCCTATAAAAATCATTACCTCAAAACAGATGAGATGGCCTCCTTGTCGAGAAATATTCCAATTGATGTTTTGAACAAACTCTTTTTGGAATTTTCAAACTGTTGATCCGAATTTTCCATGCAAGGAATTTGTGATCACATTTGCATGTTGTAAGAATGTTTTGGATAACCTCCAGCATCAAAATGCACATTTCATGACTAAAACTTAAGTCATAAAATTTTGTCAATTGGACAATTATTGTCTTCCCAAAGATTATTAACATTTTCTTGGTGAAGAAAAATCTTTCAGGTTTGAACTTTCTGCAGGATACCTGGAGAACCCAGCTCTCAGAATGTCGGCTCAGCAGACTCAAGTGAAGCTTTGTCAAAATAAAATCTTTCACTCCTTCAAAACTGAATTCCCGACAAACTTCGGGATCTCTAAAAAAAAGGGGAAGAAAAACCCTTTTAAAAGAAACAGTCTCATCGGACGTGGAGAACCCTCGTCATGAGACCCATTTTCAAAAATCAGGCAGTCTCATCGGACGTGGAGAACCCTCGTCATGAGACCCCTTTTCAAAAACCAGGCAGTCACATTGGACGTGGAGAACCCTCGTCATGAGACCCCTTTTCCAAAATATCAAACAGTCTCATCGGACGTGGAGAACCCTCGTCATGAGACCCATTTTAAAAAATCAGGCAGTCTCATCGGACGTGGAGAACCCTCGTCATGAGACCCATTTTCAAAAATATCAAACAGTCTCATCGGACGTGGAGAACCCTCGTCATGAGACCCATTTTCAAAAATCAGGCAGTCTCATCGGACGTGGAGAACCCTTGTCATGAGACCCCTTTTCAAAAACCAGGCAGTCTCATTGGACGTGGAGAACCATCGTCATGAGACCCCTTTTCAAAGCAAAACCAAGGTAGATACCGCCTGAAGGGTCAACACAAGGTAGAAACCGCCTGAAGGGTCGATTCAAGGTAGATACCGCCTGAAGGGTCAACTAAAGGTAGAAACCGCCTGAAGGGTCAAACCAATGGTAGAAACCGCCTGAAGGGTCAGTTAAAGGTAGAAACCGCCTGAAGGGTCAACTCATGGTAGAAACCGTCATAATGGTCAACTCAATGGTCCGATCCACCATACGGATCAAAATCCTTGGCAAATCCCAAATGGGACGCGTCTTCCTTAGATTCCTATCAGTTAGGAATCCCATTATGGTTTGACCTACCATACGGGTCAGAGCTTAACCTCTCTAGGATACTCTAGTAACGAGTTCCTAGAATTTCTCTTGAATCCATCAGACATCGCGAAAATCGCACAAACATCGAACAGGTAAGTGGCAGGTATGTCTCTCTACTATCTCACTCTCTCATGTCAAATGAATGTTCCCCCTTCAAGAAAGAGCATACATAGACAAGCATGAAGATTGGATGTCATAACTCATTTTCCTTTAGTTTCCCGAGTCGAGTCGATCAGGACTCAGGTGTCACCTCATCTTTGAGAGAAACCTCTAACGAGATTCCTCTCAAAGAAGGGCAGCTGTTGACACCTAAATTTTGATCAACCTTTTTTTCTTTTTTTAAAAAATTCATAGAAAATCTATAAAAAATTCAAAAATTGAAAAATCAATTTTGGTGACCTTGGCCAAGCTAAATGAACCATTTTGACCAAAAAAATTATTTTCATAATTTTCATTTTTTTAATATTTTCGAAAAAAAAAAAAAAAGAAGAAAATCAAGAAAAATAATATTTGAGGTCACAAAGATATATAAAAATAGTCGGTATTTTTATTTTTATTTTATCTATTTTCTAACCTCATAAATAGTAAAATTCAGGTTTGATTTTAGGTGTTCTCTGATCACCATAAAATTGAATTTGACAAAAATATTAGTAATGATTAAAAGGAAAAGGAGGGAAACATCATCATTTAAAAGGAAAAGCGGACTAATGATTTTGTCTTCTCTTTTTGTTATTTTATTTTATTTATTATTTTATTATTTTATTATTTTATTATTATTATATTTTTTTTCTCTCTCTCTCTCCCCCACTCCCTCTCTCCTTCCCGCTGCCTATTTATCTCCTCCCCTCATCATCTCCCGACTCTTCTTCTCCCTCAACTCTCTCTCTTTCATTTTCGTTTTTTCCTCTCGCTCAGCTCGCCGCCCAGATCAAAAACCGTCCAGTTTTTCGGCCATAACTCTTTCGTTAGACATCGTATGTGAACGAGCCATATACCATTGGAAAGCTTATTCTATTGCCGTTCTAATGACATATCGTGAGCCCAATTTGGACCAGTTGTTTGTCCCGTAGAGCTGTTTGAAGGAGCAAAGGTCAGACTGATCAGACTTGAGTCCGCGGGTGCCAAATTGGATTTTCGGGTTTGTTTTGGGTTCAATCTTGGTAAGCCCACCTCTCACTCCTTGTTAAGACATATATTATTATGTTTTATGGTTTGAAGATGGATTATATTTGGATTTAAGGGCTGATCCCTTATTGTTTTGTTCGAAAAATCTGAACCGGTTCTGTCAAGGTGGTGCCGTGAACATTGTGAGTGATTCAAGGGCTTGCCTTGCTTCCAATATTCGATAAAATGTCTCTAGCACCTAAATTAGGAATCTAGCAAGCTGAGATTGTAGTCTAGTTGAGTTTTGGATGGGTTTTAATGGTTGAATTGAAGGAGTTTTCTGGGACAGATTCTGGTCATTGGGCGATTGAAAACCGTCCGATTTTTCGACCATAACTCTTTCGTTAGGAATCGTATGGGAACGAGCCATATACTGTTAGAAAGCTTATTCTCTTGCCGTTCTAATAACATATCGTGAGTCCAATTTGGCCGAGCCATTTGTCCCGTAGAGCTGTTTGAAGTAGCAAAGGTCAGACTGATCAGACTTGAGTCCGCGAGTGCCAAATTGGATTTCCGAGCTTGTTTTGGGTTCAATCTTGGTAAGACCACCTTTCACTCCTTACATTTTACCTATTAGACCCAGAATCGGAAGGCCGAGCCTCCTGTTGGTGTCTAAATATTTGCTGTGTATTTACTTTATGTCATAGCATTTCTATATTTCGCATAAAAGACCCAGAATCGGAAGGCCGAGCCTCCTGTTGGTGTCTAAATATTTGCTGTGTATTTACTTTATGTCATAGCATTTCTATATTTCGCATAAAAGACCCAGAATCGGAAGGCCGAGCCTCCTGTTGGTGTCTAAATATTTGCTGTGTATTTACTTTATGTCATAGCATTTCTATATTTCGCATAAAAGACCCAGAATCGGAAGGCTAAGCCTCCTATTGGTGTCCAAGGTGTTTTATTTATTTATTTTCTGTAAATTATATTGTGCTACCCCAGAATCGGAAGGCCGAGCCTCCTGCTGGTGGTATATACCCCCTACACATTGTTGCACGAGCACCGACGGACTCCGACGTCGTAAAATTCACCGGATCCCATCTCCATTGCTTATTTTTATGTTGTATAATGACTTAATATATTCTTTATTTTTTGCATTGTGTTGCGTCCTATAAAAACAAAAACAAAAAATGCTAGATCGGACGTCTGCAGATGAGCCACGTGTCGTGATTAGGTGATTTTCAGAAAAAAAAAATATTTTTAACATTAAAAGAAATGAATTTCGAATTTTACAAAAATTGAAATAATTCGATTGTCACCGAGACGCCACGTGGTGAGTTAGGGACTATCAGTTGGGATTTATTCTCATAAATTTATAAAAAAAAAATCAAATAAAAAAAAATTCCAAAAAAATGAATTATTAAGGAAAAATTCAAAAAAAATTGAGAAAAATTGCAGAAAATTCCTAAAAACTTCTAAAAAATTTTGAAGGCTGAAAATGACAAAAAAAAATTGATTTGTTTCCATTTTTTGGATTTTCTCCCATTTAATCCAAAATGACGATTTTACCCCTCAAAGGGTAAATCGTCTTTGATATTCCGATGAATTGTGGAAATTGCTTAGAATTTGGTGATGGGCCAGATAGGTGGCTAAACCTTATGTCTAAGATTTTCACATTTCATTCCCATTTTTAGAAAATGACGATTTTACCCCTTCGAATGGTAAATCGGTTTCTAAAATTCCAGAAAATCATGAAAATTGCAAAAAAAAATAGGAAATGGGTCAATTGAGTGACCAAACCTATTTTTGACTTTGTTTTACTCCGGATTCATTCTGAAATGACGATTTTTCCCTTTTTAGGCAAATCGTCCCTTTTGTCTCAAAATTACGACTTTACCCCTGATGGGTAAAATCATGTCTAAATCATTCCTAAGCTTGATTGATACTTATTTAGACTAATAGAGCCTTATTAGGAGTGTCATGTTGATTTGGTGTGATTATTTTACATATTTGGATTCATTGATTTGCGCATTTTATTACTGATTGTGATTGCTAGGATAGTCATTCCTATTTGCATGAATTCCTAGATTTAGGATTCGTACTCCACTCATCTGCATGAAATCTTAGGTCAGAAAATTCAGTCAACTTAGGTACCGAAAGGGCGTCAACTCTGACAGTTGACGTAACTAAGTCCCCGAACCCATTTCTCTGGTTATCGCAGAATTGAATAGAAACTCCCGACTATTCAATAGGGTGGTCCAATCATACCCTCCAAAAAATGATTGGTGGCGACTCCATGGCATGCACACTTAGCACATGTCACCAGACCACACTGAAGGTCGACTACGCATACCTCCGTTGCGATTTGGGTAACGGGCCTTGGGAGAGGCCCGCGTCCGACTAGACTGGACGGCCCATTAGCCCTCGAGAGCCCACATGCAACCTCGAGAGGGTCGCGACAACAATTCAATCGGCACAGAGAGCCAAACTTCAGGTAAACTGTTGAGGTCATGGTTTTCATTATTGTTTATTGTTATTGCATGAGCAACTAATTATGGTAAGTGTTGTGCAGGTTAAAAAAAAAAAAAAAACTCAAGCTGTTGATGCAGGTCAGGGCACCAGAGGGAGTACTGCTGCTGGACAAAGCGGGGGGACAACTCCGTCGACACAGATGAGCAAACTTCAAGTAAACTATTGTAGCATTTCACTTTTTTGTTGTGCATTGGTTTTGGCATTAGTTGAATTGTTATATCACCTTTTGCAGGGTGAAAGAACACAACGTGAAGCTGCTGTGGCATTTGAGGACACCCAAAGGAGTACTGGTGCAGGACAAAGTGCAGGGACAACTCGGTCGACACAGATGAGCAAACTTCAAGTAAACTGTCGTAGCATTTCACTTTTTTTGTTGTGCATTGGTTTTGGCATTAGTTGAATTGTTATATCACCTTTTGCAGGGTGAAAGAACACAACGTGAAGCTGCTGTGGCATTTGAGGACACCCAAAGGAGTACTGGTGCAGGACAAAGTGCAGGGACAACTCGGTCCACGCAGAGGAGCAAAGTTCAGGTAAGCTATTCAATTGGTCAATTTTTTTTATCGTTTACTTTGTTACATTAGATTAAAATCTGTCATTTGATTCTGCAGGTTTCAAAAGCACCAGTTGAGACTGCATGAACACGTGAAAAACTCAAACAAATCAGTAATGCAGAACAAAATACAGGGCCAAATGAGTCAGAAACTGTGCAAAAGACGGGGCAGAAAGATCAGGTGCAGCAAAAAGTAGAGTTGAAGCAGCGTATGTGTTTGGTTCATTAAGTAATCATGTTTCTTATGTAGGTCCAAAAATCTCCAGAGATTGTACAAAGTTCTGTACCAAGACGAACACATGGCATAATTGAGAAAAGGCTGCGAGAGCATGGATATGGATTATTTACACACAGGAAATCTGGCATGATTATTCTCAATGTATGTTTTTTTTTGCTTATTATGCTTTTATAAGTTATTTCATAACTTGGTAAATAATAAAAATATAATGTCATTATTGTTCTTCTAAAGCCTGGGAGAACTTCAGAGGTGCTGATATCTGAAGGAGGTCAGACTGGACAATTTTCTGCACCTAAAACAAGAAGTAAAGTGCAGCAATTGAAAAAATATTCAACCATAACAACCCGTGCACAATTGACGAAGCTGCCAATGGCACCTCCAAAACCTACTGTACCAAGGCCATCTCGAAAGCATGCATCAAAAAAGGCCTCAACATCAGCTCCATCTGGATCAAATGATCCTCCAACAAACAAGAAAGCTGAAGAAGAAACACAAGCAAATGCTTATGTGCCCAGAGCGAATGATGAGGTGCCCAAAGTTGCAGTTCGAAAGAGTGCATGGCTGATGAATACTTTCAAGACAGTGCCATGTGACCGCGTTCTACATATTGACTAGTGCTGATGATTTTCATGGAGGTCTACCAGTTTGCTGCGTCTGTTTTTTTATATGGGGATCGTCTGTTTGAGATGTAAATTTTTGTTTTGGGATGGAAGGTTGAAGGTTGCTATATTTTTTGGCTGGCTCATATGTGAGCTGCATCAATTGTTATTGTTGTTCATGATAATTTAGGACAACATTAATCTTTATGAGAATGTTATTTCAGGACAACATGATTTCGGCAGTGCAACTGTGTTTGTACTTTTGTTAAGGTTTAATCGCAGGTTTGTGCTTTCAAATTTGATGCAATTCCGCACTCAAGTGTTTACCTTTTCAAAGTTTCTATAACTCAAGGGGAGAAGTGTCAAAAAAGTACTAAACCTAGTGTCAATTTGATCGAAAATGACTGATGTGGACATCGATTATCCTACATGGCATGACAAACGCTGATTTGGAAATTTTTAATATTATTGTATAATTTTAAATAATTGTTAAGCATTTTGTTTGTTTTAAAAAAAATAAAAATTATTTAATATATCAAAAAAAAATTAAAAAAATTTCCACTTTAGGACTTTTTTGTCACTTTTCCCGTAACACTCAAGTGTTCATTTCTCCAAAGTTTCCGCACTCAAGTGTTCACTTCTCCAAAGTTTATGTCACTCGAGTGTTCATTTTTTCAAAGTTGTTGCACTAAAGTGTTCACTTTTTCAAAGTTTCTGCCACTCAATTGCTCACTTTTGGAAAGTTAACTGTTCAGTTTTTAAGAGTTTGATGCACTCAAGTGTTCATTTTGTCAAAGGTAATTTCGCTCGTGTAATTTACCGAATAACAAAGGGGGTTTTTTTTTCTAAAATACTTCAGACAAAATAAAATAATTCAAACAAAAAAACACGATTTGTTTCTCTAAAAGAAACGAAAGGTAATGCGAATTTACCGAATAACAAAGGTAATTTCACTCGTGTAATTTGGGGCAACAAAAGAAAAAGACGTCGTGAGCCAAACTTCAGGAAACGACGTCATTGCTTTCATCCATATATTCGAACGGATGAGGCAAATTAGGGCAAAATCGTTTTAGAGAGAGATTAGGGCAAAATCGGTGGCGATCTTCATCTCTGTTACTCATTTTCTCCTTGCTGAGACGCGCAAAGTCAGACTCGGTCTGTCGTTGAATGAAAGGTACCTTCATTACCCTACTCTCCCTCATCAATCGTTCATTTTGAAGGAGATAGGGCCTCTGAGGCGGGCGATTGTCGGTGAATAAGTGGGCAAAGGTTAGTTTTTTGTTGTTTTCGTTCAATGACGAGGAATGAGTGGAATCTTATTGTTGTCATTTCGGTTACAAAGCGCAAAAGGTGTGACAACGACATTGACTGAACGCCCAAAATTTGCTACTTGAGTGTAAAGGTGAGTGTTTGATTTTGGGCGAAGTTTGTCGTTTTGGGTACACTGACCGATGGCTATTGTTTAGTAAAAGCGTAACGGTTGTAGGGACCGAATGTTTTCCTGTATCAGCATTTATTTAACTGAAAATGGTTGTGGGGACCGAATTATGAGTTGTGTCTGTGCCATTGTTTACTGAAAGTGCCGTTGTTGTGTGGACCAGGGGAAAGTGAGGGCACCAAGGGAAGTCAACCTGAATGAGAAAGTGCCGGAACAACTCAGTCGATGCAGAGAAGCAAAGTACAAGGTAATTTGTTTTAAAGATTTCAAAGCATTTTTTTTCATTGTTGCATTACATTAATGATGGTACGTCGTTTCTAGGTTAAAGGAAAACAAAGACAAGGCTGCATGAGTGGATGAGGACGGGTGAGGGAACCGTAAGGAAAAAATAAAAATGAACTGAACTGCAACACAGGGAGATGGCTGAAAATGACAAATGTAGCGTTCATGTCGATGAACACGAGAATCATGGCCTTAACATAACTAGTGAAGATGGAGACTCTGAACACAATGTCATCCATGTCAATGAGCTCCAATATGCAGATATCTCTTAATCGAAGACCAGTATCTGTTACAGTAGCTTGGTCCTCTGGTTGGTCCTCTACAATAAGAGAAACTGGTATTCGAGTAAGAGATGTCTGCGTGTTCGAGCTCATTGACAGAGTGACATTATGTTCACAGTCGCCATCTTCACTACTTATGTTAAGGACATGATTCTCATGTTCATCGACATGAACTATATAATTGTCACTTTCAGCCGTCTAGTTCACCTAACTCAGCTTTGTGGTGCAGTTCAGTGTGTTTTTTATTTTTATCCTTTTTTGTTACGGGCTTTGTGTTCAAATGCACATGAGACCCAGCTGAAGAATATGTTGCATCTACAACAAGAAGCCAAGTGCAAGCATTGACAACAAAATCACTTATACTGACCAGACCGAGCCTACTACGATAGTGCTAAGCAAGAGGCGTTGTTTGATAGACAAGATACTGAACAAGACAGAAGACCGGATGATGTACCTACGGTTCCAGTTGAAGACAATGGCTTATTGAGATTGATATTAATGGGAGTGGGCTGCTAGTTGTGTTCATGTTTTGTTTCCTTTTTGTGTTATGTTGACGTTGTCAGTTGTTGATGTCTGCTCGGCCATTTGTTATGGGCCATGCCTATATATATTTATGTTGTTTAGGTACGTACATATTTGGTGATGGGTCGTGTTGCTGCATTTTTTCTGCTCATATGTGAGCTTGCTGCAACACTGTTGTATTATGAGACCAGTTAATTTACGAGAACATGATTTTATCGGTGCAACAATTTGCAATGTTCAGTTTGTACCTTTGCAATGTCATAGCAGGATGTGCAGGATGTTTTGCCTTGACGACATTCAAGTTCAGAATGGCACTCAAGTGTTCACTTTTAAAAATAGAGTGGCACTCAAGTGTTCACTTAAAAAAAAATAGCACTCAAAATGACCACGCAAAAGTTATGACTTCCTGCCACTTGAACAAATAAGCAACGCAGGTTTGTGCAACACCCATTATACTTTAGACCTTTTTCTTTAATCATTCCGGTTGAAGTAATGAAAATCAAAGAAGATGAACGACGACCAAATCTGGTGTGAAGCCGCGCAAGAGTTGGGAAATTATCGGCACTACTCCTACCACTGTGCGGTGAAGGTGTTATTGCCATTAGCATCCGTCCAACCTCAAGAATCATTCAACTTTACTCAGTGAAATCAATTGGTGTCCTCAAAAAATGCAAGTCCTCATGTGAATTTTGGGTTTAATGTCCCAACTGCACAATCTAATTATTTGCTTCCAAAGAAACCTCAATCACAACTTAATAAGGCAAGTGCAGCACAAAACAAGGAAGCATATTCCCACTTCAAACCACTCGGCTAGCACTTCAAAACAACCAACTGCATCCTCTTGCAACTACAAAAAGAGTCAAATATTCTACAATACCATATGCAAAAAAGCCTTGGTCGAAACTTTTTTTTATGAATCTGTTACTTGTGGAAAGTGCAGCATAAGGCACAAATTGCATAACCAGATTCAAAACTAATCATTTTCCATTAAATCAAACCAGAAAGAACACCATTTCCACAAAATCGATCATGGCCATTCAAACCCACTGAACTGACAGTCATTGCTCTAAAACCAAAACACGTTTCATTGTTCTATAGCGAGTTTCATTGTTCTACACCGAGTTGCTACTACAGGACTGATCTTACATTATAAACACAAACCAGACCACACTCGACAACAACAACAGAAGCAACACTCCAAAAATATCCCTTTGCATTTTCATCCTTGAAAGATGTCTCTTCAAATGCTTAACCGAAGATTCTAAACTCTTGATTTCTGCTTGTGTTGAGTCGGCATCGTCCAACTCATCCGTCAATGTGGCTGGAGCCTCGCGACATCCTTCCAGTAGCTGCAATATCACTTCATCAGCTCGGCTCGAAAACTTGGAGTCAACCCACCTGAAATATCCACAATTGAAGCATTCTCTATACTTAACGCATCCAATGAACCTTCTCCCGAGATTATTTCGAGTCCAAGCTGTTCTCCTTGGACTTCGCAGCCCACAAAAGCAACAATTTGCACTTCGATCTTCACTTGGCTCGTCAAATCTTGAGCCGCTTCTCCTGCTTCTGCTGTCCATTGCCAATAGAACAAGGTGCTTCTCCTATTTCTACTCTCAATCGACAGAATTTTACGCTGGATTGGGGTTAGGGTTCTTCGTTTTTTCCAATTTGCCCCAAATTTTTCAAGTAAGTTCTCTCCCTAATACGTCGTCATTTGTCCATTGTTGCTTACTTCAGCTTTCCGACGACACATGTGGTTGCTTTAATGTTAAAATAAGTCCACGTAGCAACTCCGGCATGCCAAATCAGCAAGTGGCATCCAAGTGAACACTTTTCAAAAGTTATGGCACTCAAGTGAATGTTTTGAAAGTTATGGCACTTAAGTGAACACCGTACGAAAGTTATGGCACTTGTAGTGTACTTTTCCCAGACACAAAGTAGCACCGAGTGGTTGTAGAGTCTGACTTACTTAATGTTGGATCATATAACTTCACTTCTGCAGGACAACCCCCAAACTTTCAGATGATTTAAGCTGGGTTTACGTCCAGTCCATAATTGAAAAGGAGTCAATCGAACAGTTTCTATGGGAACCCAGTTTAAAACATAAAGGGATGTTTTCAAACCCTTACCCCAGAGAAAAAAAAGACAACTTGATTCTACTAATCATACTCTTCATCACATCATAAGAATGTGATTATGCCTTTCGGCTACACCATTCTATTCAGGACTTCTAAGCATAGTAAATGAGCTACTATCCTAGAATCCTCTAAGTGTTGGGCAAATGGCCCTTTAAGATATCCAGTATCACCTTGTCTACTATAATACTCACCACATCGGTCAAATCTGACAATCTTTATGACTTTTCCCAACTGTCTCTTGACTTCAGTCTGAAATATCTTGAACATGACAAGAGACTCAAATTTTCCTTAATCAAGTACAGATAACCATATCGAGAATAGTCATCGATAAAAGTAATGAAATAAAAATTTCTACACAACATTGCAATATAGGGTCCATTGATATCAGTGTGAATGACCTCTAATAGGTTAGAACAATGGAATATCGTTTTCTTCTTTATCTTAGTCATCTTACCGCTACAGCAGTCTACGCAAGTTTCTACGTCACTTTTAAAAGTATGCATGATGTAAGCCTTTTCACTTTTTCCCTAAAAATGTGACCAAAAAGTTTACGTCGCAATGCGTAAGACTGTTTCTTAGGTAAAGTTCTTTTGAAGGTAATAATTTAGCTATATAAGCGACGTATATATCATTAGGAGTTAAAACACTATGTATAATTCATTGGACATATTGCAATATCCAACCTTATTTGAATTAAAAAACATGAAAGTCACACTATTTTTTATTTCAAAAGAGTAACCACGCATATCCAAACATAATACAAAAACTAAATTTCGTCTAAGGAGGGTACATAAAAGGTGTTCCTTAACATCAAATTAAAGCCAGATTCTAAAATCAAAATGATATCTCCCACGAACTCAACTACGACTTTATTGTTATCTTCCACCTTGAAGTTTAATTCATCTTAATTTGGCTTCTTTCGATTTGTGAATCCATGTATAGTAAACGCAATATGATTAGTTGCACCTCTATCTGGCCACCATGAACTGAATGGGGCTTCTGATAGGTTGAATTCACAAACAAATGCCAAAGAATTAATACCTGCATCATCACGTTTAGACAGCCAATTCTTATATTTGACGCAGTCCTTCTCCATGTGACCTTTCTTCGTACAGAAGAAGCAACGGTCATTATCCTTATTAAAGGATGTTTTTTTACGGACCTTATTGTCAATAGGACCAGTGGTAACATGAATTCCTCTACGAGTACGAAGTTTGAACCCTTTACCTTTCTTAATACCATAACTGGAGGCAACCAGGCCGAAGTGTCTGTTGACACCTGATTTTTTTTACCATTTATTATTGTGATTTTTATTCTTTAAAATTAATTAAAAATATCAAAAAATGTCATAAAATCACAAAATCAACTTTGGAAGCCTTGGTTTAACCTTAGGAACCAATTTTGAACAAAAAATAATTTTCGGTATTTTTAATATTTTTCGAGTTTATTTAATTATAAAAATACCCAAAAAATCAGAAAAATACCATTCGTGGTCAGAAAAATACCCAAAAATATTCGATAATTTTGTTTTAATTTCCTCTTCAAGTGTGTCACTTTAAATCTCAAAAATTCGGCTCGGGTCACTATGTTCCTTCACAAACATAAACCCGAACCGAGCCTAAAAAAAATCATTTTCGAGTCTTTTAGTTTTCAATTCTCACTTTTTATAAGCTATGACATTGGATTCTAAAGTCTTAAAGTGCAATTAGGTCAATTTGCCCTCCAATTTAATCAATTTTTACCAAAAGGGCTTAATTGCACATTTTTCTTTCAATTAGTCCCCGGTTTCACGGATGTATACGTATGCTCTACGTATTTATACGTCATACGTATTTATATGTTATGCATATTTGTATTGTTTGGTAACCTCTTTAACTCTTGTAATAATAATAATGGTTATTATTTTTAACACCTTTGTTAGTGCCTTTTTTAGCATTTTTGTATTGTGAGTGCTATTGCTAGTGCTATTTTTAAATAGCATTTTTTGTATTATAAATTGTGAGTGCTATTGTTAGTGCTATTTTTAAATGACATTTATTTATCATAAATTGTGAGTGCTATTGTTAGTGCTATTTTTAAATGGCATTTATTTATCATAAATTGTTAGTGCTATTATTAGATAGAATTTATAATTGTTAGTGCTATTTTTAAATAGAATTTTTGTATTATAAATTGTGAGTGCTATTGTTAGTGCTATTTTTAAATAGCATTTTTGTATTATAAATTGTGAGTGCTATTGTTAGTGCTATTTTTAAATGTCATTTATTTGTGAGTGCTATTTTTAGATAGAATTTATAATTGTTAGTGCTATTTTTAAATACAATTTATTGGAAGGTATTTTGGCTATAAAAGGATGGCAAGAGTTTTGAGGTTGAAGGGGGGAGACATTTTGTAGAGTGTGCAAATTTTTGAGAGCTTAGAGAGAAGAACACAAACACTCTCTATATTCTCATAATCTTGAGAGAGCAAAATATACTAAGTTCGGAATATTGATTCCGCATATTGCTAGCACAATTGTTGTGGAGTTATTAGTCGTCTCCCCGTTCGTCAATTGGTGGTGCGTCCGAATTAGATGCCTAACACTTGTGGAGGCTGAGATCGAAGAACATCGAACCGACACCTCCGTTCAAGCACGCTACGAGAGGTAATCTATTTACTCCCTTTGAGACTTTGTGATTTTTTTCGATTGAAATGCACGAAGTACGCCTCTGGAGATACATGTATGGGTTGTTATTTATTTCCGCTACGTGTTACGTGGATCCCAACAGTGGTATCAGAGCCAATCCTTAGGTGTTTTCGTGCATTTAATTGATTTTTTTGCAATACTATGGTCAATATGTATTAACGAATTGTTCGTCTTACATGGCTAATGGAGATTGATTATTTTATATGATAAATTAATCAACGTAGCAAAAATTGAGACTAAATCAATTTTGAATCGAAAATTTATGGCTATCTTATTTTACGTAAAAATTCTTAATATGATTCAACGTAGAATTTTTATTGTGCATTCCTAAGTTTTAAATTGTGAATTTATTACTTACGTGAAAGGGTGGTGATCATGGAAAAATCCCTAATCAATGTGATTGATGTATATATGAATGTATGATGATTATTTATATATTTGGGGTTGTAATTATTAAATGGAGACTGCGTACTCCTTTTATTTTTCATGTAATCTTTATTTTTAGCATATTCAATTGTTGATGTAAATGCTACGAGGATTACGTGGAGGAGCCTTTTAAGTCGGCGAGCTCTTTGGGGCCCAATTCTTGAAGAGTTCAAGAAACCAAGAAGAAGCGAAGAGCGGCTCTCCGTTATTAAAATATTAAAATGATTAAATGTGGTCTCATTGGCTCGAGACCCATTAAATCATAATTCCATGATCACCACGTAGGATAGATGTTTATGTGATTGGCATCTATTTATTTATTATGATTACGTGAGCATGTTAAACTGGTTAATGTGCAAAGTCAGACTTACCTCACCCAAAATTGCGCCTGCATGAAATCCTAGTTAGGGAAAATCACTCGCGTTAGGTACCGAAAGGGCGTTGGTAATGACATCAACGTAACCAAGTCCCCGAACCCAAAATCTCTGGTTCCGCAGAATTGATCGATCTCTCCCAATCGGTCAATAAGGTTTCCGGTCTACCCTCCAAGAAAGACCGGTGGCGACTCCAAATGCATGCACAAGTTGCACATGCCACCACGACCACACTAAGGTCGAAAGCGATCGACTGTTATCGTCGAATCCCTTTGAAAAATACTCCCGCCGCGATTTGGTATGGGCCTGGGAGGGCCCGCGCCGATCCAAAGCCCGCGATCCGCACCCTTGTGCAGGGGAAGGCCCGCGATCGGTAATCCATTAGCCGCGTCCGCTTCCGGACGGGTCGCGACAGCTGGCGACTCCACTGGGGACTCTTGCTCTAGAACATATGATTCTAGACCTCAAGTGGACTTAGGCCGTAATTAAAACGCTGAGTGATTTTTCTAACTTTGCAGGCGCTCTCGAAGGTGAGGTAAGTCCGCTTATGGTAGGTGTTATATGTTTTTGGCAGATTGGAGAAATAAGGGGTGTAGTCCGTGATTAACATTGTCTTATGCAGGTTGGGCGTAGGAATGTATGTTGTGTGGATGATTTGAAGTGCTGATTGATAAACTGCTGTGCATGAATTGCATTATGATGATCACAACACGTGGACACACACAACCGCGCCTAAAACCCCGGGCGCCGCCTTTAGGAACACAATAGAAGGAATTGAGAATGGAATCTCCGTGAGGAAAAACGCGGGGTAATCCACTTTTCAATTCCGCTCGCTTCGAACTATGGATCGAGTCCCAATGCAACGATAGCTGTGCAATGGAATCGGCTCTTTCTAGAACTCGAAGTGGGAACCTTAACCTTAGGTGCCAAACCCTCTGATTTTTAGAAGTTCACCATCACTTGTCTCATGCGCATGTCTTTGGGCGGTTGGTACACCTAAAACCGCACATAAGTCGACGAGTTTGGTTGGTAAGACTCTCTATCCCTCAAATCTATTACAGTTCATATAAATATAGGCATTTCATTCATTGCATTCTGGTGATTAGATTAAATGCCATTTCAAGGATAGATGTGTGTGTTTTTCCCAAACGTCCTTGATAGAAGACGAGGAGGATGATATCCCATGGCGAACACCGAGTGAGCAACAAAAGAGCCTACTATGGACCTTATTGAGATATCGTCCAAAGAAGATGACGAGTTGGGGCAAGTGATCCGGAAGCCACGGATCGAACTTGGGGCATCCTTAAACGTTAGGATCACATTCCTTTGTTTCATTTTCCATTACTAGTCCTCTTGTATAGGGTTTATTTTTATCGAGGCTTTTTCTATCCCACCCCTTAGAGTGATTGTATTAGGGATCTATTGGTGTATACATTCAGATGGAACTTGGTTGTATTTCTTTTGACGGGTCATGGGAATGTGATAGTGGCATTTTCTCTAATCATCCGAATACTCCCAAGTCAAGTTTATAATTCCTTTAGAAGAAATTAAAATTGGAAGTCTTACACGACCTTTTGGTCGTATAGAGTAGTCCAATCTCAATTTCTCTAGAAGGAATTATACACTTGAATTGTTTCGTGCATGTTTTACGTCGCTGGTAATCCACGATAATTGATCGAGAATATCGATGTTGTTTTGAATTTAATGACGAGATAGATGTCCAAATTACTCTCGTTCTTAACAAAACGGCCTTGATTTGGATGCCGTATCTTCAATTAAATTTAAAACACGTTATTATGCCTCGCACTTTTGAGTAATTCGTTCCTCTCGAAATTGATCAAAGGCGATTATTGTGAATTACATTCCTTTCAATAGTATGCTTTATTTCGAGGAATATTGATAAAAACTTTTCGCGCAAGATTAAAACCCTTGTAAAAGTTCTTGTCCTTATTAATCACGAGCAAGCATAAGATTGAAAGGGGTCTATGCTTTCTTTTTCAGATTATTCCTTCTGATTCTGTCTTTCTATTTGCAGGTAAAAAATAGGTAATAGAGAGAAATCTTTTCCTGGATAAGTCTGAGGCTATTCTTTCATCTGATCATGAGCGAGTTATAAAATCCATATTTGCTCGACTTATTGATATTATGGTTCGGCTCACCTAAGTTGAAGATGTTCGAACGCTCGAAGAAAGGAACCATGCAGAAGTTAAAACACACACGAGAACTTTCATTTATTTTGCTCAGCGGAGGGTTTTCAGAAGCAGGTCATACAATTCGGGGTGGAAAAGTAAAGCCAAAGTGAGCCCTAATTAACGACACAAAGGAGCCCAACTGACCCTCCATGTTGTTAATGCTCTGCTCATACTCCTAGCTCCGCATGTTGTGGTCGGCAAGCCTGAGGAGAAGACTTCTGCATTCTCCCTTAACTTCGGCGACCTTGGCCTCGTGTTCTTCGGTGACTACTTCCAGGTCCCGAACCAGTCCATTCCCGCGAGCTATGTCCTCGGTTATCTTGTCGAGCCGTTCTTCCTGCCAGTCGCTCTGAAGCCTCAACAGGACGTTGCGGCGGTCATGCTCGCCGGTGGTCAGGGATATGGCCAATTGATCCACCAGATTTCTCCTCTCGCGAAGCAACGTCGCGACCCGCTCATTAGCAAACTCGACGGCCTTTTTGTAACTATCAACCAGATAGTTGGTCAGCACCAAATGATCAGATCGATCCTCATAACGAGCCCGCAAGACGCGAGCCACCAGAACCTCCCGGCTAGCAACACGATAGGCCTCTAAGGAGTGTGCAAAGAGAGTCGGGAAAGTTCTATATTCCCTCCCCAGTGTAGTACCTTCGAGAGAAGTGGTATCAAGGTCCTCGAGCAGGACACAGATTGCATCCTCGGTTGCAGAATGATCGGTTATGTGCGCGTAACCGCGACCCAGTAGGTTATAAAGCTTTTCCCACTGGGCCAAGACATCAGTTGAAAAAGTGCGTACGGGAGAGGAGGCCATTTGCGTTGGGTTGGCTTGAGAATAAGACGAGTTTAACAGAGAGATTAGAAGGAAGAAGCTGATTATGCGAGAACGTTAACCTTCCATACATTAATTCCTCATTTTATAGCAACTCGAGGATGATGAAGGGTCTCAGTAATAATGCTGGTGGAGCCCAGTTAGGGGGTAAAGCAGGAGGTCCCCTCACGAGAACCATTGGATTCGTTTCGGTCCGCGATTTCCGGCTCATCAATTAAAAGATGTAAAAGATTTGTCGGGATCACCATTATTAGAGTTAGGTGGGAGGAAAGCGCAACTATCGAAGAGAGCCCTAACAGGGTTTGGCAGTCCCATCACGTTGAAAAGCTAAGCGAGAAATTCAAGGTCTTGAGGGGGAACGTTTGCCTAATGATGCTTGAAGAGCGTCTCCTGAACATGCAGAGTCACTCGAAGAAAACTTTATAGGGAGTGAGCATACATGAGAGAGTGGAGAACTCTGAGTGGGCAAGAACCAATCAAACATTTCTCAATCCAACATATTTAAGAGGTTACTGTCAGCTGCTAGAGGCGACTGACTCAAAAATCTCAGAAATTGAACCACAGAGGGATCTCGAAGATTCCAAGATCAAGTCTAACGCCAAAACCATGGAGCCCAACACTTCTGGCAACGGAAATCAAGATCACGGCGACGACGACAACGACATCCACAATGCTCAACTCGGGAAAAGAAGACGTCCTCACCAATACTCTCAGGAGGAAACCCAAATGCTGGAAACCCTTTTCAGTAAAAGCCATTACATGAAAAAGAAGTGGAGAATTGAATTGAGCCGGGAGTTGGGGATTAATCAGTCGAGGATCCAGTTTTGGTTTCAAAATAGGAGATCCAAATCGAGGGCTCAACGCAAACGTCAGGTGGTCGAGATTTTAAAGGAAGAAAACCAAAAGCTGCGAACAGAAAACATGAGGTATGAAAAAGCTCTCAATATTACCGTTTGCCCTCATTGCGATAACCTCGTCGCCCTCGGTAAGATGTTCCCCGATAAGCCTCACGCGATGATTGAAGACGTTCATTTACCACCTTACTCCCTCGGGGCATCTCCTGCTCAACCAGATTTTGCCGGAGTCACGCATGAGCAGGATGATCCTACGAAGGTGATACAAATGCCTCCTGGGGGATGGGATTTGCATCGCTTTGATTGGAGTTATAGTTTCAAGGAGCTGGATGTTACCGCCGACCAGCTCAAAGCATATCAGCCTCATGCACAACAATTTTCGATAGGGTCGGGTCCTGCTGGAGATGAGTTAATCAGTCGTCAAGCCATCGATGCGATTTTGGGCCACGATAAGAGGAGGTTCGCTTGGCCCCCTGAACTGCATTCCAGATTCCTAGACGTGGTTCACCAAATGGGGATCGACTCAGCAACTCCGACGCGCATATTTAAGGCCATGAATGTACCGGGGCTTAGTAAGGAGCTGGTCAGGAATCACCTTGCTGCCTACAGAAAGCTATTAAAACAACGTCGAGCGGAGCTAAACCGGGAGGAATCCATCTCGAGCCCAAAAGCTAGAGGCGACCGCCATTGTAATGCTCAGGCATCAAGAGATACCCGGCCAAATCTAAGCATCAATCAAGCTAGCAACCCGACCACCGGCAAACTGAAAGCTGATCAGAATGTCCTCCCAGGCCATTTCAACACTTCTCAAGAGCGCGTGTCACAAGTACAGCGAGTGCGCACTCCTCCATTCGAGCAACAGTCGGCTGGTGCTCTGCCTGCCGCTGGTCAACCCACGACAGACGATTTCTTCGATGAGGGGCTCGATGCCTTGTTCAATCAGTGGGAAGCTGGCATGCTTGGACAGCTATGATCTAGCACCTAGCTCGGGGCACGATGGGTCGGTCACTACGAACACCCATAGGAAGAAGAGCATGTTCACGAGTGGATCACTCTTTTTATCCATTGTAAAGTTCCTATGGGAACATTTTTCTTTAATGGCTATAGTTAATTATGTATGAAAACCAACGCTATCGACGAACATCGTCATGCTCAGTTGTGATGATCCCTTGTTAGATTAAGTCTGAAACCAGAGACGGTCTTTAAAATTTTGAGTGGCTACGAACTCATTCCTCACCAAGCGCCCGGGATGCTGAAATGAAGAGTAACAGCATGCACAGGGAAAATGCCACTTTCGTTTGAACGATGAAAAGGGGTTGAGAGAAGATCATGGCGTTAATTCCCATGGAGCTAAATGAATTAAACAGAGTCATTAATTGCGGGTCCACCGCTGCTCCCCACGTTCTCGGGCCTAGCAAATCATAAAAGACGCCGAAAGATTGTAGACCCACCACTTTGAAGACTGAACTAGGGGACGAGCGCATTACTCGATGAAATCGAATCAATGCAAGTGAGTTTGTGATCCTATCACAAGGAAAAAGAAAGGGGAATACAGACGATGAGTAATTGCAGGATCTCGGGAGGAGCGCTTGCTTGCTGGTCTTCATATGCAGCCTGAAGGATGGTTCCAGGACACGCACAATCACTTGAGAAAATTTCTAGAGTGAGCAAACACGTAAGAGCGAATTGAGAAAGCTGAGTGAACTAGATCAGCCCGAGATACCCCGATCCATCATGTTTAAAAGTTATTCCCATCTGCTAGAAACGCCCGACCTGGACATTTCTGAGCACGAACTGCTGGGAGACTTTGAAGATCCTGGAGCTGAATCCTGCCCGAAGGCCATAGAGACTGACTCCTCCAGCGATGAAATTCTAGGTTTCAGCTACGAAGAAGGAGTATACAATGATGACCGGAGTCGGAAAAGGAAGCAACTACAACGCCACACTCCAGGCCAAATCCGAGAGCTCGAAGCTTTCTTCAATGAATGCCCCACTCCAAGCAGACAACAGAAAATGGAGTTGAGCCGAAAGATAGGATTGGAGCTTTCGAAGGTCAAGTTTTGGTTCGCCAACAAACTAACCCGGGTGAAACAGCAATACGCAGACCATGAGTTACTGGTCCTGAAGGAGGAGAATGAGAAGCTTCAAGCTGAAAGCGCGAGATATAAGGAAGCTCTGACCAAGGCCACCTGCCTTAATTGTGGTAATCCTGTTGTCCTCGGCGAGGTGTTCCTCGATGAACCATCCCTGTTGACGAATAACGCTCAGCTGTTACCGTATTCTCCACAGCATTTTCCGACACAGCCAGATACCGCCGGAGATCTGCATGAGCAAGTCAACACCATAGGATCAACACCAACATCCTCTGAGAAATGGGATATGAATCATCACAGGGGGAATTCTCTTAATGACGAACTCGCTGTCGCAGCCAGCCAATCCAAAGTCGGTGAGTCCCTCCCTGGACAACTTTTGAAACGACTAGATCCCGTAGAGAATAGCTACCGAAGTATTGACGATATTTTGGGTGATAAGAGAACAAGGTTTTACTGGACCTATGAGCTTCACACCAAATTTGTTGATGCAATTCGAGAGCTGGGAGTTGATTCGGCTAGCCCACTACGCATACTCGAGATTATGAATGTGCCGGGGCTCTCTAGAATTAACGTTGAGTCTCACCTCAAGTACTATAGGAGATTGCTAAGGGATGGAAGGATAGCGTTAAACCATCATAAAGCCAGTTGGAGCTCAAGTGCTAGGCAGAGTTACAACCATGATGATTGGAGAGCCAAGAGCACCCAACCGTGTTTCAGCAATGACGGGATTAGCAGTCGTGTCAGCGACTCCTCTAACCCAAATCAGAATGCTCCGCCGAGCTATCTCAATACTCCTCAGGAGTATATGCCACAGTTCCAGCACATAGAGATTCCTCAGTTTGAGCGCGAATCAGTCATTAATGCTGTCCTTGAAGTGGATCTGGCATTGGTAGAGAGTGCACATATGAACCTGCCGGTCATTGGAGGAAGTTCCAATTCGAGGGGTCAAATTGCTCACGGCGAGAGCAAAGAGAGGAATCCCTCGCCTGCAGTCGACGACACCCAATCTGGGCACCAAGGGTTAGAAAGAACAGGTGATCTCCTTGATGAGGAGCTGGACACTTGGATCAATACTTTTCAGGAATGTATGTCTCAACCCCAACAGGGCAATGATGAAGGTTCCAGCTCAAAAACTCCAATCCCTCACAACGAAGGCAATGAAAGAAATCTGCCCCCAACAATCGTTGATACCCAACTTGAACATCAATGGCTCGAAGACCCGAGCAATTTCCTTGGCGATGAGTTCAATCTTTGGCTCGATCAATTTGGAGCCGGAGGACCATCGCAATGGTGACGCGAGGCCGGTGATCAAACGTCTGATGCAAGGCATGGCTACTCGATGAAATATGCTTCGAGAAAAGGGGTTGAATACTCCTATTGCATATGTTGTTGATCGCACTGTAAGGTTCCCACGGGAACATCTTTCATTAATATCTAGAACTAATTGCGCGTGAGTGTCAACATCACCCTTTGAGCATCTTCAAGCCGAAGGCCGTGGATTAATCACTTAATCCGTGGAGCAAGTTCCATGAACCATAATTATCACCCGCTGAGCATAATGGGATCTACCCCTTCAACACGAAATACGTTTGGCCGCGAAGCCACCTATTTGGTAAAACGATGTATCGTTCCTAAACGATCTTCTATCGCATACCAAAGTAATGTCTCATTTCTTTCCCTTCTCAGGTGATAAACGTGGATAAATCACTCAAGGAGCCATCTTTTCAAATAACAAAACAGACGTTGCCCAACCGGGGGCAGCTGAACCATTGATATTGCAAATATTCCAAGCATGGATAAGCGGATTTGATAGACGTGGTTCATATCAATACGCGACGTCAGAACGGGATGAGAACCAAGAGTAAAGTTGTATCGTTCCAATTTGTCTTCAATTTGGGAATATGAGTTAACACTTGTTATTTATCCTTGATAGGGACTCACCATCAAGGAGGACAGATTGTCACAACCTGTGTGCACTCGCAGGGGCACACGACCAAGGGTAAGATGTATCGTTCTAATTTTTTCAAAAATTCACGAACATACAATAACATGTTTCTTCTGCATTTTCAGGGATTTTCGGCCACGGGGGACAGGTAAGTATCCTTTTCCCCAATCCATTGAAGGTGTTAAATAAAAAGAAAAGCTTTCAGAATCTAATGTCTAGAAAAGACATAGAATTCAAACTTCATTGGCATTCATGTCTTAAAACAGGAGGTTATCTGAACATGAATAAGAACATGCATGGTGCATCATAAAATCCCCTTGACGGGTAAAATTTTTGGAGAAAATGAAAGAGATTTTTTCCAATCAAAAGTTCAAGACTTTTAAAAGGACATTTTCTCAAAAGAAAAGAGGCAAAGCCTAGTCCAAACACGTCCTACACACACTGGAGAGAAGTGGAGCGGATCAGATAGCAAAATCTGGACCTACGGAAGTAGGGATTATTCGCAACGATTACATGGGTTGGGATGACGGAGGCATTCGTTTCATATCCCTCAAACACTACAGGTGACCGTTGATAAACCCTTTGAACGACGGTTTTCATTCTTAACCCTGTCAAGAACCACCCCACATCGGGGCAAAATGGAGGTGAGTCCA
This sequence comes from Rhodomyrtus psidioides, assembly GCA_021437785.1. Lineage (NCBI taxonomy): Eukaryota > Viridiplantae > Streptophyta > Magnoliopsida > Myrtales > Myrtaceae > Rhodomyrtus > Rhodomyrtus psidioides. The sequence goes on along the minus strand of JAILYB010000128.1, from coordinate 836,343 downwards.
GCGGCATCAGGAGAAAATGGTCAGAAATTTTCTTGCTCGGACTAACATTAATCTTTGTGTGTTGTTTATATGGTAATCCAAGTGCCAGAGGATGACGAGAAGCATTCATTTCTCTATCCCACATACCATATCCTTTGCACAGCCAAGTTGAGCCTGCAAATTCATTTCATAAACCCCTGTTGGTGATCATGGGATGTTTCAAGATGGAAACTGCATCACTCCAAGAACGGAAGAAATCAAGAGATGGGATTTATAGAAAAATCTCATATCGGCGTTTAAATGTGCTATGATTCAAGTTGTATATCTAGCACAATTTTCTGAACATCGTAGTTCCAAAGGAAAAGAAAAGGCGGGATTTCAACAAAGAAAAAATCCCCAGCATCAAGAAAAAGCAAAGTGCCTGGTAAAAGCAAGGCCGATGCTCGTGAAAACTGTTTGATTGATCCCCAATAAAGCCTAGTTGGGAAGAGAGAAAAACCCATAAAGAAGTCAGATCAAGAAGACTGCTCCCCAAATGATGTCAGCCGTGGTGCAAAAACACGGACAGAATTGTCAATCTCTTAATACCACAAGAGACGTTCTCTAAAGGACTTGTGCACACCTCAAAAGCGGTTGCACACCTCAAAAATGAAGATGCAGAATGGAAAAGACATGTGACAAGTTTGCAATGATCACCAATGTCAATCCCCTCATAAATTCTGGGCCAAAAACAAGCCTTTTTTCGGTCCCCAATCCTACCAACATCATAACCCTGAAACAGTCTTCTCTGACTAAGACACTTGGGTTAACATATAGCTTAGCTCGAAGAAGTACGAGCAAGAATATTTCTTTCTCATTTTGCAGGGTTCTTGACTTGTAAACCCGGAGCAGATGGTGAAAACTTTCATTCAATGACCTTGACTCAAAAGTGAGTCCCCCTTGAAGACCAATATCCAAGCCCAACATTACGGTCCCGTGGAAGACCTCCCGACCGATCAAAATGTATGCGCTGCGAATGAGCCTAAAACCTAGGCACAGGTTAGTAGGGAATTGAGTGCATCCCCTATAAAAACCACTATCTCAAAATAGGTGAGAAGACCTCATTGTCGAGAAATATTCCAGTTGGTGTTTTGAACAAACTCTTTTTGGAATTTTCAAACTGTTGGTCCAGATTTTCCGTGCAAGGGATTTGTGATCACATTTGCATGTTGCAAGAATGCTTTGGATAACCTCCAGCATCAAAATGCACATTTCACGATTAAAACTTAAGTCATACGGTTTTTGTCAAATGGACAGCCGTGGTCTTCCCAAAGATTACTAACGTTTTCTGGGTGAAGAAAAATCTTTCAGGTTTGAACTTTCTGCAGGATACCTGGAGAACACAGCTCCCAGAATGTCGCCTCAACAGAATCAAATGAAGCTTTGTCAAAATAAAATCTTTCTCTGCTTCAAAACTGAATTCCCGGCAAATTTCGGGATCTTTCAAAAAAAGGCGTGAGGATAGAACCCTTTTTCAAAAGAAGTCAACAAACTGTCCCAACAGACGTGGAGAACCCTCGTCCTAGGACACCCTTTTCAAAAATATCAAGGAAATCTCAACGGACGTGGAGAACCCTCGTCATGAGACCCCTTTTCAAATAAAAACAAAGGTAGATACCGCCTGAAGGGTCAAACAATGGTAGAAACCGCCTGAAGGGTCAAAACAAAGGTAGAAACCGCCTGAAGGGTCAAATCAAAGGTAGATACCGCCTGAAGGGTCAAATGAAGGTAGATACCGCCTGAAGGGTCAACTCAAAGGTAGAAACCGCCTGAAGGGTCAACTCAAGGTAGAAACCGCCTGAAGGGTCAAACCAAGGTAGAAACCGCCTGAGGGATCACATATGGTAGAAACCGCCATAAGGGTCAATTCATTGGTAGAAACCGCATAAGGGTCAACTCATTGATAAATATCGCAGTAAGGATCAACACAAAGGTCTGATCCACCATACGGATCAAAATTCTTGGCAAATCCCAAAGCGTGGGATGCGCCTTCCTTAGGTTCCTACAAGTTAGGAATCCCATCATGGTATGACCTACCATACAGGTCAGAGCTTAATCTCCCTGGGATATTCTGAATGACGAGTCCTAGGCATCTTCTTGAAAGTCGTCGCAACCGGCAGCATCCGACAGGTGAGCTTCAGGTAAGCCTCTCTCACTCCGGCCCATGTTCAAATTGTTAGAGCAAACCGGGGATTGATTTGAGCTTTTATCAATAGGCTTAAGGGTCCGATGTCATAACATTTCTTCTCTTATTTTCCCAGTTGAGTCGGTTAGGAATCAGGTGCCACCTTATCTTTGAGAGAAACCTCTAACGAGATTCCTCTCAAAGAGGGGCAGCTGTTGACACCTGATTTTTTTTACCATTTATTATTGTGATTTTTATTCTTTAAAATTAATTAAAAATATCAAAAAATGTCATAAAATCACAAAATCAACTTTGGAAGCCTTGGTTTAACCTTAGGAACCAATTTTGAACAAAAAATAATTTTCGGTATTTTTAATATTTTTCGAGTTTATTTAATTATAAAAATACCCAAAAAATCAGAAAAATACCATTCGTGGTCAGAAAAATACCCAAAAATATTCGATAATTTTGTTTTAATTTCCTCTTCAAGTGTGTCACTTTAAATCTCAAAAATTCGGCTCGGGTCACTATGTTCCTTCACAAACATAAACCCGAACCGAGCCTAAAAAAAATCATTTTCGAGTCTTTTAGTTTTCAATTCTCACTTTTTATAAGCTATGACATTGGATTCTAAAGTCTTAAAGTGCAATTAGGTCAATTTGCCCTCCAATTTAATCAATTTTTACCAAAAGGGCTTAATTGCACATTTTTCTTTCAATTAGTCCCCGGTTTCACGGATGTATACGTATGCTCTACGTATTTATACGTCATACGTATTTATATGTTATGCATATTTGTATTGTTTGGTAACCTCTTTAACTCTTGTAATAATAATAATGGTTATTATTTTTAACACCTTTGTTAGTGCCTTTTTTAGCATTTTTGTATTGTGAGTGCTATTGCTAGTGCTATTTTTAAATAGCATTTTTTGTATTATAAATTGTGAGTGCTATTGTTAGTGCTATTTTTAAATGACATTTATTTATCATAAATTGTGAGTGCTATTGTTAGTGCTATTTTTAAATGGCATTTATTTATCATAAATTGTTAGTGCTATTATTAGATAGAATTTATAATTGTTAGTGCTATTTTTAAATAGAATTTTTGTATTATAAATTGTGAGTGCTATTGTTAGTGCTATTTTTAAATAGCATTTTTGTATTATAAATTGTGAGTGCTATTGTTAGTGCTATTTTTAAATGTCATTTATTTGTGAGTGCTATTTTTAGATAGAATTTATAATTGTTAGTGCTATTTTTAAATACAATTTATTGGAAGGTATTTTGGCTATAAAAGGATGGCAAGAGTTTTGAGGTTGAAGGGGGGAGACATTTTGTAGAGTGTGCAAATTTTTGAGAGCTTAGAGAGAAGAACACAAACACTCTCTATATTCTCATAATCTTGAGAGAGCAAAATATACTAAGTTCGGAATATTGATTCCGCATATTACTAGCACAATTGTTGTGGAGTTATTAGTCGTCTCCCCGTTCGTCAATTGGTGGTGCGTCCGAATTAGATGCCTAACACTTGTGGAGGCTGAGATCGAAGAACATCGAACCGACACCTCCGTTCAAGCACGCTACGAGAGGTAATCTATTTACTCCCTTTGAGACTTTGTGATTTTTTTCGATTGAAATGCACGAAGTACGCCTCTGGAGATACATGTATGGGTTGTTATTTATTTCCGCTACGTGTTACGTGGATCCCAACAGTGGTATCAGAGCCAATCCTTAGGTGTTTTCGTGCATTTAATTGATTTTTTTGCAATACTATGGTCAATATGTATTAACGAATTGTTCGTCTTACATGGCTAATGGAGATTGATTATTTTATATGATAAATTAATCAACGTAGCAAAAATTGAGACTAAATCAATTTTGAATCGAAAATTTATGGCTATCTTATTTTACGTAAAAATTCTTAATATGATTCAACGTAGAATTTTTATTGTGCATTCCTAAGTTTTAAATTGTGAATTTATTACTTACGTGAAAGGGTGGTGATCATGGAAAAATCCCTAATCAATGTGATTGATGTATATATGAATGTATGATGATTATTTATATATTTGGGGTTGTAATTATTAAATGGAGACTGCGTACTCCTTTTATTTTTCATGTAATCTTTATTTTTAGCATATTCAATTGTTGATGTAAATGCTACGAGGATTACGTGGAGGAGCCTTTTAAGTCGGCGAGCTCTTTGGGGCCCAATTCTTGAAGAGTTCAAGAAACCAAGAAGAAGCGAAGAGCGGCTCTCCGTTATTAAAATATTAAAATGATTAAATGTGGTCTCATTGGCTCGAGACCCATTAAATCATAATTCCATGATCACCACGTAGGATAGATGTTTATGTGATTGGCATCTATTTATTTATTATGATTACGTGAGCATGTTAAACTGGTTAATGTGCAAAGTCAGACTTACCTCACCCAAAATTGCGCCTGCATGAAATCCTAGTTAGGGAAAATCACTCGCGTTAGGTACCGAAAGGGCGTTGGTAATGACATCAACGTAACCAAGTCCCCGAACCCAAAATCTCTGGTTCCGCAGAATTGATCGATCTCTCCCAATCGGTCAATAAGGTTTCCGGTCTACCCTCCAAGAAAGACCGGTGGCGACTCCAAATGCATGCACAAGTTGCACATGCCACCACGACCACACTAAGGTCGAAAGCGATCGACTGTTATCGTCGAATCCCTTTGAAAAATACTCCCGCCGCGATTTGGTATGGGCCTGGGAGGGCCCGCGCCGATCCAAAGCCCGCGATCCGCACCCTTGTGCAGGGGAAGGCCCGCGATCGGTAATCCATTAGCCGCGTCCGCTTCCGGACGGGTCGCGACAGTGTCCTCCATCTTTTTTCATCTTTTCTTCCTCTGCCACCACCTTGGCTATCAGATCATTGATAGATTAGGTCTCATCCTGTGTGTTGAGACTGGTCTTGATCATACCAAACTCAAGAGGAAAGGTGTTCAAGGCTTGATGTACCATGATGGCATTAGAAATTATAACGAGAATTTTAAGTTTTGTTTGCAAGTCCAATATTCTTAGGATATAATCCCTAACTCCTCTTACACCCATATATTTTGTGTTAAAAAGTACCTGAATGAGTGTCCCAACCTTAGTATTGGATGATACTCGATTTCTGGCCATTAAAGTTTCCATCATTTCTTTGGTGGTGCAGTCAACTGGCAGGCTACTCTTTAAATGTTCATGTATTGATCTCTTCATAGATAACAAGCAGATCTTTGTTGCTCTTTTCCCAAGCGGCAAAACGTGCCATCTCAAGTGTTGTACTTGTCTCAACGAGATCAGCTGGCTTATCTTCGTAAAGAGCCACATAAAGATCTGCCAGCTCCATTGCAAACAGAAAATCCTCTCTCCATTTCTTAAAATTTGAACCACTAAGAACCTCAATTGCAATGGAGTTACCGTTCACAAAGAAGGTGACTGAAAATACAAGCAATGTATATAGTAAGCGTCAAGTGAGTATTGCGTAACTTGAAAATTGTGTAAGCACACAATTGGAGAGTTACATGCATCATCATACAATCACCTTTGGGCAGAATATATAACGTGCAGTTGTAAACTCTCCACATGACAATAGTCATCAGAATATATTCCAACTTTTGTGAATCGCCACCTTTGAGTGTATGAACCACTAGGATTAGTCATTCCTCAACCATATATTATACATATATCCCTCCATTACCAATATACAATCGCCTCCTTTGAGAGTATGACCACGCATTAGAATAAGAGATATCACACCATAATATGAGATCGATATTTCTCAAATCAAGTGTGTCACTTTGGCGGTCACGACTCAATTAAATTTTTGAAACTCTTTTATACTGGGATATAAACTTTATATCTCACATTCATCATAACAAGTAATTTTAGACTCAAAGACGTGGGCAGTTGTCATTAAAATCACATGCGATGCCAATGACATTACTTCATACACTGATACATGTTAAACCTTATACATGCTAACACTCAATAATACTCTATATATCCTGTATGTGATCATATACATGTGAGTTAGCCTTAGTATTTTCGAAACTATATGGAAACACAGGAGAAATGCTCAAAAATACCCCTAAAAGTACATGTATATAAGGGTGTTTATCCATTTTTCTATCCTTATAAATATTAAACATGAAAATTAAATATACCACCATGTGGAAAATATTCATATGAGTACGCCGGTACCAAGATCACTCCAACCAGAGCGCGAACGATCCCACACGCGTCGCCTAAATTATCGGTACGTGACGTGCCAATCACATGCTAGCGTGCCTGCTGGTCCAAAGATCGGCCTTACCGATTTGACCACAACTGGTCCGATCGGATTTCTGTTCCAACCGTTGAGGTCAGGTCAAAACGGGCTGGGTTGCCTGGTCAAATCAGATCGGTCAACGAGTCAACCCGATCAATCCGGCTCGAGTCAAGTCGAGTCAACCTAATCAAAAATTTGATCCAGAAGGCGGTGGCAGCTGACGTCATGATGACACGTTTCACGCGCATAAGGCACATGCAGGGAGGTCACCGCCTTGGCCCACGCATGCGACACACACGCCTAAGTCGGTGCTACCAACGCTGCGCGTTGGCGCACGAAAACTCTAACATTGTACTTTGTATAAAGACTTACCTTTGTCGTTTTGCATAGGTGGAACAGTTGCAAGAAAGATGGAAAGGCTTCAAGTCATCAGTAAAGTATCTGAAACATATACAAAGCCACTTTTGATTCTATGGTCTTGATCCGCAACCTCGGATTTTATGTGAGCTTCCCTAACTCCAATGCAAAAAAGAAGTAGCTATCCTGTCAGATGGTATCTTTCTTGGGAATATGATCATCGATTTGCTGTCTTTGCCTCAATCTCAGAAACCTGAGCATATGTCTTGTACTTACACTAAGAAGCTCAAAATAGGTACTTTCTGAAATGCAGGCAGCTAGGGAAAGCTAGAAACCAATAGGAGGCATATGGAACTATATGAATTCACATCCTACCCATTGAGCCATGCTTTCTTGCTCAGAGTAGTCCACTCCCCAACAGAGTTTATAATGTGGACAAAAACTCTTTTCAAAAAGTAGCTGAACGATAAAGATAAACCTGCGAATGAAGTAGAGATTGATCTTATTCCTGAAGGAGCCACTGGAAAAAACCTATGTAGCACCGATACGACACGGACACGGGGACACGATACGACACGACACGACATGTCAATACGGCAGTTCTCAAAAAATAGAGAATTCTGACATGGCGGGACACTATATATATATATAATACACACACACACATCACTATGTCTAAATGTCATAGCTATTTCATTTTATAAGATCGCAGCATATTTAAAAAAAAATGTCATAGCTAATGCATAGTCCATATTTCACCATTAAAATTAACATTTAACAATAAGTGGAAGATAAAAAAAAAAAAACCTCATTTCAACATATAATAATAAGAAAAGGAGTTTGGGGATGGACAATCATTTAAACAGAAAAATAAGCCCCATTTCTGCAGGTAGTGGACGATCATTGTCGCTTGAGGAGCAACTCCTGGAAGGGGAAAAAAAAGGTCCCAAGAGAAAAGGAGTTTGAGGCTGTTACGAGTCCCACATCGCAAAGAACAAAGAGGAAGAAGAAGAGGAAGCTGGCGTTAGAGGCTGTGTTGATTTGATGCCCAGCGGAGATCCCACATCGCTCACAAGTAGAAGGAGCTGGTAGTAAAAGTCCTATAAATGGTTGTAGCGCATGGAGGATGATCTCATCGGAATGGGCCTCAGTGTCTCCTTGAGAGAGGCTTTTGCTTGTTGGGCTGGGCCTTTTCCGTAGTGAGTTTTTTTTATAGGCTTGGGATTAGCGTGTCCGGGCGAGTCCATTTTGTTGGCCACGCGAAAATACTCTGCTGGGACATGTCTGTCCATCATAGTGTTGGACACGGCTGTCCTATTTTTTTTCCCATTCGGACACGAGGCCGGCCGTGTCCCGGTCGTGTCGATGTGTCGCCGTGTCCAACACGTAAAATTTTTCCCGATAGGCGTGTCCGTGCTACATAGAAAAAAAAATCTGACAGGCTAACTACTTGAACATAGACGTGGCCAAAATGAACCGTGGGCTCGAAATAGGCCGAACTGGCCCGTTGATAGGGCCCACGGTTCCGAGAAAATTTTTAAAATATATACCCCTTCGGGCCGTTGCAGGGCCGTTGCAATGCAACGGCACCACCCCCCTCCCCCCACTTTTTTTTTACACATTATATTATACCCTTCCTCCCCTTCTATAAAATCCCTCCCCCCTTTCATTTTTCTCACAATTTCTCTCATCTCAATTCTCTCAAATTCTTCTAAATTCTCTCAATCCGCTGAATTCTCTCAATCTTGTCTCAATTCTCTAAATCAGTTTTCCGATCAATTCTCTCAAAAAATGGCAAGTGGAAGCAGAAATGCTAGAAAGAGCCTAATGAGAGAATCTAATTTTCCTCATCCTCAATATGATCCTTGTGACTATGCATGTTGGGTAGACGATGTCAACAATGATAATATCAACTTTGTTCCCAATCCCAACGTCGAGCACGTCCCAACGCAAGAAAGCCTTCATCCTCCTACTGGTGTGGAAGAAACGTCGATAACAAATGGGCCGGAACGGAAGGCCCGAGAGGGTACATCCAACTTATAGCAACACTTCGCAAGGTACGTGAAAGCGAAGGTAAGCTTAAGATAAACTGTAAATATTGTCCGAAATCATACAATTTTCTAAAGGAGACAGCTACGGAACATTCCGTCGATATCTGACGAAAAAAACATCCAACGCAAGCGGGAATTGACACTAGCCAACAATAAATTTCTGGGTACGCCAATCTTAACACTCATCCTTTATTCCGTTACACTAATGCACTTTATAAACAAATATTAGTTGAATATGTTTCCCTTGAACATGCTTCGTTTACTACTGATGAAAGTTTTAATTTAAAATTTTGGTAAACATTGCATTGGTTCCGCAAGTACCATCTGTTCCGAAAACTACTCTTAGACGCAAACTTTTGAAGATCCATAAAAAAATATATAAAATAAAAGCTTTGACAAATTTTTTTACAGATTTCAATGGACATGTGCATATAGATAGCGATATTTGAACTGATCCTTGAAAAATTCATTCTCATATGGGTCTCACATGTCATTGGATAGGTGAAGGTTGGATCATTCAAAAAAGACTTCTTGCATTTTGAGTTTTTGATGAAAAGCATACGGCCAATAATATTTATAGAATAATTATGCAAGTTTTAGAAGAATATAATTTGATTAATAAAAAAATTTCAATTGGTTTTAATAATGTCGCAGCAAATGCCGCTTCCATTCCCGATTTAGTAAAAATGTGTAAACCCTCTTTTGGTGAATAATTTTTTTACATTAGATGTGTTTGCCATATTTTAAATTTATGTGTACGAGATGGTTTACGAACTCTTGAAGATTCTCTCGCCCCAATAAAGAAAGCAATTAAATTTTTATGGAGCCATCCCAATTTATGAAAGCATGGGGCAAATTTTGTAAACAAAATGGGAGAACGGCAAAAAGATTTCCAAAAGATATTCTGACTCGTTGGAATTCTACATACGAGTTGCTTCGTCAATCTTTTGATTAAAAAGATTTATTATGTACGTTTTTCACATTAGATGTGTTTGCCATGTTTTAAATTTATGTGTACAAGATGGTTTACGAACTCTTGAGGATTCTCTCGCCTCAATAAAGAAAGAAATTAAATTTTTATGGAGCTGTGCCCAACTTGTGAAAGCATGGGGGCAAATTTTGTAAACAAAATGAAAGAACGGCAAAAAGATTTTCAAAATATATTCCGACTCTTTGGAATTCTACCTATGAGTTGTTTCGTCAATCTTTTGATTACAAAGATTTATTATGTACGTTTATTTCGAATAATGTTCTCGAAATTACTTTACTCCCGCAAGATTGGGACGCTTGCAAAAAAAATTAGATTTTTTGAAAGTTTTTAATGATACTACTAATACTTTATCTAGTATTTATTATCCTACTATGCATTTATTTTTAATAGAGTGTGTTAATATTACTGGTATTTTTAGTGATTATGAAAAAGATACTCAATTAGCTCCGACTATTTTAGTAATGCGAGAAAAGCGGTTGCATCATTATTTTAGAATTCTTCTTGTTTATTTGGTTGGTATTATTTTCGATCCACGTAGTAAATTAGATGGTTTTAATAGATTATCTGAATGATTATTATTATGCTTATTTAATAGATATTTCAATTATACACAGAAAGGTTAAATACGCTATATTTGCATTATATAATGAATTTTGTAATAGATATAGTTTAAGTGATAGTGGATCTTCCCAACCTAGTGTCTCACAAAGCGATGCAAGTGGTTCACTTGGTAGAGGGTATAAAATACTCATGAGTAGGTAAAAAAGACAAAAGGGGACAACATGTATTATTTTCAAATTAGAAAATTATTTAACCATTACTTTTGAGTTTAGTGATTCCGAACACAACACAAATTTTAAAATTTTGGAGTAATGGAGGAACCATTCAACTCAATTCTTAGTTCTCGCCCTTATCGCAAGACAGATATTAGCAATCTCTTCTTCAACAGTTGCAATGGAACAAACATTTAGTGCTGGAGGATTAATTTTGGACGTCCGCCATTCAAGATTAAGTCCAAAAGCTGTGGAGGCTCAAGCTTGTGTCGATGATCGGACAAAGGTAGATTTCGACAACAAGAACTGGATCGAGAACACGAATTCTTCAGTGAGGATTGTGGATATATCACCACCACGGGTACTATAACGGGTAGCGACGATTGACGATAAGGTAAATTGGGGTTATCAAATGTAAAAAAACTACATGAGTTTTGATTCTTCTATCTCCAAAAAGATATGTAGGCGCTTAATGATAATTTATTAAGTTCAAACCATTCCTCCTCTTTTTTCCCCTCGAATTTTATTACAATATACAATTTGATTATAATTTATTATTTTTATTTCATTATTTATTATTTAAAAAAAAACGAACCGTAACCGACCCTTTCCACCTTTTTCACAAACCGTAACCGACCCTTAGGGTGCGCATGAAATCTTGCCAACTTCTCAATTTCCCTGCCAGAAGCCGATCTGGCAGGGAAATTCGTTTGATAAAAATACTGCCGAAGTAGAAATTCGTTTGGTAAAAAAATTGACTTCTGGCAAGATTTTCTACTTCTGGCAAGATTTCTAACTTCTGGCAAGATTTTTGAGTGATTTTGAGAAGTAAAAAATTTTCACTTCTCCCCTTGAGAAGTCATTCTCTCGGGACCAGCCGGTCGTCGGCCGTCGCCGCCGCCGATCGTCGGCCTCCGCCGGTCTCCGCCGCCGCCGGTCTCCGCCGCCGCCGGTCGCCGCCGCCACCGGTCGCCACCGTCGCCGGTCGCTGCCGCCGGTCGTCGGCCGCCGCCAATCGCCGACGCCGCCCGTCGCCGGTCGTCGGCCGCCGCCAGTCGCCGCCCGTCGCCTGCCGCCGCCGCCCGCCGGCCGCACCGGTCGCCGGTCGTCGCCGCCGCCGCGGGTCTCCGGCCGCCGCCGGCTTGCCAACGGTTGAAACATTTTTTTCATAATGTTTCGAACATCGTCTTTTTTAATTGTTATCAAACGCATTTTTCTACCAGAAATCAACTTCTGAAGCAGAAACTGAAAATTCAACTTCCACTTCAAAGCAAAAGCTGAAAAAATGACTTCCTTGCCAGAAGTCATTCTTGACTCCGGCAAGATTTCATGCGCACCCTAAAATACCATCTTGGAAAGACAGCCAAAACAAGTTCCTTCGCAGTTGGACCAAACCTGCTCCCGACATTTTGATGATGGAAAGGACGATGCCCGGTCGGACACGCTAGATCTGCGCAATGCCCATCGGGTGGCCAGTGATTTTTTTTCAACTTGGGTCACCGTGCAAACACTCCGTGGCTCTCCATTGGTGTCGGCGCAAAGAAACGCTGCTTCGTTTAGGAACCTGTTTTGTTCAGTGACCAATTATAAAGTATACGAGATCATTTTGACGATAAAGTTGACAGAGGGATGAAGGATCTATGCTATTTAGGGGAACAAATTGTCCATTAATAAAGTAGAGCTGTACATTCTGGAATGAAAGTGAGGCCCTGTCAGATCACACTAGTTAAAGGTGCAAGTTCCCATGGTTGTACTGTAAGCAAAACGCTTGACTCGATTTCTGTATGTGGAATTTTCTTCAGATGGGTCTCTTTGTTTTTCAGTGATCTCACACGATCCCTTGGAAATTTCTGATAATGACAAGTTTCAGATTCGAAAAGTGACCACTATAATTGGAAATGCGGAAGACGGATTATTTATGATGGCAGACAAGTGAGTAAAGATGGTCTGTGACAAAGTCCTGTGCTATGCGATTCCACAAGGATCAGAATGGAGATCCTTTGTATAAGCTATCATCTGTGTCCAGCAATTTGTAACTACGCGTGTATGTACCAGAACTTCCAAGGACCTGATAACGCCGACACATACAAAGTCGTTTCAAGTAGGTGTCGGAGATGAAACCGCTGAGGTCTGATACAGCAAAACACAAGCAAAAAAAGCTGAACAGTGTGTATTGGTGATGCAATGCTGTATCGCTTTGCATAAAGCATCTGTAAGCCCACATAATTTCACAGGGAAACATTGTCCACTGGCAAACCTATCTTGCTCTTGTTTATACAGAAGTTGCGATGCAATTGTTGAAGTACCCTCTCTATTCAAAAGCAATCTTCCCTGCTCGCCGTCAATCTAGTTATGATCTGATCTCATGTCATAGCAGTGCAGCTCAATGCCTGTTGTAACAAACAAGTCCTACATTGAGCGGCAGGGAGCGAATGATTCATAAGCTCATGTCATAGCAGTGCAGCTCAATGCCTGTTGTATCAATAGTCAGTACCTTTGCACGTTTTTAACGATTTTTAAGGTTGAAAATAAATTTGATACTATTCCGTTTTTGTAACTTTAAAGCATAGCTAACAATTTCCGGTCATAAAAAATGTGTTTTACTATATTATCAGAAGTAGGTATTCTAGGTTGGTTGATTTTCTAACTTCTGAACTTGTTAAGTAAGTTCTTCATGTCGGTCGATGGTGATTTTGCCAAATGCTTAGTAACTTTTCAGAAGAGTTGCCAGTGAACTTCCATGAAATGTTGCTGCAAATTACAAAAGCTAAATGAAAACCGACAAGCCAGGTTTCCTAATCCTCTAGCCTGATCTCATCTGACGATGAAGATGATTCCATTAAGATGGTACGATGCTAAACGCCTGCAAATTTGAATCTACTGTAACGGGGCTCGACATGCTGGAATTGCCCACGTCATTTTTTGTCCTCGCCTTAGGAATTTCAAGAATTTGTTTGACAGTATCAAGTTCTTTTAATACATAATTTGGAATGAGAATGAAGAGCCGTCAAATCAACAAATGGTGGTACAACAAGGTATCTCCAATTGCCAATATTATTGGACTTCATCTGTCAGTGCAGGTGCTTTATTTCAGCTGCTTCCGCAAAATAGAGAAGAAATCTGCATTATCTAATATCTGCTGAAGATGAGACAAAAAGGGAAATTTCGATATGTCCCAAGATATATATGTATATGTAAGCGTAAAAGTGAAAGAGAGAAGAAAATTATTATCTGATAATTGCATAGTACATCAATATATATAGTGAGCATTAGGGCTTACTACTAATAAGAAAGAAGACTAAACTACCCTTGCTATCTAATTATTAACGTTTCACACTCCCCCTCAAGTTGGGGCATAAATATCAAGGAGCCCCAACTTGTTACACAAAATAATCATTCTACTACTCCGCAATGACTTAGTGAAAAGATCAGCAAGTTAGTCTTCGGTCCGTGTATATTGAAGTGTTATTTCCTTGTTCTGAATCTTTTCTCGTACAAAATGACAATCTACTTCAATATGCTTCGTGGGCTCATGGAAAACTGGATTTGAAGCAATATGCATAGCGGACTGATTATCACAACAAAGAACTGAGGGAGCTGAAGACGACATGCTGAGTTCGAATAACAGCATCTTTAACCAAAGCAACTCACTAGTCACATGAGCCATGGCCCGATATTCTGCCTCTGCACTTGATCGAGACACAACATGTTGCTTCTTGCTTTTCCAACTCACAAGATTGCCTCCTAAGAACACACAGTAACCAAAAGTCGATCTCCTATCGATAGGACTTCCAGCCCAATCAGCATCAGAATAGCCAATGATACTAAGATGTCCATGATTTTTGAATAGAAGTCCTTTACCCGGTGCTCCCTTCAAATACTTAACAACACGTAGCACTGCCTCCCAATGTGTAGTGCGAGGAGCACTCATAAACTGACTAACCACACTAACAGCAAATGAAATATCTGGTCGGGTGACAGTTAAATAGTTGAGCTTACCCACTAGCCTTCGATACTTACATGGATCATGAAGTAAGTCGCCATGTTCTGCATCAAGCTTCACATTAGGATCCATTGGCGTATCAACAGGCTTTGCTCCAAGAAAACCAACCTCACTGAGAATATCCAGAACATATTTTCGCTATGACAATGAAATACCATCACTTGAGTATGCCACCTCAATGCCCAAGAAATACCGCAAACGACCCATATCTTTTGTACTGAACTCTGTCTGTAAAAATTGTTTCAAATTTCGTATGCCCACAGAATCACTACCCGTGATAATAATATCATCTACATACACAACCAGGAGCACACATCCCTTAGGAGAAGTGGAGCTAAACACAGAATGGTCCACGGTACAACGCCGCAAACCAAATCGAATAATTGCATCACTGAAACGACCAAACCAAGCACGAGGAGACTGTTTCAGCCCATATAATGCCTTACGTAGGCGACAAACACCAGTAGGCTCCCCCTGAGCAACAAACCCCTGGGGTTGCTCCATATATACCTCCTCTGCCAAGTCGCCGTGAAGAAATGCATTCTTGACATCAAGTTGATGGAGAGTCCAACCATATCTGACAGCAAGAGAAATGAAAACACGAACAGAAGGTATCTTTGCGACAGGAGAGAATGTATCATCATAATCAACTCCATAGGTTTGTGTGTAACCTTTGGCAACCAGACGCGCTTTTAGACGCTCAACAGAGCCATCTGGTAGAAATTTCACTGTGAAAATCCAACGGCACCCTACAGCCTGTTTGCCATCAGGTAACGATGTAAGATGCCATGTTCCATTATCCTGTAACGCCTGCATTTCATCCTCCATAGCCCGTCGCCAACCTGGATGAGCAAGAGCCTCTGCAACAGTACTTGGCACAGACACAGCAGATAAAGAAGCAACAAACGAAAAATATGTAGGAGAAAGATGATCGTAAGATAAAAACTGAGAAAGTGGGTGGCGAGTACGTGTATGACAAGACAAACCAGTATATGGAGCAAATCGGGAATTGGGTTGACCAATGCAAGCACGCGTACCTTTGCGCAATGCAATAGGAATATCGGTAGTAGGATCAGGGTCGGAAGAAATTGGTGGATCAGAGGTCGAGGCATTAATTGGTGGAGAATCATGCAAGTCCAATGCAGGCGGTGACAGTGCTACCTCATGTTGAGCAGAACGGCGCCGTTGATAGGTCTGATCGAAGAATTGAAAATCAGATGATGGCCCGGGCACACTAGTCAATGGGATAGGTGGTAGTGGCGTCATGACCGAGGATAGAACATCTTCGGAAGGAGTCACCGATTGGGAAGTAGAAGAGTAAAATGACTGGTCCTCAAAAAAGGTAACATCTGCTGAGACATACAATCGACGACTAATCAGATTATAACACTTGTACCCTTTCTGAGTTCGAGAATACCCAAGAAATACACACTTATCAGCTCGTGGATCGAGCTTATCATGACCAGGAGCAAGACAATGTACAAAACAAACACACCCGAACACACGCAATGGTAAAGGAAAAAGTGGATTTGTAGGATGAAGAGTAGAGAAGGGTATGCCCCCACGAAGAACAGAGGATGGGAGGCGATTTATGAGATAACATGCTGTAAGAATAGCATGCCCCCAGAACATTTTGGGGAGGTTCATATGAAAAAGTAGACATCGAGCAACATCTAAGAGATGGCGATTTTTTCGCTCTGCGACCCCATTCTGCTGGGGGGTATAGGGACAAGAGGTCTGATGCAAAATCCCATGAGACATTAGAAATGATTGAAAACCAGAGGAAATAGCCATATATTCTTTGGCATTATCAGAGCGTAGACATTTGATAGAAACATGATACTGGTTGAGAATCTCAAAGTAAAACATACGAAAACAGGAAAAAACTTCAGTTCGATCTTTTATTAAATATAACCATGTTGTGCGGGAATAATCATCCACAAATGTAACAAAATACTTGTAACCAGAAATATCTTTGACACGACATGGTCCCCAAACATCAGAATGGACCAACTCAAAAGGACTTGACACACGACTGTGGACACGAGAAGGAAAAGATACCCGATGATGTTTGCCAAATTGGCAAGCATCGCACTTGATATGACTTGTAGACGCTGAAATAGGAGAGAAATGACGAAGTATGTCAGGTGGTGGATGACCCATGCGACAATGCATTTGAAAGAGGTCTGAGGCAGTGCTCTTCTGAACAGCAGCAGCAATAAGATCTTTATTCAGGTAGTACAACCCATTGGACTCATGCCCTCCACCAATCATCTGTCCGGTCCTCAGATCCTGAAAGACACAACGAGTAGAAGTAAATGTCACAGAACAATTCAAATCTTTGGTAAGGGAACTAATGGAAAGTAAGTTATATGGGAAAGCTGGTAAATGGTAAACAGATGAAAGAGAGAGAGAGGGACCCAAGGTCACATTTCCTTGACCAGTGATATGGGACTGTGAACCATCAGCAAGTGTAACAGAACTAGGAGACATATAGGTAATATTAGACAATAAGCTAGAATTACCGGTCATATGGTTGGTGGCACCCGAGTCTACTACCCAAGAAGTGGGTGTAGCAGAGAGTAAACAAGACGGATTACCTAAAGAAGTCTGTGCCAAAGTAGCAGTTGGAGTGGAGGAATCCACCACCTGGTTGGGACGAACTAAGGACTCATACTCAGCGCGAGACAACGTAATGGTGCTAGGCAGCTCCTTTGATTGATCAGGAACCTTCTGCACTGGAGACTCAACAACATCGGCATAAGCGGCCTGTGGACGAAGCTTTGGATGTAGTGTATAGCAATAAGTCTCGGTATGGCCGGCTCGCTGACAATGGTAGCAATAACGAAAACTTCCAGCACCCCTACCGCCATCACGACCACGACTATGAGAAAAAACAGATCTGCCACGACCACGGGGACCACGTCCCCGTCCTCCACGACCACCAAATGACTGAGAGACCATAGCACTTGCTACAGGTGCGGAAGTGAGTACAGATGATGAGTCGGACAGGCACCGAAGGGCTCGAGAGAAGACTTCATCAACTGATGGAAGAGTACCCTGAGAAGTAATCTGCTGTCGGAGAGAAGAATGAGCAGGACCAAGCCCCCGGAGAAATGTTATCTCGACCTGAAAACATAAGAGCACACTTATCCCAAACCGCTTTGGCTGATGTACATCGCATAAATTGAGGACTAATCTTGGAGTCCATGGTGTTCCACAACAACGTCCGAATGGCAGCATCGCCAGAACGCCAATCATCTATCTTCGTTTTATCCGAAGGTGGAAGTGAAGTCAAAAAACTCAGTTGTTTGGTGGCCAAAAGATATGTCTCTACTGCCATTGACCAAGACGGATAATTGGTCCCATCTAGCTTGATAGAACTCAATTTCAGATTAGTAAGACTGGTATCCATACTCGCAACAGGCTTATTGGTAGAGTTTTCAGCCGTAACTCAATAAACAGCGAACTTAATCTCAGTAGTTGAATAATCCAATCCAACACGGTGGAATTATATCACCACACAAAAAAGAAAACAAATCCCAACAGCCCAACAAATCACCAATCAAAAGACCATAACTGATTGGTTGAAAACCTATATCCACGAGCTAACAACCGAAATTCCTCAATCCTGATTTCTCTCCCCGAGTCCAGAATGGGGTGAATCATCACAACACGCTGACTGTTGGGTTCAGAATAGGGTGGATAATCACTTCCAAGTTCATCTACTGTTCCTTCGCATAAAAAATAATAAAAAAGGCATCCACCGATTCAAAGATTCTGCTCATTCCTCTAAAACCAATCAAATATTGTTCTGACTCAGCTTTAGCAGTACAGTATTGTCCAAATTACCATTTGGACGCACAATTACACCATCAGATTGGCAGAAATACTCCAGGACTATCAATCGAAGAACACGAAGATGACAGCGAGAACGAGGACTGTAGAATCAATACCTTGTAAATAGCATCCTAGGAGATTAACGCTAAATCGAGATCATTGACGGACCATCGTGAAAAAGATTCACAGAGAAACTTCGCAGCGGAGACATTGGACGACGTTGGATCTAGGCTCGTCGACTTAGACGCCGTCGCATGATGGATCGCCGACCTAGACGTCTTTGGACGACGCCGTCGGACGACGGTCCCCGGTCAGATCCGAGGATTTCGACGAGATTCGCGGTGGCTGGCAATCGGCGGTGATGAGTGGCTATTTTAAGGTTTAGGTTTCAAGAATGCTCTGATACCATGTAAGCGTAAAAGTGAAAGAGAGAAGAAAATTATTATCTGATAATTGCATAGTACATCAATATATATAGTGAGCATTAGGGCTTACTACTAATAAGAAAGAAGACTAAACTACCCTTGCTATC
Source organism: Rhodomyrtus psidioides (assembly GCA_021437785.1). NCBI lineage: Eukaryota > Viridiplantae > Streptophyta > Magnoliopsida > Myrtales > Myrtaceae > Rhodomyrtus > Rhodomyrtus psidioides. Next base: position 817,371 of record JAILYB010000128.1, on the reverse strand, counting down.
TAATTATTAACGTTTCACAGTATATATAGCTACCACCCCGTTCTGTGTTGTTCATAGCCTTCATAGCCACAAAGACCCAGCAAATCATTCAAGCTCGACTCGTCAAGAGATCATCCTAGGAGTTATAAAACAAATCAGCAATGGTAATTTCCATCACATTACGATATTTGTATTCCTGCACTGTGTCCACTTATCAACTTGTTCCCTTTTTCCTGATTTTTCTTTATCCCATGGTGCAGGTTGACAAGAATGTAGACATATCCCCCGGCTCGGTTAGCACGAAGAAGGGTGGATACAGGGCTTGCATGTTTGTGTTTGGTCAGCATGTCCATATTAATTTGATCATGAATTTTCACCATGCTAAATTGTTTCGCGGAAAGTGTAATTAACTTCTGAGGAAATTTTTCGCCTTGAACTGATAATGCAGGATTGGCATCGCTTGAGAATATCGGGTTTGTGGCCAACATGTCAACCATGGTCCTCTACTTTTCCTATGTTCTCTACTTCAGCCTGTCAACATCTGCAAATACTCTCACCAACTTCATGGGCTCGGTGCTTGCTCTCGCTCGTCGGTGGCTTCATCTCGGACACTTACATAAATCGACTCTACACTTGTCTGATATTTGGCTCCATGGAAGTAGTGGTAACTTTCGATATAGTTTTAAACCTTGAGCACAGGATAAAGGATATTCTTTCTTCTACTGTTGTGTTCACAGGATGCTGATATCATATGCAGGCACTGGTTATGGTCACAATCCAAGCGTATTCCAAGAATCTTCACCCTGATCCTTGTGGCAAATCATCATGTATTGAAGGAGGCAAAGCACTCTTTCTGTACACCTCTATGTTTCTGCTCGCACTTGGTGCTGGTGGAGTTAAGGGTGCTCTTCCAGCACTCGGCGGCGATCAGTTATATAGAAACGGTGTCGATGGAGGGAAGGCTCTCGCGAGTTACTTTAATTGGTACTTGCTGAGTACAATTCTTAGAGGCATCGTCGGAGTCACTGGCGTTGTGTGGGTTAACATGAACAAGTCCTGGTATTGGGGATTTTTTATCGGCACGATGACCGCATCACTTGGATTCATCATTCTCGCTCTTGGAAAGCCATTCTACCGTTTTCCTCCCCGTGGGAGCAGTCCTCTGTTGAAGATCGCACAGGTTTTTGTCGTCGACACACCTAACCGTATGTCCTTGGTCAATCAGCATAAGTAGTAAATAGTAATCATCTGTAATTGCGGCATTTCAGGTCATCGTGGTTTCAATTCGGAATAGACACTTAACTCCACCAGTAAAGCCGGACGAATTGTATGAGATTAGTGAGAAAGAAAGAAATCCATCTGAAGAGAAAATTCCACATACCGACCAGTTCAGGTACTAAACTGAAATCTTTTCCTAGTCCATATAGAAAGTTACTTGCAAACTCCTAGACGATTCGGGTTTCAGCAGTAACTTTTGTTCCTAAAACAAACAAACGAATATCGAAAATCTTTGTTTAACTAACAAATCATTCTCTTTTGGCATTGATTAACGGATCTCTTTCATCAACCAGGTTCCTGGACAAAGCGGCTATTCTCTGCGATGGAACAAATGCAGAACCCTGGAAAGTCTGCACAGTAACACAAGTCGAAGAAGTGAAAGTACTCACAAGGTTGCTTCCCATACTTTTCAGCACAATCATAATGAACACATGCATGGCACAACTGCAAACATTCTCAGTACAACAGGGCTACTTCATGGATCCCTACATTGGCTCATTCAAATTCCCGACTGCGTCGATTCCCGTTATACCCCTGTTCTTCATGTCCTTCCTCATACCCTCCTACCAGTTTGTTTTCGTGCCCTTCGCTAGAAAAATCACAGGCCATCCGACGGGCATCACACAGCTCCAACGCATCGGAGTAGGGCTCGTCCTTTCAATCATTTCCATGTCGATCGCTGGATTGGTAGAAGTGAAGAGAAGGAATCGCGCCGTTGAAGATCCGTTGCATCCCATCAGCTTGTTCTGGCTCTCTTTCCAATACGGCATATTCGGAATTGCCGACATGTTCACAGTGGTCGGATTGCTAGAGTTCTTCTACAAGGAGGCACCCTCGGGAATGCGGTCACTGTCTACTTCTTTCACGTGGCTGTCACTATCTTTCGGCTACTTCCTGAGCACCATCTTTGTCAACATCATAAACTCGGTCACGAGAAGGATCACCCCGAGCAAGCAAGGGTGGTTGGACGGGAAGAGCCTGAACTCGAACAAGCTGAACCTGTTCTACTGGTTCCTGGCTGTGCTCAGTTGCATCAACCTGGCAAACTATGTGTTTTGGGGCTTCCTGGTACAAGTACAAGATAAAAGATTCAGAATTCAAATCCGAAGCCAAGCCAACAAATGGGCAAAACTAGAACATTGAAGCATCCAACTCAAAGATCACACCCTTTTTTTTTTTGCCTTATTTTTTTCAAGTTTTTGTTTTAATAAACTATTGCCTGAATTCCGCAGGTTCCCTACACGCTAAACACAATGATGTTGGGAGAGAAGATGAATAAGTGTTCCTGTGTAATGTCGTCAATGATAAAGCAAGAATCTTTTTGTTCCCTGCCTTTGTTTTCATCTTCAGTTAGATGATATAATTGGGACAAGCATACTTTCATACTCCTCCCATCCAACGATTGAGAAAGCGAGAAACACCAATGAGAGTATCTAACTCTTATAGGTCAAGGCAAAGATCTGACAAAAATAATCCTTAAAACTTTTTTTCATTCTCCAATATCATCCCTAAACTTTAAATTTATTTAATGCGATCTGTAAATTTTTTATTTATGTTCAATCTAGCTCTAGCCTCTTAAACTATATGAAAATATTTAATATTATGGCAAAATTTAAATTAATGAAAGGAAAATATTTAATACTTTTGTATGATTTATGAAATAAATTGAACGGATATAAAAGTTGAGGAAGGTATGGAGCAACTTCAAAGTTCAGGGACGATTCCACAGCAAGTCAAAAGTTTAGGGCCTCAATTTTTTCTTGTCTTTAAACACTCGAGGCAACACCCGTCATCAGCTTTGTGGATCTTCGTGCCGGCTGATCCGACAACTCGCGAATCCTCGTCATCCCCTCTTCTCTACATGTTACTGTTCCACCATGCCTTCAAGCCTCTTCGCAATCCTCTCTTAGCATCATCATCGACAAAAATCAAATCTTTATCACCGTGCTCGAGCCTCTCCGCCGCTCCGTCGACCCCGAGCAACGAAACGCACTCCGACCTCCTCGCCCTCTGCTCGAACTCGCAGTCGCTTCGCCGGACCAAGCAATGCCACGCTCTGGGGATCGTGGGTCGCTCCCTCCCTCGCAGCGTCTCTCTCTGCGCTTCGCTCATCCTGAGCTACGCTGGTTATGGGGACATCGCGGCGGGTCGCGTCCTGTTCCGTCAGACGTTTGGGCATTGCCACACGGCCTTCTTGTGGAACACTCTCATCCGGGCTCACTCCGTGTGTGGAGCTCGTGATGGGTTTGAGACGTACAACGCGATGATCAGGAGTGGGGTTCGACCTGACGACCACACGTTCCCTTTCGTGTTCAAGGTTTGTGCGGATTTTGTTGAAGTGAAGAAGGGGATGGAGATTCATGGGGTCGTGTTCAAGTTGGGTTTCAATGGCGATGTCTACGTGGGGAACACTCTTTTGCAGTTTTACGGTAACTGTGGGGATTTGAGAGGCGCAGAGAAGGTGTTTGACGAAATGGCTGAGAGGGACGTCGTTTCGTGGAATACTGTTATCGGAGTCTTTTCGGTGAATGGTTTGCATGAGGAGGCGTTTGAGTTTTTCAGCAACATGAATTCGAGGTCTGGGATGAGGCCTAACACGGTGAGCGTTATCAGTGTTTTGCCGGTATGCGCCGGACTCGAGGATGAAGTCATGGCATCTGAGATTCATGCTTACACGGTCAAGGTTGGATTGGTTACAAATGTGACTGTTGGGAATGCGTTGGTGGATGCATATGCAAAGTGTGGGAATGCAGTGGCTTCGAGGCATTTTTTTGACGAGATGGTTGAGAAGAATGAGGTTTCGTGGAATGCAATCATAACGGGTTTTGCTTATGGGGAGCGCAATGCAGATGCTTTGGATATGTTCAGGTCAATGGTCTATGAGGGTCCGAAGCCAGACTCTGTCGCCATTTCTAGTATGCTTCCTGTGCTTGTTGAATTACAGTTGTTTGACTTGGCCGAAGAGGTGCACGCATACAGCATACGGATGGGTATGGAATCTGATTTGTTCATCTCCAACTCGTTGATTGACATGTACGCAAAGTCAGGTCATCCAACTAAGGCTTCTAGCATGTTTAACAAAATGAAGGTCTGCAATATAGTGTCGTGGAATGCTATGATTGCTAACTTCACTCAAAACAGGCGAGAGGTTGAAGCTGTAAAACTTATACAAGAAATGCAAGTTCATGGTGAAGTTCCAAGCTCGTTAAGTTTCACAAACGTGCTTCCTGCTTGCGCTAGGATGGGTTTGCTTTCTACCGGAAAAGAGATCCATGCAAGGACATTTCGCGTGGGACAGTCCTTTGACGTGTTCATCTCCAATGCCTTGACAGATATGTATGCAAAGTGTGGCTGCTTGAACTTAGCCAGAAAAGTTTTCAGCATGTCTCAGAGAGATGAAGTAACATACAATATACTAATTGTTGGCTATTCTCAAACTAGTTATTGCTTAGAATCTCTTAGTTTATTAAAAGAAATGCACTCTATGGGTATGAACTATGATATTGTTTCCTTTGTCGGAGCTATCTCAGCTTGTGCAAACATAGCTGCAATCAAGCAGGGTAAAGAAATCCATGGTCTACTGGTCAGGAAACAATTTCATACGCATCTCTTTGTTGCAAACTCATTGTTGGACTTATATATGAAATGTGGAAAGATTGATATTGCTAGAGAAGTATTTGACCGTATGCCACACAGGGATGTGGCCTCTTGGAACACTATGATCATGGGTTACGGGATGCTGGGTGAAATAGAGACTGCTATCAACCTTTTTGGAGAAATGATGAATGATGGTGTGGAATATGATTCTGTTTCATATATTGCAGTCTTATCAGCATGTAGTCATGGAGGGCTAGTTGAGAAGGGAAGGGAGTACTTTAAAGAAATGCGGTGTCAGAATCTTGAGCCAACACAGATGCACTATGCTTGTATGGTTGATCTTCTTGGCCGAGCTGGCCTTTTTGATGAAGCTCTGGAACTAATTAAAGGCCTAGCCTTTGAACCAGATGTTAATATTTGGGGTGCTTTGTTGGGGGCATGTCGTATGCATGGGAATGTAGAGTTGGGCCGTTGGGCAGCTGATCATCTGTTCAAGTTGGAGCCAGATCATTGTGGATACTATGTACTTCTTTCCAACTTATACGCAGAAGCAGGGAGATGGGATGAGGCAGATAGAGTGAGAGAATTGATGAAGTCAAGGGCAGTGAAGAAGAACCCTGGTTTTAGTTGGGTTCAGACACGTGATAAAGTGCAGGCTTTTGTGGTCGGAGAGAAAGTAGAGGATTTAGATCCGTTTGTTTGGCTTGCGGAAGCTGGCTAGTATGTTCCAAAATGGACGTTCAGAAGAGTTTGCACATCAGCTAGGATCTCAAATGCTGACCACAAAGTCTACCCTGCAACTTAAGAACCAAAAAAAGAGTGTAAGCAGCCTCTCTAGGTGAATTCTGAAGGACGAGAGGATGTTGTGGATGTGGGAAATGTTGGATTTCTCTCTGCATTTGCTCAGCACATGATTTGTGAATTCTGAAGGACGGGCAACGATGGCAGGAATAGCTCTCGCTCGAGCAGCATTTCTTCCATGTTGAGCATATATCATCATTATCCTCTTTCATGAGAGCCAAAGAATGTTCATGAGAGCCAAAGATGCTTGTGCAAGAAATGTTGAACTTTTCCCGTCTGACAAACTCATATTTTTTGGTAGGCTTGAGAGCACAATCGGACGTCAGGGTGAAATTACGGTCCCTGCTTCAACAGAGAAGCTTGCTGTCCAATTGGCCGCAGCCGCAGCATGCGTATGTCGGTCGCCTGAACCCCAAAGGCAGAGGATGGAAAGGATGAAACGGATGATGAGTGGTCTTCGGGGGCAATTATAGATGGGAGTCTTCTCATTCTCTCCAGCTATGCGTAAGGTCTAAGCACGATCGGCCGCAAGCAGAGCAATCAACTTGGTAAATTTGGCCAGGATCTACCAGTGTGAGTATTAGGGGGTGATGGTGGCTGACGTGTTGAATTTCCGTTCTTTTGAGGTCTTCTCATGTAAGCAGATTGACATCAAACTGCATATTTAAGCGTGATTTCCTCATCGGAAAAGTCATATGGATGGAAAAAATTGAAGCTCCGATGAAGAAAGTTGTAAATAATTTTATTGGGTATTAATTTGTCGTCTCCTTTTCTTTGCAGGACTGGACATCGTCATTTCTTTGTGTGGGAAAAAACATGCCCGGGCTTTTACTAACTTGGGGAACACGAAAGCTCATCTTCATTGGCCATCCCCCAATCTCTATTTTCAAGTACTTGGCCTGGGAAACATCTGCACTCAATCATCCATTTTGCCATTGTAAGAGGAATACTTGTTGTACGATTCATCTCGGTCGGTGAATATCTGTAACAGTTTTGGTCTATACGATTTGGCGAAGAAAATAAACATTCAACTCCGACCAGGAAAATCCTCATCAATGATGTCATGGCCGGTGATCTGTTTGAATTTAAAGTTGGAACCTTACTCACGAATTCTAGGGCAAATGCCTCATAAGGCAATAGACATAATTCTGGATTTTCATTAGCTGGAATGTGGATTTCCATCGAGATCACAAACATCTCAACTCACTCGGTTAAAAATAAACTGAGAGCATGTTTCTCGTTTCTCCCCTTGGCACCAAGTGCAATTGACGTTGATAGAAATCCTCATAAACTTGATGTGTTCTTTCAATTTCTCCGACTCCACGTAAAAAAATAGTCATGAAAGTCGATGAGATTACGAAACATGAGCCTGGAGTAGAGAACATGACTCCTCATTTGCGTGAACCCAGCTGAGACTGACCCCAACCATCATTCGTGTCGACTGGCTGTCGCCTGAAAAATCCAACAACGTTTCTGCCATAGGCATTCCCAGCAACCGTGAAAAATCGGTCAATATAATGGCATTTGTACAAAATAATTGAAGTTAAAACTAGCCAAGTCGCCGAAATTGGAAAACCAATACTATGATTGATGACAAACCACTGCCGAACAAGAGTCATCACCGTCTAAGGTCCACATTTTCAACTCTTCAAGTCGCTTCTGAATTATATCCGGAGCAGCATCAGCAGACCAGTACAGTACCTTGTTTTCTAATCTGGGAGAAGCACGGTCGAAACTGCTTATGCCAATGTCAACCCCAAGGCTTTTATCGTCAATCCTCTTGACCCTCACCCTCTTTGACTCTAGAAAACTTGCTGCTACGTCTGCAAAATTGCTATTTTCCCGCGAAAGCTTATCCCACAAAGAATCTCCTGCTTCAACTGCATGTACAAAATTATTGAGCCATAGTTTCCTGACAGCAGAGGAGCTCCGAACAAAAATAACACCCAAGCTCTTCCATGCACATAAGTCAAAGGTGGAGTCAGTCAAGGCCCGAAACATGCCTCCGTTAGGAAAGAGCATGTTTGCATCCATCACCCAAGCATTGTATCTAAGTTGTAAACATTTCTTAATCGCATATGTACTCGTCATAACATTCTTGATCAACTCTGGAGAGGAATTCTCAGCTCTCTTCATTTTGTTAGCCCCCACACTCTCCAGAAATTGATCTGCAGCAATAACAGGATGTCCCCTTCTAGCAAGATCAAACAGCAAATCTGACATAAGGCCCATAAGTATGTAGTTACGAATATTCAGCCTCTCAAAGTGGCAGAGCATGTTCCTGATGATGATCTCTTGAAACCCAAAGAGGCTCACAAACACTATAGTCTCATTTATTTGCACAGTGTCAAGAACGACACCAAGGTCATTGAAATTCCTAACAACCATACCAGGAAGCACCTCTCTAAAACAAAAATCATACCACTTCAGATTACTCAAGGGCTGCATCTCAAGAAGATTGAAATCATGAGGAGCTTCATTCAGAAGATGAGAATCTGGCCCAGCTGTTTTACCATAGTTGACACCGGTATCTCTGTGAGAGACGCTAAGTGCCCTTTCTTGTAAAAAATTGGTATAAATGTTGAAATATCCACGATCATGAATGAATTTTATGAACCATGGAGTCCATATTTTCTCTCCCAGCCTTCTGTACCATCCTGTTGTCACCTGTATTTCCAGACTCAAGTCATCTAATGAACATGAGGAAATAATCGATGTGATAAGAACAGAGTAGGAAAAAGATATTCAAACTACCATTCCCTCAAGAATTGGCTTGATGCCCTTTGCCTTGTGATAGTCATACCACCTCCTAAATTCCTTCCAATGCTTTGGAAAGAGAATCTGACCCCAAGTCCCGACTAACTGATACAGAAAAACTCGAGTTCTGCCATCAACCTGCAGTTTGTTCCCGTGCTTACCTGGCCATAGCAACCAAACATATTTTAATAGATTACATAATACCAGCACATCCAGTGAGAGATATGGATCATGCAACTGGAAAGATCCAGGAGATAGTCTTGAATGCCTTACAAATTAGTGGGGAAAAAGGACAACAAGGTATGGCAACTCATTAAGCATCAAGTTCCAACCCGTTTAAGGGCCGATTCTCAATGCTTTCATCACCAGAGATCTTTTCATTTGTTTTTCCTGTTTTCCCGGTCGGCCAGAGAGGCCCCCTATCTTGTTTTGTTTATATGATCCTATATAACACACACATCTTCCCATGGACAAGTCATGCAAAAAAGTGGGACTAGTTGTCTATTATGTTACCGATAGATATATGCTAGAAATTACCAGTATGGCTTTGAATTTCAGGCAAAAGCCACCAAACTATCCCCGCTGTGACACACTTACCCTAGACATTTTTATGTGACACCAAAAATCCTAAACTTAAACTTATATGGGAGATTTACCTTCTATCAAGTTTCTGTCAATGAGCACCAATGAAAATCTGCCTATACAGATGCCAAAAAGCGAACAGTGTTGACAAGGCGCTCACACGACTTAAGTGAAATAAAAGCAACGTTGTTTTGACTGAAAAATCATCTAATGAAACCTTGACGGGGGTAAATGTGTTATATATTTACAAGTTTGCGGTTTTTATGTCACAAGAAAAAAATTTAGATAAATATGTTACAGTAGGCATAGTTAGGGGGTTTTTCATGTCAAAAAAAGTTTAGGATAAACGTGTCACAATCATAGTTATCAAGGCGTCGCCTAGGTGACAAGGCGACCTCGGATGCCCAAGGCGTCCTGTCGCCTTGCTGGTTCTCCTCAAGGCGGACGCCTTGGTCGCCTAGACGCCTAGGCGGACGCCTTGGGCGCCTTGAGAAATACAAATGTAAAATATATTTTCCATATATTAAAAGTTGTTTATTTTTAATAATCTTTCATGTATATATTTACTATATTAAAAGTTATTTATTTTTAATAATCTTTCATGTATATACTTGCTCTGTTGAATCATGAATGTAAGTTTTGAAGTACAAATATAAAATATACAATTATACATATATATTTAAAAATTTAGCTACATTGTCGCTTTATCGCCTTGCGGACGACTAGGTGGGCGCATAATCGCCTAAGCGTTTTAGAGGCCTCTACTCGCCTTGTCGCCTTAACAACTATGGTCACAATAGGCATAGGTTAGGATTTTTTATGGCTTTTTCCCTTGAATTTACCAGCATTTAAAACAAATAAACAAAAATAAGAAAGAGACCACATGGGGCAGAAGGACAGCAGGAGTGTCAATATTTGTATACGGAGCTCACTTTAGTGCCAATATTTTTTTTTATCACTTCAGTGCCAATTTTTGTAAAAAATGATCATTTCAGTGCCAAATCCGACGTGGCTTGCCGAAAATCATGACATGTGTCCCAATGTGATCTGACGTGGCTTGCCGGAAATCATGACACGTATACTGTTGGCACTGAAATGATCATTTTTGACAAAAATTGGCACTGAAGTGATCCAAAAAAAATATTGGCACTAAAGTGAGCGTCGTACACAAATATTGGCACTTCTAGTGTTCTTCTGCCCCAACATGGTGTTGTGGTGCCTACCGAGACGTTGCACATGGAACCGTGTAACTTGCATTTTAAGAACACAGTTCTATCAGAGTGAATGCAAATTATATCTGAAGTAACATACTCTGCCAGCAATTATTCAATAAAAGAAAACACTCTGCCCCAGTTTGAGGTATTCAAAATTATTCTGGTGTCCTGGTCAAGTCCAAAAAAAACTTAAATCTTCTCCAAACGTTAACCGACTCGGCTGCAAGGAGTTTTTATGATAGAAGTAAAGAAGAGACCACAGTTTTCCAATATATCATAGCAGTAATATATGCTTAGACTGGATATCCAACATCTTTTGTCTTGCAATTGCCATCACTAGTCAACTGCATACTCTTTCTCATTTTGCAATCCATACTTAGACCTTGGAGCCCATTTATGCTGACACCAATTCCACAGTTCCAGAAGCAAACCAGCTTTGCCCAGCAAAATTCAGACAAAACGCCTCAATCTAAAAGTATCGATGATAAAAGATTTGGTGGAATCGATAACATGCCGGTACAGAGTCCAAAATCGAGCTGCCATCTTAAAAATTTTAGACTTAGCATCGGTGAGATCACAACAAGCCTTCTTGACATCTCTAAGAATACTCGAATCCTTTACTGATCGTCGAATTGACATCACCTTTCAACCTAAAACCACAGAGCTAGTGTTGCAAAAGTTTAAGTTAAACCAAACGGCAGATTCAACCTGTGCTCCATTGGCATCATTGATCATTCCATTTCCCCTCATATATTTATTCGGCAAACTCAAGTTAACTCAAAATTGCCAAAAGAAATCTATAAATGAAAGGTACCTGGAACAAACCTTGGTCGCTGAAGCGTCACTCCGTATATAATCGGACTAAAATTCGAAGCATTGTAGTAATAGTTCCATATCACGGACTTAACGAACTTGTAGAAAAGAGGCGAGACCTCGAGATCATCCTCGACAATGAAGGCGAACTCGTCGTCGGAGCTCGGCCACCACGCCTCCAACCACTGCGCCTGCAGCCCCGCGTTGCCCGTCCGATAGTGCACCAGCTTGTCGCCGAACTCCCACTTGAAACCATCGACAAAATCCAGGATCTTACGCGAAGCACCCAAGCTCGATTCCACGTCGCCCGATCTGTTATCGAAGTGGTCGATGTAGACGTGGAGGTGGACGGTGTCAGAGAGGTAGTCGGCGGCGGCGAGGGAGCGGAGGCAGCGGGAGATGGAGTCGAGGCGGTTGAAGGCGAGGACCTTGATGAGGAGGGTGAAACCGGGGGTCGGCGCTCGGGTTTCAGGACGGGAACTGGGGAGGAAACGGGGGTCGGGGTTAGGTTTCTGGGAGGCGGAGGGAAGGGAGGTGTTGGAGTGGCAGTAGAGGAGGAGGACGCAGAGGGAGAGGAGGACGACGACGACGAAGTGGTGTCTCTGCGGCGATCTCGCCATCCGTGCTCTACTAGTGTTTCCACGGAGGGAGAGAGGGAGAGGGAGGGAGGGAGATCTCGGAGAGAAGACGGTGAAGCTCAGCTTCGCTGGCTCGTTGCGGCGGTGAGCACGTGACGTTGGCTTCTTGTCACGTGAGTGGAGCGGGTAAATATTTTGGAACGCTTCTGAATTTCATTCGGAAGAAGTTACCAACTTACAATTACATATCTAGCCCTTATAGTTATTAATTTTATTCGTAGAATTACTAAAAAATTCTAAAATTATCATAATTCTACCAATTCAATTTCATAACTTTTTTTGTTAGTTGAGTCCTAAAACGTTTGCAATTACGTCAATTCAATCAACATCAGCTTCGGTCGGCAAAATGGGCAGAATTGGCACGATTGCAAAAATTTTAGAACTTAACTGACAAAAAAAAATAAAACTGAATTGGCGAAATTACAACAAATTTAAAACTTGTTTGATAATTTTTTCTTGACTGATTACATTTACAGTCAGCTTAAAAAAAATTGTACACCCCTCATTGGAGGATACTTTTTTTTTCTTTTTTGGGTCGACGCGTTAGAGGATTGAAACGGGCGTAGTTGGGTAACCGTATTTATCCACTCGTTACTTTTTTTTTGGGGGGTCGAAATCCACTCGTTACTTACCCGACGATAAATGTGAAAAAAATTAGCAAACCTATCGTCATATTATTTAATCTTCGGCAAATTTAAGTCCATTAGTCACATTTCCGTCCTTATATTCAAGGGAAAAATTATCCAAAAAATCTTAAATATATTATATTTTTATCAATTCAGTTATAATCCTTTTAATTTTACCAATTAAATCCTAAAAAATTCACGTTTTTTCAATTTAGCCCTTCTGGCCAATTTTTATCGTAAATCGCTGGCATAGACGTCGGTCATCTTACGCGGAATAGTCCACGTTGACTTGGACAATTTCTAAAACTATTTTTGTATTTTTTTTTCAATGTTTATGGTTTTCTATTTCTTTTTTATTTCCTCCCTCTTCTTTTTTTCTTTTTTCCTTCTCCAAGCCTCATCAATGAGGTCGCCAATCTAGGGTGAGGGACACTAGAGCCTAGGCTGGCGAGGGCAGCTCTTGCCTGGGAGATGGTCGCCCAAGACCGGCGACTTCCGCTGACCATCGACAAGGCCAGGAAAAAAGAAAAAAAGAAAAAAAGAAAAAGAAACAAGTAGAAGGAAAACAAAAAGAATAAAAAATATTAATATTAGTAAAAATTAATATAGGATTACGTCGAAATGGCCGGCGGAGGAAAAAAGAAAAAAAGAAAAAAAGAAAAAGAAACAAGTAGAAGGAAAACAAAAAGAATAAAAAATATTAATATTAGTAAAAATTAATATAGGATTACGTCGTCGTGCCATGTAAGATCAGTATGTTGGGAATGCACAACAGAAGTTTGATATCTTCGCCTAAGAAGATCGCCAAGAGGAAGCCCAAGGTCGTGCGATGTAGGACCGGTGTGTTGGGAGTGCGCAGAAAAAGCATGAAACATTCGTCCGGGGAGATTTCTAAAAGAAAATCCAAGTCCGAGCCCGTTAATCATAACTTAGATATATTAACTGCTTCATACCACATCAATTCTCCAACATCAACCCCAATCGGCCCGGAAATCGCGTTGGTCACCAGATTGCTTCATTGAGATATTCACCGGAACAAATTGGAGGCCCACCAATCAACCATCAGCTCTGATACTATTTGTTAGGAGCGCTTTTGCATTCACCAGGGAAGATCGCCAAGAGGTAGCCCAAGCTCATGCCTTGTTAATATATCCAATTAGACCTACCTTCACTCAAAAGCTTAAGCCAATTAATTATGGGCCAACTTATATATATATATTAACTGTTTCACATCATATTAATTTTTTGGGTCGAAGCGTTATAGGGTAGTTGGGTAACCGTATTTATCCACTCATTACTTTTTTTTTTGGGTCGAAATCCACTCGTTACTTACCCGACGATAAATGTGAAAAAAATTAGCAAACCTATCGTCATATTATTTAATCTTCGGCAAATTTAAGTCCATTCGTCACATTTCCGTCCTTATATTCAAGGGAAAAATTATCCAAAAAATCTTAAATATATTGCATTTTTATCAATTCAGTTATAATCCTTTTAATTTTACCAATTAAATCCTAAAAAATTCACTTTTTTTTTCAATTTAGTCCGTTTGGCCAATTTTTACTGTAAATCGCTGGCATAGACGCCGCCATCTTACGTGGAACAGTCCACGTTGACTTGGACAATTTCCAAAACTATTTTTGTATTTTTTTTCAATGTTTATGTTTTTCTATTTCTTTTTTATTTTTCCTTCTTCTTTTTCCCTTTTTCCTTTTCCAAGCCTCATTGATGAGGTCGCCAATCGCGGATGAGGGATACTAGAGCCTAGGTTGATGAGGGCAGCCCTCGCCTGAGCGAGGGTCACGGTCGCCGGCCACCGACAAGGCTAGACAGTGGCTGACGGAGGGAAAAAGGAAAAAAGGAAAAAAAAAACAAGTAAAAGGAAAACATAAAGAATAAAAAATATTAATATTAGTAAAAATTTGAAAAAATAATATAGGATTATGTCAGTGTCGGTCATACCATGTAAGACAGGTATGTTGGGAGCCCGCAACAGAAGCCCAATACCTTCGCCCCGGGAGATCGCCAAGAGGAAGCCCAAATTTGTGTCATGTAAGACCGATGTGTTTGAAGCACGCAGCAAAAGTTCGTTACCTTCGTCCGAGGAGATTGTTAATAGGAAGTCCAAGTCCGAATTCGTTAATATATCAAGTTGGACCCATAACTTTAATATATTAACTGCTCCACACCACATTAATTTTCCAACATCAACGTCCATCGGCCCACGCTACTATCACAATGCTCGTCGGCTCGAAAATCGCGTTGGCCACCAGATTTTCATTGAGATATTCACTGGAGCATATTGGAGGCCACCAATCAACCATCAATTTTGATACCATCTGTTAGGAGTAGGGGTGAGCGGTTCCCGGTCCGGTTCTCATTTTTCGGAATCGGGGACCGGACCGGCCATCCCGAGAACCGGGAACCGGACCGGACCGCCAGTCCGGTTCCAATGAATCAATAACACAATCAAGTAGTTTTGCTGTCACATAGACACGTTTATATCTACGTGTGTTCTGTACTTGTTCTGATGGCATGCCTCTATCAACTGCACTAGTCAAGTGTTTATCTCATGACTGTGCCGTGGCTTTCAATTGCATAGTTGCTGTCATTTGCATTTTCAAATGAATAAATTTGTATGTAAATTTTCTTTCTAGCAGTTATGCCCATTAGAGAATAAATAATTGAGAATGTTTGCCAAGAATTGGATTTTCTGTTTGAAGAATATAATTGCAGCTGTAAAGTGGTGGTTTTCCAAGTCCATCCTCCTCGGTATGTATATCTACCCTGCTGAGATGTAGATGGCAATCAGGCTCGGTGAACCCCGCTGAGTCCCTCTACTTTGAACATTGGGATTTGCGAGAGAGGGAGGCCTGAGGAGTGAAGACTGAACTGAAGAGACGCTCAGCGGGGATTGCAAAGTGCAAAGGGGAAAAGAAGCCAACCCTAATCATAATCATTATTATGTTATTTTAAAAAAAAAATCGACCGATCCAATCCGGGCGGTCTAGTCCGATTTTATGGCCCTAAAATCTGGAACCGGATCGCCCGATCATCGGTTCCAATTTTGAGAACTGGGAATTGGGAACTGGACCGGACACCTCTAGAATCGGGAGCCGGACCACCGGTCCGGTTCGGTCCCTGTTTGGGCAGTCCAATTTGCTCGCCCCTAGTTAGGAGCGTGCAATAGAAGTTTGATACCTTCACCCGTGGAGATTGTCAAGAGAAAGCCCAAGTTCGAGCCCCGTTAATATATCCAGCTGGACCCACCTTCACTCAAAAGCTTAAGTCAATGAGTTATGAGACCAAATCATATATATTAATTGCTCCACATCATATTAATTCTTTAATGTGGGGCTTCTCTACGGCGGCTTTCTCGTTAGCGATTTTCGTCCATATCTGATTGGATGGACTCAATTGACGTGAAAATGTTTAGGACTTAATTGATAAAATTAAAAGGTCTAAGACCGAATTAACAAAAATACAATGAATTTATGACTTTTTGGATAATTTTCTCGGCTTACAACTCTTCTGTTCTTGTACTTTTTGGAGTATTCAGATGTAGCCCCTGTGCTTTATATTTACAAAAAAAAAAAAAAAAAAAAGAGTTATGGTAGAGATTTCAAGTATTACTTCTTAACGTAGATGAAGTCTCGTATCATTTGGATGAGCACAAATGAGACTAGATGTATGACTAGTTCTGCGGAAGGTGAAGCCATTCAGATTTCCCTTTTCGGCATGCTTTTATACTTCTGTATGCAAATTGATGCATGACATGATGCAGACGATACTTGAACTTTAATTCAATATGTAACGAATTTTTAATTTGTTAAATATAACCCATGATTTACTGATAGATGTTCAATTTAGTTCTATACTGTACGAAAATATTCATTTCCATCTCTCAGTCAATCCAAAATATAAGAATCTATTGATTTGACATTTAATCCGTTAATTTTGAATGGTGGACCAAAAAAAAAAAATTATTCACCCATGAATTGTCCAAGTAAGATTTTCTTGTCAAATCAACATATAATAATCTACGTGGCTAAGTAATGATGAACATGTTAACGCCCTAATTTTTCTTTTCTTTTCCTAATGTAAATGGATAAAAAGACAAACGTATTGCATCATTATTTTCAAATATCGAACTCAACACACAATTGTCATCAAAACAACATCTGATTTGTTGTTTGAGCAAACCGAATGGCTACAAATATACCAATAGTTACTAGACTACAGTAAATAAATTAAAAGTATAGGTACGAGATAACGTATTGAGCCGAAATTTAGGGATCGTTCGTGATTTATGCGCTCGTAAATAACAGCTGCAGTAACTTTTCTTATTTCACGAAAAAGCCCAAACTTATACATGTGCGTACCATATGTTACAGCTCCATTTAGAGTATATTTGTCACATTGGTATATGCTCGGTGTTTTATGACACAACATAAAATGTTTAAGGTAATTTGTGTCACAATGGTAAGTTTAGTGCTTTTTAGTGAAAAAAAAATGTTTAGGATATTTATGTCGCCATAGACATATTTTGAGATTTTTTTTTTGTATTAACTTCGTATTCAGTATAATAACTTGATACGTAATCAATACCGTGGATGGCATGTGATGATAGAGACGCGATTGAAAACATGCTCCGTTTAGTTTTTTCATGATGTAATCGATCAGTCAAATTATTATGTTAGACCGTCGGATTAACGTAGTGTCGAAAATTTGCTGAAAGGTCCTTACATTATCAAGAAATTACAGAACAGGGACATCTTTACCACGTCAAATGTCGAAGCCCAAAGAAGAGAAAAGAACAAACGGCACGTCGGTTCAAATACCGACCTCTTCGTGACAATTTGATACTCAGCGCTTTCCCGGTTGACCTTGGTATTAACGGAAGCTACAAAAAGTATTCCAACGTTAGTTCTTTTCCTTTTGTTTGTACGTTTTTTTAAGCAAAAAACAGCAATCCATTGCTCTACCAACTAAAATTAAAATGATTATTCGAACTTTTAAAAATTATGAAAAAAAAAATTGCATGCGAATCTATCTGTCGAAATTTAAATGTTTCGAAAGTTTCGGGAGTTTTGCACTAAAAAAAATGTCAAAGTGCATCAAACACAAGATTTCGGACTTCGTTCGGAGTGACTTTTGATTTTGCGTTTTAGCTTTTTTTTCAATGTTAGAAAAAACCGCACGTGGTTTTAATACAATTTATTCAGAGCTTTCTAACATTTTAAGGGTATGTTTGGTTCAGCATTCCCAATGAGCTTTCAGCCCCCAAAGCCAATTGGGAGAATGCTGAAGCATTTGGTTCAGCTTTAAGTCAGCATTTGACCAAGTGCTGGCCTTGGAAAGCTGAAAGCCCAATGCTAATAGGGACCAGCATTGGGTTTTCAGCATTCGACCAAATGCTAATAGATTTTTCTCTTTCCAAAACTAACATTATCAATTCCCTATATTTTCGATTTTGCTCCCTTTTTACTATTTATCGTCTTCTCCGGTCAGACAAAAAGTGATTTTTTAATTAAAAATTAAAAAATTACATCGAAAGCCCCTTTAGAATGTTACTTTACAAAACACCATTCAATACAAAGCCCATTTTCAAATGAGATTTTACCAAACGCAATTAGCATTTTCCTAAACCCCTTCAGATTGAAAGCATTTACATTTCCCCAAAGCTCATTTCAAATGCCGAACCAAATGCACTCGAGACCTGTCTTAATTTCAAACAAACAAATGTTCTTCGTCATAGGTTCTAAATAGTAAATGAATCATAGGGTTCATGCGATAAAAGTCCCAATTTTATTTTGTTCCGAGGGTAATAAAAACAGAAGAGGACGGTTTCTCCACTTCACATTTTCAGGTTAAGAGCAAAGCAAAGTATAAAAGTAGCACAGAGTTAGTTTATTTTGACTTTTAGGATTTTACGTAAGGATCGTTGGAGTGATTTTCTCTTTTGAATTTTGACTTTTCTCAAATATCATTGGGCACGTACTTTGACTTTTTCATGTAAAACCTTTAAACCTTAAAAAAAAAAAAAGTCTCATGTTGAGATGTAAATCGTCATACGGTTTGTTTAATTTTAGGGAATACTTTAAGTTCCTTTGTCCAGCCAACGAGGCCTCGCGGTCGCTTGTCAAATTAATCTTTAAAATAAGTCAATAGCCCGGCTCAATTAAAGTATAACTTAGCTTACGAAGGGCGCGTTTGTTTTACGAGAAGTAAATAAATATATTTTTAAAATAATTATTTGTATTTTTTTAAAATAATTAGTTAATTCTATTATCAATAATAATTCATGTCTATAGATTTTGTTCTTTCATTTTCGTAAACGATGCAATCAATCATTTTTAGGGAAGTGTTTTCTGAATTATTCGTTTTTCGCAATACAAACGGAGCCCTAAAAATTTCGAAAACGAGATAAATTAAATATGGACAACCTTGCTTAAACCTGTATTTCGCCCGTGCTTTCGATTGGTTCAATCTTCCATGTCATCAGCACAATAACATGAGGAGCATATTTTAATGATAAAAAAAATTACGATCGATTGGAAAATACATCGTCGCTAACAATGTTTGACTGTTAATAAATAGGTAATTCGGTTTCTATAACTGATTAACATTGTCTTATTATTATTATTATTATTATTATTATTATTATTTCGGGCTTTCTCTGGGGCAGATGTATCGAATTGATAATTTCTTTTGAATAAGAAAGAATGGGGAGTATCGACCAATCAAGTAGTGGGACCCGCCAAAAAAGCGGGTTTCGGTTTTGATTTGAATAAAAAGTTCGATTGAAGCAAGCATGCCCTTTGGAGACCCGCATAATTAGTCATTACTAGGACTCGTTTGGAAAAAAAAAATCAGAATTCGAGATTGGCGAGTCACGAGTCGACTCGAAGTTCGGGGGTTATTAAATCGCTCGAGGCATGAGTCGACTCGAAGTTCGCTCGCTTGATTACTTAAAGCCCGCGGAGGAGGAGACCTGGCGCGACAGTCCGACGACGGGGACTGTGACGCGTGGAGAAGAAGCAAATTGATCGGATTCCGAGATGTGTAGATTCAAATCCGACCTTAATCACATATAGGTAACATGCAAACGATGTCGGTTAAAGATAAATCACTTCGTCGTTGCTCGAATTTTTGGCCGGCGATTCGACCGTCACTCCCAGTGTTATTTTATCTTGGGAGAATTTTATACATTTCAGGACGGCTGAAGTGACGTGGCCGACTGATCACATTATTTTTATATTTGAGATCCCACGTCGCACTTAAATTCTGAAATTAGTGGATTTATTACGTCAGGTGCCTGCGTCATCGTCGCAGGAAACACTTCTGTCGGGGCGTAGAGCTGGACTATCTCCAAAAACCAAGACTTGAGACACGGAGAGGCCGGCTTTTCTTCTCTTTCCCCCTTTGCTTTTGAAAAGCACAAGCACCAACCTTTACCTGCTCTCTCTCTCTCTCTCTCTCATCATGCCATTCGCAGTCGCATTCAATTTTTTGCGCGAGGGTGATTTCAATTCGAAGCGAGAGTTTCCATTCTCACCACCCCTCTGAATCTTCTTCGAAGCTTTAAGGAGGAGTTCATTTACTTCCATTTATTAATCTTCTCTCCTCGTTGGTAACGCTCGTGTTTCTCCTCTTTCACATGATCTGTAAGTCTTCTCGTCTCTTGCTTCTTCCCGGTCTCTGTCTCTGTCTCTCTCTCTTCTGGGTTTTCCATTTCATAGCTCTGGTTCTCTGTTTGGTCCTGCTTCTTTTCGAACTGTTGGTATTACTTGCTAGTATCGCTTGTTCTTGCTCTGGAGGTCCTCCTTTCGTTGTTTTGGATTCTGGGTCGTTGCTTCTTCTTCTTCTTTTGGTACCTTAAGTAATCTGTCTTTTGAAGAAAAGTGTCGTCTCGTTGATTCGGACATTATCGGTATCTGACACGGCTAGCTGTGAAGTTCTCTTTGATGGGCTTCCTTTTTCGTTGGTTTTTTGTTTGCTTTTTTTTTTTTTTGGAAAGGGGGGGGGGTTGTGTGGAGGGTGTCCTGTCTTGCTTATCTTTTTATTCTCAGGCTTCAAATGTGAAATATATCTGGAGCAATTTCGTGTTGATTTCGCCTACTTTAAAGCACTTTGATATATTCTTATCTTTTTATTCTCAGGCTTCAAATGTGAAATATATCTGGAGCAATTTCGTGTTGATTTTGCCTACTTTAAAGCACTTTGATATATTCTTTTTGTTGGATTCTTTGGATGAAAATGATATCTGTAGCCTTTTGATATATTCTTTTTGTTGGATTCTATGGAGGAAAATGATTTCTGTGGCCTTTTTTTCTCCTTTGTGTTTAAGCTTTGTGTTTGGTGTGGTTGACAGATTAAATTCGTTTCCAGTATGACGGGAGTCATCCGAGATTTTAGCAACACCATGCCAAAGGAGGCCTTTGCTGCGGTGTCAGCCGATGTGATATTTGCTTCTAGTCGGTTCCCGAATTACAAGATTGGGGCTAATAACCAGATTATTGATGGAAAGGAAGATCAAAAGACTTTGTCCATGAAGGAAGTTGTTGCACGCGAGACTGCTCTATTGTTGGAACAGCAGAAACGTTTATCGGTTCGTGACCTCGCCAGTAAGTTTGAGAAGGGGCTGGCTGCCGCTGCCAAATTGTCTGAAGAGGTAAATTTTTATAGGGGTTTCTTGATTGGGCTGAACATTTGTCTTGAATTTGTTTATTGTGTCCGCTAGGTTATGCTGTCAAAAATTTGGGGCAAGAAAATACTCTTGTAGATCATGAATTTCATGTTTCTCATGTTGAGGTGATATGGAGTGGCCGTCTTATGAGGGATTGGTTAATTGTGCTTTATTAGGGTGTGTTTTACATTTCATGGTGTCATCTCTGCCTGTCAATTATGATGCTTTCAGCTAAGATTTATCTTGGCTTTGCTGCTATGTGTAATTGAATAGTGGCAATCTTGCGTGGACCTCAGGCTAGACTTAGAGAGGCTGTTTCCCTGGAAAAACATGTTATCTTGAAGAAGCTTAGAGATGCATTGGAAGCGTTGAAAGGACGTGTTGCAGGACGGAATAAGGATGATGTAGAAGAAGCTATAGCTATGGTGGGACTCTTCTCTCTGCTCCTTCTGTCATCATTTTCTTCTTGAGTGCCTTTGTATCATAAATCGGTAAAACTCAAAAGCTGATTGTTGTATGTTCTATATTTTTTTTACGTGATTGAAGTTAGCTCAAACCTTTTATCAATTATGTTTTGATTGCTCATACAGGTTATATTATGGTAGGATCGCAGCTTGCAGGATGTCTAGAAAGGAACCCCAAGGATAATAATTTGAACTTTTGAAAACATGAACTTCAAATGGTGGATTGAAATGCTTGATGCTCGAATGAATATAGGTGCTTATTTTGATGTTCACTTGCATATTATTAGTTGATGTTCGATCTTGCCATTAAGATGGCAGGCATATTTAAATCTTACTTTTACTGCTCATGAACCAATTATCCTTTCTATATTTACATGTCTAAAAAAATGGTGTAGAATGAATTTAAGTTATGGTTATGCTAAGGAAGACTGACTACATGTCTCAGCACATCTTTAAATGGTACTATTCGTGTGGTTTTCCATGTGCATGACCCCGACTCAATGGCTGCTATTGTTTTGTTCCTCTGTTCTTCTTGTTTTGTGTCTGTTTCATTGATAATCCTATAGCCTGTTCTATATAGATAGTTGAACGGAGTTGTGCATTGACTTCTTTGTCCTCCAACACTTTGGTTCATTCCCCTTTCCTAACGGAAATATTTTCTTACTATGAGGTGGATCTCATGGTGCTATCTTTCACAATATGTTTCGATTGTTTGATTCTGCTTATGCTGTCAACTGAAAGAATTTAAGCAAGTTTCACTTTCTTCTAGGTGGAAGCTTTAGCAGTTAAGTTATCTCAACGAGAAGGAGAGCTTATTCAAGAGAAATCTGAAGTCAATAGACTGGCAAATTTCCTAAAGCAGGTATAATTTGTGCTCAGTCAACTTGTGTCAGTGATTTCAATTGTCATGGTCTGTCATTCCTGTGAGGCAGTAATTGGTACTTGATATTGTGTATGGACAAGGAGGTCTAATGCCTATTGGTTTTTGCACTCTATTTTACATTGTTGACTTTTCAAATTGGAGTGAAAATTTGTCGCTCTCTTCCTACACAAATGAGCTTTAAATGTTCATTCCTAACTGACCATGAAATGATTGTGATTATTTTTTTTTCCATTTTTTCCTTTCTCTGCGCTTATTTTGATCTATTAGAATATTAGAAGAGTGGTGCTTTCTTGAATCCACGGCAGCCAAATGGACTTGTTCTTTTCTCAGTCAATTTTTAGTCATTATTTGGCTTGCTTGTTTGTTGTAATTCGGTAGGCTGCCATTTTCATTTTAGGCCTCAGAGGATGCCAAGAAACTTGTTGAAGAGGAAAGATCTTTTGCTCGTGCAGAAATTGAAAGTGCTAGAGCTGCAGTACAAAGAGTGGAAGAAGCCCTTCAGGAACATGAAACCATGTCTCGGGCTTCAGGGAAACAGGTGCTTATATGTTCCTCGGTGAAAGCATAGAGTCCCCATTTTTTTGCTTCCACCTATACAATCTCCATGGATATTCGACTGCATCATTTACTGCAACTTATTTCTCAAAAAGTTAAGTTGTTACTAAAAATATAGGTCAAAGAAAGTCACTTTGCATGTTAAATTCATCATTTGCTGTGGCCTTTGTATGGGGATATTTTTTGTAATGTCAGCGGATGATCTCGACTGTGTTGTGTGCTTTGGGTGGATCTAAGTGTCAGGTATTTTCAGGATCCGGAAGAATTGATGAAGGAGGTTCAAGAGGCTAGACGCATCAAAATGTTGCATCAGCCAAGCAAGGTACATTTTTGTTTAGTGGTGATATTTTTCTGATCTCAAACCCATATGCGATTACCAAGTATTAGATAACATATGCTATCCAAATCAGTACGTAGATTATATCCATCCATGGATGGTATATTTTATACATCGCGAGATTTCCTCTCCACATTCTTGTTTTGCATGCACCAGGAAGTGCATACATATATAATTCCAGTATGTATAGAGAAATAAGGTGCCAAGTGCACTGAATCCGGCCTACTCTTAACCTTGAAAGGGCCTACACTTAGCTCGCAAAAGAATGGAGGAGTTCATGCAATTGTAGCCAAAGCAACATGAAGCCACTAAATTTTCTTTTGCTTTTCACATGCATCCTGCCTTTCCATTTATTGAACATGTATCCTATGATTGGTGAAAGTGGTCATTGAATATTGTAGGGGAATGTGGTCTTTGGAGGAAAAGAACACACAAAAAAAAAAGGTTGTATTTTGGAGTCTTGGGAGCGTGATTGGTCAGGATTCTGTCTACATGCATGTGCCTTTATGCAGAATACTCTTTACGGAAATCAAATTCTTTCCCCAAGGCCATGTTTCTGCTTTCATCACTTCTCTTTCTCACTAGAATTAATTGCTGTACACATAATGTGGCACCTACTGCTAAGCACTCTAGGCTGCTACGACACGCAGAATAGCATTTGATGCACTTTCTGTTTTGTTCTTCTGATGGCGTTTATCTTTTAATATTCCTGCTTCCAACATTTTATGTTCCTGTTTCTATGGAGACTCTTTAAATGTCGTTTCTTCTCTCTATTTTTGTTGTACAGCTATGCTTGGCTTCTTTTGTACAACTAGTATTTGGATCACATGCGATGCACATGTGTTGCCTTCATATGATATCATTATGGTCTTGAAGTACAAGCTCTTTAACGGGGGTGGTTGACTTGCCAACTTAATCATATGATTAAAGCTCCGTTTTTTTGCTTGCATAATGTAGAGAGTTTAGATTCTAACATAATTGACACACCACTGTAGGTAATGGACATGGAACATGAACTTCATGCCTTAAGGAGTCAACTTGCTGAAAAGTCCAAACGTGCTCTTCATCTTCAAAAGGAGGTTGGTGTACTGATAGGCTCGATTATTGATGTCAATATGCACCTGTGTATCAATTTCATGCAAAGTTTGTTTGTTCATGAGTTGTTCTGACGCTAACGCAAACAAAAAATAACATCTGTGTTGAATTTTTTCTTATCTCCTGGTTTTTTTTTATCTTTTGACCATAACTTTTGCTCCCCTTATCCAGTTGGCAACGTGCAAGAGCGGAGAGAAGAATCCTCTTCTATATGAATTAGATGGCCCTGAAGCTTTGGGATCCATTTTGCGTATTCTTCCTAGCTCTGATAATGCTCCAGAAATTTCTGAGTTCTCAGTTCAATGGTATCGTTTGTCAACTGATGGTGGCAAAAAGGAGCTCATTTCAGGTATGTGTTCTATTAAACAGATCAGTTTATAGGTCCACATGCCAGTTTTCGTTTTCTTTTTGGCTGGATCCAGATCTGTGGAAGCTAAGACTGCAGGCCGGACAACTCCCTGGCTCCTAGCACAGGGCTTTAGTTGCCTCACAGACAAATATGCTTTACATGAGGGTTCTTCCTTCTTCTTCTTTTTTTGGCAGAAAGCTTGCTAGGGTGATGCCTTTTGTACTGCATGGGGTTTATAGGTTACTTGATCCTGAGCAATGACCTCTATGTCTATATGCCTATCCACTGCTCTTATTTGGCAAGGAATCTATGTAACCTTAAGAAAATTTCGATGTAGGATAACTATGTATGTGACGCTTTTCTATCAGGTTTATTTGATGCAAAATGTAGTTTTGCACAAGTTCAATCTGCTTGCAGGAGACTTGGTGGCTTTAAAAAACTATTTTTCTGGACAGTTAACCATGCTAGTTGTAAGACTATGAAAAGAGGGAATTCTATGTGAGAACTTGGGTTACATCTTTTAAGAATTAATGTCTCGTGCAAAATTTGTAGATGACTGTTCACATCAGAGTAAAACTCATTGATCTGGTCGCTTTCAGAAATCTGTGCTACTGACAGAATTAAGGCATATGCTTTACGCACAGGCCTTGAGAAAACTGGTATTGTCTGCTTGATGCTGCCAATTTCATTTGTCACCATGCAGGAGCTACCAAACAAGTTTATGCTCCAGAACCTTTTGATGTTGGGCGAGTTCTGCAAGCTGATATATTTTCAGAGGGCCAGCACATTACGCTGTCAACCACTGGCCCAATTGAGCCAGGTATGCTCTCTGTAGTTTATACTCCTATTTACCTCTCATTTTTTATCTGAATTTACTGCTTTTTGTGCCTGCGGACGTTTGTGTTAAAGTAAGACGAATGTCCTGTTTCATATTTGTTGAGCAGCTCCAGGTATTGGAAGTTATGTTGAGGCACTCGTTCGGAAACATGATACCGTATTCAATGTATGCCTCCCACTTCTTATTTAATGCCTTTCAGTGTGTTCTCAAGTAGGTCCTACTCTTCAGTTTTCTCCACGTTTGGCAAATGATAAAACCTTTTTCCACAAGAAAGGCTGTAGTATTTGTTTAATATGTGAACCGCATTGGTTTTCCATACCTATCTGGAAGAAGCTGTGTCCTCAATGTTCAATTCTCTTTTCACGTCCTTTTTAGATGTAATCGTCTGGGATGCTTATGTCATTTATTGTGCATGCACCTGCTTGATTTTCTTAAGTGTGTGGATTACACCTCCTGCGTCAAGATGAGAGTGATGGTTGCGCCTTACATCTCAGCTTCATTTAAGTGAATACAGGTTATAGTGAAAGCTTGCATTTGTTTGGTTGTCTTGGTGTATTGCCTTGCTGCTCAAAATGATATTTGTGCGTCTCTTTGAAGATGATCATGTATTTTTTTCTTTCATAAACTCTGCGTTCAGTTTTCTTATTTTATGCCTGTTGTGATGTAGGTAATTATCTCTCAAATGAGTGGTGTAGACCACATATCGGAATCTATTCACGTCCTTCATGTGGGGAAAATGAGAATGAAGCTTTCTAAGGGAAAGACAACAGTTGCAAAAGAATACTATTCCAGCTCTATGCAGGTATAAAAGAGTTCAATAAATTGCTCTAGAATGAAATTTTATGCATTGGTCAAGGAATGACGCATTGAACTCTTTTTGTCCCTTGTGGTTGTTTGGGGGGGGGGGGGGGGGGGGGAGAGAGGAGAAGTTTCTGTGTGTCTTTCTGGACCATGCTGTTAAACCTTGAACAGAAACCTGCTTGTGTTGCTTTTCTGCAGCCTGTTTGCTGTTGTTCCTGGATATTGGAACATTAGCGATCCAATAATATGAGATAAGTGAAACAAATTGCGAATGTTTTCGGAAGATCTATAGGATTGTGTCAACACATGCATACAATTTTGGCAATGTGAACTATCTTCAAAGCTATATCACTTGAATACTGATGTCGCAAATGCCAAGACACTGGGCGAGCTTGGTCAGTGCACACATGCACAGATGATAAAACCCAAGTTAGAAGTTGCTGCTGAAGTAGATTATACAAACTTAGCACTCAATTGTCTAGCTAAGTGAATCCGTGCATTTACATTAATCCGTTTTCTTCAAGCACACGTTAACCGTCTTGAGTTTGTGGGGTCATCTCATGCAATTCACCTGCTGTTCAGCTGTGTGGGGTTCGAGGAGGTGGAAATGCTGCACCACAAGCACTGTTTTGGCAAGTTAAGAATGGTACTTCCTTCGTATTAGCGTTCGAATCGGAGCGAGAAAGGAATGCGGCCATAATGCTTGCCAGGAGGTTTGCCTACGACTGTAATGTAAGTCTCTGAGCACGTTCCCACGTCCAATTTTTGTTTCCCTTGTTGTTTTGATTAGCAGTCGATACCGATAACAAAGAAACTGAAAGAGCTCGTTTGACTTGGCAGATCATTCTTGCCGGCCCAGATGATAGATCTCTCTCATCTGCTGCCCAATAGATGTCACATCACATTGCCTTAACAAACATGTAATTATCCTGAGTTTCTTTTTCATCCCATGTATCATAAGCTTGTAACAGTAGAATGTCGCCTTCGCGGTCGGTCCGTGCATTAGTTGTGCTCTGCTTTCTCGGGCTTCTGCTTTCCTTTACCCTCCTTTAAGTTCGTTTTCGGGCTGCTAATTCTAGCGCCAACATTCAAGGCATCCTTTTATCTGCCTTTTGGTCATTGGGTTGTAACAGCGTGAGTCTTCTCGCTACGGAATCCGTCGCTTTTGTGTGTTGATTGACTGATTAATTTTGGTTCGTGGTGAATGAAATGATTGGAATTGTGGAAAGGAGAATGATTCAGCTCTGCTCAACATGTACGGCATATGATTGGTGAACCCCACAAATGCTTGCGTACTGCATTTGCAATTCCATTGATATGAACTCTGTTGGTAACGTACGAATCGAAATTATCGATTGGTTACGGTCGATTATGTATCGCCGGGGTTGTGTAAGTGCAATTAGGATGTAAAACAGATGTTATCCAGGGTTCACCTCAATTGTGGTAAGATCAAGAGGAGTTTTCTTGCTGAGTAGAACCATGTAAATTCAGGCTGGCCAAACCCAAACCGACCCAATTTAACCAGGTTGATTCGGATTTGGTACATGAATCGGACCGAACTGGAAAAGCATGAATGTGCTCCGGTTGGAATAGAGTGGACCAAAAAACAAAAATAATAAGGAAAAATTTCAAAAAAGGCCTCAAATCCCTTTGTTTTTTCAAAAAAGGGCTCATAGTGAGTCTTGTTTCAAAAGAGGGCCCAAAGTGCCCAATCATATTTCAATTAAGGGCCTGCCCTAGCTCATCGCCAGCACCCCTCTCACCGGTTCTGCGAGGGCTCTCCCTCTGCTGCATTCCCTGCCCGTGCGATCTTGGCTTGCTCCTCGGCGGACGTCGATCAGGATGTTTGGCCGAAACCGGGCTCCTTCTGCTTCATAGCGGGCACGCGGGAGAGGGGCTGAGTGATGGGTTCTTCCTTGCAAGGCCATTCTTTCTCTGGCTCCTTCGGTTCTTCGCTGTTCTTGTGCTTCTTGCGCCCCTTCTTTTTGGCGGCGATCGAGTTCTGCTTCTTGAAAGGGATGGGTTTTGAAATGGGGATGGCTCGTGAAGAAGAGTGGTAGGAGGGAGGAGGGCCTTGGTGCAACAGAGAGTGGAGGTGGACAACCTTGTCCCTCAGTCTCTGCTCGTAGGGATCCATCGTCGGAGGCCCTGAGGTTGCTGAAAGGTTTATCAAGGAACCTATCATTTGGCTGGGAATGGGGGCATCGAAACTGGAAAATGGGAAAATCCATAAGCTCCGGCAATGATAATTGAATGACTGAAAGGTAGATGATGAAGTCAGAAAATTAAGCTAAAAAAGCAATTTGACCTCGATGAAATCTGGGATGGAGTATGGGAATGCAGATGGAAACATTCCGACGAAATCCCTCCGCAGGACCGGCTGAAAGCTTGTTTCCGATCAATCCATTCGTTGCGAGGGAAAGAAAGAAAGGAACGACCCACCCCTCGGTCTCTCTCTCTTCCCCCCTGCGTGCGTCAGTAGACAGAAGACGAAGACAACGATGCTTTCAAGTCAGAAGAGATGATGAACGGGGAGGGGAGGGGAGGGGAGGGAGTTGTCCAAGGGGGGGCTCTGAGGGAAGACCCAGTAGATCCGCCGCACTAGCGCCTCCGCAAGGTGGCGATCTTCCTCATTGCCAAGAACTCGATTTGCTTCACAGCGCCTCGGCGATGCTGACGTTGTTCTGTTGGACGACCTCAGCGCATGCCATGAGCGCGTGCAGGAGGCGGACCCCATTCTCGTGCGAGTCGACCAGCACGACCGACCGAGTCGATTCCGCGACGACCCCGACGGCCACATCGTTGATATTCACACGAAGAAGACGTCGGAGAAGATGAGCAGTACGGGTGGGGAGGGGGAAAAAAAGGAAAAACAGAAAAGAAAAGATTAAAAGACAAAATTGCCCTTTGATAGGCTCTTAATTGAAATATGACTGGGCACTTTGGGCGAAACAAGGCTCACTCCAAGCCTTTTTTTTTTTTTAAACAAAGGGACTTGGAGCCTCTTTTTTGAAATTATCCCTAATAATAATCCAAACTCTTTTTTTTTTGTTTTTGCGTCTATTCAAATCTCCAATTTCGACCGCTAAATATTAAATGACGAAAAAGATGACGTCATCTCTTATGAGATTGTCAGGAAATACACTAAATACGAGCGGCGAATGGATCGTTTGCCCTTCCTTCATAAGGGCAAGCCATACCCTTTGAATCCTAATCGTCCATGTTATGAATAGACGGCCCAAATTATTACTAAAAAAATAAAAAATAAAAAATCTAAAAATTTACCCCATAAAATAGGATATTTGGGCCTCTTGTCTAAAAGCAGACGGTTCGAATTTCAAGGGCAGCGTCTGCCCTCTTAAGCGAAGGGCATATGAGTGAGGAAGAGGGAGATTCTTGTTTCATCCATCACCATCACTCCAACTTTCGGTCCGCGAAAAGATGCCCAAAAAAAAATCCAGTTTGTTTTTAGTTTTTCAAAGGAAAAAGTGCCCAAGATTCCTCGGGAAATGTATTGAGTTCACGTATAAAAGCAATATTATTTCAAATAATTTATGGACTACTACTTATCGTGGAATTTTTATAATCAACGATCGAGATAAACTTAAGTCTGAGTTTTTTTCCGATTTAATACAAAAAATATATATATTTACAAAATTAGGTTATAAAAAAAATTATTTACCGATTTAGATCTCGCGCGCTGGTAGAAGTAGCGCGCGAGACCCGCGTGCTGATTAAACCAACGCGCCACAGTTGCGCGCTGATTAAACCAGCGCGCAAGTGCTGGCATATAAGCAACTTGCTTTTTGTTTAAAACAAATTTTTTATTGTAACAAAAAATTGTATTTATTATTAATTTTCGACGATTTTTATTAGCGACGATTTTTACGACGAAGTGTCGTTAGAAATGTACTCTATATATTTTGCGATAAAATTTGTAATAAATTGGATGTTTTGTTGCAAATTAGCGAGGAATTTTTTGTTTCGCTAATTTTCCGTACCTAAAATCCTTTTTTTATGTTTTTCAATTATTTCATATTTTTAGACAAAAAAATATTATTTTTTGTAGTCCCAAGTATGCAATGAACATATCGTAAATTTCGTCCTGCGACACGTTTATATTTTGCGACAAACTCACACGTTTGTCGTTGAAAATGTACGCTTTATATTTTGCGACAAACGTGTCCCATGAGTTCGTCGCAAAATATAAACGTGTCGCGCGACAAACGTACCACAAATTTCGTCGTGCGACACGTTTATCTTTTGCGACAAACTCATGCGACACGTTTGTCGCATTATATAAAACGTACATTTCCAACGATACGTTAGACGTCACCGTGAAACACACTAAGCTATATATTTTGCGACAAACATGTCGTAAATTTCGTCATGCGACACGTTTGTATTTTGCGACAAACTCATACGTTTGTCGTTGAAAATGTACGGTTTATATTTTACGACACGTTTATATTTGAGTTTGTCGCAAAATATAAACGTGTCGCACGACAAAATTTGTGGTACGTTTGTTGCACAAATATATCTTAGAAATTCATCGCATACTGGAAACAAATACAAAAAAAAATAATTTTTTCTCTAAAAATATAAAATAATTGAAAAGCATAAAAAAAAGGATTTTAGGTACGGAAAATTAGCCGAAAAAAAATTCCTTACTAATTTGCAACAAAACATCCAATTTATTGCAAATTTCGTCGCAAAATATATAGCGTACATTTCCAACGACACTTCGTCGTAAAATTCGTAACTAATAAAAATCGTCGAAAATTAATAATAAATATAAATTTTTTGTTATAATAAAAAATTTGTTTAAAATAATAAAAAAAAAGCAAGCAAAAAGCAAGCTTTTGCTTGCTTGCCAGCACTTGCGCGCTGGTTTGGCCAGCGCGCGGGTCTCGCGCGCTCCTAAATTGATAAATATTTTTGTTTCTAACCTAATTTTGTAAATATATTTTTTTTTATATTAAATCGGAAAAAAAACCCACTTAAGTCACATGATCTGTGTAGATTGTACGATGTTTTTTTTCATGCTTACGAGTTCCCCTTGGATTACGTGTCAAGCATGTTTTATTAAAAATAACTCAAATTTTCAATATATTGATGATAAAATGTGAGTATAAACCATATATTATAAACTAAAAATACTTTTACTTTTTTCTTGTCAAAAGAGCCTCTTTCCTTTTTTTTGAAAGGGTTAAAACTGCGAAGAACCCCAAACTGATACATCTGTGACAAATTTACCCCAAATTATTTTTTTTTACGGTGGAAAACCTCAAACTGACACACCTGTGACAAATTTATCACAAATTGGTACAACCGTGACAAACTTACCTTCCATTAGTTTTCGTTAAATTTTACTATCAAATTGCTGAGTTGGATGACACGTGGCAAAATGCTACAGATGCATCAATTTAGAATTTTTCGTGGTTTTAACTCAATTTAACGAAAATTAACATATGATAAATTTATCATATGTGTACTAATTTAGTCTTTTTTTGGTAAAAATATTAGTTTTTGGTAAATTTATCACAGTTGTATCAGTTTACGATTTTTGGTGATCAAAAAAATAATTGATGGTAAATTTGTTATAAAAGTATCAGTTTGAAATTTTTTATGATAAAAAAAATAATTTAAAATAAATTTATCACAAACGTATCAATTTATAGATTTTTTATGGTATTAATTCCTTTTATTTTTTTAAAAGGGCGACACGACACTTTGAATGGGCCCACTGAACTGCATCTTCTCCTTTTTTTTTTCTTTTTTTTTTGTCGAGAAAAACTGCATCTTCTCTTTCTACTCCCTTTCTATGCTCTCTCTCTCTCTCTCTCTCTCCTTGTCGACTCCCGCAAATTCTGAGCAGAAACTACAGAGAGGCCCACTACCTTCTTCACTTCGCCTGCCGATGGAGACGAAGATGATGGCCGAATTAGTCACACCCTTCTCTTTCCTGGTCTGTCTCTCTCTCTCTCTCGTTTTGACGCGTCGCCTGTTCGATTTGGATACGTAGTTTCTTATGATTTTGACTTTTCCGCGAATGCCATCGTTTCTGTGTGGATTTCTCTGTTGCTATGAGAGTTCGGGCTCCTTCGTTGAGATGAAAACCGGGCTTCTGTTGCGATGGGCTAGAGTCCTGAGGTACTGTGTCTCGTCAAGACCGATATATGTGTTGTTTCTATTCCGACAGCACCGACAAGATCGTGCGCTGGCGGCGAACGCCTCTGAGGAATGGGATTCAGAGCGCAAGCTGGATTAGACCGTTTCCGAACTGGTGATCCCAATTTGCCAATAGTGTATCCCGACTGAAAAGCTTTGGTGGCATTTACAATTTATTGGGATGCAATTCGTTGCTTGAGATTTTAAAGCACTCTCTTGACTTGAGGTTTATGTTTCTAAACGTGCCCTCATCGAAAGCTTTAGGGTCGGCCGCGTAATGGGTTCGATTTAGTCGACGACGGATCTAATCCAAATCTAGGATGGGCGTCGAAATTGAGATGAAGTGTGTTTACATAGGCAAATTCCTTTTGTTGGTGACCTGTCTTGTTACCTGCAATCGATATGCGGTAAGACTGCCAAGTGCATAGATTCATGCTATCTCGTTATCTTTTTTGGCTGTTGGGAACTGAGGGTTCCATTGGCAGATTGACTAGTTATACAGACTTAGCTCTGTGCAAAGTCAAAAGCTGCCTCTTTTAGAACCTTCAGGAGCCAAATGGTGATGTAAATGACATCCTACTGCATGCTTTGAACACTTATGTTCTCTCTATGTACCTCTCTTGATATTGTTATCCGCCAGGAATCTTTTCTTCTTCTTTTTCGTTTTTTTTTTGTGTGTGTGTGTGTGTTTGTCCTGCATTGTTGTTGCTGTTAAGAGGATTTGATAAGCCTCATTCACCTCCTCCACATTATTCTTCAGGTATAGGAATCCTCTTGTGTAACGGTAAACACATCGAAGCCAAAGCATACTTGTGTAGGTGAAAAAATGGCTGATGAGGTTAGAGATCTTATTGAAATCTTGGAAGAACACAACCCAGTTGATATGGCCAAATATATCAATTATGTCAGCGCGCCGCAGGCTGGTGCCATTGCGACATTTTCCGGAACAACTCGCGACACATTTGAGGGCAAAACAGTCTTGGAGCTCCGATACGAAGCGTACGTGCCCATGGCCGTACGGTGCATCAAGTCCGCATGTCAATCAGCTAGATCATCCTGGAATCTCATGTCCATTGCAATTGCCCACCGCCTCGGCCCTGTCCCAGTTGCGGAAACAAGTGTCTTCATTGCAGTATCATCGGTTCACCGGGACGATGCGCTGGATGCTTGTAAGTTTCTGATTGACGAGATAAAGGCATCTGTCCCCATTTGGAAGAAAGAGGTATACACCAATGGAGAGGTCTGGAAGGAGAATAAGGAGTTTCTAGAAAGGAAGTCGGAGTTTGAGAAAGGCAATCAGGACAAATATAGGTGCTGCAGGAAACAATTAGAGAGCAAGCCCAACGGGCACGGCTGTTGCGGTTCTAAAGTCAAGATAGATGATGGCTGTAATAGAGATAGGAGAGAGGCTGAGTGAGAGAGAGAGAGATTGTAATTTACTTTTGCTGCTTTTGGCATTTTCCTTCATCTGGTGCAGACCATAATATGTTAGAAGGATTGTTGATGTACTTCTCTGAGGATATGTAATAATAATAATCGTCCGAGGAATATATGTCAGCCTCGTCAAATCTGCAAGTGATTTTGCTGAGAAACATGTTGAATTTGATGTTTCACTCCTAATGTCCAAAACTCCTGCAAGTTCCTTTCTTCATTCCTGATTTCCTATTACCCCAAAAGTCATCATATGAGCCTCATTTACAGTGATTATATGAGCTCAGAGACTGCTAAAAAAATTAAAGTCATCATATGAGCCTGATTTACAGTGATTATATGAGCTCAGAGACTGCTAAAAAAATTAAAGTCAACTTATGAGCTCAGAGATTGTAATTTACTTTTGCTGCTTTTGGCATTTTCCTGAGGATATGTACTTCTGGGGTAATAGGATATTTTGGTGCAGACCATAATATGTTAGAAGGATTGTTGATGTACTTCTCTGAGGATATGTAATAATAATAATCGTCCGAGGAATGATCGGTAATTTATTTTTGCTGCTTTTGGCATTTTCCTTCATCTGGTGCAGACCATTTGTTAGAAGGATGGAAGCACGTTGCATCTCTATTGTCCAAGTCTAAATTTCCTTTATCTGGTGCAGACCATTTGTTAGAAGGATGGGAGAGCACGTTGCATCTCTATTGTCCAAGTCTAAATTTCCTCGGTTGTAGGGAGGAGAGAGATCATGTGGCTTTATTGTCCAAGTCTAAATTTCCTTCATCCGGTGCGGACCATTTGTTAGAAGGATGGGAGAGCACGTTGCATCTCTATTGTCCAAGTCTAAATTTCTGCAGTTGAGGGAGGAGAGAGATCATGTGGCTTAGTTCTTAGCGATTTTCGTTAGGATGCGTTCGATGCCCGTGTGAGAAAAGACTGACTTCTTGTTGATTACAAACCGGTGTCCTACAACTGAAGACAAAACACACACACAAAACAACCCGGTGTCCTACAGAATGAAATCTGGTCCCAGCAGTGAACGTCTCACGGTTCTTCAGCCGATAGGCTTTTGGCTGGAGGTAGAAGAGCCACACTACCTCGATCGGGACTCAAGAATTTCTTATAAGCTGCTTTCAGCTTAAATTCAACAGCCTCCGAGTGAAAGCGAACAAGAAGCTTTGCACACTCCCTGTCCACAAAAATGAAGCACTTCTCACCATCAAATGATAAACAGACAGACATATATATAACCACCCCAATTCATGAGATGGAAAGAACACGAGTGTGAGACCACGATATAAACTCACATCAGCTGATCTGCAGAGTATCCTGTGTGGTGCTTCAAGGTTTCGGTCCAAAATGGGTGTTTCCCAAGGGTGCACCGGGCTGCATAAACTGCTGATGCGGCAATCATAGAGGGGCAGTAGAGAATTATGGTGGAATAGTACATTAAACCCAATTCAGCCAGGTATAACACCATGTTCTCCATCTGCATTAGCAAAAAAATTAATGGTCACTCAATGAAAAAACACATCATCAGTACGCTAATTTAGGACTGGGTTTTATACCTCCTTATCAGATGGAATAGAGGCTTTGATGTATCTGATTAGAAAGACATATGGTGTGGGAACAGTCAGATACCATTCCAGCTTCTCTAATATTGATTTCTCCATGACCAACACTTGTTCTCTAACATAAGCATTGTCTGATATGACTACAAAGTCACTGACCTGCAAAAGGAAAACTCAAATCCAAATTTAAACTTCCTCTCAAAGTAGCTTTTATGGCGAAGCATATCAGGATGAGTTAGGGAAAAAGGCAAGGACCTCCGGTGCCCAAATCTCTTCATACTTAGATGCTATTAGCATCGCACTTATCCCGACCAACTGCAGCTCCCGCTTGCGGACCACTTTCATCGATAGGTACCGGTCGACGATGTTTACAGTGAGATACAGAGTTTCCGGCATGAGCTCAAATTTGCGGTGAACTTCTATCAGCCAGTCCACCAGGATAATTCTCATCTTGACATTGATTTCCAGTTGGTTATCCATGTAATCATATACTCGACCATCGTCCTGTTGAAGTATAGATGAGTGAGCAACAGGCAAGTACATAAATGTGCACACATATCAGAAGCAGCTAAAAAATTTTACTTCCGTGTAATCATATACTCGACCATCGTCCTGTTGAAGTATAGATGAGTGAGCAATAGGCAAGTACATAAATGTGCACACATATCAGAAGCAGCTAAAAAATTTTACTTCCGTGAGTTTGTAGTAAGCGTAGATATCATCAATGTACTCCACCATGGCCAACTCATCATTAGCATCGGCTTCATCAATGTCCACTAAGCAGTCCTCAGGCTTATTAACTAGCCCACAAGCAGCCTAAATGTGAACAAGAATTACATCATCGAAAGCACAATGAGCAAAAGAGTAACAATAGCAAAACATACATAAAGAGGGTACTATGATAGTACGATAAAAGTTTTCGAATTTTACCTTGCTTCGTGCTGTGAGAACAGAAGTGAGACTCTTCTTCTTGGAGGGCCCTTCTTTGAGTACCCTTCCAACAGCAACTTTGCTTTTCTCTTCTTCAGTGGAGCTTATCACCACAACAGACTCAGGTACAGGTTTCTCAAGGGCCTTCTCTTTGAGTACCCTTCCAACAGCAACTTTGCTTTTCTCTTCTTCAGTGGAGCTTATCACCACAACAGACTCAGGTACAGGTTTCTCAAGGGCCTTCTCTTTGGCTGCGCCTGTTACTTCTGTAACTGTTCTTTTGTTTGCTAATGCTCGATCTACAGCTTGCTTTGCAATTTTCTAGCACACAAGAGTGATAGTGAGCTTCTGCAACTTCATTCTCATCAACACAAGTTGGCATGAATTGACACATAACTAGGCCCCCCCAAGTTTATACCTTGTCCTTCTGGGCCGCCACTTGTGCCTTTGCCAGTAGATGAGCCTCAAAGCTCCTGCAATGTAAGGCCAGTGAGAGGGAGAGAGAGAGAGAAATGGGCTTTAAGAGAATAGTTAAACCTTGTGACGGGGCGACAAATTTGAGCGACGGGGTTCGCTTGAGCAGCTCGCTCCGACACTCGATTACCGATGTCCTCAAGAACTCGTCTGTGCCTTGCTGCTTCTCCGGCCACATTCTTCTGATTTTCCCCTCCTACAGGTACCCGGAAGGTTAAAATTTCACTTCACATCCCTCATGCTCAAGAATGAGTCGAGACTCGAAAGTTCTTGGAAGAACCCATTATCAAAAACCAATCTTTATGTGAAAACATTCTGTGCAACCAAACCTTGTGTGGGATTTTCTTTCACGTTAAGCTATTGCCCCAGAAAACAGAATACTAACGAGAACAGTGAGAATGATGTAGGACTAAATCGATCAGATTGAAAAAAAAAAAACACTTTTCACTAAACCAAACATTAGTGAAAATTTATGTCTAGGTTGAAAATTTCGTTAATGACACGCAGAATTGAAGAACTTCCATTCTAACTCCTCGAATTGCTGATAAAGATTGCTAGCAGTCTCCACATAATTCACACCGAAATGAAAGAACTCTTCATTTCTACGAAGGGTTCAAAAAACACCCACTAACGATCTAATCAAAGCAGGAACGATCACGGAATCAAGATCAAATCTTTTGAAGCCAACCTCTGGGTTGTGGAACAACAGCTCTCGCGGCCATATCTTCTTGCCCTCTTCCTTCTTCTCCTTCCTCGCAATTGGTCCCAAAGACTCCTCCGATGCTCGTGAACAGCGCCGACAGAAACCCCTGGAGACGGCCGTTTACTGTCGTCTCGCCTTCTGCTTCCGCGGACGCCACCCTCGAGACCCCACAGTCAGTCGCAGAGATTTTATCACCACCCCACACCAACTATTCTCTGCTTCTCTCTCTTGTTTCTTTTCAAATTTATTCTCTCTCTGTGTCTCTCTCTAGGTTGTTTCTCAAGCGAGTAAAGTGCTGTGATTTGAAATGGCCTCTCTCCCCTTCGCAATGGTGGTTTTTAAAGGAATCGACGCCAGGCCCCAACGGTCAAAAATTATCTGGCGAGATATCTGCCGTTGGATTGAGAGGATCGAGCGGTGTTAATCGCGTTGATGGTGACCCCCATTTTGGAATTTTGTAGCCGTTGGGTTTTCTTGTAAGGGGCCGGGGCTTTTCTCGGGTGGGCTTGGGGGATGGACCCGAATCCTGTTGTTTCATTTATTTATTTTATTTTTCCATGTTATTTTCCACAACATGGCAAAAATCATTTGAAAAACTCATGGCTCTTCAAATACATAGATATTAAAAAAAATTCCAAATAAAGGCGGAAGTGCTTTCATGTTCTCCAATAAGATCTTGAAGTGGACCTTATTTCGAAAAAGAGCCTGAAGTGCCCTTACTATTTCAAAAAATGGCACGACCATTGGTATTTCTGATCTTTTTTTTTTCATTTTTTCTTTGTTTTTTTTTCCTTCCTTTTCACTAGTGGCCGGTCGCCAGCCGCTGGCGAGGGCTGGGCAGCCTCGCCAAATCTGCCCAGGCAAGGTCGCTCAGCCCTCATTGTTGGTCACGGGAGAAAAGGAAGGGAAAAATTAAAGAAAAAATAGAAAAAAATCAGAAAATATAAATTACGAAAATACCAAAAAATTAACTAGAATTGCTCATTAAATGTGTAAAAGTTAAAACCAACTTGCGCACACATTTTCTTTATCAGTAGAGAGAATTTTTTTTTTCTTTTAACTAATGATAAATTTCGAAGAATTTCATGGGTTATCGATTTACCCTCCGCGGAACAATAATCAAAATTTGAATCAAAAGACGAAATCAGAAAGAGAGAAACATAGAGTTTTGGACCCTCAAAGTTGCATCTTTCATTCCTTACAATCTAATTCTAAAACAAGATCTAAAAATGAAAAAGAACAGCACAAAAATCGAGAAATAAACACGATACAAAGACGCACATCAATGCGGCACGATGGTCTCAAAGCAGTTCAACCCATCGAACTCCAACGCGATACAAGGCCTCCTCGTCGCTTCATCTCTCTCCTCTGTTCTTCCATCCTCGTCAGCTTCTTGCTCTCGCTCGTCGCTCCTCTCCATGTCCATTATGGCGTTGTGGAAATAACACTGCGAGATCCACCCAAATCAGAACCCAACTCAGATCAAACGCGTTCTCGCCAGAAAAAAAAAAAAAGATTAGAAATTTTACGGTTCTTACCTCCTCTGTAAACGCCAGCGAAGCAAAACCAGTGGACAGAGACATTTTCTTCGGTCTTCTTCTCGCGTCCCGAATGGAGGTGGGTCTATTCGATCAAGAAGCGGATTGTCTTCAATGAGATAATGGATGGCAGGAGGAGCGATTTCTGAAATTCGAGAGCCCACTGCCTTCTTTACATTGCTTCCGTCTGGCCTCCCTCTCTCTCTCTCTCTCTGTTCTCCTCTGTGGCCACACGAAGAT
This sequence comes from Rhodomyrtus psidioides, assembly GCA_021437785.1. Lineage (NCBI taxonomy): Eukaryota > Viridiplantae > Streptophyta > Magnoliopsida > Myrtales > Myrtaceae > Rhodomyrtus > Rhodomyrtus psidioides. The sequence goes on along the minus strand of JAILYB010000128.1, from coordinate 778,020 downwards.
GAGAGGTGGAAAAAGACTGCAATTCCTGCTTTGGGGGAAGCAAGGAAACCGGATCACCACGTTTTGCTACTCGGCCACTCTTTGTCATTTTCGTCGAGCGGTCTCGGATAGGGAGGAGGATCTTCTTCACGCCATGCGTCGGGCCCGAATCCGACGTCGTTTTAGGTCTTGACCCTGGTCATCGATTTTCTTACATATTCACGAGACGTGCTGATGAGGTTAGAGAATGGGCGTGCTTGAGTAGGCAATTCACAATGTCGGGCCCAGCCCGGCCCAATCCCTCTCAAACCCGGCCGAATTTCATTTAAAAAAAATGAAATTTAATTTTTTTTTTCTGAATATGGTCGGACCTTCGGTAAGATTTTTAGGCTCTATATATATATAATGTAATTTTTTTGTCAAACAGCATCTTTAGACTTTAGTACGAAGGAAAACTGTTTTCGGAAATTTCTTTTCCGATTCCCCGGTGTTTTAGATGACGGCTCCCTTTTTTTTTTTTTAAGAATGAAATATTTTTCTTTAAATTCCACAAATTAAAGTTAATTAATTTCTTTTAATTTTATTTTCTTAAAACGAACGTGCCCTAAAAACCTCTTTAAAGTCGTGGAGATGCCTTTACGAAAAGGAACGCCTCACATGATCGAGTTCAAAAAAAGGGGGAAAAAAAAGAAAAAGGAATTAAGGGCGCTACTAAAGTCTAATTCCACGGTGGCATTGTCCACGTGCGCGTCACGTGCAACGATGCGAGCAGCTAGAGGAAATAATGATAGCAAGTCACGTGCAAAAATAATTAATTAGTTTTTTTTTTTGTTGGGTCAGAAAATAATTAATTAGGTTACTGAGCCGAAGGTGAGTCCTAGCTTCTTCCTCTATTTCATTCCCTGCCCGCCTCATTCCTTCCTCCTAGCCCCCTCTAGATCGATTCCTACAGTGAAGCACGTGCTCGCATTTTACTCGTCGAAATAAACCCGATCGACGAAATAAAATCTTAAGCGGGGTCGGGCCTCGCCAGTCGAGACCCGATGATTTCGCATAGTCATGCCGGCGGAGCACTGGTCAAGAATAATAACGCGGGAAAGAAGAAAACTAGAATCCGTATATAATTCGATATATTGTAACGAAGATCACATGGGAGACTAGCTCGATTCTCATAAATAAACCAATTAAATCCGATCCGATTTTGAAACACAAGGGTCGACGACGAAAGAAAGTCTCAAGCGGGGTCGAGGCTAGCCAGTTGAGACCCGATGAATTTGCACAGCCGTGCCGACGCGGCGCTAGTTAAGAATAAGGATACGAGAGAGAGGGAAACCAGAATCTGGGTATGTTTCGGTGTGTTACGGCGGAAATTACATCGCCTCGTTTCTAATCCGTTTTGTATAACTGTTGAGGTGATGAGATGAACATAAATATCGAATCTAATCAATCACAAACGTACACACAATCCAATGAGATGCATGCATAATAATCTTGGGAAACATGCGGAAAAGGCTGAAAAGCGCAATGGAGCCATGAGAGGGTTCGTGTTTATGATGGCCGTGACCAAAGAAATGCTCCCACCTTCGTCCCATCATCATCGGGACAAAGAAGATCTTCTTGCAATCATGTTATTATCCAATTCACGTAGGCAATGATGCGCGCTTGATTTCTCTATGGTTTGTCTAAATTCTTTTGGAGCCACGAGTTTCTTTAGCCTTTTTCGATTTGTATGATGTTGTCGATGAACTTTTTTTTTTTTTCGTGTGTGCCATTGCGAACCGTAACATTATGGGATTGTTTGTTCATTGGGTCCTTTCGTTAAACGTCGCGACGAATTAGGTGACGCGCCGAGTAAATGTTTCATTAAACTTCCCGCTGGGAGCTATAAGCAGCATCACGAGCAAAGAATTGACGTAATTTTGAAGAATCAAGGTTTAAGAAATTTGGAAAAGAAAACTTTCGAATTTGTCAGCTGCTACAGTCTCCGACGAAGCCCTGAGTAAGTTAAAGGAGATCGATTTCGAGGTGGGTAGGTTTTAGGTCCATTAGAGTCAATTTCTTCATGAACCGGGCTAAATTAAATTGATCGGTTCCAAGATTGACCAAGGATCCTAATTTTAATTAGGATTAATACCACGAAAAATTTCAAACTCGTACATCTGCGACAAATTTACTCTAAATTAATTTTTTACCACAAAAACTTTCAAACTGGTACATCTATAATAAATTTACCCCAAAATATTTTTTTGACCACCAAAATCTCAAACTGATATATCTGTGACAAATTTACCATAAATTAATTATTTTGACCATTAAAAATCTCAAATCGATACACATATGATAAATTTACCTTTCATTAATTTTCGTTGAATTGGATTAATAACAAGAAAACTCCGCCTATGTAGCTTACACAGCCTGTCCCAAGCCAGGATAAAAGAGGATGGTTGCGTCGGGCTTGTAAAAAAGAGCAATTTTTACGAGATGAACTCTTATGATATATCGTTAGAGAGTACACTTCTTGGCGATGCGTTGCATCGGTGCTCAGGTGTAGCAAAAAATGAGCAAGGGTCATTGCACCAAGATAGGTGGATGCAAGGGGTAAGGAAGCTAGCCTTGGGCCATCATTCCCAAAGTGATGCGCCACATCGGTTCCTGGACGTGGAAAAGAAAACCTTCAAATTTCTCAACTGCTACAGTCTCTGACGAGGCCCTGAGTAAATTAAAGGTGACCGATTTCGAGTTGGGTAGGTTTTGGGTCCATTAGAGTCAATTTCTTCACGAACTGGGCTAATTAACTTGATCGGTCCCAATATTGACCAAGGATCCTAATTTTAATTAGGATTAATTTCCCGAAAAATCTCAAACTGATACACTTGTGACAAATTCACTCCAAACTATTTTTTTTTACCACAAAAAATTTCAAACTTGTACACCTATAATAAATTTACCCCAAAATATTTTGTTTGGACCACCACAATTCCAAACTATTACATATGTGACAAATTGTACACATGCGATAAATTTACCCTTCGTTAATTTTCGTTGAATTGGATTAATAACACAAAAAATCACAAATCGATACACATGTGACAACTAGAGGGTAAAAACCCCAGATATTACATCCGGCAATCGTCGCGTGTCATCCAACTCAGCAATTTGAAGATAAAAATTTAACGAAAACTAACGGATGGTAAATCTATCACGGATGTACTAGTTTGTGGTAAATTTGTTACGGGTGTACGAATTTGGGATTTTTTTTTTTTTAGGTAAATTTATCACGGGCGCGTCAGTTTGGAGTATTTTGAGATATTAACCTTTTTTTTAATTAATACCGACTCTTGTTTCCAGGGAAACACGTTATGTGAACAATTTCCAGGTTCGAAACTCATGTTCAACTTAACCTTATCACCTTTTAATCAAAAGCAAGACGCGCGTGCGCGCACGGAAAAAAAGCTTTTACGGTTCAAAAGGAACGGGAACGCCATTTTTTGATATAAACTCGTTCGATTCCTCCTTCGGGGTTTGAAGAACTCGCTCGATTGCTCCGATCGAGGCGAGCCACAAGAAGCGAAGACGAGCGTTCGGAGACAAGCCTAGGCTCGGTCGAATGGACCGTCGCTAACCATGCCAAAAGATGCGCCAGTGCTTACGTGGCATTTTTTTAGTAAGGTTGTTAACATGAAACAAAAATTATATGGACGTCGCACCCCCCCAAAAAAAAAAAAAAGGAAATCAGGGATCTCCCGTAGATTTATCCTCTATTATTTGTTTTTTTGCCAAAATACAAATGGGATTATAAGGATGATTACATTGATTAGGACAAGAATGAATGTAACTTGGGACTTTAACCGTCAACGTTGCTTATTAAATTTATGTGGTGATTGAAAGACCTGTTAGTCAATCTTCAATCAATTACTTTTAGATATCCCGGCCCATAGCATCGCATCGTATCGACGGTGGTTGATCGTCACCGGAGTTCCACCGGAGAATCGGTCCGGCGAAGAATTTCTCCGGCCACGGCCACGGACCGGTACGGTGCAGTTCCGTCCGCCACTCTCTCTCTCTCGCTCTCTCTTTCTCGTTCTGAGCTTGGGAGAGAGATTCCCATTCATTTTGTTGCTTTTCTTCCTCCGTTCTCTCTCTCTCTCTCTTCTTTATCTTCACATCTCTCTCTCCCTCTCTCTCTTCGGTCACTTACAGTTACAGTGAGATGTCGGAGGCCTGCAACTCTCGCCACTTCTCATGGCTCATGAAGTCCTGCTTCCCTAACCCTCACGACAAATCCCTCTCCCCCCACCACCACCACCACCACCCCCCTCTCAAAGTCTCCGCCCCCACCCTCTCCTCCCTCCCCGACGACCTCCTCCTCGAGTGCCTCTCCCGCCTCCCCGCCTCCTCCCTCCCCTCCGCCGCCTCCGTCTGCCGCCGCTGGTCCCGCATCCTCGACTCCCCCGCCTTCTCCGACCTCCGCCGCCTCCACGGCCTCCTCCGCCCCGCCGTCTTCGCCCTCTCCTCCCTCGACTCCGCCCTCCTCTCCGCCTCCCTCCGCCTCGACCCCGACTCCGATTCCCTCTGGCGCGTCTCCCTCTTCCTCCCCGACGGCGGCGGATTCCCCTGCGCTAGCTTCCAGGGCCTCGTCCCCCACGCGCGCCTGGCCGCGATCGGCCCGAGGATCTACATAATCGGCCGGAATGCCGTCGCTCGCTACGACACCTGGACCGGGAGCGTCTCTTCTAGGTCGCCTATGACGTTCCCGAGGAAGAAATTCGCCGTCGCGGTGCATTCCGGCCGAATCTACGTGGCCGGCGGCGGAGGAAGGACCTTGGCGGTTGAGGAGTACGATCCGGATCGCGACGGGTGGAGCGTGGTGTCGCACGCGCCGAGGAGACGGTACGGATGCGTCGGCGCTTCGGTGGACGGCGTGTTCTACGTGATCGGAGGCCTCCGGATAGGGCCCTCGGTGGGGAGCGACCCGCCGCGCGCGGCCGGGGCGGAGGCGCACGTGTACGCGAGCTCGATGGACCTGTACGACGTGGAGGCGCGGGGGTGGCTGAGGAGCCGGGCGGTGCCCGGCGGGGGTTGCGTGGTGGCGGCCTGCGCCGCCGTGGGCCACGTGTACGTCCTGGCGAGCCACGCGCTCGAGCTGTCGTTCTGGAGCCTGGACGCGCGCCGGAAGAGCGGGGGCTTCGGGGAGTGGAGCCGGGCGAGGAGCCCGCCGCTCCCGACGCAGGTGCGGCTGGACTCGACGGTGAAGTTCAGCTGCGTGGGCGTGGGGGACAAGGTGGTGCTGGTGCAGGTGGCGGGGTGCATCGACGACCTGCTGCGGAGGAGCGGGAGGAGCGAGAGAGGGCTGAGGGAAGGGCTGGTGCTGGTGTACGACACGGCGGCGGGGGAGTGGAGCAGAGGGGCGGATCTGCCGGAGGTGATGGCACGCGCCACGTGCGCGTGCGTGGAATGCTAGGGAGGAGATACGTAACTCGGAGGCTAGGGGTGCGAATATAAAAAGGCTAAAACGTAGACTTGTAGAATTACTGCAGTAGCATCCCGTGAAGGCACCGAAGGCAGGGGGAATTGAAAAAGAAAGGAAATGGGGGGAGAGAAGGAGACAAGATTTATCTGTGAAAGACCGAAAGTGGGGAGGGCGCCAGGCGGGTGTCTAGGAAAACGAAACGCATCTTCACTCTCGTCGTTTTGCCCTTCTTTCTTAATTTTGATTTGATTAAGAATGTCTCTTAATTTGTAATTACTTATTTTCAATGTTGTTTGGGGAGCTGTTTCAAAAGCAATGGCTCTGCTGGGCTTCTTCGTTTCGTTCAGTTAGAAAATGTAATTTGGAAGAGCGTGAAAAAGAAAAGCAAAGCAAAATTAGAGAAAAGTGGAGATGCAGGGGATCGAACCCTGTACCTCTCGCATGCAAAGCGAGCGCTCTACCATTTGAGCTACATCCCCTTCGCTTGTCGATCCTCTTCTTTTTTATTTTTTTCTATTCAAAACTACGAAACGAGATCATACTCATCAGTCGATCTCTCGTCGATCCTTCACGGCATATTCATCACGGAACATACGAGAGTCGCGGAGAGAGCGAAAGATGTCGATTCAGGGCCCTTCCGTTCCGTCCTCCATCTCATTGAACCGTGGGTGGGGGGGTGTCGATCGAAGATGATCGGCCGAAGCAAAGTCGAAGGCGGGCGCTCGGGGTTTCAAACTTCGAGCGGAGCAGCCCACCGAAACATTCTTCCTTCCATCCGTCCTTTTTCGAAGAACTTTTTTTAGATCCGTCGACTCGTGATGAACGTTCGACCGTCCAATACCGCCGCCGTACGGACGAGGGGTTTACCGATTCATGACTAGCGCGAAGTGGGCTTTGCTGATTCGTGACCCTTTGTGGAGTTCTCGATGAGTGTAAATCGCCACGTTCGAATTAGACGGGGCTTGGGCCGAAACCCCACCCTCCCCCCCCAAAACCCAAATTAGGCCCAAATGCTCGTCGATCGAGATTTCTTTTCAATATGGGGGGGGGGGACTACAAGAATCTTGCTTTCGAAGGGTGAGATCCCCGCTTGGCAAAGCGACCACAAGTTGATCGAAGATTTGTAAGGATCATAAACAATGGATGGAATCAGATTCCGTTGACCATCAACCAATTGGGGATTTCGGAATTCAATTCGAACACTGGAAGCGGCGGAGTGTTCCGTGAACATTAAGCTAACAAGAAAGTTCCACGGTATTCCTTCTTTAGCAAGGGCTAAGTTGGAGGGAAGCTTAGGCCAACGTCCCCTTCCTTCTGACTCAACCGGATCTCTTTAGTTAATGAGCTTAATTTAGGGATTGGGTTTAGGTCCCTTCCTTCGGTTCAACCTTTCCCTCGGCCCTTTTCACGTGTTACGCGCTATGTAGCACTGATACGCCTATGTTGAGAATTTTTGGGCCTGCATGGTAACCATACTCATTCTGTGATTCTGATTTTGATCCTCAAAACTGATTCTGTTTCTGTATGAGTTTTAGAGAATCAGAACCCGTTTGATAACTGCACAAAATTTATATTTCAAAAAACTGTTTCTTTTCTTATTTTTTTCATTTAAATCAAATAACTATGTAGATAATTTGTAAAATGTCATCCTAAATTGAAGACTAATTTTCAATGCACATAAAATAATTTAAAATGTATTATTTTTTAGCATGTCACGAATGAAACATAAAATTTAATATATGATGTTTGAAGTTTGATAAAGCATGGACATGTTCCCATATTAAGGACTCGTTTTTCTTTAAATGTTGCATTGTCTAAATACATAGAAAGATGTTTGATACCCTCATCTTCTGTAATATATTTTGTAGGAGGGTGAAATCTATGAAATTTAGACCCAAATTTATGAAAATAAGGTCAAACTAGCATAATCTAAGCTTTTTCTATTTTTCGATTTTTTTTCTTATCTTTTAAAATTTTCTATTTTATTTTATTTTTATTAGGTAGAGTGAAAAGTGACGAGAAAACTAAAAGAGAAAAGTGAGAGATATGAGATTCATCCTATTTTGTTGTTTTCAAAAGTGATTCTTTTTTCAGAACCTGCTTTTTTTTTTTGCTTCTGGATTTTACTTTAAAACTGATTCTGATTCTCTAAAACTAATTCGAGGAACAAAATCAGAATCAGAATTATTTACATTGCCAAACAGCATTCTCATTTTTTACTATTCTGGGATGAGAATTAGAGAATCAGAATGGTTACCATGCTGACCATTTGCGTATCGGATACGTCGGCGTGTCAGAGCGTGTTCGCCTGGTCAACGCCTCGGACACGCGTGGGGGCAAGATAGGGAAAAAAAAAGGACCCAAATCTAACCTAATGTTATTTTTTCACCCTTGTGGGTCTTTTTTCGTCAAGTTTTATGGAGTATTTGAACTTTTGAAGTCTGGAGCATTGTGGTTTTGCTAGAAACAAAATTTGGACAATTTGTGAAGTATTTGAACTTTTTTTTTTTCTAGTTTTTTACTAACATTTTTCATCAAATGTGAAATAGCAATGACATTTAGACATATGTCTTATATTTATATGTGATATTTGGAGTTCATAAAAATGATAATTTAAATGTATATATAAAAATATATATTTAATATATAACGTATCACAATGTGTCGAAAATCTCTATTTTTTTGAGAAATCACGTATCGAAGTATCATGCCGTATCGTGTCTCGTATCGTACCGGTATTTACATAAGTTACGCGGTCTCCGTTAATGTTAGTCCCGGACGCTTTACTACCGTCGCATGAGGCGGAGGCCAACGCGGCACGCGAAATTTCTTTGCATGTCCAATCATATTCGTGCTCTCTTTTTTTTTTTCTTTTTCCCCCTCGAGGATAGGACGGTAATTAAAACTGAAATCTTTTATGAAACGATCATGGCACGACAGGAGACGGAATTTGACTTCTTCTTCTACTTATCTTCGCAGATGAGATGGAATTTTAACCTCACGCGTTTGGAAAATTTGTAATCATCAACGTCGATCGCTTTGTTGATTATCCCCCCGATTCCAGGATTGAGAATCTTCCTCTTGAAGCAATAAAACTTGAAAGAAAGTCAAACCCCCAATCACATTTGACTGGGATTCCTTTTCATTGGCGCCACCCTGGCATGGCATGGCCCACCACCACCCGATGTGGGACCCACGCGCCGGCGCCTCAATAATTGTGGACCGACACAAGCCAGAACAAAAAAAAAAAACAGTTGGCCCCGAAACGAAGACGACGGCACGCCAAAGACCAAAGCAAGGCAACCCATTCGATTCCTAAGAATCTCACGTGGGACTCGTCTAAATCGAAATTGTTTGAAAAAGCTTTTCGAAATTCAGCCCAGCCGCGCCAAGCAGTACGTTTCGAATGTCTCCGCCGATCTTTGCTTGTTCTTTATGACCTGTCGTGAATTCGATGTGGGGTGAATGCGCAAGAGTGACCCGATTCCCACTCTGCAACTCAAAATCAGATCGGGAATGGTCGGCTCCCAATCTGCGAAATCGGAACTGGCTTACCTAGTCCTGAAACTTGGACCAAACCGATTGGATAGGTTCGTCCCGGTTCTAGGGTCAATCTCGAAATCGACGGTTTCTCCTTATCGTTTTTTTTTTTCTTCATTTTCTCTGTTTCTTATAAGTGGGAGTTTCCCAACATTAAAAAAAAGGCATAATTTATTGATTAGGTTTTGTTTCATAATCATTTTTTTTTTGAAGAAATCTTAGTCGGGCCGGTCCGGTTTCTTATGTGAAGTCGGGTACTGGAGTCTGGAAGTCTGGACTCTGGACCAGGATCCCCATGAATAACTCAAAACCGGTCGGATTCGGTTCTCAGATTGGATACGACATCGTTAGGTGAATTTGGTTGGAAATGAAAGTCTGAATTATATTCAAAAACTTTATTTTTTTTAAAAAGGGTCAATTGGCGAACTTGATTGGCTACGGCATGGTGGAAAATCTATAAAATGGCAATCCAAAGGCCAAAAGGTTGAAAAACGATTCGATTTGGCCTTTTCCCTCTTTATAGTTATCTTTAGAACGCAAGACTCCGAAGAGATTTCATTTCCGAACCGAGGATCAATGGCGACGCCGGGAGGAATTCGTGAAGTCGAGGGGAAGGAGAACAGCCTCGAGATCGATGGCCTCGCTCGTTTTGCCGTCGAGGAGCACAACAAGAAGGAGGTACTCGGATTCTCTCTTTTCCATGTTTTCCTTTTTCAATTTGATTCGACTTGATGGGTGATTGGAATCTGATGGGATTTTCATGGTTTTGATGGGTTTGTTTTTGGCTGAAATGGGTTGTCGTGGTTGCCCTAATTGTAAGTGATGCTGATGTAAACTAGGAAATTTGGGATGCGGGTGTAGTGAATTTGAGGATCTCTGCTCGAAATTGATGCTAATCACGTTAGGTCGAAGCAGATGATCGCAGTGTCGAGGGCGGTCTGCGTGAGTTTGCAAGGATTTGTCGGGCGGAAGTTTCACTTACCATTTCATCAGGATAAAAGAAATCTAAGTAGATGATCGATCAATTTATTGGATTGGGACTTGAGACTTTTAAAGGGGGGAAATTACTTTTTGATAGGCAGTTTCTTAGACATGAAAGCGCGAGCTTGAAGTAGCATAAAGTCATGTTTGTTCCCATTTTGTTTTTGTTTCAAATGTTTTTCAATGGTGTGCTGATGGTGTGAAATCTGTTGTTGGGGAACCAGAATGCGATGCTGCAGTTTGTGAAGGTTGTTAATGCGAAACAGCAAGTAGTTGCGGGTACTGTGTACTACATCACCGTTGAAGCAACCGATGGGGGTGTCAAGAAAGTATACGAAGCTAAGGTCTGGGTGAAGCCGTGGATGAATTTCAAAGAGGTCCAGGAATTTAAGCTCGTCGGAGACGCCCCTGGCGAAGCTAGTGCTTAGCTTCATGGTAATCATTTCTAGTAATAGAATATCTGTGCTTAATGTTGATTAGCATGTAGGGATTAGTCTTCTTTCATTTCCATCTTTTTGTGGCAGTCGCCCTTGATCTCACCTAAGATACACTCTCATGTCTGAAAGATGGGTTGTATGCAGTTCCCAACTTCGAAAGTTACTCCTCATCGGATCATTTTCATCCTAAGTCTAATTTCTTAGGACCGAATAACAGTGATAACTTGAACACTAAATAACATCATGCGGGTGACAAACTTTGTCTGATATGATTGTTTGTACATGTGTTTGAGTTCTCACTCAAACACTTGTTTGTCATGTGGGTACTTTGTTCAGTTCATTCTGTAGTCTTGGGGCTCAGGGCTTGTCAGTTTGTTTTTTCACACTTGAAAGATCAATTGCACTCAGTGTCTAAGACAAGCGGACACTCGCTTCCTGCATTGTTGATAGATTATTGCCCTATCAGTTGAATGTTTGAATCTAGATGGTATTGTTCTCCATATAACTCTGAATATTTGATTGTCATGCTTAGTAGGAGAATCGAGCTTCTTGATTTGTCTATTTTTTCTTTTGCTTATTTGATTGTACCTTAACTAGCTCTGTAGGTTTTTTGTTTTGTTGTTGCATGATTCAAGGAAATTGTATCCAAATATTTGTCGGATAGAGCAATTATATCCGAATTCATGTTAGGATCACACTTGCCCGACTCCGTGTCGTGATTTAGGGAACCAAGTTTGTTTAGCAGCAGTATTGCCGTGCGGTACGGTCGTAAACATTGACCTAAATTGATTTAGCCTCACCAATTCTCTTTCTTTCAGATTCAGGGTGACTGAAGATATATATAGGCCTGCTTGCGGTTTTCTAGGAGGAACCAAAGTGAAAGGCACATAATAAAGTTGAAGGTGTTTCCGCTTTAGGAAAAGAAACGACTTTTTTTTTTTCCTGAATTTGCTTGTAAGGACATAAGAATGTTGCTACCAGTGTACCCATCTTTATGTCAAGTGTAGATCTTGAGACATGATTTGTTTTCTGTACATCTGCTTTAGTTCTTACAATTCAGTTTGGTTCTTTGACCATGTGTAATGTAAAGATAAAGTTAGTTTCCTCTTAGTTCCTGTTCAGAGTTCTCTCCGTAAAGGTTGGAGGATCTGATGTTGTCCAGTTTAGCTAACTATGAAAGAACCAGGGGATCTAACTTTATACAAGCTACCTCTAGCACGCAGAAGATGGACTCTGATTTCCTTCCTGATACCCAGAACTGTTTCGGCGAAAAAAATAAGAACAATCGAGACTTATAATGAAAAAATCTATCTTTTGTACATTTTCTGCTAATATGTACACACCAGCGAAGGGAAAGCACAACTCCTGACGAGACCTGTTCAAACCGCTCGACGAGTGAGCGTAAACCACAAACCTTACAGACCTTCATAGTTATTTTGCTTATCCACAAGTACGTACCTGGAAGACTTGAATGAGCCAAAAGTCACGCGCCTGCTTTGGAGACATTTGCTGAAGACGACCTATGCTTCTTAATCGCTTCTATCGTGGCGCTTGCGACCAAGGCGCTTACTTTGCCTGCTGCAAAGCTGTAGGCTTTGCGGAAGATCGTCTTGACCACTTCAACTGCCAACATGCAATAGAGGAAGATGGCGATTGTGATGACGTATATCAAGAGCAAGGAGAGACCGTTTGGGGACAGGGTCACGGAAAGAGTCATGTAGGTGACGACCATGGAGAGCAGAGCCACGGGCAGCAGAACCTGGACGTAGGATGGATTCCTGAAGAAGAATATGAGGAAAATGGAGGAGAAGAACCCGGAAGTGTTGAAGGACATAAAGAGATAGTAAGCGGCCACGGGGCATAGACTCGTCGAGCTAAAGAAGGAATGCTGGGACGTGCATCGCTTCATGTCGTCGCCCCAAATGCTCTGTGGAGGAGACAGTCCTGCTTGGTATGTGATGGTTGCTATTAAACTCGCCACGACCAGCACCATCTCCTCCACTTCCGACCACATGCTGCTGCTGCTGCTCGAGTCATCCTCAGTAGATTGGCTCGGCTGCTGCATCGAGTCCGCTTTTGTCGCTGCCTTCTTGCCTCTATTTGCTTGAGGCTTGGCATCGGGTTGTTCATCGAGTTGATCACCTGAAACAACATCGATGGTGTCTTTGCCCACCATGTTTTGCTTCTTCAAAAAGTCTAGGATCTGCCATTTTTTCCCCATATCAAATAAACAGGTAGAACGAGAAAATTGGGAGGCTAGATGAAGAAATGTTATCTCACAGCATTTCGATTTTTTTTTTTTTTAATGTCAGGTATGCTTGAGAACGAGATCGGAGTCAATTAGATAGCTCCAACTTGAAACCGGGCATTTCACGTAGATTTTCGAGCAACCAATTCTTCGTAAACGACTATGCTCTTGAACTATGTTCACAATCTCTACATGTCAACAGGGACAAGATCCAATGTCCTAATGGTTTCATTCTTCTCTCTTCAGATCTCCATCCTTAGTAGAAAAGATTCTCTTACAAGAAAAAAAAAAATAGATGATGTCGCGGGGAATCGGTGAGATTCTATGATCCTATGACCGTTACTACATCGGTTTGAATAATTCCTACCTCGACGATGAAAGTTACAAGGACATGCTTACTGCCACGAGATTCAATCTCATGTTTTTGTTCACGAGACTGTCGATGGAACCCGGGGGACGAAACATGGATCCGAACCGGATATTTGTAAGAGATGCAGGGCATGTGGTGGATTGAGAATGGGCAGGCAAGTCTCTGTCAGCTGATAGAGACCTGTCTTGCAACCATCCATAGATGAGTTGGTGTGAGTTCTGAATAGCTGTTGACGTCCATGTGTGGACCATGTCGGAGGGGACCATGATCACGGCAAGTCGAGTTACTTGTTGACGGCTCATGCCTGTTGAATGGATTTGGAGTCTTGTTTGTAGATTGGTAGTTGTGGAAGAATCCGGTTGTTCAGGTCCACAACCAATCAGCTCAGGCATATCCGAAGGACGCCACGACCTTCTAGCAGTTTTTTTTTTTTCTTTTTCTCTTTTCCCTCTCGAGAATTGTAGATTTCCGAGGACGCACAAACCGATCATTTCGACGCTTGAAACAGGACACTCGGCTATACTTGGCCCCATAGCGGCGATCAAATCAGTGTCGGACTAGGACAGGTTGCAATTCGGAAAGGATTAGTCACACAGCTTGGGGAGGGGGACACCGAGCTATTAACCGACTTGGCAAACCGATGAGCCGGGATTGTCTCACGTGACTCATCTCGAACGACATGACCTCTTCTTTTCTTTTCTTGTTTGGAGGAATTCGCAAAAACAGCAATGAAGTCATGGACTTGATGGGAAAGAGAAATCCTTCTGATAGATGATTCTTGATCATCCATATGTTTCGAAATCGATCCAGCTCATGTTCCGTCCCGACTTTTTAACCATTTTCTTCTTGCTCTAATTTGCCCTAATTGTTATCTAGTTCCTGCAATCTGTGCAGAGACCAGTTACTGTAGATTGAGCTGATGTAATGACACCCACGGACCATATCCATCTGGGTTACTATTTTTCAGACTCTTTTTAGTGTTTACGACCATTTTTGCCTCTCAAAGTAACCTTGCCATCTTGTTCTACATGCTTCACTCAAAGAAGAATACTCACAGGACTTGACAAGGACTAGAGAAACATTTTGGGAGATTCTCGCTTCACCTACTTGTTTTCCTTCCTCCAGTAGAAATGAAGTTGTCAGGCTATCGACCAGCCACTTTGCTGCATCTAAGCAGAGCAATTCTTTGTGAACTACACTTAAAAAGGCTGGAACATACCTGGAGCTGTTTCGAAGCCACGGCCAGCTGTGAGATTGTGTTCCCATCGTCATCCTCGGCGATCACCAGTTCGTCTGCATCTCCACCTTCACCGACCTTCTCCACCAACTTCTTGAGCGCGTCGAACTGACTGTTCTTCACGGCCAGGTGAAGCGCGGTCTCGCCGCAAGCAGTGCGTTCCTTGAGGGCCTGAGGACACTGGGAGAGCAACTCCTCAATTACCTTGACCCTACCCTTGATGGCCGCATAGTGGAGCGGCGTCCGGCCGCCTTTGTCTTTGATCACGCAAAGATCGGGGCCTAGCATTAGAAGCTCCCTTGTGACTTCCAAATTCCCCGTGGCCGACGCAATGTGTAACGGCGTGAAGCCATCGTGGTTCAATTCCCTCGCGAAACCGGGCTTCCTGCTGACAATCTCCTTCACCAGTTCGCTCTTCCAAGCGAGTGCAGCCACATGGAGAGGAGTCTCTGCCGTGGGTCCCAGCACGGCTTTTTCCATTATCAGCGGATCTTCGGCTAACAAAGCGCCGAGAGAGGTGACGTCTTCGTACTGGATAACTTTGGAGAGCCTAGGATCCATAGGAATTCGTCCTGAAGGATAAGAGCCTTGCGCTTCTTTGGTTTGCTTGTGGTGTTTCTTGATGATTAGTTTTAGAAGCTTGGTTGGTCGCATTTATGCACAAAGCAAAGATGGGACTCCGCAGTCACCCAAGCAAGCACCATGGTCTCGGTCCTTCCAGACAATGGACATTGGATGATTGGTCGAAAAGTTACTCAAACCAGAGGATCAAACTTCCAGACTGTTAGGTACCAGCACACACTACATTGGTTTAGGCTTTAAAAGCTCACACCTGTCAATCCAACCAAAGAATTCACATTGCCCCAGGAATAAAATGAAAAATACAAGGTCGTATCCCGCCATGGCGGACATCGCCTTTGGTGAACGGTGTGGTCACCCTTGATCCATTGGATTAAACACACCATTTTTCCTGACACAGGAGTACAAGACAAGATGGCTAACAAATATATAATGGTATGCGCTCATGCATTGAAATAAAGTACATTTCAAACTAAAAAAGGCATTAACAGTGACAATGATCAGCTGAGCGATGATAACACCAAGTGACAACCATCAAAAGCTTCTGTACAAGTATACAATCTGACCCGTTAAACTATGAACTTCCTAAAGGAGCTTGAATATAGTCAGTAACGACCCTGTCTAGACATTGTTTCCTAAGTTTAGCAGGTGAGCTGTCTAAGCCTCTGTTCAAAAACATCTAATGATTTTTGCATCGACTCTGAGGATTTGCTGACCTAGCCTTCATCATCATAATCTTCATCAAACTCATCCATCCTTCTATTCATGTTTGCGAGCTGAATGGGATCGATAGCCATCTTCTCAACTTCGGAAAGGGACCACCCAGGATATTCCTCATGCTTCAATCCAGTGTTAGGAGCTGCTGATGAACTGGCCGGACCCGAAGCTAATATGGATTTTGAGTCCCCATTTTCATCTAAATCTACATTCAGGTCAAAGTTCCGAACAGGCAATTCTGCAGATCTAGGAGTAGGAATGCTCTCTTTTGATTCAATGCTCTCTTTTGATTCATTGAGATGGTCACCATTTTCGGTCCCTTCAAGATCCTGATTCAAATTATCCCGCTGTGGAACATCTCCATCGACTTCGAACTTCTCATTCTGCGCAGTTGCATCCCCCTCTGAGGCTCGACCACCTCGCCCACGACCCCTACCTCTGCCCCTACCCCTCCCTCTCCCAGCACTGCCTGTGTGACCAGTATCATTCTGAAATTGAAATGGAACAGAGAAGGAACATTTAAATTTGTCAGTAAATCTGGATTCAGTTTAATAAGGCTGAACGAGCTTCAGAGACTGGATAACAATCATCTTGAGTTGCAAGAATATTTTGCTATGCTCTTATTCTTCAACACTAAGTTACAGAAGCATTTTACTGACAAACAAAGCTGCAGCAAGTTACTCATTGGACACTGATAATACTATTAAGTTCGCAAAGCAGCAAAAATGCCTGTTTACTAAAAGGCTTTGTTTTGAAAGGGTGGGCAACCTTTTAATTTTACCTCACTCTTACTCTCACAAATTTCCAAATTTTACTCAACTTTCCACCAACATTCCCATCCCCTCCACTCTCTCTACCTTCCAAACATAGCATAAAAGATAAGTGATCGAAAAACACCAAGCATTCATCCACAGATATGAGACACAGTGTAGCCAATGCACCGAACAATCAAGATGACATGATAAGGCAAGCCATCAAGGGAAACGAATGATGATGATATCCATAATCATGGTAAACATTACCATGCGGCTCCTCTTTGATTCATCATCAGTGTCATTTTCCCCATCATCAACCATTTTCCTGATAATCAAATACATAATGAGAAATCAATATCCATATTCCCTCACTGAAATGATAAACCTGTAAATTCACATTTACCTAACCTTCTTTTAGCAGCAGACCGATCATCTCCAGCAGTGTCAGAACCACCTAAATCAGGAACCTTGCTCACAATTTCCCTCAAGAAATCAAATACGTTAAAGGTTTGAACACACTGCTTCCTGCGGTAAAGGAGCACAGTTATTCACCTCAAAACAACTATTCTAAGGAAGAAATAGAGGACAGAGAGAGCATTAAACTCTGCCATATTCTCTTTCAAGGGAAAAAGAAGGGAGGAGGAAGATAGAGAAAAATGCTCCCCAATCAAGAGTCCCATACATACAATTTTGCACGCTTGAAGGGGGCAAAGGAAGAGAAAATCAAGCAGTGGGGCAATTCTCCCCAGCACAACAAGGGAATCTTGACTGGGAAGGGAAGCAAGAGAAAAAAAAAAAACAGAGAGAGAGAGAGAGAGAGAGAGAGAGAGAAAGGGGGAAGACAAAATACTGTAAGTCTGCTTACAGATGCAAGGAGTTCAGTGTCTTAGCTCCCCTCTTCAAGGTTATATCATATGTCCGATCACAAAGGTCTTGCAGGAACAGTTCCAATGCCTTAGCTGGAGATTATGATAGAAGACCATGAGCATTGATTTATCAAAGTGAGATTTTCTTGCTGACATAAATGAGATGAACTGCAAAAGCAAGTATCCAGGCCGCTGCTTTCATATTATGAAATTCGACCAAAATGCAGATGATGCGCACTTACAAACAAGAAGAGGCACAGCCATAGCAATCTTCCCAACATCCTCATCAGCTTGCATAATTTTCTTGATCCGGGCCTATAAAAGGAATTGTTGTCAGTTACACAAAGTTACTCCGTAAACAGTAGACTGGATGGGGGACATCAGAGAATTCACGGCCAGGTACGTGAACCTGAAGCCCAAACATCAAGACATCGGGCGATAAACCAGGACAGTTTTAGCACGGCCATCACAATGACGTCAGACAAATTAAAAATCATCCATCTGTATTATAAGCGGACATCAAGTTGCCTACTCCTGTTTCCGAAGAAAACACTGCATCCACTTGTTGTTTGAACCTAAAGCGAGCTCGACACTTCTGTCATAAGAATTTCAGCACTCAACCATTAAGCCTTAACAATTAAACATTTGCTCTCCGCAAAACTTAAACAAGCTTGACAAATCTGCGTCTGCAAGCTGAAGTGCGTCATCGGCTTATTTTCCGTCTAAAACTTCACCTGAATTTTTTTGAAGGACTGCCCTTCGGCGCTAACATCAACCATCCATTCTTACTCGTGATTTGTGCAAGCACTTAATTCTTATTGAATAAAGTAGTTTCATAAAATCAGCTAATTCTGCATACAGTTTCACTTCTTTTCATTTTTAGAATGCCAAAAAAAAAATTGATATGGAGCTCATCTAATTGCTTCTCCAACGGCAAGAACAAGAACAAGAAAAGGGGAAAAAATCCAAGCTTCTTAATGAGAATGGACAAACAATTCCAACTATTAAAGCCTCTTTCAGTTATACAATGCTCACAGAATAGACAATGGCTTCTCCAACTAGCAGTAATTTATCTAAAGAGACCATAAGCTGAGTACAAGCACAACTTTCAAACTGTGAAACACTTTTTTATGGAAGTAATAATAGATTTGCATCATAGAAAATGCAAGTAAGCACAGTGTGATTTTTACTATAGGCTATCAATTTGAATTTCACACATTCCATAGTTAGTAGTTCGCCATTTGTCCTATAATGGCTCATGTAGTTTTTGTGCACAAGAGGCAACTGCTATCACTATGTGAGTTCCTGGATTTATTTAACCCACGTTCCAAAGAGAAACAAAACATCCTCGTTTTTACTGGATAAGGAAACAAGAAACTAGCTATTACTTCTAAAGCTTATTGCTCTTTCTTCAGTTTCACTAGCACGTCACAGAAAATGAGCAACCAGATATCCAAAAGGAGATTCTTCCTCAGCAAACCATCCTCCCAAGAGAAAAAGAAATCTATCAATTCAGATGTCTGCCTAATTCTAATTAGATACTATCTTAATATCCTACAAAGATTATTATAGGCTTATCCAACCCACTCTCCGACTTCTATGGATATAACCACCCCTCAACCCAAAACCAAAAAGGGAAAACAAATGCCCCAACTGTTTTTCAAGTTTAAAGCTCCAAGAAATGCAGTACTCCAAATGCTTCCACCCCAGTGTTATGTCATATTATACAATGGACTTTTAAAACTGAGATTCGCTCGGCAAAATACCCCACCCATGCAAGCTAGTCCTGAGATACAGAAATTTCTAAAATCCAAAACTCAACAAGATATATCACTTCCAATGAACCGCATAGGCATGAAAAGACAGTCACTTTGGCATGTGTTCCACTGTGCAAACGCGAAACTGGTAAAAGTAACCAGTGCATAGTATTGCTGGAACACGCAATTCTCCACCTGCTCAAAAATCGAGGTCGTGCATATCAAATGCACACGGCATGGATACGAGAATTCGAAATTACGACAGATAACCCAGTACTATGATCAGAAGCATGTCCCAACTGAATACGAACACTGCTTGCGTAACTGGCGCCGAAATATCTAATTCATGTCAACTATTAGCCGTCGCAAAACGCACCATTGCAGCTAATTCGCAATCACAACCTCTCTACCACCGAATTCACGATCACTTAGATACGGAAAAACCCACGCATAAATCACAGTTCGGAACTTCGGAGCACAAACCCACGCCCGGGAGATGAGAAAAAAAAGACATGTAAACGCGCCCCATGCACGACGCGTTCAGCTCGGCTTAAAAATAAATAGAAAAACCTAAAAAAAAAACACGCACGCACGCACGCACGACCGACAATAACAGAGTCACATGGCCATAAACTAGCATCTGCTTACCGCCGGGAAGCGAGTGTCGAGCTTCTTCCTCATGTCAACAGACGATCACCCGCGGAGGAGGCAAAAACCCTAAAAAAAAAAAAAAAAAAAAAAAAACCCGAGGGTACAAGCGGCGAGCTCTCCGCTCTTGCCCTAGCAGTCCCTGCCTCTGCTCGCGCTGAGGGAGAGATAGAGATAGAGAGAGAAACAGAGCCTTTCTCCGAACAAGGACAAGTCCAGGAACAGCGAAGCGATGGGTTCTGCAGAGAACGAAACGGAGAGAAGAAGAAGAAGCAGCAGCAGCAGCAGACGACCTCACTTTCCTCTTTAAAAAGAGGGGAGGAAGAAGGGGAGAAAAAAAAAAAAAAAACCGCCTCCAAAATTCCCTCGCTTTTTTTCTATTTACATAGCTCCTTAAAATTTTCGCGGATTTTATTTATTAACTTAATTTTTTTCTTAAACCCCGGGATGGGGATTAAGTCGGGCTCGAATCACCGGTTGCCACGTCATCTCGTTCTGGCTTCGCTTGACCGTTTTGCCCCGGGTTTTTTTGTGTGTGGTGCCGCGGTCATCTCTCGACGTTAACTCACGGCGACGGGTAAAAAAAAAAAAACGTTTTTCACAATCGAAAGAATAAAGTATGCCAAGACCAGAAGGTCACCTGAAAAGTTTTCCTGACTGACGGTGGGCCCCCCGAATTTTATGCTTTTCATGTAAATTTTTTTTTTTCAACCTCACAAGAAGTTTATTGAATTTTGGGGAACTTTTCAAATAAATACATAAAGTATCCTTATTTTCTCACATAAAGACCTAAAGTGGCTTTGATTATTTTAAATAAAGACTAACCTCTCTGGCGGGTTTAATATTCTTACCGGTCAAAAGATAATTTCATCCAAACATAATTTTATTTAAATTGGATTAAAAATAAAAATAAAAAGCTAAGAGTTTTCTTTTTTTTTTAAAGGAAAAAATGCAAGCGGGGGTTCGCCTGTATTTTTTGTGCTTTACCTATTTTTTTTAGTTGTCTTTTGTGAATTTTATTTGGATTTTTAACCTAATTTAATTAGGACGCCACGTAGGAGAGATAAATCATTAAAAAATCAAGTCGGCGTTTTTCATTAATCAAATTATACAAAATTACCGGAGCCTTGCGAACCCTAGCCAAGGCCGCCTTTACATGTAGCCAGAGGGCCGCCTAACTGAGGCCAGCCCTTGCCTATGGTTTTTCAAGGGCGGCCCACTTCGGGCATCGCCAACTGCCGATCCTCGTGAAAATAAAATAAAAAATAATTAAAAATGTAAAAGAAAAAATGCTATTGATCAGCTGGTGAGGCTAGACTGTCTTTTTAAACTCATATGGCCACTTCATACCCTTATTTGAAAAAATAATGGCAATCAAGCTCTTATTTGAATTTTCCTTAAACTTTTTTAGCCGAATAGTTAATTAAATTGATACATACGTTCATTAGAAGCCCTAAAACTTGTCACGAAAATACAATTGAATCCCAAAATTTGTAAAAAGTGCAATCAAGTCATAAAACTTGGTAAATTGGTAAAAAATCAAGTTATTTCATTAACACCATCAATTTTATTAACGTAAAATGTTGACGTTCAATTTTAAAATTAACTTTTTATCCTATGTGGCATTTTTTGTTACTTTTTTATTCATAGTTTATTTATATTATGCTTAGAAATAATAAGAAAATATCAAATTCGACTTTAAAAAGCAAAATTGAAAAAAAATTGACAAAGTGTCACGCCTCGACTCTCGAGCCCGCGACATCCCTTGCCAAATCGCCAGGAGGTTATAAAGATAGCATCCCAGGCACACTATCGACATTAACTTTCTTACGCATGCAGAAATGTTTTAACTCAATTCAACATGGGATAGAGGAGTAGGTGGTCACAACAGTCATTCACAAAAGATAATTACAAAATATTAATCCTAAGCATATGGGTTTTAACCCTACTGAGCTACAGTTGACATAAATAACCACACACTTTGAGGGCTCACTAAGACCCTAAAATGTTTCTCGATCGGGTAAGGTTAATTTCTCATCTACTCCAAAAGACTAATCCAGAAGCCAATCCTTGGTGTCCACGAGGCTTCATCACCTGTGACTTGAAAATGTTATCCCATGACGGGGTGAGTATAAATTTCAATGAATCAAGCCTAAGCTCGGTTAGGAAACTGATTCGCCCAAGGCATCATAACAGAAGGCTTACAAGATCACATAGGCACGTATAACAGCCAATCACAATCACAATATGATAATTATCCACATGCACACCTACCAGCCTTCAGCCACACATAATGCAATGTTTGACTCTACTCAGCAGTCATGTCAGTCCATCACTCAATACAGCATCACACCCACAATTAAGCACATGACATCATACAAGTCCATTTATTAACGATGATCGTGCCAATAGCACATGAAATGATCTACGCGATTGGCGTGATTCGACTCTTACAAATAACGCGATCCAGCACATTAGTGCGATCCAGCTTTCTCCGGCAGAATCGGGCTGCGTTCCTTTATCTCGGCAACAGCTATTACAAGCGGTGCATCAAGTGCACCCGTTGCACGGCACAGCGGTAGGCATCCCTATATGGGCGTCGGTCCATCACAAGCTGTGACCGGCATCCGACCAACCCTGAATCCGTACTAGTTGGCATTGGATCAGAATTGTCGTGCTTCTGGCAAGTCATGTGGTTCTAAACGATTGGTACAATATGAACTTGCTAGGAAAAGCATTGTCGTTCCCTTATATGACCATATAATATACATCCAACAATCAACCCATTTCATTATCTTTGGTTAAGGCCGGATGTTCGCACAGGTATGTAAAAGACTCGGCCCAATGCCATTTTCATGCCAAAGCATGTCTTTTGATTTTACACCCGGTCATGTGCATATGCAGACTATTCACTAGTCACCACAATCACAAATGAGGTGACTAACCTCTAAATGAACGCTCAATCAATTAGTGGACATTTTAGACAGTCAATCAGACATTTCAGCGAGACGACCAAATCAATAAGGTCATAAACTCAATCACGAGCAATCAAATCCGATTAAGCAACATCAAGCTCAATTCGTGCAATGTTAGTTATTAATGGATTCAATTTAAAAATTCGATTGCTCACTCGTCTCTAACATGTCGCTCGCTCGCGATCGAACCACAATTAATCAATCAATCAATTCAGTCTACACCAATTAGCCACATACGATCTAAACTAATCCGACTAACTTAATTGATCGCGGCCATTTAACCTAAACCCGGTTTATACCTAAACCGACCACGATTGCGTACTTAACCTCCATATTCGACTAATCCTAGACGTAATTAGCGCACTGACCAAATATAAGGGTTAACTCATATCTAAACAAGCTCGGGCGGTCTCAACAGCGATGGCACGGGCTGCGGCAGCGGTTCTCGACGTACACACAGCTTAACCAGCGGCGACTCGACCCAACAGTGGCTAGGGATGCGGCTGGAGGTTCGACAAGGTCACCGGAATAGGTGGTCGGCGGCGGAACTCCGACGAGCGGCGGCCGGCGGCTGAAAACAGAATCGATCAGTCAAGGAAAACAAGGAAACCGGGCTGTTCTTGGGTGGTTCTCGGCCTCAAGGGTCGAGACAAGGCCGGCCAAGGTTCGGGGACTCCTAGGGGTCGAGGGGAGTCGATCGGGGACCGGTGATGGGCGGCGGAGGGCGATTGATAGTGGTGAAATAGCGACGGACAGAACCGGTGAAAACGGGGGATCTCGCGCGACAGAATAGGGGAGGGACTCCGGAGCTGATTTCGAACTTCACGCGTGACGGCGATCTACCACAAGCTCAGGGGAACGAGAGAGGGGTTCAAGGAGGTCGTCAGAGGCGGAGGTGAGCGATGGGATTTGGGCCGAAACAGAGTCGAACCGCGCCAAACCCAAAAACAGATCACAGCGGGGTCCGGGGTTGTTTACAGCGGCTCCGACTCACGACTGGCGATGAGGTGGTGTCGGGAAGGTCGAGAGGGAGGTGAAGGACGACAGTGAGGTGATGAGAGGCGGTGACAACGTCGCACGAGGCCGGATGAGGTGTTGGAGTTCTTGGGTTAGGGAGCTCGAAAATAGAGCATGGCTTCCGCTGCGATTTTCGCGACCTTCCAGCGGCTGACGACGGTGCTGGAGGGGTTGGTCATTGGTGGTGACGACGAGAAACGGCTGAAGGTGGTGATGGCCGGAGATGTGGTGGTGGTCAGCCAAAAACAACCCAAAAGGAGGAGGAATGGATGAGGTTCGTCTTAGGGGGGCTGTTCACAAGAGAAAGAGAACAGAGAGAGAAGAGAGGGAAGAGAGAGAGAGGGAAGTGGCTGATGGGAAGTGACTGGGTGGGGCCCACAATGAAGACTTTGAACATTTTTGTCTCTTATGCATTATTGAGGGGCAATTTGGTCATTTGATAAATCGGGACTGAAATAAAATTTCGGTATACTGGACGAAGGGTATTTTTGGTAATTTCACAAGCTAGGCTCGTTCGAAATTAGGCTCGGGTCGTGAGAATTGAAACCCTAATTCGCGGCGGCTAAGATTCAAAACCTAATCTAAATCGACTGAAACTTCAGAATTCGTCCAATTATCGTCTCTTCCGTCCTTACGATCCAAAATATTTTACAGAATGAATTTCAATATTAATCAATTTTATTGAATTCAGGCACTTTACAGAAGCTGAATTTCCTGGGCGTCACACAAAGCCTGCGCGCTGCCGCTGCCACTGCCACTGCCCATCACTGGAGGGGCTACTGTCCACCGGCCCTAGGCGAGGGTGGCCAGCCCTCGCCAGGCCAGGGTGATGCCTCTCTAAGCTTGGGCGAGGGCGCCTTGATCTAGGTGAGTCCCACTTGCCTTCTTCGCTTCCACCTTCATTACACGATTTAGAGAGAGCATAAATTGAGTCGATCGAGTCGAAACAATAATTGTATCATTCATCATATGTATAAGGAAAGCGAGCTGGAGACTGGAGAGGAAAAAGAATCATAATAGGAAGCTGTTGAGCATGAAGCGAAGAGGTGATATCGTGCGAAGGCAATAGATCCATCAAGACGAGCAGACATGCCGCCATGGCTATCATCACCCACTTTCTCCTATACCTCTTCTTAATACTCATCGGCCTCCTTGGGTGAGGCCTCGTCAGCCCTAGGCCCCTAGGCTTGCTTAGGGCCAGCGATCGCTAGTTACCCTCACTTAAGGCCAGCAGTCGGCAGCCCTTCTGGCTTTGGGTGACGGAGTGGCGCCTCAAGCTCTGCTTTTTCGATTTTATTTTTTAAAATAAAATGTAGACTTTGTTATTTTTAATATATTTTACAAAAATCCTAAATAAATAATAATATTAAATGTCACGTAGGGTAGAGAAATTAATTTAAAAATGCCACCTCAGCATTTTTATTCATCAAATTGACAGTGTTAACGGAATGACTTGATTTTATTAATTTGACAAGTTTCAAGTGTTGATTGCACTTTTTGCAAGTTTTTTACGAGTCAATTACACTTTCATGATAAATTTTAGAATTCTTAATCAGCACGTCTAATAAACGAATAAATATATACACACACGTACACACATCCCATCCGCATCAAGCATTGATTCCTCGTATGTTTTTGGCAGTGGACACGGATTTTAGGACGTGTCCATCGCGACGCATACTCTTAGGGTTTTGACTTCCCAACATCATAAAAGCATTTCCTAGCGCGTGTAATAAATTGGCAAAAATGTCATGTGATCATTTGTTTTTGTACGAGATGTCATCATGTTATGATTAATTAAAAAAAAATCATTGTGTCGCTTGATATAATACTGAACTATCATTGCCACGCCTTAAAGAAAGCATAATTTAGCCGGATAATAATTCGCGATACATTAATTACATCGGCCTCTGTACGTTTATTATTGCATCAATCGAAATGGCATTACGCTAAGTTTTGTTTCGATGTCCTTTACGAAAAGAAAAACTTCCCATTTTTTTTAAATATTATATATATATATATATATACACTAGAAGTTGTAAAATCTTGTCACGAAAGTGCATTTGAGTTTTAAAACTTACAAAAAAAAATGTAATCAAATCTTAAAATTCGTCAAATTGATGGGATCGAGTCGTTCCGTTAACTCCGTCCCAACATGACTAACGAAAAATGCCGACGTGACTTTATTTGCAAAAGAGAAATTAGACTTCCCACTTTTTTAATTGATTAAAGTGCATAATTCACAACGTGGTAGGAGTCGGTCAATTCTCAAAATTAAAGTTTGCATGTGGCCTAGCTTGGGCTAGTGACTCTGCCTTACGGCTCCGTTTCACAAAATACCTCTTTTGCCAATCTATAATTTTCGGATTTTTTTTTTCATTTTTGATTTGTTTATTTATATATTTTTTTTTTGGGCTAGTGACTCTGCCTTTCCTTCGTTTAAGGTGACATTGTCTTACTTGGCAAGTACGGACAAAGTTTTGTCTTTCGCAGCAATAACGTTTGACTCTGCAATTTTCAATGCACAATGGGTTTGGATAAACTCATCCACGGTCTTATGAAAATGTTGTGGGAAGGGTTAGCAACATAAATATTCCGTGGTGTTTAAAACTATAAAAAGAAATTTCGTTTTTGGTTTAGAATACTTCCGAAATGTAATTGCGAAATAGAGTTGTAGCCTCGGCTTAGGCGTGGCGGCGGCGGCACGGCGACCTCAATAGTTGGTTTGCTTCCTTTTTTCTTTAATTTGTATCATTGGTCAATCCGGTGAACATATATTGAGGGGAGTCTATACTAATGTTTGCATCGTTATTTCAACATCGGTGGATTGAGTGGAATAGAAAAAAAAAATGCATCATCAGGGACGTAGCTGAATAACAACCTAAGGATAATATCGAACAAACTAATGGTAGTTTGGAGATAGCGAATGTCGCGATTTCTTAAATGTCTATGACGACTTTAAATTGTTGAAAATGGCACCTTTTGTAATTTTTTTGTTAAATTTTCTATTGTAGTTTAATTCGAACAACATAAGATATTTTTTTCTTAACTATAAATGTCGATGTTAATTATATTTAATTTGAATTCAAATATTATCAAAAACTAAAATGTGTCTGTCTTAAGGTTTTTTTTTTTAGCAAGAATTTTTAATAATTATATATTCTCCATGCTAAATTGGACTAAAAATCCATATGCAGTAGAGAATCAAAAGTAAAATGCTTGAGGTGTATTGGTCTATTTGGACATAATTACCCGACCGGTCCTAAATTTACTGTATGGGCAGCAATTCAGCCTTGAACTTTTGAGTTTGGCCAATATAATTCTAAACTATTGCATTAAATTTCAATATAGTCACTTTTGACCGATTGCTAATGGAAATCGTTGACGTGATGATCCACAAGTTATCCACGTTAGCATGCCGTGTAGGACGGCTGGCGATAATTAGATGTCATGCCAGTAATTTTCTGCGACAATTGGCTGGAAAGACGACGTCAGAATTTCATGCAAATGATTAGGGCTTCATTAGTCAAATTGAAAAATTTAGGACTTAATTGGCATCCTCGTAATAGATCTAAGGCTGATTGGATAATTTCTCATCTATTTGAGTGGTTGTTTCCTTTTTAAATTTCTCTTGTAATTTTCAAGATTTGATTTTTCAGTTTGTAATGTAGAATGTTTGAATCATTTAGATACAAACATTAACTTAAAATCACAATGCTGTTTATTTTATACAATTTCAAATTCAAAAAACAAAAAAAAATCTTTAAAATAGCAGGCAATAAGATTTGACACACAGTCCATTTTTCTTTTCTTTTTTCCCTTCTCGACTTTAATCTCATAGTTAATGGATAATTATTATACACATTCCATATCGTCTCTCCTACATAACATAAGAACGCAGGCCGTGGAAAAAACACATCCTCCATTTCCATGCTCGCCGGCTTATCCAGTTCTGTCCGACCAGCTCCATTCCACTCCGTCGCGCCAAACTCGGCCCTCAAGAGTCCCCTTCTTCGGGAATGGAGAGGAGGCGGCGCTTCCTTCCGGCGAACATGGATAGCCACGAGGGACCAAAATTGAAAAAATCAGAAAGGGGGAGGGGGCGAAAGGGGAACGAGGGACAGAATTGGAGGACGAGGAGGAGAACGGCCGTCCAAGGAGGTTCGCCGTTCCGTTCAGTTAGTGAGAGAGAGAGAGGGAGAGAGAGAGAGAGAGAGAGAGAGAGAGGGGCACAAAAAAAAAATACTGTCTGCTTCAACGGACCCAAAAAGAAAAAAATTATTTGATTCATTATATAAAAAAGCGGCGAGAGAGAATTTTGGGGGGACGAATATCGAAAAAAACAAAAACCCTATTTCTTCATTTTTAGTTTGAGCCTCGTAATTCCTATCCGTCTCCCACCTTCCTCCCTGACTCGCTCTCCTTCCCTCTGTGAATCGCCACTCCGTCGCCGGACGATCGATCGATCGATCGGACCTCTCGTCCTCTGTCGATCAATCTTCTCTCGCAGGTCAGTCTCTCTCTTCTCTCTCTCTCTCTCTCGCTCGCTCGCGAGCGACTGTTTTCTCGATCTCCTTCAATTGCGCATTCGCGTTGATCGGCGGATTTGCGCGGCGGAGCCCGGAGGTTGATTGCCGATCCGTCCTCTGCTTTTTTTTTTGGTCCTCCCTCCCCTTCCTGCTCGGCGTGCGTTTGGTATTTCCGATTTGAGTGGCCGGAGTTAGGTATTCTAGAGACGGAAGAGTCTCCGTTCTACGGAGTCTTTGTGATTCTCCTCCTTAATTCGTGATCGGCCGATTGTGGCGTTGGCGGTAACTTATTTCGTTCGATTGATTCTTTTTGGTCCTCCATGCTTGACCTTTTCTATTTGTGCCGGGTGAATTGGTTATCAGAGCGGCGTGACGATGGTAGGGATTTTATGATTTTACGCGGCTCCTATTGGTGTGTAATCGGGGAATGCGCGAAATGAGTTGCATGCTGCTACATTCGATGGGTTACTATATTCACTAGTTTAGATATATCTAGAAAGAACTCGTTCTTTTCTGGCCTTCGCACTCTCTCGTGCATTTCGCTATTTTATTTTATCCGTAGCTGTTGGCATGTTGCAACACTGGATTATATGTGGTCAACAGGTTAAATGTCAGTTTTGGCGACTGAGAAGAACTCCAAATCATTACCTAACTTAGATGGCACTTGTGCGGGGCATTGTTTGTTTGATGATGCTCTTTAATTTCTGTCAAGCAATTCTGGCTGACTGAATAAAAGAATTGTTAGGTCTATCTACATTATAGTCAGTATTTGCTTTCCGCATTAGATTTTTTCCTAGACTGAGGTATCTGTCTCGAGAAGGGGCTTTTGAGTTGTTAAAAGATTTTTTGGCATGTAATATGGGGAGCGGGATTGACTCTGAACTTGAGATAGGGAAGTCAGCTTTTGCCTTTTGAAACCTCCATTATAGATTTATGGCGGAGATTACTGCAACGACAGAAATTACTTATATATGTCGAGGGCCATGCATGTTTTCAAGCAAGCATTCGTTTTTTTCGAATGATCATGATTTTATTATACTTGCTGTGATGTACTTGCATTTCCTATTTTTTGTTCTCTTTTTCCTCTTCGACCAATGCCATTCCTACATTCTGAATACATGCTGGAGTTTGCATGTCATGATGTCATCCATCACGTGAGGAAGTCTGATTAGGTTTGTGGCATGGTACTCTGTTTTAGTCAATTTTTATGTGGGTGAAGATGATGGTGATTGCATGCAAGCTCTGCCTTGTACTTTTAAGTTCATCTCACACTTCTCAGCTGCACATTGGGAATCATCTCTCTGTTTCATGTTCCTCCTCAAACACATATGACCGCTCATATTAACAGCATTTGTGGTGATATGTGAACTCACCTGCAGAAAGCACTGGTTATTGACGGGGCTAAGAAGAACTGAACGCATAAATACTAAATAGTAATCCCAGAGGCATCCAGGCATCAAAAGTTTTTGTGGGAATGTTCAGGACTTGGTAGTTATGGTTGAGGCTCACACTAACCACATGGGGGATTTGATGATTTAGACTATAGAGAATATAGTCAGAGCTGTTGGGGCATTATTGAGATGACGGCTGGCCTCTATGATAATTTCTTTGAGGCCTTAAATGCATCTTCAAACCTTTTTTGTATGAGTTATGCGAATAGCTGCTGTTTTCATCAATCTGAAGTGTCGGCTAATTTTTGTCCCTTCCTCATGCTCTGACGTTGAGATAGTCTGCACTACTGATTGGTGGATAAAATAATTGTCTTGATTGTAATTGGTGGAATTAAATCTGCTCAGTTTCTCATGTGCTTTCTAGAATGTCTTTGCCCTTGAAGGGGCTGTGCTGTCTATTTTAGAATCACTCAAGCATAAGAAATGATTTTATCTGTTTCCATCCCTGTGTTTCTTTTGTGGCCCTTATTTTCTGATCCATAAAATGATTAAGGCTCATTTCAAGTCTAGTGGCTGGACTTAGATTTTTGTTTTCCCCATGTCTCGTGAGTTAAAGACACGGTCCCTGAAAGAGTTCCTAGATGGTGACTCTTCGCAGATTGGGCGCATCTCTTCCTATTATCTATGTTGTCCCACAAATGTGCATGGACATTAATGTTTCTGTTCTTATTAGTCACCCTAAAGAATTTAGAAGATGTAACTGAAAATTCTCTGAGATGTAAGTACCCCGTATTTACAACCTATCAAGGGGCTGTATTTGCAGTCTCGTGTTTGGCTACAGTTAGTGGGTTACTTGTCACGATTTTCATTAATAGAAGGATGGTGCTGCCTTTTCAATTATAAGACGTAGTCTTCCTGTCACTATGTAATTTTATTAGAAGTGGGAAAGAGAAAAGGTTTACTGATCTCAAACTTACCTTACAAAAAAAAAAAAAAAAGGTTTACTGATCTGGCTTTTGAGTAAGTAGAGCTACTTTTCTCTCATTGACTTTGGCTGGTTTGTCGATTCTGTTATAATGGGATAATTAAATGCAGTATTGTTATGATCTGTGATGTTTCAGGTGCTTGCTGGCTTTTAGAAATGTCTCCAGCGTCCAAATCCAAGTCTAAGGATAAGAAGTCTGGGAAGGAACCGATAAAGACACCTTCCAAGCCCTCTGGACCTGCAACTGTAGGTTCTGGAGTCCCTGCCAGTGCATACAACCCTCTTTTAGGAACATTCCATTCTCTCGAAACAGCGTCAAATTCATCCGCTTCGCCTCTTCAAGCTAATGGTCGCTTCAGAACTATTGATGAGACAGATGAGCAGGCTGGCTCGTTTGTTGTGGGGGTCGAATTCGATTCTGTCTCCAACAACGGCAGCTGGTCCGGTGAGTCGGAAGACCATAAGGAAAACAAGTCTAATCTTTCTGGTCGCCAGGAGTCTGTCCCAGGGGCTGACAATGACAAAAGAGAGAAAATCCGACAAAAGAATGAGAAGAAGCATCAGCGTCAGAAAGAGAGACGAGCTCAGGAATTGCAGGAGCGATGCAGCGGCTATCTTATGTCAAGAAAACTTGAAGCACTTGCTCAGCAGCTCGTGGCAATGGGCTTTTCTCATGAACGGGCGACTATGGCTCTTATAATGAGTGAAGGCAGGGTAGAAGAATCAGTTGCGTGGTTGTTCGAAGGGGGTGAAGAGGCTGATACTAAGAAGGATAAAAAGTTCGGCGGCACTAACTTGAAAATTGACATAACAGAAGAGCTTTCTCAGATTACAAATATGGTGTGCAAGTTTAAGTGCTCGAAACAGGAGGTGGAGAGAGCTGTTGTCTCCTGTGAGGGTGATCTTGAGAAGGCGGCGGAAATGTTGAGAACTCAGAAGCAAGAATTATCTTCTGCTCCTTCTAAACCAGAAGAATCTGGAGATCCTTCTAGTTTAAGTAATTGCAAGCTTTCAGCTACTGTTTCCATAAACTCCGGGATGTCCCAGCTTAAACCAAATCCGTCTTTGTCAGCCCAGCTGAGAAGAGATGAAAGAGACTATAATTACACAAGAGGTTCAGGGAATGCAAGTGGTTATTTGGAGTCCGGGCCAAAGAATGTGCAGTCTGTGAAGAGATTTCAGCAGAAGTTGGATTGGATGAAACCCCAACACTCTGCAATGCCGGCCGAGAAGAGTCGACCTGGTGCTGGATCCGGTTCAATGGCAACACCTGTTCAGGTGTCGCCTTCACCAGCGAAAGGAGAGACCCGTTATGTTGCTGTTGGAGGTGAATTAAAACATCTTCCTCTAGGAACAGTCCGGGAGCCAGTTATCATGATGCAGCGACCACAATCAGCCAATGCAAAGCAGGTTCCTGCTATAAGTGTTGGCTCGCCCCCTGGAACAGGTGCTGGTTGGCATCCTTCTAATGGCATTGACATTATGAAATCAGGTGCGTTGCTGCCTCAGATTCCTATCAGTAGAAGCCTCGGCGCGGGCAATCTAAATTCGGGTCAGATATATCCCCAATTTCATTATCAACAACAATTGGGTCTCGGAAGCAGTCCGTTGGAGTCACCAGGGAATAGCCGAACTATGGGTTTTCAACAGCATCAGCAATTGATACAAGGTGGGTGCTTGGGAGATATGCCCGGGACAACCCGAGGTAATGGTTCGTGGAGTAGAACGAACGCACCTCCTACACTTGCGGCTGCCTCTTCCCTTGGACTGTTTTCTGGGTTGGGTTCTTCTGGTTCGTCAGGGGCTGCTTCTCCAGTGGACTGGAGCAACAGTTCAGTAGGGCAGCAGTTTGATTACACCAATGTCGACTGGTCATTGGATCGGGGGTTGTCTTCCCCAAGATCCACCACTTGGTTGATGGGTTTGACTTCTTTAATGAAGAACAAGGCGACCATGTTTGATCCAGATGTTCCTCCAGCGGGCTCCCACATTGGCATGAGACCTGCTCCTCCCTCCAATGGAAATGGCGTCTCTCTCATGGGACTACAAGATGCATCGGGAGCGACTACTGACACATCTGCTCCAGGTTCTCGTGAGTGGACGTCCCCTTTTGAAGGGAAGGATCTTTTTAGCTTGCCTAGAGAGTTCGTCTCTTCCCCTTCTCTGTAGGCCCCTCAGATAGGATTTCAAGGAGCAAATAAAATGGAAAAGAAAAAGGACTTGAAAAGGAAAGAATGGCATTTGGATTTCGTATCTGTGTGTTAATCTTGTTGCATGATCTTGTTGTGAAAATTGCATTGCAGTGTCCTTTACTTGTCTTCCGGCTGCGCGGAGAGAGAGAGAGAGAGAGAGAGATTCCTTCATCTTTGCTTTTAATCAGAGGTAGAATCGGAGTATCCCCGTTTTAACATCTCCGCCGCCACTATTGACAATTTAACCTTTGGGGCTTTGTTTTAGCTCCAAAGTTTTGTCCGCCCTGGGCAAAACAGCCTTTTGCCATTACTGGAAAGTACAATTTCACCTAGTTCCTGACTCATCCAGTGGCGCACAACAAAGACTTTGGAGCTTTGTTTTTGCTCTGCTACCTTTGGAGAAAAGGTTGAAGTGAGTGCTTATCACTCCAGATTTTCCCTTCCCTTAGTAGACTAGCCGAGTGTTATTTGGATTGTTGACCGAACTAGAGAGTAGTTTGTGATCATGACAACAAGACGGTTCACTTCTCAATACCTGCTATGCAAAATACTTTCGCACACCGAGTCAGAGGGAAGGCATCCTCTCGAGTTTTTTCCTCTCTACCGACTTGCCAGTGGGGTTTCCGAGAGGACTCGCGGGCACCTTCTCGAGACTTTCGCAACTATAAGATGGCATCAATTTAGAGATAATTTAATTCCCGCAAGGTGAGGAATCATTTATTCCCCTTGTATTCTTCGTTAGGAAAGCTAGAGATAAGACCTTCCTCTATTGCAATTGGCCCGCCAGTGCCAGAGCTGCGATCGCTATGGGTAGGTTTCAGTCGGTTAACCAATCCCTATTCATTTCTTTTGAGAACGCACTTTCTTCTCATTGATTAGAAATTATAATATAGCATCCCGGAAGTTCATACAGAATATGGAAAAAGCAAACACTAGAGGGACTTGCTCGGGCTTTATCATGGCAGCGAGGAAAAACCAGGGCCTGATCCGCAAGCGCTTGTTGCTGTTGAAGCAGGTTCTCTGTACCATTCATTGGACTCCCGTGTGATGAAGTTAGCCTCTGCACGGGACAAACATTTCATCCAGACATCATGATCAGAGTAAATCTTGTGTCCAAGAAAGGATGAGCAGAGGTTGCATTCATCTTTCTCACAGTTGTACTCCTCCTGTTTCTACAACTTGTTAAAGAAGACAACTGTTGATCTCCATCCTCTAACCCGCCCAAGAATGCGAAGAAGGTTAATCATATGGAATTGAAGGATGATTAGATACTAGACAGTATATATGCCACAGTGAAAGACGCTTCGATCGACCGCAGTGGATTCACAAACAGGTAAGAAGTCCCATTACTTAGGGTGCAAAAACAGGATTGCTTTCTCTGGTGTTGCAGGGCATAATTGGAGAAGGCTGGGCCATACCTACTCGGAAAAAATCATGAGCTCTGTAATATCTGGGAAGCAACAGTAAAGAGGAAAAATCGGGGATTCTTCCTTTCCTGTGTCTCGCGGGAATTATTAGCACTCGTCGATTCCTTAGCTTCAGAACATTTCATTATGTCTCAACTCTCAGATCTTCGTATATAGGGGAAGTACCAATCAAACATATATTGAGAAAGCAGGCTGTAGGGCTGTCCACAGAAAATAAGCATATCCAGGACGAAGTATTTTTTCAGAAATGGATCACCAGATTGTTCTTGTCAAATATTTTACCGCACCGAAGCCCTGTGACAGATTTTCCTTCTTATTTTTCTGCTTTTAACCTGTCTAGGTCTCTATGGCCATTCCAACCAGAAGTGTCACTATGATAAGCTTGCAATCATATCGAGAAAGAAAACACACATATAACTAGTTGACAATACTTAAGCAACTTACCTGATAAGAATACATCCTCGTATTCTTCTTCATTATGGACAAACAGTGGAGGGTCTGGTGAACCAACTCCAACGATTGTACTCCCACTACATCAGTAAAATTTGGACACCATAGGGAACTTAGTTTGCGAGAATAGAAGAGAACACGTGATATCAGACATGATCCTGGAACGCATAAGAAAAACATTCAAAGCTAACGCTCCCAGGATGAGAGCAGACGCCGCTGTTAAATTAATAATAAAATAACGTACAGCTCACTGTCCAAACAATTTAAACACAGGATATTTTGAGTAATTGCACCAGAGTGACTTCCCTTATGTTCAACACTTAGGGTAGCTTTATATTGCTACCATTGTCTATCTAACGTGAACTGACCATAACCCATTCCAACAGGTAATTGGGATAATGGATGTCCTGTACCTTTTATGGAGACATTCCAATACAAGGACTCTCTTTTAACCCATGTTTGAAACTTTACAGTTTGGTTTTCTTTCTAAAAGACATATTTTGATGAAGATCGTAGATGTCGGACAATCCTGAACGACAAATGTCCAAATGGATGCCACAACTGTAATAATCCAGGCATCAGTTTCTATTCTAATCTTCTAACCCATGTTTGAAACTTTACAGTTTCGTTTTCTTTCAAAAAGCTATATTTTCAGAGGCAAGCATCATAAAAACCATTGTCACAGTTTATCAAAGATGCGACTATCTAGCCCAGGCACAGAAAGTGATGAAGGTAGAGAGTCCAGAAGTTGAGGTTGCTAGCGAGAATATTGGAGCTGCAAGTAACTATCCTGTGTGGTCAACAGTTCACTAGAAAAATGACTCGGTATTATCTTGTATGAGGCTAAAAGTCTGTGTCCTTAGCTTACAACGTACCAAAAGAATTTCAGCAGTATGTTTATTTTGAACTCAATTATGAGCCTTCTCACACCAAACACATATGCTAATGTTTTTTTTTGGGCAAAGGTAAGATACACATATGCTAATGTTTGTTCATCCTTACATGAAAAACGATCCACTTCAAGGTTTTTCTAGTTTTTTAGGTCAATGGATGAGAAATATGAGAACATGATACACCTTACAACAATTGAAGATTAGGTTGACGCTTCGTTATGGACTCACTTTTGCAGAATTAATGAATGCCTCCTCCTATTGTATGAAAAATCTAAAAAGTCTCTCCTACTCAATCCTAATACAATGACTTTGTATACATTTGAGCCTTCAAAGACACATCAACATCCGATGGTTTCGGTGATAATTTAAGCAAAAGAAATATATTCCTCTGACAACTTTACTGTCTGCACAGGATATTAGGAGTTTAGATTGGTATCACTTTTTTTCTACTTTCTGTACCTTCCAGACATGAAAACAGCATCATACTGTCCGCGGCCAGCAGCCATTATTCGCTGCTTTAACCGTTTAAGGGATGGTAGTACCTCAAACGCTGGAGCTTCTGCAAGGAAACATAAACATTTGAACTATCAATTCTGAAATAGCGACTAATTCTGTCTCTGTGACAAACACCAGCAAATATAAAGATGAGAATGTCTGATCATAATTATTTTGTTTGGCCAAAATAAGTCTGGCATCATATAAATCTACATATTCATTGCAGTATGAAAGGAATTCTCTGCAAATAAAACTATATAAAAGAAAAGAGGTATGGATAATTGTTAGGTCACAAAGTCACACAGAATAAGTTTCCCGAACAAAAAGCAACAGAGGAAAGGCAAGGTCGAGTGCTGTCATGTTTATTTACCCAAATCGTTGATGCATACATCTTGAGATATTCCATCCTTTGACAGCTTTTCCAGCAAGGCTAAAGGATCAGCATTACTAGTCTTGTCCAACTGTAGACGCTGAGAATAGGAAAAAATATCATCAGACAAAATTGTCAGCTCATAGGGAGTAAGGTGACTAGAGTATTCTTTAACTACTCACAACTCTATTACCTTGTAAACTTCAGCAGTGGAACATGCCTGTGGAGGTTTTATTAGAACCATCGGAATGTCCAAGGATATAGGTGGAGGGATATCTTCAACCACCTGGAAAAATAAGGGCTATATGATGATTGGATGGAACTTGAAATCATATTAACTTACCAAAGAAAACGTTAGGTATAGAAGAAGTGCACAGAAAAACCTGATTAATGAATTAGAAGATCATCACATATTCATCATCTTCCATGCAGATGCATAGCACAGGTTTATGAACACTCTAATCAACTAAGTGGCCGCAAGGCCAAGGGAAGGAAATCAGAGTCTTGCTAGGGTCGCGTTTTTTATTTCCTTTCAAAGCATTATTGGAGAACCTAGGCACAGGGCACTACCATCATAGACTTCTTAAGCTGTTAGAGCAAATGAATGGAAACCATAGAAGTACTTTCTGCTAAAAAGACCACTGGAATAGTAAGGTTTGAACAAGGAATGAGAAAATAATTAACAGCCAGCAAGTATTCTGCAAGTTCAGACGTACCTCACCTCGACCAGTACAATATGCTGCTCCATGGGAGAAGAAAAAGGGAATATCTGAACCAATTTCACCAGACCATTCTTGAAGTTCCTTCTCAGTTGCAATACAACTATTGAATTGGTTTGCAGCCCAAAGTGCAGTTGCCGCATTACTACTTCCACCACCGAGTCCTGCTCCAGTTGGTACTTTTTTGTCAAGATGGACCTGCCATATGTCCCAATTTGAGTCTGATCAGATCGGAAAACTCTGAGAAGGACATAGAAGAATGTGGGACTCTTGCAGATGTTCAGTCATTTACATTACACATAGGGATCCCGGCATAATTTACTCTAAAAATTGTGATGTCCCTTTTAGTTGGAACTCTTGTCTACATCAATCTAAGATTTCCGTAATTCCCATTTACTTTTGATGTTTACTGTACTTTCAAAGACATTTTTGCTTTTTAACATTGCCACAACTCTCTGTAGTTTGTAATACTTCCAAGTTAATGAAAGCCCTGCTGTAATTCGCCGAAGCAAATGGAACATAAGAAAGGCAATATCATTTACTGTCTAGAGACAACACTTTCTGCCACACCCGCCAGTTTTAAGGAATTGTCAGAATTATATGCACACATGAACAGACTCAAATACCAACAAAAGGGGCAGCTTCTCACCCAAAAGAATTTGTTGCTGCCTGTCTTTTTCCTGTAGAGATTCAGTGCTTTGATAATCTGCCAAACATCAAAGAAAATCACAATCACATATTAGTTATTGTAATGATGCCAAGAACAGGGTGACAGTGAAATGAACCGAATCCCTCAGGTACAGGAAGGAAATACCAAATTCTTGTCATCAAGAGGTACGCCAGACACATTCGTTGAAAGTCGATCTTTCGTTTGGGATGGTGACAAAGAGAACTTGATTATGTCCCCCAAACTAATTACCTGGAAGCACGAGTAGGTAGTGAAAAGCACGCATATAAATTAGCCCAACCTCAGAAAAACTCGTGCTACACGACTGTGCTTCTTTATGAACCCAACGCAAAACCTTAATACATTTCGCACCACAAACAGGGACATGGAAACAAAAAGGATGATCGAGATTAAGAAACCTTACATGAAACAGAGAGGCCAGATCATGGTACCCATCCTCTCTCTTCCTAGTGATTCTCAGAAAGACATTAACCTGCTCCATAGATTACCAAAATCAATACAAAAACCAGCAGAATTCTTGTAGGCTGTAGCAAAAATCCTCAGAAATAAACTAAAAAAAAGGTAGATAAATCCCTAAATAAGAGGAGAGAAGTACCTTGCAAGGTGAGAACAGAGTGAGCCTAGAAAGAGGAGCTTCCCTGTCCACTTCATCAGCCAACTGGTTTATCCTCTCATCAGGATCATACACCACCTATATCCATCCACAACCAAAACAACACCCAGCACTCAGTGACGCCAACAAGCAAACACTTATACGCAGCAGCAGCAGCAGCAGCAAGAACAGCGCAAACAGAGACGGTTCCACACGACCTCGAGCTGTTGTTTCCCCGTTTTCGGCTCGGACACCATAGCTCTGACGGACGCATTCCGTCGCAGACAAGAGGAAGACGAACCATATCGCACGGAAGGTCGGACCCAGCTGCTCCGCGAGAAATTGCGCGACGGGTAGACGATGCGATTGCAGTGGAAGGAAGAAGAAGAAGCAGCCACAGTGGTCGCCGCCATCATCCTCAATCCTCAAGCTCCGAAACCGAACTCAATCCTCCAAATGCTTCGACTCGAGGGAGAGAGAGAGGGTAGGTGAAGTGAGGTTGGTTTGGAAATTTTGATTCGGCCATTAATTAATAAGCAGCAACGGAAGCAGAAGACGAAGGTATCGAACGGATACGACTCTCATCAGTCCCTTTCTTGTCTTCACTCGCCGCCGAAAATCGCTTTCCACTTCGGACACCAACGTGAATGCCGTGTTCGGTAAATTCGGTCGGTCGGAGGGAAGAAGAAATAAAGACATAAACGGTCCTTAAAACTTCATTCTAATGCGTAAATGAATTCTTAATTTATTCCACATGGTCGGATAAATAGTATGAAAATGATAAACATTGTCCTTATATTAATTCAAGTTCAGAGCTAATATTGAATATCTTTATGTGGTCAATGTACTAAATTGGTCCAGAGAGCACGTTGAACAAATTAAAAATTCGACGACGACATTGCACATTGAGCCAAAAAATTAAATGTTCGGTGACCATAGGGCATGTTAGGTCAAAGGTCATTTGTGTCATTTAACCGACTCAAAAGGTGGACTGAAATATAATAAGTAGATAATTACAACAACGATGTCTAATTACCATTGAACGGGTCGAAAATGATCCCACCCAAATTGATCCCACGCAATTTCGAATGTAGTGACTCATGTTCACCCCCAAACCGGTTCATATTACTAAAACACATCCCTCATTAATCCAAATTATGAAGACCGATAACCACATTGTTAATTGCTAAGTGAGAAAGAAAAAAAGAGAAAAGAAAAATCGAAAAACCATGGCTAGTAATTATTACTCCATCTACTAGTATTTATTCTGCAATAACAACTGTTTAATGTGATTAATGTCCAAACAAAGCTGTTAATAAGATTTGATATATAGGACGGCCTAATATCCAAAAAAAACCTCTAACTTTAGCATTCGTGACAATTATATCGATTTTTTTTTTTGGTCTCATATAAAATCTCAAACTTTTACATTGTCTCAATTCTACTTCTAACTTTTACTTTTTGTCTCAATTTTACCTAGTATAAAAAAATTCTCAACTTTAACATATATTTCAATTATATCCAAAAAAAATCTTGTCTCATAAAAAACCTCAAAACTTTTATTTTTATTATAATTCTACCACCGTTAGTCTTCCGTCCATAATCATCGTTAGTTAATCCTATGTAGCTCGAGTTTTCTCGCTGAACTTACCAATGAATTTTTGAAATTTAGAAACAGTAGGTTTCAGGAACGGCTAGATTTTAGATCGTTAGTCCAAATATGTCCATGTCTAACAGTTTTTTAGGCTGTTGAGTGTCGAAAAGAATACGAAACGTGTCGTCTTGAGTGACTCTGTATCTCCCAGCAATATAGGGGAAGAAGCAAATAATAGAAGAGAAGTTCATGGATTGTTTTATGCCAGCTTTTCTAATATGTAATTCTTTAACAACGTGGAAATGTCACGTAGGTTGATAGAATGCTAACGATGGTAGAACTAAGACAAAAGTAACAGTTGGGGGTTTTTTATGAGACAAAAAAAAGTTTTTGATATAATTAAAATTTTAGGGTTTTTTTATATACTAGATTGGTAAAATTGGAACAAAAGTAAAATTTTTGGGTAAAATTGGGACAAATGTAAAAATTTGAGATTTTTTATGAGATGATTTTTTTTTAATATAATTATCACAAATGCTAAAGTTTGAGGTTTTTTTAAGTATTGGGCCAGACCCATTATTCACCCTATGTAAAAAAGGAACAAGATCTGACCCATCTAAAGCTAATTTCACCAAAAGATGTGGGCATGTTTTGTCCCCGTCTCTGAATTTACTTTATTTTATCCCAGGAGCGAATATTTCAAACAAGAAAACAATTTCAAATAAAGGTCTCAACTCATCGGCCGGCCAAATATTCTGATCGGTCAAATATATTTTTTTCCAAAAGACAATTTTAATTATGAATATTATGCAAATTATGTTAAAAATAAATTACTCTAAAAGAAAAGTAATTAATACAAGTTATACATCGCAATTCGCATGTTCTTCCCCACGGGACAGAAACCAGAGAAGTCTCATGTTGGATATTGTGGGAAAAATTCTTACACAGGTCGGATCTGACGTTCTATGACTATAACTAACTCATGTAAGAATCCATGACATCAAAATATATGGATTAAAAATTAAATTTATAATCCATTTTAACAGCTAGTCAAGTATTTTCTTAAATAAAAAAGGCTTTTCTTACAAAAAGAAAGTCTTTTTTTTTAGATATATAAGATATGGAATTTTACTGATAAAATTGAAGGTCGGTCTGTTCGGGTGAATTATGAATTTTGTTCGTAACTTGCCTGTCAAAATGAAAAATAAAAAAATAACAATATTTATCTTGTAATTTTAAACATTAAAAACCAAATCTTAAAAGCTTAAAAGTCATCCCAGACTGACCCCGAAACAGTAGGCCGAACGAATAAATAGCAGCTGAAGCAAACACAAAGCTGCATGAGAAATTGTCAAGAAATCAAGCGCGAAAACGCCTTCTCTGCACCTCAGATTCACAGATGCGATATGCAATGCTTCACATATGAGCAAGCCAACAACAGCAGGTTCATTTCAACAACAGGAGGTTTAAACAGGGAATATGTCTCAAAGAACGGAAGCGTTACATACAGTACGGAATCCGCATGACTTCGTGCCCGATACGAAATACCACACCTACCCCGTATATACAAATGCACCGGGAAGTATCTCTTTACTTCCGTCAGTGTAGTGGATGTGCTTATTTATCTATTGAAAGGCGACACTCGGAAATCCAACAGTCATTTCCAGATCACTCCCATCTCGCGATTCCTATGAACATAGTGATATGTTTGGCTGTGGAGCTAGAGAGGCCACAGAGAAGACAGGCGACGATTCCTTCCATGGGTTTGCCGAGCATTCCCCATTCCATTATGACTACTACCATCACTCCCCTGAGCAGGCATCTCAAAGCGGCAAACCGGGCATGAATTGTGCCGAACTAACCAGGGGATGATGCAGTCGGAGTGATAAATATGGTGGCAAGGCATCATCCTCGCTTCCGACCCCAACTCAAATTCCTCTTTGCAGACAGGGCAATCTGCATCGGCACGTAGATGTGTCATGGTGATTTTGATGGTTGGCATTGCATCAATTGCAGAACGAGGTGCAGGGGCTGGCCCTCTCTGGTCATTCAGAGATAGAAACTCGATCAGTTCTTCCAGTCCTGCTGGGCCCATAAAATAATCATCGAAGTCAATGTCCCTTGGTCCATTCGCTCTACCGTGCTGCAAGAAGGCCGAATCAGGTATTTGACCGTGAAATGCCATGAAAGGAGTGGGAGGAATGGTGCCCCGTGTTTCTTCTGGAACTGAATTGAGATGCCTTCTACCATCAAAGTTGGGATTCCGGCCAGCAATTGCCTCTCTCATCATAGAACCAGCAGGGCCCCTGAATCCCCTCCTCGAGCCAATACCACCTTCTCTCATAAACGCATAGATAATATCAAACATATGAGGCATTCCGGGAGGAATGTCCCCAGAGTTAGGCATGAAATATTCTTCAGTAGGTGAGCCATGAATTTCAGTCAGTTCCTGCACGAAACCTCCATTGCAGAAAGGGCAAATTACTTCTCGGTCATGAAGACCAAACCGCTGCCTGCACTGATAGCACCAATGTGTCTCCTCTCCATCAGACATTGTGCTTGTTACCTACAACCGATTTAAAACAAGCTGTTGAAGGTTAGCTCAGGTTAAAAAAAAAAAAATTTACAAAAGAGGAGTGGTTTCTCTTTTACCACAAAAAACAACAACTCTCCATGACAGACAAACTTTATGTTGATTTGAGCCACACATCAGAAGCCTAACCCAACTAGAAGAGAAGCTCCTAAGCTTCCAAAACTTGGAACTGAAATTGTCAAATTGCATTTGCACGATTCACAAAGCATTGTTGATAACTTGATATGCCTATCAACCTATGGCTGGAAGTTCCTGTAAAACCATATATAGAGGTTTACCTATGCAAGGCGCGTTTGGAAGAGATTGTACACCAAATTTGTCAACGCGAACCCACGAAAATATTCCAAGAAACAAAGCAAAACAAAAAAAAAAAAGGAGAAAAATACTCACTGATTCTTCAACTAAGCTAAGAACTTGTCTCTCCATTCAGCATGACAGGGGCTGAACAAGCACGAGCGGCAACTCAACAAATGCAAGAAATGATGAACAAGCGATACCATCCATGCACAATACCTTGTTCTCTTTGAGAAGCTAAAGC
This sequence comes from Rhodomyrtus psidioides, assembly GCA_021437785.1. Taxonomy (NCBI): domain Eukaryota; kingdom Viridiplantae; phylum Streptophyta; class Magnoliopsida; order Myrtales; family Myrtaceae; genus Rhodomyrtus; species Rhodomyrtus psidioides. The sequence continues at coordinate 734,988 of JAILYB010000128.1, read as the reverse complement.
TTGTGAATCGGGAGCAGCAGGATAAATGGTAGAAACCAGAATAAAATCACAGCGCATCAAAAGGAGATTACACCATAGAGAGAAGAAACACGAGGGAAGCACTCTCCGATCATCAAATGTCACAAAAGAACTCAACCACTTTCCCTGTTTCGCCAACAGGGAATGGACGAAACGAAAAGTCCCAGTACTGGGCGAAATCCAGTTGTATCCCAGAAAGACAAAATCGACCAATTATAAAGAGAAGTACTGCAAATTCGACCTATTCCTTAGATGGAAAAAGGGGAACAAAAGAGCCCTCCCCCCATCAGCGAACGCCACATCGCACGACCCAAAACCCACAAACTCGATGATGTTCATCCCAAGATACACAGGGGAATCGCAACCCGCGCGAAATCCAGAGACACCCGGTGGCTATAGATCTTCGAAAGCAGCGGTCAGACGCCAATCAAAGAGCAATCAGAACACGCTAAAAGAACCCCTAAACGGAACGAGCGAATCGAGCGAGAGGGAGGAGCCGGCTAGGAGAAGAAGCGTACCGAGTGGCGAGCAGAGGACCGACCGAAGCGGCGAGTGGGATTCGAAATCCTTGCCGCAGGGGAAAACGGATGGAGAGAGGTGGGAATTTGAGCCTCACAGCTTCGGCGGAGAGGGAGATTATGGAGCTCCACCACTACACCAGAGAACTGAGAGGGACAGAGAGGAGAGAGAGTGAAGGTCAAGTCGTTTGTTGTACTGTACCTGAGTGTGGAATCTTCAGCATCTTTGATGTTTACTTATTCATTAATTGTTGCCATTATTACTTGTTAATTATGCTTTTTTTTTTCTTTCATCCATTTTTATGAGAACGACCAAATTATGAATGGAGTCGTGAGAATTTTTTTTTATTAAAAAAAAAAACATAATGATAAAAGAATAGGAATCACTCTCGATAGACATGAATTGCCAATGTCATCAATGGAGTACATCTTCCTAATGCTTATGCTTTCCGCACCACCAACTAAAGCCGACAGCAGTTCAATTTTGACTCAAGAGCTGGCATCGGTGGACGAAACTAGAAGTTAAAGGGCGCTTATCGTAGCGTTTTTATTTTTTGGCACAGTTTTTTAACATAAATGCTTTTTTGTATTTCTATTTCCAATTATGATTTTTGAGAATAGAAATATGTATAGTAAATTAAAAAAAAAACACTTTTTTCAGTGGTGACGGCCAGCAATCGGGAGCGATCGGCGACAGCGGCCGGGGACGGGCGGTGGCGGCCAGGGACGGGCGGTCGGCAATGGGTGACCGCCGACGGTTGAGGAGGCCGGCGACCCATGGCAACAGTGGTCGGCGGGTGGTGGTCGCGTCGGCGGCGGTGAGTGATGGTTTCAAAAATGTTCCAAAAAGTATTCCAAAAATCAAAAGCAAGTTTTTTTGTTTCTTCAAAAGTGTTTCCCGACAGAACACTTTTGGAATATTTTTGAATCATACGCGCTTTTATTCCAAAAGTGTTCCGCGAACACTTTTGGAACAAAAACACTTTTCCTTCGGCATTTATCAAGCGTTACCATATGGCTTTTAGAATTCATGATAATTGTAAACGTGTTATGTTAACTAGTGTCCTTAATGTCCAAATGGCACTCGTTGCACATAACACGAAAACAATCGATAACATAAATTTTTCTTTTTATTTATAGCTCGATAACGAGTCACTGGTTAAATCCTTGGTAAAATGTTTAGTAGCGTAGCAAGGATCTTTTGACTTCTCTAGCACTTCGGCTTTCCTTAAATCCAAAAGATTTAAAATTTTTGATATGTAAATTCATATGTAATTTCTTCATTTTTTTTTTTCAAATTAACATAAACAATGTCGTAAATTTTGACGGAGAAAGAAAATAGTTTTTCGTTCTTTTACTAAAAAAAAAAAAAAAGCCATTTTCTAATCTAATGACCGGCACCCGGCAACGAGTGAATTTGTTGTTCTCGTCTTTCGGTATTGCTAACGTAAACTACGACTACAGTAAGCTCCTAAAAAAAAGTTCCATCGATGCATACTGTCAACAAGCGATACGATGATGACGTTCCTAGGAACACAAAGGATAAAAATCACAGGTATGATATGTCTGCAGAACAAAACATCAGCTTGATCTACTACGCACAACAACTATGTATTCTAAGGCTCAGAATGTTCAATCTTTCTCTCCTTTCACGACGAAACATCAGCTTGATCTACTATGTCAACTCTTCCCATCACGACGACTCGAGCATTTTCATCTTCTTCTTCTGGCCAATCTCAGGTTGGCCTGGGAGTCTCTTCATCAGGAATTCGAAGACCATCTGTCTATTCTCTCGACGTAGCTTTTTGTAACTGTCCACCACATACAGCCCGTCATACCTGAAAGTGTGATCCCTCTCCTTACGGATCACTCTTACTGGCTTGTTTCTCTTCATGCTGTTCACTAGAGCTAAGTTCCCTCGAGTAAGCTTCTGATCTTCAGCCTTCTTGTCGCGACCGGGCATTCCACCCTGGCCCAAATAAACCAGCTCATCGGGGTTACTGAGCTTATCTGTATAATCCCAGGAAGCGACAACGCTTGTGGCTAGGATGTCCGAGTGAGATCCCATGTAATCGATGCCATGCTGAGGAGGGCGATGGAGTCCAACGATAGCAAGTTCCATCCGGTAACGGAAGTTGTCGCCCACCTCTACTCCTGGAACATCTCCTATAAATTGCATTGCGCCGTGGACATATCCTATTTTTTTCTTGACCTCTTTCGCAGCATGAAAATCTATCCTCCTAATGCACACACTCCTTTTACCTGCTTTTGATTTTTCCAGAGAGAGCTCGTCACAAATAACTCTGTAGAGTCTTAGAGCTTCGTTCATCTTTCCTCTAGCCAAATTATGCATGTCATTGCGCATAACATTCGCATTTCTGAGCATAGAAAATGAAGTGCTTGCTCTCCCAATCTCTGATCGTGGAGCAACTTGCAAACTTTTCGAGCTATTCGGGGTGCTTTCCTCCAATGAATTCATGATGTTTCGCCTGTCAAGAGACTTTCTTTTACAACCTTTGTCTTTCATAATTGGGGATGCACCAGGAGGACATTGAACACTCTTCTTGGTCTCTTTGATTAAATCTCGGGTATCTCTATTCCATTCGTCAGAATGATGGTAAAGGATGTTCTCTTCCCTTAGGCATGCCTTTTTCAACATACTCTTGGAAGATGTTTGAAATTTAACTTGGGACTCTGACCCTGCTTCCTTAGCACCAACGCCTTGAAGATCATCATGATCATTGTTCCTGCGCCATTTAAAGACGTGCGCAGTCACTGAGCTCTTGATCGAAGCATCGGGAGACTTTTCGGGAATGAATTCTGCTTCTTCGAGGTCTTCTGATACCCTAATGTCTTGCAGTCTAGGAGTATCTTTCTTCAAACCTATTGCTTTAGAACACACAAGCTGGTCCTCATATTCTGTTGGGCTAAGACGGGGACCACGACTTCCGCATCCTGGAGGGAAATCTCGACGAGTCAACAAGTACTTCTGAGAGAGAGTATCTCTAGTCATATTCTTCATGTTGCTATTAGAACTATCAGGAGGTGATTGCCCTTGCAAAACAGAGTTCTTCTCATTTTCATTCCATGTGACATCATGTGCAATTATATAGCTCTTTACCGAAGAATCGGGAGATTTATCAGGGATAAATTCCCCTTCTTCTATGCTTTCAGTCTCGTTTTTGTCCTCCATCTCATTCTGTGCCATTTCTTCAGATAGTATATTCTCCATCAAACCAGAATTATCTGGCTTCAGATTGGTTGTCTTGGAAGAAAGTGCTCGTGGTGGATATTGGGCAAGGCTAGGAAGAGGGGTGCGACATCTGCATCCCGGCGGTAAACTGGACGTACTCTTATCTGGACTAGACTGTCCAGTGCTCTTCATCGCAGCATTGGTTCCAGAGCCAACATAATGTGATTGAGACTGCAGAATTTGTGTGTAACTGGAAGAAGATCTTGAAGCTGGAAAAACAGTTCTGAGAGAAGAAATATTCCTCTGCATGGCCTTCTTCGACAACTCCGGAGTCTGGTGATTCATCTTTCTTTTAATGCTCTCGCACAAGCTCTACCGCTGGTAAATACCACTAGAATGCTGCTGGAAAACATAATGAACAGAATAAGGTTATCACCATAAGAGCACCACTTGCTTGTGATTCTTTAAGGTTATCACCAAACTTGTGTATCTCAGTTTCAGAGAAATGTCAAGATTTTGTGGTCAAATTCGCCATTATTCCAACTTCGTATAACACACGAAATGTAAGATGATATCTTGGATTAGATCATAACCTGGCAAAAGAAAATTACACATGCTTGTTGACAGAACAAGGAGCGGCAACAAACTTGAGCATGCATCTCTGCTCCATGAATGTTCAAATGGTGTTGAAAAACATACCAGTTGAGTAGTCAAAAAATGAGTAGACTGATATTGAAGTTAACCACATTGCCCACCAAGCAGTCATGCTGCTGCTAAGAAGAACAGCTTTCCTCTGGAATTCTCGAAATTCGTTCTTTTTCAACAATTCTAGGAGACATGGAGGCCAGAATAGCTATTTGAAAAACCTTTCACATGCATGAGGTCCAACAAACAGGAGATTGAGTTAAAGAAGACAGAGAACAACTACTGTTTGGCAATCATACTGCGCTCTGCACATTACCTGCCTCACGGCAGTTTTCGCTGCTAAAGTGCAATGTCTGGACGAACAAGAGAATCCAAAGGCCACGAACCTTCAATCCATCAACCCATCACTCTGTTTGCTTGCAAGGCTCGCTCAAAAGCTCCATCGAAGCTCGACTACCACCGGATTGCATGAAACGTCCTGCAAGCCCCATGAATCGGTCGGTTTAAGTTCAGACTTTTGACATGGCGGCTGTTAAAAGTGTGTCTCCAGTTTGAGCTCATATACGAAAACTCGACTTGCCGGAAGACCAAAGGAATTGCACTATTCCTTTGGCTGCAAGAAAGTATTCGATATGTTCATAAGTAAAATGAATGATTCATTAAATAATGGGATCTTCCTATCTTCCACTCATCTGAAGGACTACAACACAATGCTACATAAATTAAGGGGAGGACTTTTGTAAAAGAGAAAGAATGGCCGACATCTTTCTCTTGTGCATGCATTGTGGGCGCCTACTTGTGTTGCCTCTTTATTGCCATCCTCCATCCACTTCCCTTTCTTTAATGTATGTGTAAACATTGACCAACGTGGATTTGGGGAAAGCGCCGAAAGGATGGCTTGTTTGGCGTCTCATTCTTTGACATAAGAATGAAGGCACGTGTTCTCCAAAGTTGGGCACAAGTTGGCATGATTCCTCCTTTCTTCGGCTATATAAGGAGAAGAAGCGAACACAAAGCAAGCGAACAAGAGAGAGATCAAGAGATAGAAGTGAGCTCGGAAAGACTTGTTCGCCGCGTCGAGTCTATTTGAGTTATTAAACACCATGGGTATCGGGTGTATAATCTAGGGTTGGGAAACACTTGAGCGTGAGGGATTGTAATTCTCCGATTTGTTAGTGGATTATTTGTTGGCTCTCCCCGTGGACGTAAGTTCCGACATTCGGACCGGACCACGTAAATCTCGTGTCCTTTATTATTATTTCGTTTTATTTCTCTGTCGACTTTCTACGGCTCCCGACATTAATTGCAAACGCTCGTCGATCCGATTCCGCTGCGACACCAATCCAGTGTCTTATTTCAAAACAGCGGCCTCGACTCAGGACTAGCTGGAGGTCCTCAGTAGAAGCGATGTGGGATGTTTCAACAAGAGTCACGAGAAACGACACTCCGAAATCAAGATTAGGCCAAACGCAGAGCACACGGATGACTTACCTAGGTCGATTTCCGGAACTTCCTCGCAAACGAGAAGCAAACGCCACGAGCCGAAAGCAAAGCCGAGCCTCAAAACCTGAAGGTTTGGGAGCAAAATGAATCAAATCATAGTAGAAACCTTCTTTTCCGTCTAAACTAGCAAGGCGACTACCGACAAAAGGAGATCGCATCCTAAACAGCGATGGAAGCACGAGAAGATCACATCCTAAACAGCCATGGAAGCACAAGAAGATCACATCATGAAACAGAAACGACCTGATCAAACTCGCAGAATCCGAATCGATCGGCTACCGAAAGCCATCTCCCCAAAAACGAAGCTCGAAGAAAGAAGATCACATCCTAAACAGCCATGGAAGCACAAGAAGAAGTACGGATGGAAAAGATCCGTCCCGTCGAGAAGAAATGCAGAAAGCACGACAGTAGCTCTGGATTTCCTTTGTTCTTTGTTGTTCTTACCGAGTCGGTGCACGAGTCGCCGAGTGAGCCGAGTCACGGGTTCTGTGGAGGTGACGAAGCACGCTGAAGGAAAAGGACAGAGCGAAGGTGCGTGCTTCAACCTCTGCAAAACCTTGCGCTGAAGTCTGGAAATGGGACGAGCTTTTCTCTCTCTCGCGCTCGCTCGCTCTCATATACCGCATGCAGAGCAGAGGTTGGTACAACTGTGCAATGTATATTCTGTTTCGTACGACTCCGATTTTCAGTGCATTTAAATAAATAAATAAATAAATAAACAGATTAATATATATGTGTATATATGTACAGATAAATTCATATTGAGTCTGATAATTCGCGTTTTGGCCGGCATCTTACTTGACATGACTACGACAATCCCTGTACGTATTTGGATTATCGAGTACAATGACAAAAAAGAAGAATACAAGTCAACCCCCGGATCCGGATCCCCTGTACGTATTTGGATTAGGGCATGAGTGACATAATTTGATCTGGACTGTCTATTTTCAATTGGACAGCTCAGATCCTTTGATATAGGGGGATCAAAAGGGTTTTTTTTTTTATTTAAAAAAAAATGATTTGGGCTGTCTATTTTTTAAGTGGACGGCCCAGATCGTCTTCCCTAGCCCCGCCATAAAGGGGCTAGGGCAGGCAATCCAAGTCCAAAACGCCCACCGTTAATCTTACTCGCGTCTTGTACTGCATTAAATGAGACAGAAAGGGCGAAGCGCTCGATTTTCAATACCATCGAGGGACAGCAGAGCATCTCGAATTTGGTCTGTCCAATCGGGGTTACTTGAACATGAGTACAAAGGTTCACTATACGTGTTTGGATTTTCCTTCCTTAACCATCGAGTACGATGAAAAGAAACAAAAAAAAAAAGCACGTCTCAAATCCCCACCGACCAATCTCATTCGGGCCTCATCTTTACATTAAATGAGGCAGAGAGCGCGGTAACGGAGTTTGATTTTCCATGCCAATCAAGGTACCGCGGAGCATCTCGGATCTGATCCGTCCTCTCGGGGTTTCGAATTTTCACAAAAGGAAAGATTACCTATCTAACACGGCACGTCCGTTCACGTTAATGACTTAATTCTTGTGTTCTATGGGTGAGGGAATTTTCTTACTCATGGAAAAATTTAGTTGTTTGAGGAAAGGAAAGGAAAGGCGTACGAAACCAAACGAACGAGGAAATGGAGAGATATGCCCTCGTGTTCGTGAGTCGCGGTCGTCCTTTGATTTCCGGTCTTATGGCATTGATTTCATGCCTCAAAAAGGAAATTTGCATTGAAATAAAAATGGTTTTTTTTTTTTTACTTTTTTCCATTTTCGGTACTGCGTTGTCCAGACTACTGAAAAAGGGTCGCGTATTTTTCACTCACTTTTTCGCTACCACATTCCCTAAATTGGTGTTTTTACAATAATATCCCTTATGGTGGGCCCCGCTTTTAGCATAACATTTTCATTAGCAAATTATTAAGTTCGAACGTGGATCCCACTTTGTATCTACACTTTTTTTTTTCCCCTTATCTCTCTCTCTTCTCTCTTTGCGTGTTCCTCATTTTCTTTAGCTGCCTTCTTCACGTATGCCTCTTACCCCAACGCTCCATTGGCCGCGCTGTTTGCTCGCTTCTCCATCTCGCCTCTCTTCGTGGCCTCGACCCGCCGTCATTGACATTGAGATCTTCTCGACGATCATTTACTCCGCCGCGAAGGGGCACACGATCGGCGAGAAAAAAAGAGAAAACAAACACAAAATGTGGGGCCATTATTCACCCAAAAAAACACAAAATGAGGCTCATGTTTGAATATACCAATCTATTAATGAGAATGGTATGCTAAAAGGTGGGATCCACAAGGGATATTGTTGTCAAAACACTAGTTCAAAGAGTGTGGTAGTCAAAGAGGGAGTGGAAAAAGCGCCGACCCATAAAAAAAAAAATACATATCAACACACAGTACAAATTAAAAAAAAAACATGTGAAAAAAGCGAAAATTTTCTAAATTTCAGGACAAGGCACGCAAGTCTAAGTCAAGTCACGGAGACAAATATTCTAATCGGTCTTTCTACATGTTTGTTAGTGCCTAATTCCGACTTCACGATAATCGCATTCCGACTTTTTCTTAACCCGTAACACTTGAAACTTGTCCATACACAAATTTTAACATGTAGATCTACGTATAGTCATCCCATAACTATTTTAAAAGTAAAAACATGTTATGAATTTCGACGGAGAAAAAGAGATTTTTTCCGCTTTATCCGGAGCATGGGGCGAGCACGAAGAAGTTACAATCTCTACTTTTCTTTTCTTTTTTTGGTCAGTCGAAAATCTCGAGCCGAGTTTCGGAACAAACCGATAATAGTCGATCGGGGTTTTAAAGAGAAAAAAGAAGAGATTGCGTAATTTAAACTATGCTCACACGATGTCCTATTTTTCCCTAACGTTGACTAAGCCTACCCCCTACACATGATTTCTTTTGGTGGGTCGAGCTCGACTTTACAGCCACTGCATTTGTTGCCTATCGTGCGCTAAGAGATTTAGTCTGATGAGTTTACTCTTCGGTAGGCATATACTTCCCTCAATAACAGTAATAAAGAGAACGCGCTAACGCGTTCGACTTTTTTCCATACCATCGAGTTACGACAGAACATCTCGAATCTGATCCGTTTAGTCGGATTCTAGCTTTTGACGAAGAAAAAGTTTATCGGGCAGGCCCATTCACATTTGGGTCGGGGACTTGATTACTTAATTAGTGTGTTTCATGGGCGAGGAGGAAAAAAAATAAAGCAAAAAAAAGGGGAGGAAACTCAGGAAAATTTGTTATTTTGGGAAGCGTACGGAACCAAACGAACGAGCAAATGGAGAGAGAACGGTTTGGAAATATTCCCTCCCGACCGGCCTTGTTGATCTCCGGTCCGATTACATTTGATGATTTTGATCTCATGCTTCAAAAGGAAACTGCATTGAAATCAACGCGGTTTTTACTTTTGCCATTTTCCAAACTCGTTATTAATGCCCGCGAAGTCTAAGTCAAGTCAAAGCGGGCACATATTCTAATCAGACTTTATGCATGTTATAATGTTAATTAATAAAAATTAATGTTATAATATTATAATGTTATAATATATATATATATATATATATATATATATATTTGCAATTGTGCCCATTCATTTGGCCGGCCGACGTTGATGCGACAAGTTTTTTAAAAAAAATAATATTTTAATAATATTTATTTTTTTAGTTTAGAATTATTTATTTGTTTTTTTTTATTGGGTATGGGTCGATAGCCTCTTGCTGGGCATTAGGCGAGGGCAGGCAGAGGTCATCGGCCCTGGGCGAGGGCTCGCCACTCTCGCCCAGACCCTTATTCGCGGTTGGTATAATTGCAATAAATTTAAGATTTTTTTTTTTTTTGTAATTCTCCCCTAAATTGAGATATGAGTCATTGTACGTCACACGATGTCCTGTAGTAACATTGACCAAGGCTACACATGGTTTCTTTTGGAGGGTTGAGCTCGACCAGGCAAGCGACTTTACAGCCACTGTGCTACTATTTAGAGGCCTTTGGCACATACATTTATTGCCTATTTTACCCTTAGACATAATTCTGATATGTTTGCATTTTGGCAGGCATAGTTTCTCGGGGGAAAAAAAAATCTGAATGATAGGTCGAGCTTCAATTCTACCTCAATTTTATTTTTTGTCTAGAAAAAAGTCTCAAACTTTAGGTCTAGTACAAAATTGCTCTAAGCTTTTCTTTGTCTAAAAAAATCACAAACTTTAAGTCCGGTCCTTATTTTGTCTAAGAGAAAAATCATGAACTTTTACTCTAATAACAAATCTGCCCTCCCTGTCTAAAAATCACCATTAATGGTTTAGAATTTTCAAGTAATTAATGATAGGATAAGATCAACATCGTTTTCAAGTAATTAATGATAGGATAAGATCAATGTTGCTTTCAAGTAATTGGATAAGATCGACGTCGCTTTCAAGTAATATGATAAGATCGATGTCACTTTCAAGTAATGGGATAAGATAAGATCAATATCGCTCTCAAGTAATGTGATACGATCGATGTCGCTTTCAACTAATCAATGATGATAAGATCAATGTCACTTTCAAGTAATAGGATGAGATCGATGTCGCTTTCAAGTAATTAATGATAGGATAACATCGCTTTCAAGTTATTAATGATAAGATAAGATCAATGTCGCTTTCAAGTAATAGGATAAGATCGATGTCACTTTCAAGTAATTAATGATAGGATAAGATCAATGTCGCTTTCAAATAATTAATGGTAAGGATAATCATCAAGTCACTATTAAAGAACCTTGTAAAGCAAGCTAAGAAGCTTATGAGAGAAGCTTGGAAACTATTATAAATAGGAATTTGGTTTCTTCAATTCTCAAGACCACCAATTCTGCCTCTCTTCCTCTTCCCCTACTCTCACGTCTATTCCCACTCCCCTATATTAACTTTTACCACCGCCTCACGCCGCCGCCGACTCATACCGCTGCTACCGTCACGCCGCTTCTCGTCTTGTTTTCTTGACTTAGAACACCGTAATTCAAGTACCATGTGAATGGGATTACTATTTCTAAGGTAGTAATGTATGTTTAATGGTTGATGTTGTGTTGCATTGATTGTGCGGATATATGTGTTGCATCACAAATCACATTCATCGAGCATTGAAAAGGAGGCAGACATTTGAATGAGGACCGAAAGGGAGTCGCCAAGGTCAACCACCGCCGGTGTGACGCCCTGGAAATTCTCTTTTTGTAAATGGTTTGAATTCAATAAAAAGTAAAGAAATTGAATTCCAGTCAATGCGAAATTTTGGATCGCAAGGTATTAAGGGACAAATTTTGGACGATCCCCGAGATTATCAGTCAATTAGATTAGGCTTCGTAATTCTTAGTCGCTGCGAATTAAGATTGTAATCCTCGCGCTCGAACCTAACATGTGAAAAAGACCAAAAATGCCCCCCGTCAGTCGAGCGAAATTTCATTTCAGTCCTAAAATATCAAAAGACCAGTTTGCCCTTACCTTTACTCACTAGATGACAAGAATTTTGAATTGGGATGTGACCTATTGGTGGGTCTCACTTGTTAATTCCCCCACCAACCAACGGATTCGAATCGCCTAACCTTCGCTTAGAAGGTTAGGCACCTAACCTTACAATTTGGGCTATTCATTTTTGGACGGACGGCCCAAATCTCCTATTTTTAGGGGGCAATTTTTAAAATTTTTAGTATATATTTTTATTAGTGATAATCTGAGCCATCTATTCATAACACGAATGGCCCAGATTGCAAGGTTATGGCCTAACCTTCTAAGGAAAGGTTAGGCGATCCCTTTCCCCAACCAATTACATTCCCCAACCCCCAACTCAACTAGCCAAATCCTCTCTCTCTACCCTCCTCTCTCCCTCCCGCTCACGCTCACACTTCCTCTCTCTCTGCTCACTTTCCCTCTTTCCTTTTGGAGATACACCCCACGGCCGAGACGCACCTCCTCCTTCTCCTCCTCTTCTTGGGTTTTTATTGCCGACCACCACCATCCGCCTCCGTCCGACTGTCGTGCGCCGCCTCGAAGCTGTCTGACAGCTCCTAGAAGACCTCGAAGCCGCCTGCTTTGTTTTGGCCCCTGAAACCGTGGCCACTTCCCCTCCTTCCTCCGACCATTTCGTGCGACGCCGACCCTTGAGATACACCACCACCGCATTGCCGCCCTACTGCCACCCCGAAGCCTCCACCTCATCGTCGCTGTTGGCCGTAGAGCGCCGAAACAGACCCAAAGACTCCCTTCTCTATTTTCGCATCACCTTGGTCTCCTCCGTCGAACAGCCTGTGCCGCCGCTCTCGACCTCCACCGGCCCCTTCACCAACCACCGTTGGACCCTCAGACCTCCCTCCAACCGTCACTAGCCGCCGTGGGGCTGTTGATCAGCTGCGGAGACCCGAAGAACCCCCGTCGGAACATGGTGCCATGTTTTGGGGTGAAACCGTTACAGAGCTCCTCTGCTCGTCTTCGATCGCCCTCCGCCGCTCCCAAGCCGCCATCATCGACTACCCTCGACCCCTTGACCTTCCCCAAAGCAGCAAGAAGCAGATCGTCGTCGGTGGAACTCGAAATAGCCCCAGATCCGAGTCCCCTGTTTCACGCCCGAAATCCGTTGGATTATGTTCACGCCGCCTTTGGCCACCTCCGGCCTCCATCCACCGCCCCTAGCCAGTCTCAACGGATGTCCTCAGTCCCTTGGTAAGTCGTCGAACCTTTCCTGAACTTGCTTTGGCCTTTGAGGCCGAGAACCACCACGAAACAGCCTTGGATTCCCCTGTTTTGCCTCTAACCCGCACTGTTCAAAGCCGGTCGCTGCTCGCCGGAGCTCCGCCGTCGCCGTCAGCCTCTTGTCGGACCTCCGCCTCGAGTCCTAGCCGCTGTGGGGTAGTGTCGCCGCTTAAATAGCCGAGAAACCCGAGTTGTCCAAAGGAAAACTGAGAATCGTTGTCACCGAGTTCCGTCACCGCTATTTCTTTGTTGTTGTGCCGTTGATCTCGCTTCCCGAGCTTGATTAAGGAATGAGTTAACTCCTAATCCTTGGTTAAGGCGCTAATTGCGCTTGGGATTAGTTATTTAGTAGATTAAGGTATTTAGTTAGAAAAATCGTGGTCGTTTTATATAGAAATCGAGTTTAGTGTAAATGGCCACGATTATTTAAGTTAGTCGAATTAGTTAGGTCGTCTATGGCTAGTTGGTTGTTAGAATCGATTGATTGACTGATTGGGCATCGATTGCCACTGTTTGATCGCGAGCGAGCGATAGTTCAGAACTGAGCGATCGATCGATAATTTAATGAAATTGGGATTAATCAATGACATTTGATTAATTGAATTGCTTAATCGATCGTGTTTTGACTACTTGACTGAGTGCATTTGATTGAATGTGATGTGGCATGATTGAGTTTCTGAGTGTTTCATCGTTCGTGTCAGACGCAAGCCTAGTTATGAGATTATGCATTCATATGACTTGCGTGAGATCAAATTGCATGATTTAGCATGAAAACGGCCTTGGGCCGAGTCTTTGAGTACGTCTATATGAGCATCCGATCTAAATCAAAGATGACAAAGTTGATTGATTGTTGGGTGTCATGTGTGGTCATATGATGAGACGATGAGATTCCTAACAAGGTTGTACCGTGACGATAAGAAGAATACGACTTGTTGGAAGCACGTCATTCTGTGATGACAGTTTGATGGATGCCGATCGCAGCTTGTGACGGATCGAAGCCCTAGAAGGGATTCGTGGTAGTTCCGTGCCGTGACGATCGAAACCACATGGACTACTGGATGCACTCGCTTAAAGTAATGGATACCGGGCGGGTTACACCCATTTGACAAAAAAAAGGGCTTGATTAGATAAATTTAAAATACGAGGACTGGAGTAGACACGTGAAAGTATAATGGAGAAAAGTAGAATTTCAAAAAATAATAGATGACTATTGACCCTTAACAACTACTTAGATAGAAGCGTTCTTTTTTTTTTTTTTTTTTTTATTCTAGTTTCTCATAAACACATTAGGAGGATCAATCATTCCTCCATCCACAACTATTTAGAGCGTGTACGAGCAAGTTTTTACTTGTTACTCTTTTCTGTCTTCTAATAGCTAGTTCATAGATTCGAGTATGTGGTTGACCGTATTACATTGATAACATCGGATGTATAGGCATTCTTCTTTTTCATACTCCGAGCAATGTATGGAAGCAAACCATAAACTCCATCTCCTAACATTTGCTCCTCCACAACTAGTCTTTGAAATTATTTGTTTGTAGTAATCGAATTGCAAAAGTCACCAATTATATCCCTCAACATTAAATTAAGCTGCACTTAATTTTAGATTAAGGTGGACACCAAAATTTGATAGGCACATCTTGATTAGATAGCATTCAAGAACCATCGATTCATATTGTATCTATTGCAAAGTCGAAAGGACATGCTGATTTGGATTTGCCAAATTAGTCAAAAAGGGGTTGTGCTCTTTTCAATTGAGTGTTATCACCTCCAATCTCTTGGTTCATGGGGTTGTATCTAGGGGTGTGCAAACTGGACCGGACCGGACCGGACCGGACCGGACCGGCCTGGTTGGTCCGGTCCTCCGGTCCCCGGTCTTAATAAATGGGACCGGTGACTAGGCGGTCCGATCCCCAGTTCCATGGTTTGGGATCGGACCGCCAATGTTTTAAAAAATAATAATAATCTATATCTAAAGTTGACCTAATTTTAACACTTTGAGAAGCCCCGTGAATCTCATCTCATACCTCTTGAGTTTAGTGATGTCATTGTACGTATTATTTAGCAATTTGGATTTTGGTATTACTTTGGAACAAAACCAGGTCTTAATTGATGATAAGATCTGTTCCTTATAATGGGCACATGCACGAAGAATAAGCACGCACGTGCATGAGGACAGAAACTCGAGTCATTAAGCAGATTTGAGATTTTTTTTTCACAATAAAAAATAATAAATAAATAAATAAAATCCGAGTTCGGTTCCATCACCCACCTGAGTTCAGCGGGCCACATGCGAGCGTCGATTACGAGGAGAAAAGATCACGTGAAGCCTTCAAGGCCGGATCGAACATACGTTGGGTGGCCCTAGCATTTGCGTGGTTGTCTTGCCGTCGTAGGTTGATTATAGATTGTAAATTAATATTGTATTGTAATTTCTAAGGGATAGATTTTTATAAGCAGTTAGAGTTAGCGGTCCTACTGGGCCAGGACCGGGACCGACCCGGACCGCCGGTCGTGGTCCCATCCGTGGTTCCGAAAATATGGGGATATGAACTACTGGTCCGATCCCCGCTTCCATGCCAGGACCGGATCAGCCTGAACCATGCACACCCCTACAGTGTCTCCCGACTTTGGAATATAGCTGAGAAGTTTCATTTGGGGCCTGTATGGTAACCATTTTGGTTCTGAGAGATTCTATTTCCTAGAACAAAAAAAATGAGAATCCTATTTGGTAACGTAAATAATTTTGATTTTAATTCTGCTCCTAAAAACAATTTTGGAATAAAAACAAGAACAAAAAAAAATTGGTTCTGAAAAAAAGAATCACTTTTGAGAATCCCAAAACAGAATGAAGTACCACATCTCTCACTCTTTTCTTTTACTTCTCTTGTCACTTTTCCCTAGACCTAAAACAGAGCGAGGTCAAAGAAAAATATATGAGATAATAAAAATAAAATAAAAAATAAAAAATGAAAATATTGGAAAAATTCTAAAAAAGTCAGAATTTTTTTAGAAAATCCCTAAAAAATAGTAGAAGCTTAGATTGGACTAGTTTGACATCATTGGCATAAATTTGAGCCTAAATTCCCTAGATTTCATAGATTTTATTCGTTTTTTTAGGAAACTCATACCTTTGAAATTAAACCCGAACCACATTCTCTAAGCCCATAAGGAGTCGTTAGGATTTTATGATGCAATTTATCAATAACATGATTCCTTAATTGTGCACTTGATTTATGTGCTTTAGACTTAATCTACTTTTAGACAATTTTAGAAAAAAGACAAAAATAACCAATGTGAACCAATTAGCAAGCTCTCGTTTTTAAGTTTTGGATGAATTAAGATTGAGATTTGATTTTTTAGAATAAAAAACGCACACCAATGAAGGGCAGTGCAGTTCATTTTCCTTATAGGAATGAGGGTGTCGCTCGTGTCGGTTGTCCGTTAGCTTAAAAGAGTTGGATGAAACTCCACAATAAATGGCGAAAATGACTCGTGATGACTCTTGCTATTTCATTCTTACATTTTAATATGCAATATGTCATATAAGATAATCACTATGAATTATCTTTGGTTAATTCGAAATGTAGGATGAAAATTCACAAAGTAATTACGTAATTATTTGACTTAAATGACAAAACTTGGGAAGAGAAATTGTTCTCGGAAACAGAAATTATGTGCAGTTACTAAACACGATTTTGTTCCAGGAATAGAAACTCATTCAGGAAACATAATCAGAAAAAGTCATTCATAATCATTTTTTCAGATCAGAATGGTTGCGCCCTTGATCAACCCCGCACCCCCACCAAAAAAAAATTCAATAAAGAGGTTGCCTTAAATAAGAAGGTGTAAGTACTAAAATGGAAAAAAAGAACTTTAAAATTGCCCCAATTGCGTGGATGACATTTCAAACATAGATCTTCCAAGTTGGCTAATTGATTTGTGAACCTTTTAACAATTTGTCAATATATATAGTCTTTTGATCAAAATTGGCTAGAAATCACTAGCGTAAGGGTCGGCCATCTTACATGCCATGGCCGACAGTGATGTGGATAATTTTTTTAAATTTTATAAAACATGTCCTAAATTTTTCATTATTTCTTATTTTCTTTTTTCTTTTTTGTTGTGAATGGTGAGGGTTGCGGCATTTGGGTAGGTGAGCCCTCACTACCAGACGGTAACCCTAACCGGCGACGATGAAAATAAAAAATTTAAAAAACTAAATATTTTAATTTTAATTTTTTTGCAAATTTATGACGTCATAGCCGGCCATGCCATGTAGGACAACCGACTTCTATGTCAACTCAGCTCATATTAGCATAAATTACTATATCGATAAACTGTCAAAAGCTTTAGAATTAAATTATTCAAATTAAGACATTTATGATTGAATTGGCATCCGTATAATAATTTTATAGATTTTTTGTAATTTCCCCATGGGTAATCACTTCTCAGAAAATTGTTTTCTCCTTTTCAAGTTTGGAAATCCATTTTACTAACTTTAAACATGCATATTTTTTCCTGTAAATTCTTTTAGTCGACTAATCATTTTTAGCAAATCAAACGAGTAGTCTTGAAAATTAATTTGCAAAATTTCTTTCACTCAAACAAACGCACCTCAAATGTATTGGTTATTACAAACATTTAAAAGACATGACCAAATGAACATTATTCCTCAACGAATTTTATTCATCAAATGATAATGTTGAAGTAATACATCCATTCATTATAATAATTGACAATTTTAGTGCTGATCGTGCCATATAGGATGGTCGATGTCCACATAAAAGATTGTCAGCCAAAAAATTGGCCGAATGACTATATTGGCACATCTTCAAAAGGTTTAGGACTCAAATGGCCAATTGATTTAAGACTTTTTGATAATTGTCCCGTTATAAAAGTACTCAAAAAACTGGTTTAGGGCCAATTTTCTCTCCAAGAATTTGCCAATGAATGATTGATTTGGAGAACATTTTCCTAGAAATAATTGCTTGTATCGCTTAAAATAATTAGTCAATGGAAATATTTTCATTATCAACAACAATCTATATTATGAATGATTGTTTAAAATATTTTTTAAAATACTCATTTTTCGCGAAATAAACGAAGCCTACCAATGGATTACATAGGGGCTCAAACATTTAGGCTTGCATTTCACTGGGCTTCCTCCATATGGGAGTGTTGACACCTGATTTTTAATCATCCTTTATGTCGATTTTATTTCAAAAATTAATTAAAAATAGCAGAAAAAGTCATAAAATTGCAAAATCAACTTTGGAAGCCTTGGCCTAGCCTTAGGAACCACTTTTGAACAAAAAATATTTTTCATAATTTTTAACATTTTTTCGAATTTATTTAATTATAAAAAATACTCAAAAATAAGAAAAATACCATTCGTGGTCAGAAAAATGCAAAAAAATAGTTAATAATTTTATTTTAATTCCCTATTCAAGTTGGCCTTATTAAATCTCGAAAATTCGACTTGGGTCACTATGTTCCTTCACAAACATACACCCGAATCGAGCATAAAAATTTATCTTTGAGTCTTTTAATTGTCAATTTCCACTCCCAATAAGCCATGACATTTTGACCTAGAACCTTGAAGTGCTTTTAGGTCAATTAAGCCTTCAATTTGATCAATTTTGACAAAAAGGACTTAAATGCACAAATTTCTTTGCGATTTAGTCCTCGGTTTCGCGAATCTTAAAATTAAATCCTTCTTAGGGACACCCATTTAAATTAAACACCTCTACCCTATATTTTTCTTCATCCCGAACTCATTGGTGACCTCAATTTGGACTGATATGATCATTTGAGCCTCCGATTTGACGAAAATCATTTTCAGATCCTAGGCACAATTTGGGATTTTCATTAAATTCCAATTCAATTACTCACGAAAATACCCATTCTAGATGGAAAACATTCCGAAGAGTTAAATTTTGCCATCAATTTCATGAAAAATGGTCAATTTGAGGCTCGATTTGATAAAAATTGAGAACCGATTAGACCGGTTCGGACCCGACTCGACTGAACCGGGTCTGCAACAGGGAACATTCCCTGCTCTCTTTCACGTACAAGATCAGGGAAACTGAAAGCAGAGCAGGAGCACGGACGACAAAAACTGAGAGAGCAAACCACTTTTCAGAGGGGGAGATGAAACGCGTGAAGGTCTCTTCATCAGGGGATACAAAGGAGCGCTTAAGAGGGAGTTCGACGAGGGGGAATTTTGGGGTTTTCTAAAAAAAAACAGGGGAGGAGCTTGGCCATGGCTTTTTGAGAGAAAACAGAGGGAGAAAGAGAAAAATTTGGGGGGCTTGTTGCGACCCGTCCGAAAGCGGACGCGGCTAATGGATTACCGATCGCGGGCTTTGGATCGGCGCGGGCCCTCCCAGGCCCATACCAAATCGCGGCGGGAGTATTTTTCAAAGGGATTCGACGATAACAGTCGATCGCTTTCGACCTTAGTGTGGTCGTGGTGGCATGTGCAACTTGTGCATGCATTTGGAGTCGCCACCGGTCTTTCTTGGAGGGTAGACCGGAAACCTTATTGACCGATTGTGAGAGATCGATCAATTCTGCGGAACCAGAGATTTTGAGTTCGGGGACTTGGTTACGTTGATGTCATTACCAACGCCCTTTCGGTACCTAACGCGAGTGATTTTCCCTAACTAGGATTTCATGCAGGCGCAATTTTGGGTGAGGTAAGTCTGACTTTGCACATTAACCAGTTTAACATGCTCACGTAATCATAATAAATAAATAGATGTCAATCACATAAACATCTATCCTACGTGGTGATCATGGAATTATGATTTAATGGGTCTCGAGCCAATGAGACCACATTTAATCATTTTAATATTTTAATAACGGAGAGCCGCTCTTCGCTTCTTCTTGGTTTCTTGAACTCTTCAAGAATTGGGCCCCAAAGAGCTCGCCGACTTAAAAGGCTCCTCCACGTAATCCTCGTAGCATTTACATCAACAATTGACTATGCTAAAAATAAAGATTACATGAAAAATAAAAGGAGTACGCAGCCTCCATTTAATAATTACAACCCCAAATATATAAATAATCATCATACATTCATATATACATCAATCACATTGATTAGGGATTTTTCCATGATCACCACCCTTTCACGTAAGTAATAAATTCACAATTTAAAACTTAGGAAGGCACAATAAAAATTCTACGTTGAATCATATTCAGAATTTTTACGTAAAATAAGATAGCCATAAATTTTCGATTCAAAATTGATTTAGTCTCAATTTTTGCTACGTTGATTAATTTATCATATAAAATAATCAATCTCCATTAGCCATGTAAGACGAACAATTCGTTAATACATATTGGCCATAGTATTGCAAAAATTGCAAAAAATCAATTAAATGCACGAAAACACCTAAGGATTGGCTCTGATACCACTGTTGGGATCCACGTAACACGTAGCGGAAATAAATAACAACCCATACATGTATCTCCAGAGGCGTACTTCGTGCATTTCAATCGAAAAAAAAATCACAAAGTCTCAAAGGGAGTAAATAGATTACCTCTCGTAGCGTGCTTGAACGGAGATGTCGGTTCGATGTTCTTCGATCTCAGCCTCCACAAGTGTTAGGCATCTAGTTCGGACGCACCACCAATTGACGAACGGGGAGACGACTAATAACTCCACAACAATTGTGCTAGCAATATGCGGAATCAATATTCCGAACTTAGTATATTTTGCTCACTCAAGATTATAAGAATATAGAGAGTGTTTGTGTTCTTCTCTCTAAGCTCTTAAAAATTTGCACACTCTACAAAATGTCTCTCCCTTCAACCTCAAAACTCTTGCCATCCTTTTATAGCCAAAAATACCTTCCAATAAATTGTATTTAAAAATAGCACTAAAAATTATAAATTCTATCTAAAAATAGCACTCACAATTTATGATAAATAAATTTCATTTAAAAATAGCACTAACAATAGCACTCACAATACAAAAATGCTAAAAAAAAGGCACTAACAAAGGTGTTAAAAATAATAACCATTATTATTATTACAAGAGTTAAAGAGGTTACCAAACAGTACAAATATGCATAACGTATAAATATGTATGACGTATAAATACGTAGAGCATATGTATACATCCGTGAAACCGGGGACTAATTGAAAGAAAAATGTGCAATTAAGCCCTTTTGGTAAAAATTGATTAAATTGGAGGGCAAATTGACCTAATTGCACTTTAAGACTTTAGAATCCAATGTCATAGCTTATAAAAAGTGAGAATTGAAAACTAAAAGACTCGAAAAGGATTTTTTTTTTTTTTTTAGGCTCGGTTCGGGTTTATGTTTGTGAAGGAACATAGTGACCCGAGCCGAATTTTTGAGATTTAAAGTGACACACTTGAAGAGGAAATTAAAACAAAATTATCAAATATTTTTGGGTATTTTTCTGACCACGAATGGTATTTTTCTGATTTTTTTGGGTATTTTTATAATAAACTCGAAAAATATTAAAAATACCGAAAAATATTTTTTGTTCAAAATTGGTTCCTAAGGCCAAACCAAGGCTTCCAAAGTTGATTTTGTGATTTTATGACCTTTTTTGATATTTTTAATTAATTTTAAAGAATAAAAATCACAATAATAAATGGTAAAAAATCAGGTGTCAACAGGGCTGGCCAGATCGCCATTGTTGAAAAAAGAGAGCACCAGAGAGAGTGGAGCTCGTGAGGGGGTCCTTCGTTGGAACATAAGACAGAGGGAGCGGAGGAGATTTTCGGTTCTGGTTTTTCAAAAAAAAAGAAGAACGAGAGAAAGGGTACGAGCGAAGAGAAAAAAAAAAAGAGAGAGCTGGGGCCATTCTTGCTCATTGAGAGAGCTTGTAAGCACACAGGCACCACCATAAACGAAAACATATAAACACAGGAGGAGAAGAGCTGAAGAAAGATGGAGAGTAGTAGTCGGAGCTCCAGTGGTAAAAACGAAAAAACAGAGCATCCATTGCCAAGATCGGATAAAGGCAGCAAGAAGGAGAGTCGAGCGGGACCAGTGATCGAGCGAGCTTCATCGGGCTTCTGGGGAGTCGACCATCCATTGCTGAGGCTGCCTCATCGTCGACGAGCTCCAAAAAGGTTGGTTCTCAAGCCTCCACCACATTCCCCGTCTTGTGCACCGCCGGTTTGGTCTTTGACCAAACCGAGCCAAAACGATCACACGCCTTCATTCATACCTGTGCATAAAAGCATCTAAGCACCATTCTTAGCTTCAGTTTGGTCTACAACATCGCCAATTTCAGTCGAGACTCTCACATTTCGAATGCTCGCCACACGTTCGACGAAATGCCGCCGGAGTCATTTGTGTGTTCTTGAGTTCCATCGCGTAAACCTAGTGTCGCTAGACCCGTTCCTTGTCAGATTTTCATCCTATAACCGACCTCACATGTCTCTGTGTCTCTTTGGGCATTAAACTTCATCGGGATGACGGTGTGGGCCCTCGTTGGACTCGGCCCGAACCGAGAGCTCCCACCAATATGAGCGCTGATCTTTAAGCTTCAATGGACTTCAGGTAAGTATTTCAGTGCCCTTAGTATGCTTACTGGATGGTTGGAGTCGAAGTCGAGTGTAAAAGAGCTTGTAAAATTTCTTCGCCAGAATGGTACTGTTCGGGGCCGTCAAGGAGTTCGGTTGACGACTGTTTTGGTCTAACTTTGGTTTAGAATGTTAGTCGAGGTGATTTAGTTCAGTTTAGGCGAAAAACTGGTGGGAGACTTTAGTCACGGCAAGGGTTGTGTTTTGCTCCCAGTAGGAACCAAAAAATTTCCACGAAGAAGATGGCCAGAAAAAGACAAAGTGAGAGAAAAGTAGTATAAAAATAAATAATAAAAAAATAACAAACCCAAAAAAAGTGTGCGAGGTTTTGTTTTGTGGTTTGGGTCTGATTCGCAATTTGGGCCTTTTTTTTTTAAATATGTTTCGGGGGCTGGGCTTGATGTGGTCCGAAAATTGAGAGAAAAAGAAAGCAAGGGAAATGGGCTGGGTAGTGGGTTTTAGAAGGAAAGTTGAGGCTTTATCCTTTAGATTCTTATTTGGGCCTCATGGCTTTTCTTAGCCCGCGACTTTAGAAGGGTTGGGCCTTGCAGCCCAATCCATGACACTATTTTCGAAATATTAATAAAAAAAATAGAAAAATCATAAAACAATTCAGAAAAATCGGAGAAATTCAGAAAAATTCCAAAAAATAGGAAATAGCCACAATTAACTGGCCATGACCTATTTTGGGTCTTTTGAAATTCCAAAAAATAGGAAATAGCCACAATTAACTGGCCATGACCTATTTTGGGTCTTTTGAACCCTAATCTTTTCAAAATGACGATTTTTCCCTTTAGGCAATTCGTCTCCAAAAAATAAAAGAAATTCAGAAAATTTTCGAAAAAAATTCAAAAAATAGAAAATGGCCACAATCAACTGGCCATGACATATTTTTGGTATTTCGAACCCTAATCATTCCAAAATGACGATTTTTCCCTTTAGGCAAATCGTATCCCAAAAATAGAAGGAATTCAAAACCACAAAAAAATCCTGAAAATATGAAATGGCCATAATAAACTAGCCATGACCTATTTTGGGTCTTTTGAGAATCGCTTCTCGAAATTGATGAAAAAATCCAAGAAATTTCAAGAAAATAAGAAATGGCCACAATCAACTGGCCATGACCCATTTTGGGTCTTTCGAACCTCGATCCCTTCTAAAATGACGATTTTGCCCTTTTGACAAATAGTTCCCCGAAAAACTTGAAAAATTCCCAAAAAATTCCAGAAAGTGGGAAATGGCCACAATAAACTGGTCAAGACCTATTTTTGGTCTTTCGAATCCCGATCTTTTAAAAAATGACGATTTTGCCCTTTAGGCAAATTATTTTTCGAGAAATCCCGAAAAAAAAATCAAGAAATTTCTCAAAAATAGGAAATGGTCAAGATCAACTGGCCACGACCTATTTTGTTTAATTCGACACCCGAACCTTCCAAAAAATGACGATTTCGCCCTTCGGGCGAATCGTCCCCAAATCTTCCCAGTCTACCCCTGGTCCTAAATCACACATTCCCTAAGCCCTTAAGGCTATACTAGGAAGCCCTTGATTTGAATTGATGTGCATTGACGTGGTTCATTTATGCACTTGATTGCGCTTTCCTTATATTGATTGTGATTTGATAGGACTAGTCTTCCAATCTGCATGAAACCCCTGAATCAGATTTACCTCACCCAAAATTGCGCATGTATGAAATCTTAGTTAGAAAAATCACTCGCGTTAGGTACCGAAAGGGCGTTGGTAATGACACCAATGTAACCAAGTCCTCGAACCCAAAATCTCTGGTTCCGCAGAACTGATCGATCTCTCCCAATCGATTAGTGAGGTTTTCGGTCCACCTTCCAATAAGGATCAGTGGCGACTCCAAATGCATGCACACGTAGCACATGCCACCACGACCACACCAAGGTCGAAAGCGATCGAATCTTATCGTCGTAAAACCCACGCAAAAATTATACTCCCGTCGCGATTTGGTATAGGCCTGGGAGGGTCCACGCCGATCGAGGCCCGCGATCCACATTTCAAAGTGGGGGCCTGATTCGGCAATTCATTCGCCTGTTATCGAGAAAAGAACGGGTCGCGACAGGGAGTAGACCCAACCAAAGGAAAAAAAAAAGTAACTAATGCAAAATATGGTGCGTTCAGTTCAGCTTATAAAAGTATAGTACAATCCAAAACGAAAATCTACGTTATTGCCCGACGTATAATAAACCAATGACCATGTCTAATGATTATAAGGAAAGTTATCCAAAAAGCCATAAATTTATTGCGTTTTTATCAATTTAATGTTAAACCTTTTTTATTTTGCCAATTACGTCTATTCGGTGAACTTTGGCCGCATATCATTGGCATGGATGCCGACTGTCCTATTTTTAATGAGATGGGCTTATAGAAATGGTTTTAGGCTCAGAAGGCGAAGACTCGCTTAGCCCAATTCAAACCCTCTTTTCTCTCATCTCATTTTCCTATCTTTTTTGGAAAAAAAGAAAAGAAAAGGAGACTCGGAAAGTAATAACGAACAAGCATGCAATGGATCGACAACTGGAGACGCGTGGCAAGTAAACACATCATCGTCATGGGAAGCTTTTGAAAATCATGCGCACCTTCATGTTTCAAGGTCAAAATTGATTGCGGTGCCGACTTTAATAGACAGATTTTTTTTTTAAAAAAATAATAATAATAGGACCACCGGCTGCTGGAGTGGCCGGTGACACAAGCCCTAATTTTTTAAATCTGAGTTGAGTTGTCGTTGAGGTGTTGGGAAGACCACCCACCCACGACCCAAACGCGCTGATTAAAGGAGCCGCCAAGTAGCGCGGGCGAAGACAAAACTGAAACTGAGGCCCATGGGCTGGTTCGACTATTGAGTCGTGCGCTGATCTTGCGAAACCAAATAAATCCCACATCGAAGGGTAGCTGACAAGCCGAACAGTTATTAAGTGGCCGAGAAGCGATGTTAGAGCACGACCTTACTTGAACAGGATCTGTTCTATAGGCTCGTACCTCTGTGTCCTTGAGACCTAAGGAGACAGGAACCAAACGTCTGGTGGATGAATCGTGGCTGCGTGATTAACGGCTCTTGTGGGTTCTCTGAATCTGCTATGTGCCGTAGAGGATCGTTCTCAGGCAAATTAGAAATTGTCTGAGATGGTCACGCAGCTGTCTGACAGACCCCAACATTTTTCTTTTGTCTTTTTTTTTTTGATTTGTTCATCCGTTTCTGCGTCGAGGAAAGGAAACGGTTCATAATAGTTCAAGGTTCAGTCGAGCCTTTTTTTCAAGAGAGTGCTTTTCTTTTCATGCCAGCTGCCCAAGCCGCTTCGTTCAGTAAGTATTTTCCCAAATCAGCCGTATAGGCTGCTTGATGTTACGACGCTAGCCATATACGCCACATTGCTCAATTACTGATTTGCAAGTTCCTTTCTGATTCACGATCTTTTGCGTGTCATTTTGAGAAGTCAACAACACCACCAAACTCGACCGCCCTTATAAGACTAGCTAGATTTGGATACTAAAGGAAAACCTTAGTCCTAATATATACAATATATCTAACAACAATGAGTTTGGGGGATGATGTTAAAGATATCTTCCACTAGTATTTAGGGATGTTTAATCTGATTTTTCTATATCTATTTGGATGATGCATATCTATTTAATTTTTTTTATTTGCTTAGATAATCATCTAATAAATCCATAAATAGACTCTTTAATCTTTTCTACACTTTTAAATATACAGAAATTCACAAATTCTCTTTTTTCGGCTCTCTTCTTAGCTTGTGATATTTTCAATATAGGAAATCGAGGTAACTCTCTTTCGTATTTCCCCCATAATCGAAATTTTCAAAAAATAATGCTTTCAGTGCCTCCAGATTTAGTTATATAATGCAATGTCTCCTAGTTCGCTCTCTATGTGCAAATCATATGCAAATTTTAGCCATCAATGTGCTTGGCCGAATTTTATGCTCTTGCGGCCTTTAATTCAGAAAATTTGATGAAGCTCAAAGCCTCTTTGCTTAGACCCATTTTTACTACCAGAGCAATTAAGATGTAATTTATGCGTATCCATTATATATGAAAATGCTTCTAATATGCAAGTTAATGATATATTTATTTAGTATCATGGTCGATCCTAATATTCTTATGCTGTAAATAGATTAATGGCGTTATCAAATTTAGGTATCAACAATTACTTGAAAGGCTCACTCCAGGTTCCATAAGAAAACGAGAAAACAAACGAGAAGGAAACATTGGAATGTAAGGGGGTGTGAAAGAAGCGGGCCAAGCGGCTAGGGTGGAAAAAAGTTATTTCCCTAAGAAGAAAACATGGAAAAAAAGGGTTAATATCGCGAAAACCCCCAAACTAGTACACATATGACAAATTTATCCCAAACTATTTTTTTAACCACCAAAAATCCTAAACTGGTACAACTGTGATAAATTTAGCCCAAACTATTTTTTTTTACTATAAAAATCCCAAACTGATACACATATGACAATTTTGTCCTCTATTAGTTTCCATTAAATTGAGTTAATACCACGAAAATTTTTAAATTGGCGCACCAGTAGCACATATAGGGTAACGTGTACACCCGACAATTGCCATGTGTCATCCAATTCAGTAATTTGACGATAAAATTTAAGGAAAATTAATGAATGGTAAATTTATCACAGTTGTACCGGTTGGGGGTAAACTTATCATAAGTATACCAGTTTGGAGTTTTTGGTGGTATTAACAAAAAAAAAAACACCAAGGAAACGTTAAAATGAGGGCTGTGGAAGAAGCCGCAAGAGTGGAAAAAGTTATATGGGTAGTTTTGTCTTGTAGTAAAATTGAAATAAAAGGAGAAGAAGAAGAAAACGGGTTAGGAAGAATCTTATATCAAGAGTAGGACCTTTAAGGGATAATGTGGTCAATTTAAGGTGATATGGAGTGTAAGAAGTAAAAAAAAAAGGGTTAATAATACGAAAAACCTCAAACTGATATACCTATGACAAATTTACCCAAATTATTTTTTTGAGTACCAAAAATCATAAACTGATATACTTATGATAAATTTACCTTAAACTATTTTTTTGACCACAAAAAATCCTAAACTGGTGCGAATGTGATAAATTTACCCCAAAATAATTTTTTTACCATAAAAAAACTCAAATTGGTATACCTGTGACAAATTTACCTTATGTTAATTTCCGTTAAATTGAGTTAATACCACGAAAAATTCTAAATTGATACACCTGTAACAAATAAAGGGCAATGTATACACCCGACAATTGCCACGTGTCATTCAACTTAGCAATTTGACTGTGAAATTTAACGAAAATTAACGGAGGGTAAATTTGTCACAGCTGTACTAGTTTGAGATAAATTTATCGCACATATACCGGTTTGAGGTTTCTGGTGGTCAAAAAAATAGTTTGGGGTAAATTTATCACATGTATACCAGTTTGAAGTTTTTGGTGTTATTAACCCAAAAAAAAATGAAAAAAGTGCAAGCATTTTAAAATTTTAAAAAATAAATGGAAATTATTATAGTTTCAATGTCCAACTAATGACCCTTAACAACTACGCACTTTTTAACATTCTACTTCCTCACAAACACATTAGGAGGATTAGTCATTCCCCTATCCACAACTCTTTTAAATAAGTAAGCATGCAAGTCGTTTGGATCATTTAGAGCGGGTATGAGCAAGTTTTTACTTGTTACTCTTTGTTGTCTTCTTATAGCATAAGATCGGATGTATAGGCATTCTTCTTTTTCATACTCTGAGCAATGTATTGAAGCAAAGCATTGTCAGAAAGTTCAATCCAAAAGTTTAAGCTGATAAGTGGATGGAGATCACATGAATATAAAGAGCATACAAAACTCATTCACAACTGAGACAACGGGCTTGTTTGGTTCAGCGTTTGGCCAAGGGACTTTGAGGAAATGCAAATACCTTTAGGCTAAAGGTCTTTTTCAAAATGTAAATAGTGTTTGGCAAAATATTTTTTAGAAATGCATTTGAAAGCAACTTTGGCGTAAATGCCGTTTGGTGAAAAATATACTTTGTAAAATATTTTTACTTTTTTATAATAAAAAAAAAAGTGGCGCCGGCGCCGGGGACCGATGGCGACCAGTGATCTTCGACGGCGACTGGATGCGGCGGCGGCCGGTGACCGTCGTCCGGCGATCGGCAGTGACGACGGCGGTGGTGGCGGCCGATGCCCGACGATAGGCGTTTGACCGGCGACCGGATGCGGCGGCGGTGGCGGGAGTCCGGCGACCGGCAACCGGCGGCGGCTGGAGTCCGGCGTCCGGCAACTGGCATCGGCGACCGACACCGGCGACCGACGATCAACGTCCGGCGGTCGGCGACCAGCGTAGGCGGCCGGCGGCGGTGACGGCCGGCCACCAGCGGCGGGAGGCGGTGATTGCAATCGGCGATGAGAGCTTCCAATCACGTATGTAATATGTGTCTGTCTGCGCATGCGTGAAAGCAACTTACTGGTTTACAACGTCAGACATCCCTGTTGTAGTATTAATACCATTTACAATGTTCTCTTGCAATTACATATATGTTATGGTAGCTGTAATAAATTGTAATAGCTATGACATAATCGGTCTATTATAGATAATGTAAAATAGCTAGCACAACAAAAACTATAATAGCATATTTGTAAATAAATTACTTAACAAAACAGTTATTTGTATACAACATATAATGTAATTGCTTTTTAATATAATCTATAGAACAACAATTAGAAATAAGTAATTTAGTTAGTTGAATATTCTATAGTTATGATAAATTTACCTTAAACTATTTTTTTGACCACAAAAAATCCTAAACTGGTGCAAATGTGATAAATTTACCCCAAAATAATTTTTTTACCATAAAAAAACTCAAATTGGTATACCTGTGACAAATTTACCTTATGTTAATTTCCGTTAAATTGAGTTAATACCACGAAAAATTCTAAATTGATACACCTGTAACAAATAAAGGGCAATGTATACACCCGACAATTGCCACGTGTCATTTAACTTAGCAATTTGACTGTGAAATTTAACGAAAATTAACGGAGGGTAAATTTGTCACAGCTGTACTAGTTTGAGATAAATTTATCGCACATATACCGGTTTGAGGTTTCTGGTGGTCAAAAAAATAGTATGTATTAATCGAATAGCAAAAGTCACCAATTATATCCCTCAACATTAAACTAAGCTGCATTTAATTTTAGATTTAATGGTACAACGGTAATTTATAGGGTGGACACCAAAATTTGATAGGCACATCTTGATTAGATAGCGTTCAAGAACAATCGATTCACAATGTATCTATTGCAAAGTCTAAGGACGTGCTGATTTGGATTTGCCAAATTAGTCAAAAAGGGGTTGTGTTCTTTTCGATTGGGTGTTATCACCTCCAGTCCCTTGGTTCGTGGGGTCGTGTCTCCTGACTTTGGAATATATCGGAGAAGTTACCCCCCCAAAAAAAATTATAAAGAGGTTGTGTTAAATAAGAAGGTGTAAGTACTAAAATGGTGGGAAAAAACTTTAAAATTGACCCAAACCTATTGCACGAATGTCATTTCAGTCATAAATCTTCCAAATTGACTGATTGATTCGTGAACCTTTTAATAATTTGCCAATATAGTCCTTTCGATCAAAATTGGCTAGAAATCACTAATGTAAAGGTCGACCATCTTACGTGGCATGACCAATAGTTATGTGGACGATTTTTGCAATTTTTCTAAAACATGTTATGAACTTTTCATTATTTCATTTTTTTTTCTTTTCTTTTTTTATTGGTGAGGGTTGTGACATTTGGGCAGGCGAGCCCTCACTAGCGGTTGGCAGCCCTTATCGGCCATAATGAAAATAAAAAAATTAGGGAAAATAGAAATATTTTTAAAAATTACAAAATTATGATGTCATATCTAGCCATGCCATGTACGGCAATCGACTTTCATGTTTCATGTCTAATATTCTTAGTTAAAATTAGCCGAAAGTACTATATTGATAAACTGTTAAAAAGTTTATGACTAAATTAATCAAAATTAAATGATTTATTATTGAATTGGCATATGTAGAATAAGTAACTAATGATTTAGGCTTGCATTTCACTGGGCTTCCTCCGTATGGGAGTAGACCCAACCAAAGGAAAAAAAAAGTAACTAATGCAAAATATGGTGCGTTCAGTTCAGCTTATAAAAGTATAGTACAATCCAGAACGAAAATCTACGTTATTGCCCGACGTATAATAAACCAATGACCATGTCTAATGATTATAAGGAAAGTTATCCAAAAAGCCATAAATTTATTGCGTTTTTATCAATTTAATGTTAAACCTTTTTTATTTTGCCAATTACGTCTATTCGGTGAACTTTGGCCGCATATCATTGGCATGGATGCCGACTGTCCTATTTTTAATGAGATGGGCTTATAGAAATGGTTTTAGGCTCAGAAGGCGAAGACTCGCTTAGCCCAATTCAAACCCTCTTTTCTCTCATCTCATTTTCCTATCTTTTTTGGAAAAAAAGAAAAGAAAAGGAGACTCGGAAAGTAATAACGAACAAGCATGCAATGGATCGACAACTGGAGACGCGTGGCAAGTAAACACATCATCGTCATGGGAAGCTTTTGAAAATCATGCGCACCTTCATGTTTCAAGGTCAAAATTGATTGCGGTGCCGACTTTAATAGACAGATTTTTTTTTTAAAAAATAATAATAATAGGACCACCGGCTGCTGGAGTGGCCGGTGACACAAGCCCTAATTTTTTAAATCTGAGTTGAGTTGTCGTTGAGGTGTTGGGAAGACCACCCACGACCCAAACGCGTTGATTAAAGGAGCCGCCAAGTAGCGCGGGCGAAGACAAAACTGAAACTGAGGCCCATGGGCTGGTTCGACTATTGAGTCGTGCGCTGATCTGGCCAAACCAAATAAATCCCACATCGAAGGATAGCTGACAAGCCGAACAGTTATTAAGTAGCCGAGAAGCGATGTTAGAGCACGACCTTACTTGAACAGGATCTGTTCTATAGGTTCGTACCTCTGTGTCCTTGAGACTTAAGGAGACAGGAACCAAACGTCTGGTGGATGAATCGTGGCTGCGTGATCAGAGCGTGATTAACGGCTCTCGTGGGTTCTCTGAATCTGCTATGTGCCGTAGAGGATCGTTCCCAGGCACATTAGAAATTGTCTGAGATGGTCACGTAGCTGTCTGACAGACCCCAACATTTTTCTTTTTAGTCTTCTTTTTTTTTTTTGATTTGTTCATCCGTTTCTACGTCGAGGAAAGGAAACGGTTCATAATAGTTCCAAGGTTCAGTCTAAATATGGTTTATTTGTGGGGTTTCGTTTTTATGATTCTCTTTTCTCGAGTTCTAGGTTTGTTAGAAAAACTCCCATTCAGTCTTTGCAGTAGGCCTATCGTTTTTTTTTTTTTATTGCTTTATGGACGATTGTTGTTTTCTCTAAGACAATCCCAATCCTAAATTGAACCAAACAGATTATTTGATGTTAAATATATTTAGATATGTTCTAGCGATATTTAGGATATTTTCACTTATTATCTGTATCAATTTTTAATTTTGCATATCTTCTTTGATTTACTCTGATTTGCTTAGATAATTATCTAATAATACCTATAAACTCCTTGTGCTTTTTTCTACATATTGAAATACATAGAAAATTCCACTCTTCACCCTTTCGCATTATTGTCCTCATCACTCTTGAGTGCACCCGATGCACCCTGAACTCAATCGTGTTCACTCTATGCGCACAAAGTCTCATATGAGGAAACACTTAGTCGAGTCCATTCCATGATGGTCGTCTTTCAACAAAAATCACACTGGCCGCGTCACTCAGTCGAGCCTTTTTTTTCAAGACAGTGCTTTTCTTTTGATGCCAGTTGCCCAAGCCGCTTCGTTCGGTAACTATTTTCCCAAGTCAGCCGTATAGGCCGCTTGATGTTACGACGCTAGCTATAATACGCCGCATTGCTCAATTACTGATTTGCAAGCTCCCTTCCGATTCACGACCCTTCGCGTGTCATTTTGAGAAGTCAACACCACCACCAAACTCGACCGCCCTAAGACTAGCTAGATTTGGAAGTTTTGCTACAAGTAGCCATTAGACACCAACTTAGCCGCTCAATGCAGTTTGACTTGAATTCAAACTCAAGCTGACTTAACCACAATTGATAGATTTAGAGAAGTGAATAATGGAATGATTGATTTACAATTAGGCATAAGGCCGATATAAATATATATATATATATATATACAAAGAAATTTTAAAAAAATAATGCTTTCAGTGCCTCCAGATTTAGTTATATAATGCAATATCTCCTAATTCGCACTCTATGTGCAAACCATATGCAAATTTTAGCCATCAATGTGCTTGGCCGAATTTTATGCTCTTGCGGCCTTAATTCGGAAAATTTAATGAAGCTCAAATCCTCTTTGCTTAGACCCATTTACCACCAGGCCAATTGAGATGTCATTTATGTGTACCCATTATGAAAATGCTTCTAACATGCAAATTAATGATATACTTATTTAGTATTGGGGTCGATCGCTAATATTCTTATGCTGTAAATTGATTAATGGGGTTATCAAATTTAGGTATCAACAATTACTTGAAAGGCTCACTCCAGGTTCCATAAGAAAACGAGAAAACAAAAAAGAAGGAAACATTGAAATGTAAGGGGGTGTGAAAGAAGCGGGCCAAGCGGCTAGGGTGGAAAAATGTTCTTTCCATAAGAAGAAAACATGGAAAAAAAAACACCAAGGAAACATTAAAATGTTACGGTTGTGGAAGAAGCCACTCGAGTGGAAAAAAGTTATTTGAGTAGTTTTTTTTTTTTATTTTTTTTTATGACCAAGGTGTCCGGGCCAGCTTGCGCGCATCTCAACTATTCCTCGGGGGAGACTAGCATAGCAACCCATCGTCATGACCCCCACTTAAATCACAGGTGCTCAAGTGAAAAAAAGTTATCTGAGTAGTTTTGTCTTGTAGTAAAATTGAAATAAAAAAAGAAGAAGAGGAGGAAAGCGGGCGTGGAATAATCTTAAATCAAGAGTCGGACCTTCAAGGGACAATGTGGTCAATTTAAGGTGATATAGAGTGTGAGAAGTAAAAAAAAAAAAAAAGGAAAAAGTGAAAGCTTTTGAAAATTAAAAAAATTACGTACAAAAATGGAATTCTTCAAGTAGAACTTATTATACTTTCAAAGTCCAACTAATGACCCTTAGCAACTACTTTTATAGAAGCATTTTTTAACATTCTAGTTTCTCATAAACACATGAGGAGGATCAATCATTCCTCCATCCACAACTATTTAGAGCGTGTATGAGCAAGTTTTTACTTGTTACTCTTTGCTGTCTTCTGATAGCTAGTTCATAGGTTCGAGTATGTGGTTGGCCGTATTACATTGATAACATCGGATGTATAGGCATTCTTCTTTTTCATACTCCGAGCAATGCATGGAAGCAAACCATATCCTCCATCTCCTAATATTTGCTCCTCCACAACTAGTTTTTGAAATTATTTGTTTGTAGTAATCGAATTGCAAAAGTCACCAATTATATCCCTCAACATTAAATTAGGCTGCACTTAATTTTAGGTTAAAGGTGGACACCAAAATTTGATAGGCACATCATGATTAGATAGCATTCAAGAACCATCTATTCATATTGTATCTATTGCAAAGTCGGAAGGACATGCTGATTTGGATTTGCCAAATTAGTCAAAAAGGGGTTGTGCTCTTTTCGATTGAGTGTTATCACCTCCAATCCCTTGGTTCATGGGGTTGTGTTTAGGGGTGTGCAAACTGGATCGGACCGGACTGGACCGTCTTAGGATCGGCTCGGACCGGCCGGGTTGGTCCGGTCCTTGAGGTTGGCGATCCGGTCCCCGGTCTTAATAAATGGGACCGGTGACTAGGCGGTCCGGTCTCCGGTTCCATGGTTTGGGATCGGACCGCCAATGTTTTAAAAAATAATAATAACCTTTATCTGTAGTTGATCTAATTTTAACATTTTGAGAAGTCCCGTGAATCTCATCTCGTACCTCTTGAGTTTAGTGGTATCATTGTACGTATTATTTAGCAATTTGGGTTTTGGTATTACTTTGGGACAAAATCAGGTTTTAATTGATGATAAGATCTATTCCTTATGATGGGCACATGCACGAAGAATAAGCACGCACGTGCATGAGGACAGAAACTCGAGTCATTAAGCAGATTTGAGAATTTTTTTTCACAACCAAAAATAAAAAAGAAATAAATAAAATCCGAGTTCGGTTCCATCACCCACCTGAGTTTAGCGGGCCACATGCGAGCGTCGATTACGAGGAGAAAAGATCACGTGAAGCCTTCAAGGCCGGATCGAACATACGTTAGGTGGCCCTAGCATTTATGTGGTTGTCTTGCCGTTGTAGGTTGATTATAGATTGTAAATTAATATTGTATTGTAATTTCTAAGGGATATATTTTTATAAGCAGTTAAAGTTAGCGGTCCTATTGGGCCAGGATCGGGACCGGCCCGGACCGCCGATCGTGGTCCGGTCCGTGGTCCTGAAAATATGGGGATCGGAACTACTGGTCCGGTCCCCGTTTCCATGCCAGGACCGGACCTGCCCGGACCATGCACACCCCTACAATGTCTCCCGACTTTGGAATATAGCTGAGAAGTTTCATTTGGGGCCTGTATGGCAACCATTTTGATTCTGAGAGATTCTATTCCCTAGAACAAAAAAAAAATGAGAATCCTATTTGGTAACGTAAATAATTTTGATTTTAATTCTGCTCCTAAAAACAATTTTGGAACAAAAAAATTGGTTCTGAAAAAAAAGAATCACTTTTGAGAATCCCAAAATAGAATGAAGTACCATATCTCTCACTTTTTTTTTTAGTTCTTTGTCACTTTTCCCTAGGCCTAAAACAGAACGAGGTCAAAGAAAAATATATGAGATAATAAAAATAAAATAAAAAATAAAAAAACGAAAATATTGGAAAAATTCTAAAAAAGTTAGAAATTTTTTAGAAAATCCCTAAAAATAGTAGAAGCTTAGATTGGACTAGTTTGACATCATTTTCATAAATTTGAGCCTAAATTCCCTAGATTTCATAGATTTTATTCGTTTTTTAGGAAACTCATACCTTTGAAATTAAACCCGAACCACATTCCCTAAGCCCATAGGGAATCGTTAGGATTTTATGATGCGATTTATCAATAACATGATTCCTTAATTGTGCACTTGATTTATGTTCTTTAGACTTAATCCATTTTTAGACAATTTTAGAAAAAAAGACAAAAATAACCAATGTGAACCAATTAGCAAGCTCTTGTTTTTAAGTTTTGGATGAATTAAGATTGAGATTTGATTTTTCAGAATAAAAAACGCACACCAATGAAGGGCAGTGCAATGCATTTTCCTTATAGGAATGAGGGTGTCGCCCGTGTCGGTTGTCCGCTAGCTTAAAAGAGTTGAATGAAACTCCACAATAAATGGCGAAAATGACTCGTGATGACTCTTGCTATTTCATTCTTACATTATAATATGCAATATGTCATATAAGATAATCAATATGAATTATCTTTGGTTAATTCTAAATGTAGGATGAAAATTCACAAAGTAATTACGTAATTATTTGACTTAAATGACAAAACTTGGGAAGAGAAATTGTTCTCGGAAACAGAAATTATGTGCAGTTACTAAACACGATTTTGTTCCAGGAACAGAAACTTATTCAGGAAACATAATCAGAAAAAGTCATTCAGAATCATTTTTTCATATCAGAATGGTTGCGCCCTTGATCGACCCCGCACCCCCACCAAAAAAAAAAATCAATAAAGAGGTTGCCTTAAATAAGAATGTGTAAGTACTAAAATGGGAAAAAAGAACTTTAAAATTGCCCCTATTGCGCGGATGACATTTCAAACATAGATCTTCCAAGTTGGTTAATTGATTCGTGAACCTTTTAACAATTTGTCAATATATATATAATCTTTTGATCAAAATTGGCTAGAAATCACTAGCGTAAGGGTCGGCCATCTTACGTGGCATGGCCGACAGTAATGTGGATAATTTTTTTTAAATTTTATAAAACATGTTCTAAATTTTTCATTATTTCTTATTTTATTTTTACTTTTTTGTTGTGACTGGTAAGGGTCGTGGCATTTGGGTAGGTGAGCCCTCACTACCAGTTGGCAATTCTCACCGGCCACGATGAAAATAAAAAATTTAAAAAAATTTAATATATTTTTTTTTTGCAAAATTATGATGTCATCGCCGGCCATGCCATGTAGGACAATCGACTTCTATGTCAACTCAGCTCAAATTAGCATAAATTACTATATCGATAAACTGTCAAAAGCTTTAGAATTAAATTAGTCAAATTAAGACATTTATGATTGAATTGGCATCCGTATAATAATTTTATATATTTTTTGTTATTTCCCCACGGGTAATCACTTCTCTGAAAATTGTTTTCTCCTTTTCAGGTTTGGAAATCCATTTTACTAACTTTAAACATGCATATTTTTTCCTGCAAATTCTTTTAGTCGGCTAATCATTTTTAGCAAATCAAACGAGTAGTCTTGAAAATTAATGTGCAAAATTTCTTTCACTCAAACAAACGCACCTCAAATGTATTGGTTATTACAAACATTTAAAAGACATGACCAAATGAACATTATTTCTCAACAAATTTTATTCATCAAATGATAATGTTGAAGTAATACATCAATTCATTCTAATAATTGTCAATTTTAGTGCCGATCGTGCCATATAGGATGGTCGATATCCACATAAAAGATTGTCAGCCAAAAAATTGGCCAAAGGACTATTGGCACATCTTCAAAAGGTTTAGGACTCAATTGGCCAATTGATTTAAGACTTTTTGATAATTATCCCGTTATAAAAGTACTCGAAAAACTGGTTTAGGGCCATTTTTCTCTCCAAGACTTTGCCAATGAATGATTGATTTGGAGAACATTTTCCTAGAAATAATTGTTTGTATCGCTTAAAATAATTAGTCAATGGAAATATTTTCATTATCAACAACAATCTATAGTATGAACGATTGTTTAAAAGAAATATTTTTTAAATTACTCATTTTTCGCGAAATAAACGAAGCCTACCAATGGATTACATAGGGGCTCAAACATTTAGGCTTGCATTTCACTGGGCTTCCTCCGTATGGGAGTAGACCCAACCGAAGGAAAAAAAAAACTAATGCAAAATATGGTGCGTTCAGCTTATAAAAGTATAGTACAATCCTAAACGAAAATCTATGTTATTGCCCGACGTATAATAAACCAATGACCATGTCTAATGATTATAAGGAAAGTTATCCAAAAAGCCATAAATTTATTGCGTTTTTATCAATTTAATGTTAAACCTTTTTTATTTTGCCAATTACGTCTATTCGGTGAACTTTGGCCGCAAATCATTAGCATGGACGCCGACTGTCCTATCTTTAATAAGATGGGCTTATAGAAATGGTTTGAGGCTCAGAAGGCGAAGACTCGCTTAGCCCAATTCAAACCCTCTTCTCTCTCATCTCATTTTCCTATCTTTTTTGGAAAAAAAGAAAAGAAAAGGAGAAACACCAACACCTCCCCCCCCCCCCCCCCCCCCCAAAAAAAATTTGCACAAGCATGCAATAGATCGATAACTGGAGACGCGTGGCAAGTAAACAATCATCGTCATGGGAAGCTTTTGAAAATCATGTGCACCTTCATGTTTCAAGGTCAAAATTGATTGCAGTGCTGACTTTAATAGACAGATTTTTTTTTTTAAAAAATAATAATAATAGGACCACCGGCTGCTGGAGTGGCCGGTGACACAAGCCCTAATTTTTGAAATCTGAGTTGAGTTGTCGTTGAGGTGTTGGGAAGACCACCCACCCACGACCCAAACGCGCTGATTAAAGGAGCCGCCAAGTAGCGCGGGCGAAGACAAAACTGAAACTGAGGCCCATGGGCTGGTTCGAGCTGATCTTGCGAAACCAAATAAATCCCACATCGAAGGGTAGCTGACAAGCCGAACAGTTATTAAGTGGCCGAGAAGCGATGTTAGAGCACGACCTTACTTGAACAGGATCTGTTCTATAGGCTCGTACCTCTGTGTCCTTGAGACCTAAGGAGACAGGAACCAAACGTCTGGTGGATGAATCGTGGCTGCGTGATTAACGGCTCTTGTGGGTTCTCTGAATCTGCTATGTGCCGTAGAGGATCGTTCCCAGGCAAATTAGAAATTGTCTGAGATGGTCACGCAGCTGTCTGACAGACCCCAACATTTTTCTTTTGTCTTTTTTTTTTTTGATTTGTTCATCCGTTTCTGCGTCGAGGAAAGGAAACGGTTCATAATAGTTCAAGGTTCAGTCGAGCCTTTTTTTCAAGAGAGTGCTTTTCTTTTCATGCCAGCTGCCCAAGCCGCTTCGTTCAGTAAGTATTTTCCCAAATCAGCCGTATAGGCTGCTTGATGTTACGACGCTAGCCATATACGCCACATTGCTCAATTACTGATTTGCAAGTTCCTTTCTGATTCACGATCTTTTGCGTGTCATTTTGAGAAGTCAACAACACCACCAAACTCGACCGCCCTTATAAGACTAGCTAGATTTGGATACTAAAGGAAAACCTTAGTCCTAATATATACAATATATCTAACAACAATGAGTTTGGGGGATGATGTTAAAGATATCTTCCACTAGTATTTAGGGATGTTTAATCTGATTTTTCTATATCTATTTGGATAATGCATATCTATTTAATTTTTTTTATTTGCTTAGATAATCATCTAATAAATCCATAAATAGACTCTTTAATCTTTTCTACACTTTTAAATATACAGAAATTCACAAATTCTCTTTTTTCGGCTCTCTTCTTAGCTTGTGATATTTTCAATATAGGAAATCGAGGTAACTCTCTTTCGTATTTCCCCCATAATCGAAATTTTCAAAAAATAATGCTTTCAGTGCCTCCAGATTTAGTTATATAATGCAATGTCTCCTAG
The DNA here is from genome assembly GCA_021437785.1 of Rhodomyrtus psidioides. Classification (NCBI taxonomy): domain Eukaryota; kingdom Viridiplantae; phylum Streptophyta; class Magnoliopsida; order Myrtales; family Myrtaceae; genus Rhodomyrtus; species Rhodomyrtus psidioides. Next base: position 695,792 of record JAILYB010000128.1, on the reverse strand, counting down.
TTCGCTCTCTATGTGCAAATCATATGCAAATTTTAGCCATCAATGTGCTTGGCCGAATTTTATGCTCTTGCGGCCTTTAATTCAGAAAATTTGATGAAGCTCAAAGCCTCTTTGCTTAGACCCATTTTTACTACCAGAGCAATTAAGATGTAATTTATGCGTATCCATTATATATGAAAATGCTTCTAATATGCAAGTTAATGATATATTTATTTAGTATCAGGGTCGATCCTAATATTCTTATGCTGTAAATAGATTAATGGCGTTATCAAATTTAGGTATCAACAATTACTTGAAAGGCTCACTCCAGGTTCCATAAGAAAACGAGAAAACAAACGAGAAGGAAACATTGGAATGTAAGGGGGTGTGAAAGAAGCGGGCCAAGCGGCTAGGGTGGAAAAAAGTTATTTCCCTAAGAAGAAAACATGGAAAAAAAGGGTTAATATCGCGAAAACCCCCAAACTAGTACACATATGACAAATTTATCCCAAACTATTTTTTTAACCACCAAAAATCCTAAACTGGTACAACTGTGATAAATTTAGCCCAAACTATTTTTTTTTACTATAAAAATCCCAAACTGATACACATATGACAATTTTGTCCTCTATTAGTTTCCTTTAATTGAGTTAATACCACGAAAATTTTTAAATTGGCGCACCAGTAGCACATATAGGGTAACGTGTACACCCGACAATTGCCATGTGTCATCCAATTCAGTAATTTGACGATAAAATTTAAGGAAAATTAATGAATGGTAAATTTATCACAGTTGTACCGGTTGGGGGTAAACTTATCATAAGTATACCAGTTTGGAGTTTTTGGTGGTATTAACAAAAAAAAAAAAACACCAAGGAAACGTTAAAATGAGGGCTGTGGAAGAAGCCGCAAGAGTGGAAAAAGTTATATGGGTAGTTTTGTCTTGTAGTAAAATTGAAATAAAAGGAGGAGAAGAAGAAAACGGGTTAGGAAGAATCTTATATCAAGAGTAGGACCTTTAAGGGATAATGTGGTCAATTTAAGGTGATATGGAGTGTAAGAAGTAAAAAAAAAAGGGTTAATAATACGAAAAACCTCAAACTGATATACCTATGACAAATTTACCCAAATTATTTTTTTGAGTACCAAAAATCATAAACTGATATACTTATGATAAATTTACCTTAAACTATTTTTTTGACCACAAAAAATCCTAAACTGGTGCGAATGTGATAAATTTACCCCAAAATAATTTTTTTACCATAAAAAAACTCAAATTGGTATACCTGTGACAAATTTACCTTATGTTAATTTCCGTTAAATTGAGTTAATACCACGAAAAATTCTAAATTGATACACCTGTAACAAATAAAGGGCAATGTATACACCCGACAATTGCCACGTGTCATTCAACTTAGCAATTTGACTGTGAAATTTAACGAAAATTAACGGAGGGTAAATTTGTCACAGCTGTACTAGTTTGAGATAAATTTATCGCACATATACCGGTTTGAGGTTTCTGGTGGTCAAAAAAATAGTTTGGGGTAAATTTATCACATGTATACCAGTTTGAAGTTTTTGGTGTTATTAACCCAAAAAAAAATGAAAAAAGTGCAAGCATTTTAAAATTTTAAAAAATAAATGGAAATTATTATAGTTTCAATGTCCAACTAATGACCCTTAACAACTACGCACTTTTTAACATTCTACTTCCTCACAAACACATTAGGAGGATTAGTCATTCCCCTATCCACAACTCTTTTAAATAAGTAAGCATGCAAGTCGTTTGGATCATTTAGAGCGGGTATGAGCAAGTTTTTACTTGTTACTCTTTGTTGTCTTCTTATAGCATAAGATCGGATGTATAGGCATTCTTCTTTTTCATACTCTGAGCAATGTATTGAAGCAAAGCATTGTCAGAAAGTTCAATCCAAAAGTTTAAGCTGATAAGTGGATGGAGATCACATGAATATAAAGAGCATACAAAACTCATTCACAACTGAGACAACGGGCTTGTTTGGTTCAGCGTTTGGCCAAGGGACTTTGAGGAAATGCAAATACCTTTAGGCTAAAGGTCTTTTTCAAAATGTAAATAGTGTTTGGCAAAATATTTTTTAGAAATGCATTTGAAAGCAACTTTGGCGTAAATGCCGTTTGGTGAAAAATATACTTTGTAAAATATTTTTACTTTTTTATAATAAAAAAAAAAGTGGCGCCGGCGCCGGGGACCGATGGCGACCAGTGATCTTCGACGGCGACTGGATGCGGCGGCGGCCGGTGACCGTCGTCCGGCGATCGGCAGTGACGACGGCGGTGGTGGCGGCCGATGCCCGACGATAGGCGTTTGACCGGCGACCGGATGCGGCGGCGGTGGCGGGAGTCCGGCGACCGGCAACCGGCGGCGGCTGGAGTCCGGCGTCCGGCAACTGGCATCGGCGACCGACACCGGCGACCGACGATCAACGTCCGGCGGTCGGCGACCAGCGTAGGCGGCCGGCGGCGGTGACGGCCGGCCACCAGCGGCGGGAGGCGGTGATTGCAATCGGCGATGAGAGCTTCCAATCACGTATGTAATATGTGTCTGTCTGCGCATGCGTGAAAGCAACTTACTGGTTTACAACGTCAGACATCCCTGTTGTAGTATTAATACCATTTACAATGTTCTCTTGCAATTACATATATGTTATGGTAGCTGTAATAAATTGTAATAGCTATGACATAATCGGTCTATTATAGATAATGTAAAATAGCTAGCACAACAAAAACTATAATAGCATATTTGTAAATAAATTACTTAACAAAACAGTTATTTGTATACAACATATAATGTAATTGCTTTTTAATATAATCTATAGAACAACAATTAGAAATAAGTAATTTAGTTAGTTGAATATTCTATAGTTATGATAAATTTACCTTAAACTATTTTTTTGACCACAAAAAATCCTAAACTGGTGCAAATGTGATAAATTTACCCCAAAATAATTTTTTTACCATAAAAAAACTCAAATTGGTATACCTGTGACAAATTTACCTTATGTTAATTTCCGTTAAATTGAGTTAATACCACGAAAAATTCTAAATTGATACACCTGTAACAAATAAAGGGCAATGTATACACCCGACAATTGCCACGTGTCATTTAACTTAGCAATTTGACTGTGAAATTTAACGAAAATTAACGGAGGGTAAATTTGTCACAGCTGTACTAGTTTGAGATAAATTTATCGCACATATACCGGTTTGAGGTTTCTGGTGGTCAAAAAAATAGTATGTATTAATCGAATAGCAAAAGTCACCAATTATATCCCTCAACATTAAACTAAGCTGCATTTAATTTTAGATTTAATGGTACAACGGTAATTTATAGGGTGGACACCAAAATTTGATAGGCACATCTTGATTAGATAGCGTTCAAGAACAATCGATTCACAATGTATCTATTGCAAAGTCTAAGGACGTGCTGATTTGGATTTGCCAAATTAGTCAAAAAGGGGTTGTGTTCTTTTCGATTGGGTGTTATCACCTCCAGTCCCTTGGTTCGTGGGGTCGTGTCTCCTGACTTTGGAATATATCGGAGAAGTTACCCCCCCCCAAAAAAATTATAAAGAGGTTGTGTTAAATAAGAAGGTGTAAGTACTAAAATGGTGGGAAAAAACTTTAAAATTGACCCAAACCTATTGCACGAATGTCATTTCAGTCATAAATCTTCCAAATTGACTGATTGATTCGTGAACCTTTTAATAATTTGCCAATATAGTCCTTTCGATCAAAATTGGCTAGAAATCACTAATGTAAAGGTCGACCATCTTACGTGGCATGACCAATAGTTATGTGGACGATTTTTGCAATTTTTCTAAAACATGTTATGAACTTTTCATTATTTCATTTTTTTTCTTTTCTTTTTTTATTGGTGAGGGTTGTGACATTTGGGCAGGCGAGCCCTCACTAGCGGTTGGCAGCCCTTATCGGCCATAATGAAAATAAAAAATTATGGAAAATAGAAATATTTTTAAAAATTACAAAATTATGATGTCATATCTAGCCATGCCATGTACGGCAATCGACTTTCATGTTTCATGTCTAATATTCTTAGTTAAAATTAGCCGAAAGTACTATATTGATAAACTGTTAAAAAGTTTATGACTAAATTAATCAAAATTAAATGATTTATTATTGAATTGGCATATGTAGAATAAGTAACTAATGATTTAGGCTTGCATTTCACTGGGCTTCCTCCGTATGGGAGTAGACCCAACCAAAGGAAAAAAAAAGTAACTAATGCAAAATATGGTGCGTTCAGTTCAGCTTATAAAAGTATAGTACAATCCAGAACGAAAATCTACGTTATTGCCCGACGTATAATAAACCAATGACCATGTCTAATGATTATAAGGAAAGTTATCCAAAAAGCCATAAATTTATTGCGTTTTTATCAATTTAATGTTAAACCTTTTTTATTTTGCCAATTACGTCTATTCAGTGAACTTTGGCCGCATATCATTGGCATGGATGCCGACTGTCCTATTTTTAATGAGATGGGCTTATAGAAATGGTTTTAGGCTCAGAAGGCGAAGACTCGCTTAGCCCAATTCAAACCCTCTTTTCTCTCATCTCATTTTCCTATCTTTTTTGGAAAAAAAGAAAAGAAAAGGAGACTCGGAAAGTAATAACGAACAAGCATGCAATGGATCGACAACTGGAGACGCGTGGCAAGTAAACACATCATCGTCATGGGAAGCTTTTGAAAATCATGCGCACCTTCATGTTTCAAGGTCAAAATTGATTGCAGTGCCGACTTTAATAGACAGATTTTTTTTTAAAAAAAATAATAATAATAGGACCACCGGCTGCTGGAGTGGCCGGTGACACAAGCCCTAATTTTTTAAATCTGAGTTGAGTTGTCGTTGAGGTGTTGGGAAGACCACCCACGACCCAAACGCGTTGATTAAAGGAGCCGCCAAGTAGCGCGGGCGAAGACAAAACTGAAACTGAGGCCCATGGGCTGGTTCGACTATTGAGTCGTGCGCTGATCTGGCCAAACCAAATAAATCCCACATCGAAGGATAGCTGACAAGCCGAACAGTTATTAAGTAGCCGAGAAGCGATGTTAGAGCACGACCTTACTTGAACAGGATCTGTTCTATAGGTTCGTACCTCTGTGTCCTTGAGACTTAAGGAGACAGGAACCAAACGTCTGGTGGATGAATCGTGGCTGCGTGATCAGAGCGTGATTAACGGCTCTCGTGGGTTCTCTGAATCTGCTATGTGCCGTAGAGGATCGTTCCCAGGCACATTAGAAATTGTCTGAGATGGTCACGTAGCTGTCTGACAGACCCCAACATTTTTCTTTTTAGTCTTCTTTTTTTTTTTTGATTTGTTCATCCGTTTCTACGTCGAGGAAAGGAAACGGTTCATAATAGTTCCAAGGTTCAGTCTAAATATGGTTTATTTGTGGGGTTTCGTTTTTATGATTCTCTTTTCTCGAGTTCTAGGTTTGTTAGAAAAACTCCCATTCAGTCTTTGCAGTAGGCCTATCGTTTTTTTTTTTTTATTGCTTTATGGACGATTGTTGTTTTCTCTAAGACAATCCCAATCCTAAATTGAACCAAACAGATTATTTGATGTTAAATATATTTAGATATGTTCTAGCGATATTTAGGATATTTTCACTTATTATCTGTATCAATTTTTAATTTTGCATATCTTCTTTGATTTACTCTGATTTGCTTAGATAATTATCTAATAATACCTATAAACTCCTTGTGCTTTTTTCTACATATTGAAATACATAGAAAATTCCACTCTTCACCCTTTCGCATTATTGTCCTCATCACTCTTGAGTGCACCCGATGCACCCTGAACTCAATCGTGTTCACTCTATGCGCACAAAGTCTCATATGAGGAAACACTTAGTCGAGTCCATTCCATGATGGTCGTCTTTCAACAAAAATCACACTGGCCGCGTCACTCAGTCGAGCCTTTTTTTTCAAGACAGTGCTTTTCTTTTGATGCCAGTTGCCCAAGCCGCTTCGTTCGGTAACTATTTTCCCAAGTCAGCCGTATAGGCCGCTTGATGTTACGACGCTAGCTATAATACGCCGCATTGCTCAATTACTGATTTGCAAGCTCCCTTCCGATTCACGACCCTTCGCGTGTCATTTTGAGAAGTCAACACCACCACCAAACTCGACCGCCCTAAGACTAGCTAGATTTGGAAGTTTTGCTACAAGTAGCCATTAGACACCAACTTAGCCGCTCAATGCAGTTTGACTTGAATTCAAACTCAAGCTGACTTAACCACAATTGATAGATTTAGAGAAGTGAATAATGGAATGATTGATTTACAATTAGGCATAAGGCCGATATAAATATATATATATATATATATATATATAAATATATATATATATATATATAAATATATATATATATATATATATATACAAAGAAATTTTAAAAAAATAATGCTTTCAGTGCCTCCAGATTTAGTTATATAATGCAATATCTCCTAATTCGCACTCTATGTGCAAACCATATGCAAATTTTAGCCATCAATGTGCTTGGCCGAATTTTATGCTCTTGCGGCCTTAATTCGGAAAATTTAATGAAGCTCAAATCCTCTTTGCTTAGACCCATTTACCACCAGGCCAATTGAGATGTCATTTATGTGTACCCATTATGAAAATGCTTCTAACATGCAAATTAATGATATACTTATTTAGTATTGGGGTCGATCGCTAATATTCTTATGCTGTAAATTGATTAATGGGGTTATCAAATTTAGGTATCAACAATTACTTGAAAGGCTCACTCCAGGTTCCATAAGAAAACGAGAAAACAAAAAAGAAGGAAACATTGAAATGTAAGGGGGTGTGAAAGAAGCGGGCCAAGCGGCTAGGGTGGAAAAATGTTCTTTCCATAAGAAGAAAACATGGAAAAAAAAAACACCAAGGAAACATTAAAATGTTACGGTTGTGGAAGAAGCCACTCGAGTGGAAAAAAGTTATTTGAGTAGTTTTTTTTTTTATTTTTTTTTATGACCAAGGTGTCCGGGCCAGCTTGCGCGCATCTCGACTATTCCTCGGGGGAGACTAGCATAGCAACCCATCGTCATGACCCCCACTTAAATCACAGGTGCTCAAGTGAAAAAAAGTTATTTGAGTAGTTTTGTCTTGTAGTAAAATTGAAATAAAAAAAGAAGAAGAGGAGGAAAGCGGGCGTGGAATAATCTTAAATCAAGAGTCGGACCTTCAAGGGACAATGTGGTCAATTTAAGGTGATATAGAGTGTGAGAAGTAAAAAAAAAAAAAAAGGAAAAAGTGAAAGCTTTTGAAAATTAAAAAAATTACGTACAAAAATGGAATTCTTCAAGTAGAACTTATTATACTTTCAAAGTCCAACTAATGACCCTTAGCAACTACTTTTATAGAAGCATTTTTTAACATTCTAGTTTCTCATAAACACATGAGGAGGATCAATCATTCCTCCATCCACAACTATTTAGAGCGTGTATGAGCAAGTTTTTACTTGTTACTCTTTGCTGTCTTCTGATAGCTAGTTCATAGGTTCGAGTATGTGGTTGGCCGTATTACATTGATAACATCGGATGTATAGGCATTCTTCTTTTTCATACTCCGAGCAATGCATGGAAGCAAACCATATCCTCCATCTCCTAATATTTGCTCCTCCACAACTAGTTTTTGAAATTATTTGTTTGTAGTAATTGAATTGCAAAAGTCACCAATTATATCCCTCAACATTAAATTAGGCTGCACTTAATTTTAGGTTAAAGGTGGACACCAAAATTTGATAGGCACATCATGATTAGATAGCATTCAAGAACCATCGATTCATATTGTATCTATTGCAAAGTCGGAAGGACATGCTGATTTGGATTTGCCAAATTAGTCAAAAAGGGGTTGTGCTCTTTTCGATTGAGTGTTATCACCTCCAATCCCTTGGTTCATGGGGTTGTGTTTAGGGGTGTGCAAACTGGATCGGACCGGACCGGACCGTCTTAGGATCGGCTCGGACCGGCCGGGTTGGTCCGGTCCTTGAGGTTGGCGATCCGGTCCCCGGTCTTAATAAATGGGACCGGTGACTAGGCGGTCCGATCTCCGGTTCCATGGTTTGGGATCGGACCGCCAATGTTTTAAAAAATAATAATAATCTTTATCTGTAGTTGACCTAATTTTAACATTTTGATAAGTCCCTGAATCTCATCTCATACCTCTTGAGTTTAGTGGTATCATTGTACGTATTATTTAGCAATTTGGGTTTTGGTATTACTTTGGGATAATATCAAGTCTTAATTGATGATAAGATCTATTCCTTATGATGGGCACATGCACGAAGAATAAGCACGCACGTGCATGAGGACAGAAACTCGAGTCATTAAGCAGATTTGAGAATTTTTATCACAACCAAAAATAAAAAAGAAATAAATAAAATCCGAGTTCGGTTCCATCACCCACTTGAGTTTAGCGGGCCACATGCGAGCGTCGATTACGAGGAGAAAAGATCACGTGAAGCCATCAAGGCCGGATCGAACATACGTTAGGTGGCCCTAGCATTTACGTGGTTGTCTTGCCGTCGTAGGTTGATTATAGATTGTAAATTAATATTGTATTGTAATTTCTAAGGGATATATTTTTATAAGCAGTTAGAGTTAGCGGTCCTATTGGGCCAAGACCGGGACCGGCCCGGACCGCCGATCGTGGTCCGGTCCGTGGTCCCGAAAATATGGGGATCGGAACTACTGGTCCGGTCCCCGTTTCCATGCCAGGACCGGACCGGCCCGGACCATACACACCCCTACAGTGTCTCCCGACTTTGGAATATAGCTGAGAAGTTTCATTTGGGGCCTGTATGGCAACCATTTTGATTCTGAGAGATTCTATTCCCTAGAACAAAAAAAAAATGAGAATCCTATTTGGTAACGTAAATAATTTTGATTTTAATTCTGCTCCTAAAAACAATTTTGGAACAAAAACATGAACAAAAAAAATTGGTTCCGAAAAAAAGAATCACTTTTGAGAATCCCAAAATAGAATGAAGTACCACATCTCTAACTTTTTTTTAGTTCTTTGTCACTTTTCCCTAGACCTAAAACAGAACGAGGTCAAAGTAAAATATATGAGATAATAAAAATAAAATAAAAAATAAAAAAACGAAAATATTGGAAAAATTCTAAAAAAGTTAGAAATTTTTTAGAAAATCCCTAAAAATAGTAGAAGCTTAGATTGGACTAGTTTGACATCATTTTCATAATTTTGAGCCTAAATTCCCTAGATTTCATAGATTTTATTCGTTTTTTAGGAAACTCATAACTTTGAAATTAAACCCGAGCCACATTCTCTATGCCCATAGGGAATCGTTAGGATTTTATGATGCGATTTATCAATAACATGATTCCTTAATTGTGCACTTGATTTATGTGCTTTAGACTTAATCTATTTTTAGACAATTTTAGAAAAAAGACAAAAATAACCAATGTGAACCAATTAGCAAGCTCTTGTTTTTAAGTTTTGGATGAATTAAGATTGAGATTTGATTTTTCAAAATAAAAAACGCACACCAATGAAGGGCAGTGCATTGCATTTTCTTTATAGGAATGAGGGTGTCGCTCGTGTCGGTTGTCCGCTAGCTTAAAAGAGTTGGATGAAACTCCACAATAAATGGCGAAGATGACTTGTGATGACTCTTGCTATTTCATTCTTACATTTTAATATGCAATATGTCATATAAGATAATCAATATGAATTATCTTTGGTTAATTCGAAATGTAGGATGGAAAAGCACAAAGTAATTACGTAATTATTTAACTTAAATGACAAAACTTGGGAAGAGAAATTGTTCTCAGAAACAGAAATTATGTGCAGTTACTAAACGCGATTTTGTTCCAGGAACAGAAACTCATTCAGGAAACATAATCAGAAAAAGTCATTCAGAATCATTTTTTCATATCAGAATGGTTGCGCCCTTGATCGACCCCGCACCCCCACCAAAAAAAAAATCAATAAAGAGGTTGCCTTAAATAAGAAGGTGTAAGTACTAAAATGGGAAAAAAGAACTTTAAAATTGCCCCTATTGCGCGGATGACATTTCAAACATAGATCTTCCAAGTTGGTTAATTGATTCGTGAACCTTTTAACAATTTGTCAATATATATAATCTTTTGATCAAAATTGGCTAGAAATCACTAGCGTAAGGGTCGGCCATCTTACGTGGCATGGCCGACAATAATGTGGATAATTTTTTTTAATTTTATGGAACATGTTCTAAATTTTTCATTATTTCTTATTTTATTTTTACTTTTTTGTTGTGACTGGTAAGGGTCGCGGCATTTGGGTAGGTGAGCCCTCACTACCAATTGGCAATTCTCACCGGCCACGATGAAAATAAAAAATTTTAATTTTTTTTTTTTTTGCAAAATTATGATGTCATCGCCGGCCATGCCATGTAGGACAATCGACTTCTATGTCAACTCAGCTCAAATTAGCATAAATTGCTATATCGATAAACTGTCAAAAGCTTTAGAGTTAAATTAGTCAAATTAAGACATTTATGATTGAATTGGCATCCGTATAATAATTTTATATATTTTTTGTAATTTCCCCACAGGAAATCACTTCTTTGAAAATTGTTTTCTCCTTTTCAGGTTTGGAAATCCATTTTACTAACTTTAAACATGCATATTTTTTCCTGCAAATTCTTTTAGTCGGCTAATCATTTTTAGCAAATCAAACGAGTAGTCTTGAAAATTAATGTGCAAAATTTCTTTCACTCAAACAAACGCACCTCAAATGTATTGGTTATTACAAACATTTAAAAGACATGACCAAATGAACATTATTTCTCAACAAATTTTATTCATCAAATGATAATGTTGAAGTAATACATCAATTCATTCTAATAATTGTCAATTTTAGTGCCGATCGTGCCATATAGGATGGTCGATATCCACATAAAAGATTGTCAGCCAAAAAATTGGCCGAAGGACTATTGGCACATCTTCAAAAGGTTTAGGACTCAATTGGCCAATTGATTTAAGACTTTTTGATAATTATCCCGTTATAAAAGTACTCGAAAACCTGGTTTAGGGCCAATTTTCTCTCCAAGAATTTGCCAATGAATGATTGATTTGGAGAACATTTTCCTAGAAATAATTGCTTGTATCGCTTAAAATAATTAGTCAATGGAAATATTTTCATTATCAACAACAATCTATATTATGAACGATTGTTTAAAAGAAATATTTTTTAAATTATTCATTTTTCGCGAAATAAACGAAGCCTACCAATGGATTACATAGGGGCTCAAACATTTAGGCTTGCATTTCACTGGGCTTCCTCCGTATGGGAGTAGACCCAACCAAAGGAAAAAAAAAAGTAACTAATGCAAAATATGGTGCGTTCAGTTCAGCTTATAAAAGTATAGTACAATCCAAAACGAAAATCTACGTTATTGCCCGACGTATAATAAACCAATGACCATGTCTAATGATTACATGGAAAGTTATCCAAAAAGTCATAAATTTATTGCGTTTTTATCAATTTAATCTTAAACCTTTTTAATTTTGCCAATTACGTCTATCCGGTGAACTTTGGCCGCAAATCATCGGCATGGACGCCGACTGTTGGAGTGGCCGGTGACACAAGCCCTAATTTTTGAAATCTGAGTTGAGTTGTCGTTGAGGTGTTGGGAAGACCACCCACGACCCAAACGAGTTGATTAAAGGAGCCGCCAAGTAGCGCGGGCGAAGACAAAACTGAAACTGAGGCCCATGGGCTGGTTCAACTGTTGAGTCGTGCACTGATCCGGCGAAACCAAATAAATCCCACATCGAAGGGTAGCTGACAAGCCGAACAGTTATTAAGTAGCCGAGAAGCGACGTTAGAGCACGACCTTACTTGAACAGGATCTGTTCTATAGGCTCGTACCTCTGTGTCCTTGAGACCTAAGGAGACAGGAACCAAACGTCTGGTGGATGAATCGTGGCTGCGTGATCAAAGCGTGATTAACGGCTCTCGTGGGTTCTCTAAATCTACTATGTGCCGTAGAGGATCGTTCCCAGGCAAACAGAAATTGCCTGAGATGGTCACGCAGCTGTCTGACAGACCCCAACATTTTTCCTTTTAGTTTTCTTGTTTTTTGATTTGTTCATCCGTTTCTGCGTCGAGGAAAAGAGTGCTTTTCTTTTCATGCTAGCTGCCCAAGCCGCTTCGTTCAGTAAGTATTTTCCCAAATTAGCCGTATAGGCTGCTTGATGTTACGACGCTGGCCATATACGCCGCATTGCTCAATTACTGATTTGCAAGTTCCTTTCTGATTCACGATCTTTCGCGTGTCATTTTGAGAAGTCAACAACACCACCAAACTCGACCGCCCTTATAAGACTAGCTAGATTTGGATACTAGAGGAAAACCTTAGTCCTAATATATACAATATATTTAACAATAATGAGTTTGAGCGATGATGTTAAAAGATATGTAGATATCTTCCACTAGTATTTAGGGATGTTTAATCTGATTTTTCTATATCTATTTGGATGATGCGTATCTATTTAATTTTTTTTATTTGCTTAGATAATCATCTAATAAATCCATAAATAGACTCTTTAATCTTTTCTACACTTTTAAATATACAGAAATTCACAAATTCTCTTTTTTCGGCTCTCTTCTTAGCTTGTGATATTTTCAATATAGGAAATCGAGGTAACTCTCTTTCTTATTTCCCCCATAATCGAAATTTTCAAAAAATAATGCTTTCAGTTCCTCCAGATTTAGTTATATAATGCAATGTCTCCTAGTTCGCTCTCTATGTGCAAATCATATGCAAATTTTAGCCATCAATGTGCTTGGCCGAATTTTATGCTCTTGCGGCCTTTAATTCAGAAAATTTGATGAAGCTCAAAGCCTCTTTGCTTAGACCCATTTTTACTACCAGAGCAATTAAGATGTAATTTATGCGTATCCATTATATAAGAAAATGCTTCTAATATGCAAGTTAATGATATATTTATTTAGTATCAGGGTCGATCCTAATATTCTTATGCTGTAAATTGATTAATGGGGGTTATCAAATTTAGGCATCAACAATTACTTGAAAGGCTCACTCGAGGTTCCATAACAAAACGAGAAAACAAACAAGAAGGAAACATTGGAATGTAAGGGGGTGTGAAAGAAGCGGGCCAAGCGGCTAGGGTGGAAAAATGTTATTTCCATAAGAAGAAAATATGGAAAAAAAAGGGTTAATACCGCGAAAACCCCCAAACTAGTACACATATGACAAATTTATCCCAAACTATTTTTTTGACTACCAAAAATCCTAAACTGGTACAACTGTGATAAATTTACCCCAAATTAATTTTTTTTTTACTATAAAAACCCTAAACTGATACACATATGACAATTTTGTCCTCTATTAGTTTCCGTTAAATTGAGTTAATACCACGAAAATTTTTAAATTGACGCACCAGTAGCACATATAGGGTAACGTGTACACCCGACAATTGCCATGTGTCATCCAATTAAGTAATTTGACGATAAAATTTAAGGAAAATTAATGAAGGATAAATTTATCACAGTTGTATCGGTTTGGGGTAAAATTATCACAAATATATCAGTTTGGAGTTTTTGGTGGTATTAACAAAAAAAAAAAAACACCAAGGAAACGTTAAAATGAAGGGCTGTGGAAGAAGCCGCAAGAGTGGAAAAAAGTTATATGGGTAGTTTTGTCTTGTAGTAAAATTGAAATAAAAGGAGAAGAAGAAAAAGAAGAAGAAAACGGGTTAGGAAGAATCTTATATCAAGAGTAGGACCTTTAAGGGATAATGTGGTCAATTTAAGGTGATATAGAGTGTAAGAAGTAAAAAAAAACGGTTAATAATACGAAAAACCCCAAACTGATATACTCATGATAAATTTACCCAAATTATTTTTTTGAGTGCCAAAAATTTTAAACTGATATATTTGTGATAAATTTACCTCAAACTATTTTTTTTACCACAAAAAATCCTAAACTGGTGCAAATGTGATAAATTTACCCCAAAATAATTTTTTTGCCATAAAAAATCTCAAATTGGTATACCTGTGACAAATTTACCTTATGCTAATTTTCGTTAAATTGAATTCATACCACGAAAAATTCTTAATTGATACTGTCGCGACCCGTCCGAAAGCGGACGCGGCTAATGGATTACCGATCGCGGGTCTTGGATCGGCGCGGGCCCTCCCAGGCCCATACCAAATCGCGGCGGGAGTATTTTTCAGGAGGATTCGACGATAAGAGTCGATCGCTTTCGACCTTAGTGTGGTCGTGGTGGCATGTGCAACTTGTACATGCATTTGGAGTCGCCACCGGTCTTTCTTGGAGGGTAGACCGGAAACCTTACTGATCGATTGGGAGAGATCGATCAGTTCTACGGAACCAGAGATTTTGGGTTCGGGGACTTGGTTACGTTGATGTCATTACCAACGCCCTTTCGGTACCTAACGCGAGTGATTTTCCCTAACTAGGATTTCATGCAGGCGCAATTTTGGGTGAGGTAAGTCTGATTTTGCACATTAACCAGTTTAACATGCTTACGTAATCATAATAAATAAATAGATGCCAATCACATAAACATCTATCCTACGTGGTGATCATGGAATTATGATTTAATGGGTCTCGAGCCAATGAGACCACATTTAATCATTTTAATATTTTAATAACGGAGAGCCGCTCTTCGCTTCTTCTTGATTTCTTGAACTCTTCAAGAATCGGGCCCCAAAGAGCTCGCCGACTTAAAAGGCTCCTCCACGTAATCCTCGTAGCATTTACATCAACAATTGACTATGCTAAAAATAAAGATTACATGAAAAATAAAAGGAGTACGCAGCCTCCATTTAATAATTACAACCCCAAATATATAAATAATCACCATACATTCATACATACATCAATCACATTGATTAGGGATTTTTCCATGATCACCACCCTTCCACGTAAGTAATAAATTCACAATTTAAAACTTAGGAAGGCACAATAAAAATTCTACGTTGAATCATATTCAGAATTTTTACGTAAAATAAGATAGCCATAAATTTTCGATTCAAAATTGATTTAGTCTCAATTTTTGCTACGTTGATTAATTTATCATATAAAATAATCAACCTCCATTAGCCATGTAAGACGAACAATTCGTTAATACATATTGGCCATAGTATTGCAAAAATTGCAAAAAATCAATTAAATGCACGAAAACACCTAAGGATCGGCTCTGATACCACTGTTGGGATCCACGTAACACGTAGCGGAAATAAATAACAACCCATACATGTATCTCCAGAGGCGTACTTCGTGCATTTCAATCGAAAAAAATCACAAAGCCTCAAAGGGAGTAAATAGATTACCTCTCGTAGCGTGCTTGAACGGAGGTGTCGGTTCGATGTTCTTCGATCTCAGCCTCCACAAGTGTTAGGCATCTAGTTCGGACGCACCACCAATTGACGAACGGGGAGACGACGAATAACTCCACAACAATTGTGCTAGCAATATGCGGAATCAATATTCCGGACTTAGTATATTTTGCTCACTCAAGATTATGAGAATATAGAGAGTGTTTGTGTTCTTCTCTCTAAGCTCTCAAAAATTTGCACACTCTACAAAATGTCTCTCCCCCTCAACCTCAAAACTCTTGCCATCCTTTTATAGCCAAAAATACCTTCCAATAAATTGTATTTAAAAATAGCACTAACAATTATAAATTCTATCTAAAAATAGCACTCACAAATAAATGACATTTAAAAATAGCACTAACAATAGCACTCACAATTTATAATACAAAAATGCTATTTAAAAATAGCACTAACAATAGCACTCACAATTTATAATACAAAAATGCTATTTAAAAATAGCACTAACAATTATAAATTCTATCTAATAATAGCACTCACAATTTATGATAAATAAATGCCATTTAAAAATAGCACTAACAATAGCACTCACAATTTATGATAAATAAATGTCATTTAAAAATAGCACTAACAATAGCACTCACAATTTATAATACAAAAAATGCTATTTAAAAATAGCACTAGCAATAGCACTCACAATACAAAAATGCTAAAAAAAAAGGCACTAACAAAGGTGTTAAAAATAATAACCATTATTATTATTACAAGAGTTAAAGAGGTTACCAAACAGTACAAATATGCATAACGTATAAATACGTATGACGTATAAATACGTAGAGCATACGTATACATCCGTGAAACCGGGGACTAATTGAAAGAAAAATGTGCAATTAAGCCCTTTTGGTAAAAATTAATTAAATTGGAGGGCAAATTGACCTAATTGCACTTTAAGACTTTAGAATCCAATGTCATAGCTTATAAAAAGTGAGAATTGAAAACTAAAAGACTCGAAAATGATTTTTTTTTTTTTTAGGCTCGGTTCGGGTTTATGTTTGTGAAGGAACATAGTGACCTGAGCCGAATTTTTGAGATTTAAAGTGACACACTTGAAGAGGAAATTAAAACAAAATTATCGAATATTTTTGGGTATTTTTCTGACCACGAATGGTATTTTTCTGATTTTTTGGGTATTTTTATAATTAAATAAACTCGAAAAATATTAAAAATACCGAAAAATATTTTTTGTTCAAAATTGGTTCCTAAGGTTAAACCAAGGCTTCCAAAGTTGATTTTGTGATTTTATGACCTTTTTTGATATTTTTAATTAATTTTAAAGAATAAAAATCACAATAATAAATGGTAAAAAAAATCAGGTGTCAACAGCTGCCCCTCTTTGAGAGGAATCTCGTTAGAGGTTTCTCTCAAAGATAAGGTGGCACCTGATTCCTAACCGACTCAACTGGGAAAATAAGAGAAGAAATGTTATGACATCGGATCCTTAAGCATATTGATAAAAGCTCAAATCAATCCCCGGTTTGCTCTAACAATTTGAACATGGGCCGGAGTGAGAGAGGCTTACCTGAAGCTCACCTGTCGGATACTTCCGGTTGCGACGACTTTCAAGAAGATGCCTAGGACTCGTCACAGAAAATCCTAGGGAGATTAAGCTCTGACCCGTATGGTAGGTCATACCATTATGGGATTCCTAACTGGTAGGAACCCTAGGAAGGCGCATCCCACGCTTTGGGATTTGCCAAGGATTTTGATCCGTATGGTGGATCAGACCTTTGTATTGATCCTTCAGGCGGTTTCTACCTTTGGTTGAGTTTAGTTTGATCCTTACGGCGGTTTCTACCAATGAGCTGACCCTTATGGCGGTATCTACCATATTTGACCCTTTAGGCGGTATCTACCTTCAAGTTTAGTTTGACCCTTATGCGGTTTCTACCTGGAATTGACCCTTCAAGCGGTATCTACCTTGATTTGACCCTTCAGGCGGTTTCTACCTTTGGTTGACCCTTCAGGCGGTATCTACCTTGAGCTGACCCTTCAGGCGGTATCTACCTTGTGTTGACCCTTCAGGCGGTATCTACCTTAAGTTGATCCTTTAGGCGGTATCTACCGTTGGTTTGACCCTTCAGGCGGTTTCTACCTTGATTTGACCCTTCAGGCGGTTTCTACCTTGAATTGACCCTTCAGGCGGTATCTACCTTGATTTGACCCTTCAGGCGGTTTCTACCTTGATTTGACCCTTCAGGCGGTTTCTACCTTTGATTTGACCCTTCAGGCGGTTTCTACCTTGAGTTGACCCTTCAGACGGTATCTACCTTGAGTTGACCCTTCAGGCGGTTTCTACCATGTGTTGACCCTTCAGGCGGTATCTACCTTGGTTTGACCCTTCAGGCGGTATCTACCATGAGTTGACCCTTCAGGCGGTTTCTACCTTGAGTTGACCCTTCAGGCGGTATCTACCTTAGTTTTGACCCTTCAGGCGGTTTCTACCATGAGTTGACCCTTCAGGCAGTATCTACCATGAGTTAATTTGAAAAGGGTGTCTCATGACGAGGGTTCTCCACGTCCGATGAGACTGCCTAAATTTGAAAATGGGTCTCATGACGAGGGTTCTCCACGTCCGATGAGACTGCCTGAATTTGAAAATGGGTCTCATGACGAGGGTTCTCCACGTCCGATGAGACTGTTTGATATTTGAAAAGAGGTCTCATGACGAGGGTTCTCCACGTCCGATGAGACTGTTTGATATTTTTTAAAATGGGTCTCATGACGAGGGTTCTCCACGTCCGATGAGACTTCCTGAATTTTGAAGAGGTGTCTCATGACGAGGGTTTTCCACGTCCGATGAGACAGTTTGATATTTGAAAAGGTGTCTCATGACGAGGGTTTTCCACATCCGATGAGACTGCCTAAGTTTTGAAAAGGGTGTCCTAGGACGAGGATTCTCCACGTCCTGCTGGGACAGTTTGCTGACTTCTTTTGAAAAAGGGTTCTATCCTCACCCTTTCTTTTGCAAGATCCCGAAATTTGCCGGGAATTCAATTTTGAAGCAGTGAAAGATTTTATCTTGACAAAGCTTCACTTGGGTCCGTTGAGGCGACATTCTGGGAGCTGGGTTCTCCAGGTATCCTGCAGAAGTTTGAGCCTGAAAGATTTTTCTTCACCAAGAAAACGTTAGTAATCTTTGGGAAGACCACGGCTGTCCATTTTGACAAAACCGTATGATTTAAGTTTTAATCATGAAATGTGCATTTTTCTGCTGGAGGTTATCCAAAGCATTCTTGCAACATGCAAATGTGATCACAAATCCCTTGCGCGGAAAATCTGGATCCAACAATTTGAAACTTCCAAAAAGAGTTTGTTCAAAACATCAATTGGAATATTTCTCGACAAGGAGGTCTTCTCACCTGTTTTGCGATAGTGGTTTTTTTTATAGGGGATGCACTCAATTCCCTACTAACCTGTGCCTAGGTTTTAGGCTCATTCGCAGCGCATACATTTTGATCGGTCGGGAGGTCTTCCACGGGACCGTAATGTTAGGCTTGGATATTGGTTTTCAAAGGGGACCCGCTTTGGAGTCGAGGCCATTGAATGAAAGTCTTCACCATCTGCTCCGGGTTTACAAGTCAAGAACCCTGCAAAATGAGGAAGAAATAGTCTTGCTCGTACTTCTTCGAGCTAAGCAATATGTTAACCCAAGTGTCTTAGTCAGAGAAGACTGTTTCAGGGTTGTAACATTTGTAGGATTGGGGACCGAAAAAGGCTTGTTTTTGGCCCAGAATTTGTGAGGGGATTGGCATTGGTGATCATTGCAAACTTGTCACATGTCTTTTCCATTCTGCATCTTCAATTTTTGAGGTGTGCAACCGCTTTTGAGGTGTGCACAAGTCCTTTAGAGAACGTCTCTTGTGGTATTAAGAGATTGACAATTCTGTCCGTGTTTTTGCACCACGGCTGACATCATTTGGGGAGCAGTCTTCTTGATCTGACTCCTTTATGGGTTTTTCTCTCTTCCCAACTAGGCTTTATTGGGGATCAATCAAACAGTTTTCACGAGCATCGGCCTTGCTTTTACCAGGCACTTTGCTTTTTCTTGCTGCTGGGGATTTTTCTTTGTTGAAATCCCGCCTTTTCTTTTCCTTTGGAACCATGATGTTCAGAAAATTGTGCTAGATATACAACTTGAATCATAGCACATTTAAACGCCGATATGAAATTTTTCTATAAATCCCATCTCTTGGATTCTTCCGTTCTTGGAGTGATGCAGTTTCTATCTTGAAACATGCCATGATCACCAACAGGGGTTTATGAAATGAATTCGCAGGCTTAAGTTGGCTGTGCAAAGGATTCGGTGTGTGGGATAGAGAATGAATGCTTCTCGTCATCCTATGGCACTTGGATTACCATATAAACAATACACAAAGATTAATGTTAGTCCGAGCAAGAAAATTTCTAACCATTTTCTCCTGACGCTGCTGGACTTACTTCCTTTTTGCCCCGGTGTGGGGTGACTCTTGACAGGGTTAAGAATGAAAAGCGCCGTTCAAAGGGGTTTATCAACGGTCACCTGTAGTGTTTGGGGATATGAAACGAATGCCTCCGTCGTCCCAACCCATGTAATCGCTGCAAATGGTCCCTACCTCCGTAGACCCAGATTTTGCTATCTGCCCACTCCACTCATCTCTCAAGTGTGTGTTGGACATGTTTGGATTAGGTTTTCGCCTCTCGTCTGAGAAAACATCCTTTTGAAAGTTTTGAACTTTTGATTGGAAAAAATTTCTTTCATTTTCTCCAAAAATTTTACCCGCCAAGGGGATTTTAAGATGCACTATGCATGTCCTTATTCATGTTCAGACAACCTCCTGTTTTAAAACATTAATGCCAATGAAGTTTGAATTCTATGTCTTTTCTAGACATCAGATTCTGAAGGCTTTTCTTTTCTTCTCTGTTTTTTTATTCAACATCTTTAGTGGATTGGGGAAATGGATACTTACCTGTCCCCAGAGGCTGGAGATCCCTGAAAATGCGGAAGAAACATGTTATTGTACGTTCACGAATTTTTCAAAAAATTAGAACGATACAATTTACCCTTGGTCATGTATTTCCAACGGGTAATACATGGGATGTGAAAACCCGTTTTGCCCTGATGGCAAGCCCCTGTCAAAAACAAACAATAAGTGTCAGTTTGTGTTCCAAAATTCAAGACCAATTGGAACGATACCGCATTGTTCTTGCTTGGCGTTTTCATTTGAACACAAACGCGCGGCTTGCAGAATCTGGCCCTCTATCTTGTGGTCCTGATCCCTCCGTTTGGTTGGCGATGAATCATTCTCAAGGATTTGCCCCAGAGGAGATCCATTTGTGTTTTTGGGCGCATTCCAGCGCCATTCTTCAAGGTTCCTTTTATTCAAGGAAAAAAAGAAAATCTTATCAAAATGCATGTCAAAGCACGGGACGTAGGAGCGACACTTTTTACCCTCCACTAGGTCTTATAATCAAAGACCATTTCTTGGAGTGCTGACTCCCAAGGTCAATAGCTTTATTCGCCTCCTCGTTGGCGAGTTCTTTTCTTTTGAGGCTTTCGGTGCCAACGACTCCCTGTTAAATGAGTAAAAACTCATGTTAGGCATGTGGTCTTCGAAGACCAAAATGGAACGATACAAGGTTACCGTTCACCCATATTCGTATCTTGGGTTTAATTCTGATGCGGACGACTCTACAGTTGCGTCCATTGATTTTGCCAGAGAATAAACGTTATTCTTTGTCCGGCGCACAAATGATTCGCTTGCCCCAATTGGGCGTGATTTGTCGTAGCTAGGTGACGCTTGCCCCCAGCTAATTCCCTTTTGCATTTTGCTGCATTGACGCATTCAGGCTATTTGACATCCGCAAAAATGGGTTTACTCGTGATTGAGTACTTCAACAACCTGCGCGATGAAAGGAGTGAAAGAGTCAATCACCGCGTAAGGAGCTTTAATTGAAACGATTACGGATTTACTATCCCCGCTCTGGTCACTTCTGGCATCCAAGATGCTGGAAATTTTTCAGTGGTCCCATTCATTTTTGTCATCACCTGCAAGAATGGAAAACCATATCAACTCGTGAACCGGTCAATCCGATTTGGAACGGATACAACTTTTTCGACTTAGGGAGAGTCGATCCAAATTAGGTTGCCCCAGCTTCACGTTGTCTACTTAAGGCTCATCACAATAAATCCATCTTGTTTTTGCAAACCCAATGGGTGATGCCCGATGAAGGTGCACTCCTTTCCATTTTGTAGGGAAGGCAAGCTCCCTTTTGTTGGTCTTTAACCATCTTATCCTGAGAGGAAGAGATATGAAATATTATGTCATTATCTGATTGAAAATCAATTAGGAATGACACGTCCTTATCCTTGATTCGGTTGCCCGGTCAAGAGGCATTTGCCCTCGTCAGTTGACTCTCCAAGGTGGTCCAGCGCTTTTCCATGCCATCCTGGTTCGTTTCAACTCGCGACTAAGTCTTTGGATTCTGATTCATAAGCGGCGCTGAATGACCTTTTGGTTTCGAGGTGTGCCAATCATTCACATACATGCGCATGAGACAAGTGAGGCTTGACTCTAAAAATCAAAAGGGTTTGGAACCTAAGGCCAAGGCTCCCACCTCGAGTTCTAGAAAGGGTAGATTCCATTGCACAACTATCGTTGCATTGGGACCCAATCCATAATTCGAAATGAGCGGAATTGAAAAGTGGATTACCCCGTGTTTTTCCTCACGGAGATTCCATTTTCAATCCCTTATATTGTTTTCCTATAGGCGGCGCCCGGGGTTTTAGGCGCGATTGTGTGTGTTCATGTGTTGTGAGTATCACAATGCAAGTCATGCACAACAGTTTATCAATCGGCGCTTCAAATCATCCATACAACATACATTCCTACGCCAACCTGCATAAGACAATGTTAATCACGGACTACACCCCTTATCTCTCCAATCTGCAAAAACATATAACACCTACCATGAGCGGACTTACCTCACCTTCAAGAGCGCCTGCAGGGTTAGAAAAATCACTCAGCGTTTTAATTACGGCCTAAGTCCACTTGAGGTCTAGAACCATAGGTTCTAGAACAAGGTCCCCAGCGGAGTCGCCAGCTGTCGCGACCCGTCCGAAAGCGGACGCGGCTAATGGATTACCGATCGCGGGTCTTGGATCGGCGCGGGCCCTCCCAGGCCCATACCAAATCGCGGCGGGAGTATTTTTCAGGAGGATTCGACGATAAGAGTCGATCGCTTTCGACCTTAGTGTGGTCGTGGTGGCATGTGCAACTTGTACATGCATTTGGAGTCGCCACCGGTCTTTCTTGGAGGGTAGACCGGAAACCTTACTGATCGATTGGGAGAGATCGATCAGTTCTACGGAACCAGAGATTTTGGGTTCGGGGACTTGGTTACGTTGATGTCATTACCAACGCCCTTTCGGTACCTAACGCGAGTGATTTTCCCTAACTAGGATTTCATGCAGGCGCAATTTTGGGTGAGGTAAGTCTGATTTTGCACATTAACCAGTTTAACATGCTTACGTAATCATAATAAATAAATAGATGCCAATCACATAAACATCTATCCTACGTGGTGATCATGGAATTATGATTTAATGGGTCTCGAGCCAATGAGACCACATTTAATCATTTTAATATTTTAATAACGGAGAGCCGCTCTTCGCTTCTTCTTGATTTCTTGAACTCTTCAAGAATCGGGCCCCAAAGAGCTCGCCGACTTAAAAGGCTCCTCCACGTAATCCTCGTAGCATTTACATCAACAATTGACTATGCTAAAAATAAAGATTACATGAAAAATAAAAGGAGTACGCAGCCTCCATTTAATAATTACAACCCCAAATATATAAATAATCACCATACATTCATACATACATCAATCACATTGATTAGGGATTTTTCCATGATCACCACCCTTCCACGTAAGTAATAAATTCACAATTTAAAACTTAGGAAGGCACAATAAAAATTCTACGTTGAATCATATTCAGAATTTTTACGTAAAATAAGATAGCCATAAATTTTCGATTCAAAATTGATTTAGTCTCAATTTTTGCTACGTTGATTAATTTATCATATAAAATAATCAACCTCCATTAGCCATGTAAGACGAACAATTCGTTAATACATATTGGCCATAGTATTGCAAAAATTGCAAAAAATCAATTAAATGCACGAAAACACCTAAGGATCGGCTCTGATACCACTGTTGGGATCCACGTAACACGTAGCGGAAATAAATAACAACCCATACATGTATCTCCAGAGGCGTACTTCGTGCATTTCAATCGAAAAAAATCACAAAGCCTCAAAGGGAGTAAATAGATTACCTCTCGTAGCGTGCTTGAACGGAGGTGTCGGTTCGATGTTCTTCGATCTCAGCCTCCACAAGTGTTAGGCATCTAGTTCGGACGCACCACCAATTGACGAACGGGGAGACGACGAATAACTCCACAACAATTGTGCTAGCAATATGCGGAATCAATATTCCGGACTTAGTATATTTTGCTCACTCAAGATTATGAGAATATAGAGAGTGTTTGTGTTCTTCTCTCTAAGCTCTCAAAAATTTGCACACTCTACAAAATGTCTCTCCCCCTCAACCTCAAAACTCTTGCCATCCTTTTATAGCCAAAAATACCTTCCAATAAATTGTATTTAAAAATAGCACTAACAATTATAAATTCTATCTAAAAATAGCACTCACAAATAAATGACATTTAAAAATAGCACTAACAATAGCACTCACAATTTATAATACAAAAATGCTATTTAAAAATAGCACTAACAATAGCACTCACAATTTATAATACAAAAATGCTATTTAAAAATAGCACTAACAATTATAAATTCTATCTAATAATAGCACTCACAATTTATGATAAATAAATGCCATTTAAAAATAGCACTAACAATAGCACTCACAATTTATGATAAATAAATGTCATTTAAAAATAGCACTAACAATAGCACTCACAATTTATAATACAAAAAATGCTATTTAAAAATAGCACTAGCAATAGCACTCACAATACAAAAATGCTAAAAAAAAAGGCACTAACAAAGGTGTTAAAAATAATAACCATTATTATTATTACAAGAGTTAAAGAGGTTACCAAACAGTACAAATATGCATAACGTATAAATACGTATGACGTATAAATACGTAGAGCATACGTATACATCCGTGAAACCGGGGACTAATTGAAAGAAAAATGTGCAATTAAGCCCTTTTGGTAAAAATTAATTAAATTGGAGGGCAAATTGACCTAATTGCACTTTAAGACTTTAGAATCCAATGTCATAGCTTATAAAAAGTGAGAATTGAAAACTAAAAGACTCGAAAATGATTTTTTTTTTTTTTTAGGCTCGGTTCGGGTTTATGTTTGTGAAGGAACATAGTGACCTGAGCCGAATTTTTGAGATTTAAAGTGACACACTTGAAGAGGAAATTAAAACAAAATTATCGAATATTTTTGGGTATTTTTCTGACCACGAATGGTATTTTTCTGATTTTTTGGGTATTTTTATAATTAAATAAACTCGAAAAATATTAAAAATACCGAAAAATATTTTTTGTTCAAAATTGGTTCCTAAGGTTAAACCAAGGCTTCCAAAGTTGATTTTGTGATTTTATGACCTTTTTTGATATTTTTAATTAATTTTAAAGAATAAAAATCACAATAATAAATGGTAAAAAAAATCAGGTGTCAACAGATACACCTGTAACAAATAAATGGTAATGTATACACCCGACAATTAACACGTGTCATTCAACTTAGCAATTTGACGGTGAAATTTAACAAAAATTAACGGAGGGTAAATTTATCACAGCTGCACTAGTTTGGGATAAATTTATCGCACGTATACCAATTTGGGGTTTCTGGTGATCAAAAAAATAGTTTGGGGTAAATTTATCAGAGGTATACCAGTTCGAATTTTTTGGTGTTATTAACAAAAAAAAAATGAAAAAAGTACAAGCATTTTTTTTAAATCTTTAAATGGAAATTATTATAGTTTCAATGTCCAACTAATGACCATTAACAACTACGCACTTTTTAACATTCTACTCCCTCATAAACACATTAGGAGGATTAGTCATTCCCCTATCCACAACTCTTTTAAATATGTAAGCATGCAAGTCGTTTGGATCATTTAGAGCGGGTATGAGCAAGTTTTTACTTGTTACTCTTTGTTGTCTTCTTATAGCATAAGATCGGATGTATAGGCATTCTTCTTTTTCATACTCTGAGCAATGTATGGAAGCAAAGCATTGTCAGAAAGTTCAATCCAAAAGCTTACGCTGATAAGTGGAGGGAGATCACATGAATATAAAGAGCATACGAAACACATTCACAACTGAGACAACAACCTCAACAACCATTTCCTCCATCTCCTAATATTTGCTTCTCCACAACTAGTCTTTGAAATTATTGGTATGTATTAATCGAATTGCAAAAGTCACCAATTATATCCCTCAACATTAAACTAAGCTGCATTTAATTTTAGATTTAATGGTACAACGGTAATTTATAGGGTGGACACCAAAATTTGATAGGCACATCTTGATTAGATAGCGTTCAAGAACAATCGATTCACAATGTATCTATTGCAAAGTCTAAGGACGTGCTGATTTGGATTTGCCAAATTAGTCAAAAAGGGGTTGTGTTCTTTTCGATTGGGTGTTATCACCTCCAGTCCCTTGGTTCGTGGGGTCGCGTCTCCTGACTTTGGAATATATCGGAGAAGTTACCCCCCCCAAAAAAAATTATAAAGAGGTTGTGTTAAATAAGAAGGTGTAAGTACTAAAATGGTGGGAAAAAACTTTAAAATTGACCCAAACCTATTGCACGAATGTCATTTCAGTCATAAATCTTCCAAATTGACTGATTGATTCGTGAACCTTTTAATAATTTGCCAATATAGTCCTTTCGATCAAAATTGGCTAGAAATCACTAATGTAAAGGTCGACCATCTTACGTGGCATGACCAATAGTTATGTGGACGATTTTTGCAATTTTTCTAAAACATGTTATGAACTTTTCATTATTTCATTTTTTTTTCTTTTCTTTTTTTATTGGTGAGGGTTGTGACATTTGGGCAGGCGAGCCCTCACTAGCGGTTGGCAGCCCTTATCGGCCATAATGAAAATAAAAAATTAGGGAAAATAGAAATATTTTTAAAAATTACAAAATTATGATGTCATATCTAGCCATGCCATGTACGGCAATCGACTTTCATGTTTCATGTCTAATATTCTTAGTTAAAATTAGCCGAAAGTACTATATTGATAAACTGTTAAAAAGTTTATGACTAAATTAATCAAAATTAAATGATTTATTATTGAATTGGCATATGTAGAATAAGTAACTAATGATTTAGGCTTGCATTTCACTGGGCTTCCTCCGTATGGGAGTAGACCCAACCAAAGGAAAAAAAAAGTAACTAATGCAAAATATGGTGCGTTCAGTTCAGCTTATAAAAGTATAGTATAATCCAGAACGAAAATCTACGTTATTGCCCGACGTATAATAAACCAATGACCATGTCTAATGATTATAAGGAAAGTTATCCAAAAAGCCATAAATTTATTGCGTTTTTATCAATTTAATGTTAAACCTTTTTTATTTTGCCAATTACGTCTATTCGGTGAACTTTGGCCGCATATCATTGGCATGGATGCCGACTGTCCTATTTTTAATGAGATGGGCTTATAGAAATGGTTTTAGGCTCAGAAGGCGAAGACTCGCTTAGCCCAATTCAAACCCTCTTTTCTCTCATCTCATTTTCCTATCTTTTTTGGAAAAAAAGAAAAGAAAAGGAGACTCGGAAAGTAATAACGAACAAGCATGCAATGGATCGACAACTGGAGACGCGTGGCAAGTAAACACATCATCGTCATGGGAAGCTTTTGAAAATCATGCGCACCTTCATGTTTCAAGGTCAAAATTGATTGCAGTGCCGACTTTAATAGACAGATTTTTTTTTTAAAAAAAATAATAATAATAGGACCACCGGCTGCTGGAGTGGCCGGTGACACAAGCCCTAATTTTTGAAATCTGAGTTGAGTTGTCGTTGAGGTGTTGGGAAGACCACCCACGACCCAAACGCGTTGATTAAAGGAGCCGCCAAGTAGCGCGGGCGAAGACAAAACTGAAACTGAGGCCCATGGGCTGGTTCGACTATTGAGTCGTGCGCTGATCTGGCCAAACCAAATAAATCCCACATCGAAGGATAGCTGACAAGCCGAACAGTTATTAAGTAGCCGAGAAGCGATGTTAGAGCACGACCTTACTTGAACAGGATCTGTTCTATAGGCTTGTACCTCTGTGTCCTTGAGACTTAAGGAGACAGGAACCAAACGTCTGGTGGATGAATCGTGGCTGCGTGATCAGAGCGTGATTAACGGCTCTCGTGGGTTCTCTGAATCTGCTATGTGCCGTAGAGGATCGTTCCCAGGCACATTAGAAATTGTCTGAGATGGTCACGTAGCTGTCTGACAGACCCCAACATTTTTCTTTTTAGTCTTTTTTTTTTTGATTTTTTCATCCGTTTCTACGTCGACGAAAGGAAACGGTTCATAATAGTACCCCCAACATTTTTCTTTTTAGTCTTCTTTTTTTTTTTTGATTTGTTCATCCGTTTCTAGGTCGAGGAAAGGAAACGGTTCATAATAGTTCCAAGGTTCAGTCTAAATATGGTTTATTTGTGGGGTTTCGTTTTTATGATTCTCTTTTCTCGAGTTCTAGGTTTGTTAGAAAAACTCCCATTCAGTCTTTGCAGTAGGCCTATCGTTTTTTTGTTTTTTTTGTTTTTGTTTTTATTGCTTTATGGACGATTGTTGTTTTCTCTAAGACAATCCCAATCCTAAATTGAACCAAACAGATTATTTGATGTTAAATATATTTAGATATGTTCTAGCGATATTTAGGATATTTTCACTTATTATCTGTATCAATTTTTAATTTTGCATATCTTCTTTGATTTACTCTGATTTGCTTAGATAATTATCTAATAATACCTATAAACTCCTTGTGCTTTTTTCTACATATTGAAATACATAGAAAATTCCACTCTTCACCCTTTCGCATTATTGTCCTCATCACTCTTGAGTGCACCCGATGCACCCTGAACTCAATCGTGTTCACTCTATGCGCACAAAGTCTCATATGAGGAAACACTTAGTCGAGTCCATTCCATGATGGTCGTCTTTCAACAAAAATCACACTGGCCGCGTCACTCAGTCGAGCCTTTTTTTTCAAGACAGTGCTTTTCTTTTGATGCCAGTTGCCCAAGCCGCTTCGTTCGGTAACTATTTTCCCAAGTCAGCCGTATAGGCCGCTTGATGTTACGACGCTAGCTATAATACGCCGCATTGCTCAATTACTGATTTGCAAGCTCCCTTCCGATTCACGACCCTTCGCGTGTCATTTTGAGAAGTCAACACCACCACCACCAAACTCGACCGCCCTAAGACTAGCTAGATTTGGAAGTTTTGCTACAAGTAGCCATTAGACACCAACTTAGCCGCTCAATGCAGTTTGACTTGAATTCAAACTCAAGCTGACTTAACCACAATTGATAGATTTAGAGAAGTGAAAAATGGAATGATTGATTTACAATTAGGCATCAGGCCGATATAAATATATATATATATATATATATATATATACACACAAAGAAATTTTAAAAAAATAATGCTTTCAGTGCCTCCAGATTTAGTTATATAATGCAATATCTCCTAATTCGCACTCTATGTGCAAACCATATGCAAATTTTAGCCATCAATGTGCTTGGCCGAATTTTATGCTCTTGCGGCCTTAATTCAGAAAATTTGATGAAGCTCAAATCCTCTTTTACTTGTTACTCTTTGCTGTCTTCTGATAGCTAGTTCATAGGTTCGAGTATGTGGTTGGCCGTATTACATTGATAACATCGGATGTATAGGCATTCTTCTTTTTCATACTCCGAGCAATGCATGGAAGCAAACCATATCCTCCATCTCCTAATATTTGCTCCTCCACAACTAGTTTTTGAAATTATTTGTTTGTAGTAATCGAATTGCAAAAGTCACCAATTATATCCCTCAACATTAAATTAGGCTACACTTAATTTTAGGTTAAAGGTGGACACCAAAATTTGATAGGCACATCATGATTAGATAGCATTCAAGAACCATCGATTCATATTGTATCTATTGCAAAGTCGGAAGGACATGCTGATTTGGATTTGCCAAATTAGTCAAAAAGGGGTTGTGCTCTTTTCGATTGAGTGTTATCACCTCCAATCCCTTGGTTCATGGGGTTGTGTTTAGGGGTGTGCAAACTGGATCGGACCGGACCGGACCGTCTTAGGATCGGCTCGGACCGGCCGGGTTGGTCCGGTCCTTGAGGTTGGCGATCCGGTCCCCGGTCTTAATAAATGGGACCGGTGACTAGGTGGTCCGGTCTCCGGTTCCATGGTTTGGGACCGGACCGCCAATGTTTTAAAAAATAATAATAACCTTTATCTGTAGTTGACCTAATTTTAACATTTTGAGAAGTCCCGTGAATCTCATCTCATACCTCTTGAGTTTAGTGGTATCATTGTACGTATTATTTAGCAATTTGGGTTTTGGTATTACTTTGGGACAAAATCAGGTTTTAATTGATGATAAGATCTATTCCTTATGATGGGCACATGCACGAAGAATAAGCACGCAGGTGCATGAGGACAGAAACTCGAGTCATTAAGCAGATTTGAGAATTTTTTTTCACAACCAAAAATAAAAAAGAAATAAATAAAATCCGAGTTCGGTTCCATCACCCACCTGAGTTTAGCGGGCCACATGCGAGCGTCGATTACGAGGAGAAAAGATCACGTGAAGCCTTCAAGGCCGGATCAAACATACGTTAGGTGGCCCTAGCATTTACGTGGTTGTCTTGCCTTCGTAGGTTGATTATAGATTGTAAATTAATATTGTATTGTAATTTCTAAGGGATATATTTTTATAAGCAGTTAAAGTTAGCGGTCCTATTGGGCCAGGATCGGGACCGGCCCGGACCGCCGATCGTGGTCCGGTCCGTGGTCCTGAAAATATGGGGATCGGAACTACTGGTCCGGTCCCCGTTTCCATGCCAGGACCGGACCTGCCCGGACCATGCACACCCCTACAATGTCTCCCGACTTTGGAATATAGCTGAGAAGTTTCATTTGGGGCCTGTATGGCAACCATTTTGATTCTGAGAGATTCTATTCCCTAGAACAAAAAAAAAATGAGAATCCTATTTGGTAACGTAAATAATTTTGATTTTAATTCTGCTCCTAAAAACAATTTTGGAACAAAAAAATTGGTTCTGAAAAAAAAGAATCACTTTTGAGAATCCCAAAATAGAATGAAGTACCATATCTCTCACTTTTTTTTTAGTTCTTTGTCACTTTTCCCTAGACCTAAAATAGAACGAGGTCAAAGAAAAATATATGAGATAATAAAAATAAAATAAAAAATAAAAAAACGAAAATATTGGAAAAATTCTAAAAAAGTTAGAAATTTTTTAGAAAATCCCTAAAAATAGTAGAAGCTTAGATTGGACTAGTTTGACATCATTTTCATAAATTTGAGCCTAAATTCCCTAGATTTCATAGATTTTATTCGTTTTTTAGGAAACTCATACCTTTGAAATTAAACCCGAACCACATTCTCTAAGCCCATAGGGA
This sequence comes from Rhodomyrtus psidioides, assembly GCA_021437785.1. Lineage (NCBI taxonomy): Eukaryota > Viridiplantae > Streptophyta > Magnoliopsida > Myrtales > Myrtaceae > Rhodomyrtus > Rhodomyrtus psidioides. The sequence goes on along the minus strand of JAILYB010000128.1, from coordinate 664,672 downwards.
ATCGTTAGGATTTTATGATGCGATTTATCAATAACATGATTCCTTAATTGTGCACTTGATTTATGTGCTTTATAGACTTAATCCATTTTTAGACAATTTTAGAAAAAAAGACAAAAATAACCAATGTGAACCAATTAGCAAGCTCTTGTTTTTAAGTTTTGGATGAATTAAGATTGAGATTTGATTTTTCAGAATAAAAAACGCACACCAATGAAGGGCAGTGCAATGCATTTTCCTTATAGGAATGAGGGTGTCGCCCGTGTCGGTTGTCCGCTAGCTTAAAAGAGTTGAATGAAACTCCACAATAAATGGCGAAAATGACTCGTGATGACTCTTGCTATTTCATTCTTACATTATAATATGCAATATGTCATATAAGATAATCAATATGAATTATCTTTGGTTAATTAGAAATGTAGGATGAAAATTCACAAAGTAATTACGTAATTATTTGACTTAAATGACAAAACTTGGGAAGAGAAATTGTTTTCGGAAACAGAAATTATGTGCAGTTACTAAACACGATTTTGTTCCAGGAACAGAAACTTATTCAGGAAACATAATCAGAAAAAGTCATTCAGAATCATTTTTTCATATCAGAATGGTTGCGCCCTTGATCGACCCCGCACCCCCACCAAAAAAAAAAATCAATAAAGAGGTTGCCTTAAATAAGAATGTGTAAGTACTAAAATGGGAAAAAAGAACTTTAAAATTGCCCCTATTGCGCGGATGACATTTCAAACATAGATCTTCCAAGTTGGTTAATTGATTCGTGAACCTTTTAACAATTTGTCAATATATATATAATCTTTTGATCAAAATTGGCTAGAAATCACTAGCGTAAGGGTCGGCCATCTTACGTGGCATGGCCGACAGTAATGTGGATAATTTTTTTTAAATTTTATAAAACATGTTCTAAATTTTTCATTATTTCTTATTTTATTTTTACTTTTTTGTTGTGACTGGTAAGGGTCGTGGCATTTGGGTAGGTGAGCCCTCACTACCAGTTGGCAATTCTCACCGGCCACGATGAAAATAAAAAATTTAAAAAATTTTAATATTTTATTTTTTTTTTGCAAAATTATGATGTCATCGCCGGCCATGCCATGTAGGACAATCGACTTCTATGTCAACTCAGCTCAAATTAGCATAAATTACTATATCGATAAACTGTCAAAAGCTTTAGAATTAAATTAGTCAAATTAAGACATTTATGATTGAATTGGCATCCGTATAATAATTTTCTATATTTTTTGTTATTTCCCCACGGGTAATCACTTCTCTGAAAATTGTTTTCTCCTTTTCAGGTTTGGAAATCCATTTTACTAACTTTAAACATGCATATTTTTTCCTGCAAATTCTTTTAGTCGGCTAATCATTTTTAGCAAATCAAACGAGTAGTCTTGAAAATTAATGTGCAAAATTTCTGTCACTCAAACAAACGCACCTCAAATGTATTGGTTATTACAAACATTTAAAAGACATGACCAAATGAACATTATTTCTCAACGAATTTTATTCATCAAATGATAATGTTGAAGTAATACATCAATTCATTCTAATAATTGTCAATTTTAGTGCCGATCGTGCCATATAGGATGGTCGATATCCACATAAAAGATTGTCAGCCAAAAAATTGGCCAAAGGACTATTGGCACATCTTCAAAAGGTTTAGGACTCAATTGGCCAATTGATTTAAGACTTTTTGATAATTATCCCGTTATAAAAGTACTCGAAAAACTGGTTTAGGGCCATTTTTCTCTCCAAGACTTTGCCAATGAATGATTGATTTGGAGAACATTTTCCTAGAAATAATTGCTTGTATCGCTTAAAATAATTAGTCAATGGAAATATTTTCATTATCAACAACAATCTATATTATGAACGATTGTTTAAAAGAAATAATTTTTAAATTACTCATTTTTCGCGAAATAAACGAAGCCTACCAATGGATTACATAGGGGCTCAAACATTTAGGCTTGCATTTCACTGGGCTTCCTCCGTATGGGAGTAGACCCAACCGAAGGAAAAAAAAAAACTAATGCAAAATATGGTGCGTTCAGCTTATAAAAGTATAGTACAATCCTAAACGAAAATCTATGTTATTGCCCGACGTATAATAAACCAATGACCATGTCTAATGATTATAAGGAAAGTTATCCAAAAAGCCATAAATTTATTGCGTTTTTATCAATTTAATGTTAAACCTTTTTAATTTTGCCAATTACGTCTATTCGGTGAACTTTGGCCGCAAATCATTGGCATGGACGCCGACTGTCCTATCTTTAATAAGATGGGCTTATAGAAATGGTTTGAGGCTCAGAAGGCGAAGACTCGCTTAGCCCAATTCAAACCCTCTTCTCTCTCATCTCATTTTCCTATCTTTTTTGGAAAAAAAGAAAAGAAAAGGAGAAACACCAACACCTCCAAACCCCCCCCCCCAAAAAAAAAAATTGCACAAGCATGCAATAGATCGATAACTGGAGACGCGTGGCAAGTAAACAATCATCGTCATGGGAAGCTTTTGAAAATCATGTGCACCTTCATGTTTCAAGGTCAAAATTGATTGCAGTGCTGACTTTAATAGACAGATTTTTTTTAAAAAAAAAAATAATAATAATAGGACCACCGGCTGCTGGAGTGGCCGGTGACACAAGCCCTAATTTTTGAAATCTGAGTTGAGTTGTCGTTGAGGTGTTGGGAAGACCACCCACCCACGACCCAAACGCGTTGATTAAAGGAGCCGCCAAGTAGCGCGGGCGAAGACAAAACTGAAACTGAGGCGCATGGGCTGGTTCGACTGTTGAGTCGTGCGCTGATCTGGCGAAACCAAATAAATCCCACATCGAACGGTAGCTGACAAGCCGAACAGTTATTAAGTGGCCGAGAAGCGATGTTAGAGCACGACCTTACTTGAACAGGATCTATTCTATAGGATCGTACCTCTGTGTCCTTGAGACCTAAGGAGACAGGAACCTAATGTCTGGTGGATGAATCGTGGCTGACCAAACTCGACCGCCCTTATAAGACTAGCTAGATTTGGATACTAAAGGAAAACCTTAGCCCTAATATATATAATATATCTAACGACCGCCCTTATAAGACTAGCTAGATTTGGATACTAAAGGAAAACCTTAGCCCTAATATATACAATATATCTAACAACAATGAGTTTGAGCGATGATGTTAAAGATATGTAGATATCTTCCACTAGTATTTAGGGATGTTTAATCTGATTTTTCTATATCTATTTGGATGATGCGTATCTATTTAATTTTTTTTTATTTGCTTTCGGCTCTCTTCTTAGCTTGTGATATTTTCAATATAGGAAATCGAGGTAACTCTCTTTCTTATTTCCCCCATAATCGAAATTTTCAAAAAATAATGCTTTCAGTGCCTCCAGATTTAGTTATATAATGCAATGTCTCCTAGTTCGCTCTCTATGTGCAAATCATATGCAAATTTTAGCCATCAATGTGCTTGGCCGAATTTTATGCTCTTGCGGCCTTTAATTCAGAAAATTTGATGAAGCTCAAAGCCTCTTTGCTTAGACCCATTTTTACTACCAGAGCAATTAAGATGTAATTTATGCGTATCCATTATATATGAAAATGCTTCTAATATGCAAGTTAATGATATATTTATTTAGTATCAGGGTCGATCCTAATATTCTTATGCTGTAAATTGATTAATGGCGTTATCAAATTTAGGTATCAACAATTACTTGAAAGGCTCACTCCAGGTTCCATAAGAAAACGAGAAAACAAACGAGAAGGAAACATTGGAATGTAAGGGGGTGTGAAAGAAGCGGGCCAAGCGGCTAGGGTGGAAAAAAGTTATTTCCCTAAGAAGAAAACATGGAAAAAAAAGGGTTAATAACGCGAAAACCCCCAAACTAGTACACATATGACAAATTTATCCCAAACTATTTTTTTAACCACCAAAAATCCTAAACTGGTACAACTGTGATAAATTTACCCAAAACTATTTTTTTTTTACTATAAAAACCCCAAACTGATACACATATGACAATTTTGTCCTCTATTAGTTTCCGTTAAATTGAGTTAATACCACGAAAATTTTTAAATTGGCGCACCAGTAGCACATATAGGGTAACGTGTACACCCGACAATTGCCATGTGTCATCCAATTCAGTAATTTGACGATAAAATTTAAGGAAAATTAATGAATGGTAAATTTATCACAGTTGTACCGGTTGGGGGTAAACTTATCATAAGTATACCAGTTTGGAGTTTTTGGTGGTATTAACAAAAAAAAAAACACCAAGGAAACGTTAAAATGAAGGGCTGTGGAAGAAGCCGCAAGAGTGGAAAAAGTTATATGGGTAGTTTTGTCTTGTAGTAAAATTGAAATAAAAGGAGAAGAAGAAGAAAACGGGTTAGGAAGAATCTTATATCAAGAGTAGGACCTTTAAGGGATAATGTGGTCAATTTAAGGTGATATGGAGTGTAAGAAGTAAAAAAAAAAGGGTTAATAATACGAAAAACCCCAAACTGATATACCTATGACAAATTTACCCAAATTATGTTTTTGAGTACCAAAAATCATAAACTGATATACTTATGATAAATTTATCTTAAACTATTTTTTTTACCACAAAAAATCCTAAACTGGTGCGAATGTGATAAATTTACCCCAAAATAATTTTTTTACCATAAAAAAACTCAAATTGGTATACCTGTGACAAATTTACCTTATGTTAATTTCCGTTAAATTGAGTTAATACCACGAAAAATTCTAAATTGATACACCTGTAACAAATAAAGGGCAATGTATACACCCGACAATTGCCACGTGTCATTCAACTTAGCAATTTGACTGTGAAATTTCACGAAAATTAACGGAGGCTAAATTTGTCACAGCTGTACTAGTTTGAGATAAATTTATCGCACATATACCGGTTTGAGGTTTCTGGTGGTCAAAAAAATAGTTTGGGGTAAATTTATCACATGTATACCAGTTTGAAGTTTTTGGTGTTATTAACCAAAAAAAAATGAAAAAAGTGCAAGCATTTTAAAATTTTAAAAAATAAATGGAAATTATTATAGTTTCAATGTCCAACTAATGACCCTTAACAACTACGCACTTTTTAACATTCCACTTCCTCACAAACACATTAGGAGGATTAGTCATTCCCCTATCCACAACTCTTTTAAATAAGTAAGCATGCAAGTCGTTTGGATCATTTAGAGCGGGTATGAGCAAGTTTTTACTTGTTACTCTTTGTTGTCTTCTTATAGCATAAGATCGGATGTATAGGCATTCTTCTTTTTCATACTCTGAGCAATGTATGGAAGTAAAGCATTGTCAGAAAGTTCAATCCAAAAGTTTAAGCTGATAAGTGGATGGAGATCACATGAATATAAAGAGCATACAAAACTCATTCACAACTGAGACAACGGGCTTGTTTGGTTCAGCGTTTGGCCAAGGGACTTTGAGGAAATGCAAATACCTTTAGGCTAAAGGTCTTTTCCAAAATGTAAATAGTGTTTGGCAAAATATTTTTTAGAAATGCATTTGAAAGCAACTTTGGCGTAAATGCCGTTTGGTGAAAAATATACTTTGTAAAATATTTTTACTTTTTTTATAATAAAAAAAAAAAGTGGCGCCGGCGCCGGGGACCGATGGCGACCAGTGATCTTCGACGGCGACTGGATGCGGCGGCGGCCGGTGACCGTCGTCCGGCGATCGGCAGTGACGACGACGGTGGTGGCGGCCGATGCCCGACGATAGGCGTTTGACCGGCGACCGGATGCGGCGGCGGTGGCGGGAGTCCGGCGACCGGCGACCGGCGGCGGCTGGAGTCCGGCGTCCGGCAACTGGCATCGGCGACCGACACCGGCGACCGACGTCCGACGATCGACGTCCGGCGGTCGGCGACCAGCGTAGGCGGCCGGCGGCGGTGACGGCCGGCCACCAGCGGCGGGAGGCGGTGATTGCAATCGGCGATGAGAGCTTCCAATCACGTATGTAATATGTGTCTGTCTGCGCATGCGTGAAAGCAACTTACTGCTGTACAACGTCAGACATCCCTGTTGTAGTATTAATACCATTTACAATGTTCTCTTGCAATTACATATATGTTATGGTAGCTGTAATAAATTGTAATAGCTATGACATAATCGGTCTATTATAGATAATGTAAAATAGCTAGCACAACAAAAACTATAATAGCATATTTGTAAATAAATTACTTAACAAAACAGTTATTTGTATACAACATATAATGTAATTGCTTTTTAATATAATCTATAGAACAACAATTAGAAATAAGTAATTTAGTTAGTTGAATATTCTATAGTTATGATAAATTTACCTTAAACTATTTTTTTGACCACAAAAAATCCTAAACTGGTGCAAATGTGATAAATTTACCCCAAAATAATTTTTTTACCATAAAAAAACTCAAATTGGTATACCTGTGACAAATTTACCTTATGTTAATTTCCGTTAAATTGAGTTAATACCACGAAAAATTCTAAATTGATACACATGTAACAAATAAAGGGCAATGTATACACCCGACAATTGCCACGTGTCATTCAACTTAGCAATTTGACTGTGAAATTTAACGAAAATTAACGGAGGGTAAATTTGTCACAGCTGTACTAGTTTGAGATAAATTTATCGCACATATACCGGTTTGAGGTTTCTGGTGGTCAAAAAAATAGTATGTATTAATCGAATTGCAAAAGTCACCAATTATATCCCTCAACATTAAACTAAGCTGCATTTAATTTTAGATTTAATGGTACAACGGTAATTTATAGGGTGGACACCAAAATTTGATAGGCACATCTTGATTAGATAGCGTTCAAGAACAATCGATTCACAATGTATCTATTGCAAAGTCTAAGGACGTGCTAATTTGGATTTGCCAAATTAGTCAAAAAGGGGTTGTGTTCTTTTCGATTGGGTGTTATCACCTCCAGTCCCTTGGTTCGTGGGGTCGTGTCTCCTGACTTTGGAATATATCTGAGAAGTTCCCCCCCCAAAAAAAAATTATAAAGAGGTTGCGTTAAATAAGAAGGTGTAAATACTAAAAGGGTGGGAAAAAACTTTAAAATTGACCCAAACCTATTGCACGGATGTCATTTCAGTCATAAATCTTCCAAATTGACTGATTGATTCGTGAACCTTTTAATAATTTGCCAATATAGTCCTTTCGATCAAAATTGGCTAGAAATCACTAATGTAAAGGTCGACCATCTTACGTGGCATGACCAATAGTTATGTGGACGATTTTTGCAATTTTTCTAAAACATGTTATGAATTTTTCATTATTTCATTTTTTTTTTCTTTTCTTTTTTTATTGGTGAGGGTCGTGGCATTTGGGCAGGCGAGCCCTCACTAGCGGTTGGCAGCCCTTATCGGCCATAATGAAAATAAAAAATTAGGAAAAATAGAAATATTTTTAAAAATTACAAAATTATGATGTCATATCTAGCCATGCCATGTACGGCAATCGACTTTCATGTTTCATGTCTAATATTCTTAGTTAAAATTAGCCGAAAGTACTATATTGATAAACTGTTAAAAAGTTTATGACTAAATTAATCAAAATTAAATGATTTATTATTGAATTGGCATACGTAGAATAAGTAACTAATGATTTAGGCTTGCATTTCACTGGGCTTCCTCCGTATGGGAGTAGACCCAACCAAAGGAAAAAAAAAGTAACTAATGCAAAATATGGTGCGTTCAGTTCAGCTTATAAAAGTATAGTACAATCCAAAACGAAAATCTACGTTATTGCCCGACGTATAATAAACCAATGACCATGTCTAATGATTATAAGGGAAGTTATCCAAAAATCCATAAATTTAATGCGTTTTTATCAATTTAATGTTAAACCTTTTTTATTTTGCCAATTACGTCTATTCGGTGAACTTTGGCCGCATATCATTGGCATGGATGCCGACTGTCCTATTTTTAATGAGATGGGCTTATAGAAATGGTTTTAGGCTCAGAAGACGAAGACTCGCTTAGCCCAATTCAAACCCTCTTTTCTCTCATCTCATTTTCCTATCTTTTTTGGGAAAAAAGAAAAGAAAAGGAGAAACACCAACACCTCCCCTCCCCCCCCCCCCCCAAAAAAAAAAAATTGCACAAGCATGCAATGGATCGACAACTGGAGACGCGTGGCAAGTAAACACATCATCGTCATGGGAAGCTTTTGAAAATCATGCGCACCTTCATGTTTCAAGGTCAAAATTGATTGCAGTGCCGACTTTAATAGACAGATTTTTTTTTTAAAAAAATAATAATAATAGGACCACCGGCTGCTGGAGTGGCCGGTGACACAAGCCCTAATTTTTGAAATCTGAGTTGAGTTGTCGTTGAGGTGTTGGGAAGACCACCCACGACCCAAACGCGTTGATTAAGGAGCCGCCAAGTAGCGCGGGCGAAGACAAAACTGAAACTGAGGCCCATGGGCTGGTTCGACTGTTGAGTCGTGCGCTGATCTGGCGAAACCAAATAAATCCCACATCGAAGGGTAGCTGACAAGCCGAACAGTTATTAAGTGGCCGAGAAGCGATGTTAGAGCACGACCTTACTTGAACAGGATCTGTTCTATAGGCTCGTACCTCTGTGTCCTTGAGACCTAAGGAGACAGGAACCAAACGTTTGGTGGATGAATCGTGGTTGTGTGATCAGAGCGTGATTAACGGCTCTCGTGGGTTCTCTGAATCCTCTCTGTGCCGTAGAGGATCGTTCCCAGGCAAATTAGAAATTGTCTGAGATGGTCACGCAGCTGTCTGACAGACCCCAACATTTTTCTTTTTAGTCTTTTTTTTTATTTGTTCATCCGTTTCTGCGTCGAGGAAAAGAGTGCTTTTCTTTTCAAGCCAGCTGCCCAAGCCGCTTCGTTCAGTAAGTATTTTCCCAAATCAGCCGTATAGGCTGCTTGATGTTACGACGCTGGCCATATACGCCGCATTGCTCAATTACTGATTTGCAAGTTCCTTTCTGATTCACGATCTTTCGCGTGTCATTTTGAGAAGTCAACAACACCACCAAACTCGACCGCCCTTATAAAACTAGCTAGATTTGGATACTAAAGGAAAACCTTAGTCCTAATATATACAATATATCTAACAACAATGAGTTTGAGCGATGATGTTAAAGATATGTAGATATCTTCCACTAGTATTTAGGGATGTTTAATCTGATTTTTCTATATCTATTTGGATGATGCGTATCTATTTAATTTTTTTATTTGCTTAGATAATCATCTAATAAATCCATAAATAGACTCTTTAATCTTTTCTACACTTTTAAATATACAGAAATTCACAAATTCTCTTTTTTCGGCCCTCTTCTTAGCTTGTGATATTTTCAATATAGGAAATCGAGGTAACTCTCTTTCTTACTTCCCCCATAATCGAAATTTTCAAAAAATAATGCAATGTCTCCTAATTCGTTCTCTATGTGCAAACCATATGCAAATTTTAGCCATCAATGTGCTTGGCCGAATTTTATGCTCTTGCGGCCTTAATTCAGAAAATTTGATGAAGCTCAAAGCCTCTTTGCTTAGACCAATTTTTACTACCAGAGCAATTAAGATGTAATTTATGCGTATCCATTATATATGAAAATGCTTCTAATATGCAAGTTAATGATATATTTATTTAGTATCAGGGTCGATCCTAATATTCTTATGCTGTAAATTGATTAATGGGGTTATCAAATTTAGGTTTCAACAATTACTTGAAAGGCTCACTCCAGGTTCCATAAGAAAATGAGAAGGAAACATTGGAATGTAAGGGGGTGTGAAAGAAGCGGGCCAAGCAGCTAGGGTGGAAAAAAGTTATTTCCATAAGAAGAAAACATGGAAAAAAAGGGTTAATACCGCGAAAACCCCCAAACTAGTACACATATGACAAAATTATCCCAAACTATTTTTTTCACCACCAAAAATCCTAAACTGGTACAACTGTGATAAATTTACCCAAAACTATTTTTTTTTTACTATAAAAACCCCAAACTGATACACATATGACAATTTTGTCCTCTATTAGTTTCCGTTAAATTGAGTTAATACCACGAAAATTTTTAAATTGACGCACCAGTAGCACATATAGGGTAACGTGTACACCCGACAATTGCCATGTGTCATCCAATTCAGTAATTTGACGATAAAATTTAAGGAAAATTAATGAAGGGTAAATTTATCACAGATGTATTGGTTGGGGGTAAAATTATCACAAATATATCAGTTTGGAGTTTTTGGTGGTATTAACAAAAAAAAAACACCAAGGAAACGTTAAAAATGAAGGGCTGTGGAAGAAGTCGCAAGAGTGGAAAAAGTTATATGGGTAGTTTTGTCTTGTAGTAAAATTGAAATAAAAGGAGAAGAAGAAGAAAACGGGTTAGGAAGAATCTTATATCAAGAGTAGGACCTTTAAGGGATAATGTGGTCAATTTAAGGTGATATAGAGTGTAAGAAGTAAAAAAAAAAGGGTTAATAATACGAAAAACCCCAAACTGATATACCTATGACAAATTTACCCAAATTATTTTTTTGAGTACCAAAAATCATAAACTGATATACTTATGATAAATTTACCTTAAACTATTTTTTTGACCACAAAAAATCCTAAACTGGTGCAAATGTGATAAATTTACCCCAAAATAATTTTTTTACCATAAAAAACTCAGATTGGTATACCTGTGACAAATTTACCTTATGTTAATTTCCGTTAAATTGAGTTAATACCACGAAAAATTCTAAATTGATACACCTGTAACAAATAAAGGGCAATGTATACACCCGAAAATTGCCACGTGTCATTCAACTTCGCAATTTGACGGTGAAATTTAACGAAAATTAACGGATGGTAAATTTGTCACAGCTGTACTAGTTTGAGATAAATTTATCGCACATATACCAGTTTGGGGTTTCTGGTGGTCAAAAAAATAGTTTGGGGTAAATTTATCATAGGTATACCAGTTTGAAGTTTTTGGTGTTATTAACCCAAAAAAAATGGAAAAAGTGCAAGCATTTTAAAATTTTAAAAAAATAAATGGAAATTATTATAGTTTCAATGTCCAACTAATGACCCTTAACAACTACGCACTTTTTAACATTCTACTTCCTCACAAACACATTAGGAGGATTAGTCATTCCCCTATCCACAACTCTCTTAAATAAGTAAGCATGCAAGTCGTTTGGATCATTTAGAGCGGGTATGAGCAAGTTTTTACTTGTTACTCTTTGTTGTCTTCTTATAGCATAAGATCGGATGTATAGGCATTCTTCTTTTTCATACTCTGAGCAATGTATGGAAGCAAAGCATTGTCAGAAAGTTCAATCCAAAAGCTTAAACTGGTAAGTGGAGGGAGATCACATGAATATAAAGAGTATACAAAACACATTCATAACTAGGACAACAATTTCAACAACCATTTCCTCCATCTCCTAATATTTGCTTCTCCACAACTAGTCTTTGAAATTATTGGTCTGTAGTAATCGAATTGCAAAAGTCACCAATTATATCCCTCAACATTAAACTAAGCTGCATTTTAATTTTAGATTTAATGGTACAACGGTAATTTATAGGGTGGACACCAAAATTTGATAGGCACATCTTGATTAGATAGCGTTCAAGAACCGTCGATTCACGATGTATCTATTGCAAAGTCTAAGGACGTGCTGATTTGGATTTGCCAAATTAGTCAAAAAGGGGTTGTGTTCTTTTCGATTGGGTGTTATCACCTCCAATCCCTTGGTTCGTGGGGTCGTGTCTCCTGACTTTGGAATATATCTGCAAAAAAAAATTATAAAGAGGTTGCGTTAAATAAGAAGGTGTAAGTACTAAAATGGTGGGAAACAACTTTAAAATTGACCCAAACCTATCGCACGGATGTCATTTCATTCATAAATCTTTCAAATTGACTGATTGATTCGTGAACTTTTTAACAATTTGCGAATATAGTCCTTTCGATCAAAATTGGCTAGAAATCACTAATGTAAAGGTCGATCATCTTACGTGACATGACCGATAGTTATGTGGACGATTTTTGTAATTTTTCTAAAACATGTTCTGAATTTTTCATTTTTTTCTTTTCTTTTTTTATTGGTGAGGGTCGTGGCATTTGGGTAGGCGAGCCCTCACTAGCGGTTGGCAGCTCTTATCAGCCATAATGAAAATAAAAAATTAGGAAAAGTAGAAATATTTTTAAAAATTACAAAATTATGATGTCATCTCTAGCCATGCCATGTATGACAATCGACTTTCATGTTTCATGTCAAATATTCTTAGTTAAAATTAGCCGAAAGTACTAGCATTGATAAACTGTTAAAAAGTTTATGACTAAATTAATCAAAATTAAAAGATTTGTTATTGAATTGGCATCCGTATAATAAGTTTATAGATTTTTTGTAATTTTCCCACGGGGAATCACCTCTCGGAAAAAAAAAATTCTCCTTTTCAAGTTTGGAAATCCATTTTAGTAACTTTAAACATGCAAATTTTTTTCCTATAAATTTTTTTCCTTTGACTGATTTTTTTAGCAAATCCAACTAGTGAAAGTCTTGGAAATCCATTCATTCTAAAAACTGTCAATTTTAGTAATGACCGTGCCATGTAAGATGGTCGGTGTCCAAGTAAACGATTGTTGGCTAATAATTGACCAAAGGACTACATTGACACATCTTCAAAAGGTTTAATCGTTATCTCATAACGCCCGCTAAAACGTCCACCTCCAATCGTGCGTTTAATCGTTATCTCATAACGCGCACGATCGTTCCGTACAACCCTATGCATTCGTGTAGATATTTAGAACATGAGAATAAATTAAACTCTACTTGTTAAGTAGATCAAGGTGCAGAGAAAAAATGAACTCAGTTCGCTATTCTGTGCGACCCTATAGGTTCACTAAACATTAGCAGTATGCTCAAAATTCTTTTGGCTCACAAGTCATAAGCGATCTCTAGCAAGACATTATGACTACCTAAGTATAGTGAATGTCGATTTTCTGATACAATCTAAATCACAACTAATGTTAGAGTATTAACCTTTATTGATTCCTAGGGCAAACCACTAACAAATCAAACTGGTGAAAGTCTTGGAAATCCATTCATTCTAAAAACTGTCAATTTTAGTACCGACCATGCTATGTAGGATGTTCGGGGTTCAAGTAAACGATTGTCGGCTAATAATTGGCCAAAGTACTATATTGACACATCTTCAAAAGGTTTAAGACTCAATTGACCAATTGATTTAAAACTTTTTTGGTAATTATTCCGTCATAAGAGTACTTGAAAAACTGGTTTAGGGCCTTTCTCTCCAAGAATTCGCGAATGAATGATTTAGAGAACATTTCCCTAGAAATAATTACTTGCATCGCTTAAAATAATTAGTTAATGAAAATATTTTCATTCCCAATAACAATTTATATTATAAGCGATTGTTTAAAAGAAATATTTTTTAAATAACTCATTTTTTTTTGCGAAATAACCAGAGCATAATTATGCACACCCAAGTACCCAAGAATGACGCGTACTTGCCCGTCAGTAATCTTCAATAAGTCAAACTGCTGCCCTACTTGATGTGAATTTTTTTTTTTTTTTTGTTGACAAATGTGGAAAATTAGAGGTGGCAATATTCCACCCAAAGCCAACTGAGCAGTACTTGGCTGATGTGGCACCCCGATCTGCTCTTGATTTATCGTATTTTCTGATGATTTTCGAGTTTATTAGGAGATTTCGATCAAAAAGTCATGCGAATATAAAAAAAGAAAAAAAAATGACCGTTGGAAAAAGATTAGGCATTCACACGTTGCCAAAAGTCTCGGAATCGTGCGGTTGTATATTCATTTGAAGTACAGATATCCATATCGGAAAGATGGGCACAAATATTTGTGGAGCTCGCTTATCCTTCCGGACTGGAATCACCAGAATGAAATATACAGACTACATGGGCTTTAGGGGAGAACACATCTCATTTGAACGGTTGTAAGTTTGAGGTGAAAGCAATAGGACGATGAAACCACCGACAAAAATAAACGGTGAGCACCAGATTTGGCTCAACTCCGGGACTAATCGGCCGGTCGACGCTAAGGTGGAAGTGAACAGGTTCACAAGAGTGAGGGGGGGCATCGCTGGTCACCCGGACAAAATCCACCACCTTGACGCCTGATTCCCTAACCCAAACACCCAAATCTGTCCACGCAGGTGCATGCCAGCACGTCGCTTTACTCACGTTGCTCATGTGCCGAGTGAATCGTAAAACCCATTACCAGACCCGGGCACTGGAGCTTCCTCACCAACTCTGAGATGATGGAGTAAAGTTAGCTAAAAATTGAAGCTCGGGGTTGGGTCGAATATAAGTTGGGTCTGGATCGGACCGTGTACGGGTGACTCATCCATCAGAGCCAGCTTCCCATTGATCGGCGAAATCCAAGAACAAGTCGATCTAAAGCCACAGTAAAAGCTCTCCCCCAGAGAAATCGAGTAGGTGGGAAGAATTAAGATTATATCACGACAACACGTCCAAACAAGAGTCAACGCGTAAAGTGTAGTAACATCCAATTCAAGGGCAACCGTATCATCTTTCATCTTGCTGAAAGTAAATGTCAGGCAGAAAGCATAAAGAGCAGCAATGGAACGCTAGCAAGTGAAACTACATTTACGCGACAAAAAGGCCATTCCTGCACTGCACTTCTGAAGCACCGTTCTTAGATTTTGTTGAACGCGACGATGTCACAACTCTGAACGTATTCATTAATGGGCTCGACTTGAAGACACTCCTCGATGAGAGTGTCCACTGAGACAAGGTCATCCACAATTGTCATCATGATCTGCAACTTCTTAATCCCATAACCCACTGGAACCAGTTTCGCTGCAAGAAAGAAAGCAAACGAAATCCTCATAAGGGGATTTATTGACAGAGCATTGTGGTCACACTGGTTGAAATAATGAGACAGTCAAAACTTACAAGCTCCCCATAAGAGCCCTGGCATCTCCACGCTCCTTACAGCCTCTTCCAGCTTCTTCATGTCCGTCTCATCGTCCCAAGGTTTCACATCCAAGAGGACAGATGACTTTCCACCTATAACAGGAGCCAAGTATAACCACAAGCCAAGATATTGAAACCACTGATTACAATTTCATTCCAAAGAAAGAAACAAGTTCAGGCAAAGCAAGCATCCGAATGAACACGAGTAGATAAGTTTCTAAGCATTAGGTGAAGCAAGCTGTATATATCTATCTTCTGTTTCTTTATCACAGAGCAAAGTTCACTCGCCAATCATATCAGGTAGAAACATAAATGAACCATGATGCATCAGCCCTCATGAGTCAAGGTAGAACGGCTGGCTATAGTTAGGACTGTTGTAGGTACTTTTTATCAACCCAGAAGAAGAAGTGACTGCAAGAAAGTGAATTCAGGAGAACGATTGCAAGCTTACTTTCTTTCTTCTTTGTGGATGCCTTTTTGGCTGCCTCCCTCTCTTCTGCAGCCTTTTGGTCTTCCTCTGTCTCTTCACCAAACAGATCCAAGTCATCGTCATCCCCAGCAGGAGCAGCCTAGTAAAAAGAAAATGAACCATCAAATCTTGACCATTTAGAAAAGAAACATCACCAAAAGTCAAAACTCTACCAAGTTAAAGCGAATCTTAAAGAGATGAATTGAGTTGTTTAGTGATCTAAAGGTCAACTTAACATAAGGTCCTTGTTTTGAACTTTAAGACCGTGTATTTACTCATACATGTAATTTCACAAGGACAAGATAAGGACAACTTTCTCCACAAGGGGAGATAATAGGGTCTAATCACTAAGCTAGTCAGTATTAAGTTGTTTAAACCTAGATCAAAGCAAGATCCCCATTCTGTAACATGTGTAGCAGTGTGAATACAAAGCATTCACCTGATCAATGAAACAACCTTTTTGAGTTCTACCCGCCACTATAGATAAAATCCCATCGCTGCTTACAGAAGATTGGAAGGGACGATTCCATTTTGAGTAACATGAAGTGTAGAAAGATAATAAAAAATTCCTATAGCTAGAAGAAGTGGGGCCTCTACCAACAGGACCACCTCAACTGCTAGAAAGGCTTTGGAGAAGGAGCAGGCTCTCCAGATAATAGCAAAACATTCCTCAATGAAAGTAAATTTGAAATTATTGAGGAGACTAGCATATATCTAGAACAAGAAAATCACTAACATCACCTCAGAAAGCTTACGTTGCCAAATTACTATTAAAACAACAACAAACTGAGCCTATCCCACTGAATGGGGTTGGATAAATCCTTTTACACCATTTTATATTATATTCAACTTTTTATCGAAGTCTTAAAGAAGAAGCCATCTTATCAGTACATATAACATACCTCCTTAGCTTTCTCAACTGGAGCACCTTTGGCACCTATTCTAACACCAGCAGCTTTGCCAGGGAAGCTAAACAATTTTAAAAAAGTAGAAGACATTAGGAAGCGTTCAACTCTAACATCAAAATAAAATGCATAATAAGAAGAGATGCAAGAATGCGTAAAAATTCTCAACTTCGACAAATTCAATGCATCGATCTCCTCCCAAAGATATATTTGACCTTAAATTGATGATAAGGGCCACTGAATATGCTTTGATGCAAGTCTACAGACATAATAGGCATTCATAAACACACAAGATCCTCGTTTTTACGACCCTTTTAGATAAATGTGAAATTATTGTAACAGTTGGTCCCGGTCCACATGAACATGTTGCTGATACTAGCTGCTAAATCACGAAACGTGATACCAAGAGCCATAATCGACCTGATGAAACTAACAACCATCGAATCAATCACCACACAAACTATTAGCACCGATTCCATCCCAGCGAAAAGGAAGTCCAAAACCAAGCAAAATCGAGCAACCCAGCAACATCCTCGAGGTGCAAATTGAGCAATAAGTCTTGGATAAGCAAACGGAACGAGAGAAACAAACCTCGCGGCGAGATGTGAGGACACACACTCGTACCACTTGCTCGCATTTGGGAACGAATCCCCAGGCTTCTCGACAACCGCGGCGTACACCTTCACGTCGTCCTTCGTGAGCTGATCTCTGCCATCGAAACGCCGATGAGCATCCCAACAAGCAGGGAAGATACCGAACTGAGCAACTGATCCGGGAAAGAACGAGAGAGAGTTACCCGGAGATGTAGGCTTTTCCGGAGAGGAAGTCGTCGAGAGACTTGAGGCCCGACTCGGTGTGGAGATCTGAGAAGGTGACTGCCATGGCTTTTCGATCGAGATTGGCGAGCGGGAGTGAAGACTGAAGAGAAGCGACGAGGTTGAGCCTTCAATGGAGGCGGCGAAGCAGCAGAGGAGAGGGAGGGAAGTAGGGGTCGGAAATTGATTGGCTTTTTATAAAATACTGAAAATAACCCTAGTGATTCAATGGGAATTATGGGATATTCTCTCCCCTTATTTTTGCTCCTTGAATTAAAATTAAAAAGTGGGTCCACAACTCTTTAAATACGGCTCAAGCCTCAAGTACTCTATAAGTGCCAAAACTTCTATACGATACTCATTTTAGTGGCAAAACTTTCAAAACGATTGTGGTAATTTTTTTGAAAAAATGATCACTTTAGTGCCCAAACTTTCAAAAAGTGTCATTTTTGAAAGTGATTACCTAAGTGCCAAATTTTTTGAAAATTACTCACTTCAGTGCCAATTTCGACGAGCCACGTCAGCTCAAATATTAATAAAAAAAATAGGTCACGTTGGATTTTTGGCTAGTCAGGTCAGCTTAAATCGAAATTGACATTGAAGTGATCGGTTTTAGAAAAAGTGGGCACTTAAGTAATCTTTTTTAAAAAAAGTTGGCACTTAAGTGATCATTTTGAATATTTTGACACTAAAGTGAGCACCATACACAAGTTTTGACTTTTTTTAGTGTACTTTAGCCCTTTAAAAACACTAGCACGAAGAAAAAGCATGACGTCATTTAATGCGTGACATCACTTTTGGAGCAGAAATCTTTTTAATAACGTAATTTTTAGACAAATTCATTTAGTTACGCAACTTTATTTTTCTACTTCTGATGCATTTTTTGAAACCACTTGAAAAAGTAAAAAAAAAAATTACTTCTCTCCACAAGTTAAAATTAGAAAGAGGCAATCCGCCGTAAGTGATCATGGTCCCCTGCTGTCGGTAATCACTGTCCATTGCCAGCAATCTCCTTCAGCCGATAAATATGAAAATATGCAATATTTTATAATAACTTTTCACTAAATTTATATTGCATAAAATTACTTTAATAATATCATTTTTTAATAAATTATAAGAAATAAATGTTCCATAATTTGGTTGAATGGCATGAGACGGCCGAGAAAGGCTCCATATTCCAAGTGGTTGATTGAAGACACAATCATGGCTAAATAGACCAAGCAACTGACTCAATTGTTTGTAAGCTCGATGGTAGACAAGGTTAAAAAGGAAAATCGAACCAGTTGTATCTACAACAAAGTAGGGTGGAATAACATTCAACGCAAATTCAATAAATAGACAAGAGTAGAAATTTACATTTAATTTTTGTCGAATAACATGATCAATAATTTTTCATAGAAGATTTTGTGTTATTTCTATTCCAAAAGTAAAATTTTTATCATGTTATCAAACTTGGCCATGTTAAATTCAGAATGCATTACGGTATTATGAAAATATAGACTGAAGTGAAGCGTGTTCCACAGTTGAATAAGAATCTGATTTCCCTGAGTGCCCTGGATTCAGCTGGGTACCGGTATTATTCAGAATACAGAGTTCTGAAAATTATTCGATGTGTGTTGATGATAATGAAAGGAATCAAGCAAAATGATATGTACAAGAGGTGAGACAGTGATGAGTTTGATCCGAAATCTACTACTGGAGTAGAAGTGGAAAAAATTAACTTTTGACCATAAGTTAATTTTTAGAGCAGAAGTGTTGCCATGGGCACCTTAGGCTTTGTTTATTTTAGAGCTGTTAAAATCAAAACGCTAGCCAAATCGAATTGAACTGAAAATTTCATGCATTTATTTCCGATTTGGGTAATTGAACAATAACCATTCTTTTTTTTTTCAGTTAGGGTTATTTCGGCTTGGTTCGGCGAACTGAAACTTCCCTTCTTCTTATTATTAACAATTTGGGAAAAAAATAACCATTCTTTTTTTTTTCGTTTTCTTTCTTCTTTCATTTTTTTTTTTGTGAAAAGAGCTAGTGGCAACCCTCGTTGGCCTCAACAAGGGGCCGGGACCCTTGCCTCGCCGGCCCTTAGCCATTGGCCCATGACCCCGGTCCTATGAACCAAAAAGAAAAGAAAAGGAAAGTTGGAGACCTAAACCGAATATTCGTTTCGGTTCGGTTTAGTTTAGTCGCTCATCATAACGATTCAATTTGATTCGGATTTTTAGAAAAACCGAGCCGTTGACACCCCTAGTTTATATATGATTTAGAAAGTATTTTTCTGAAAATAAATACTTGTATAGCTTGAAATAATCAGTCAATGAAAGATATTTATATTATCAACGATAATTTATACCCGTTTTTTTTTGTGAACCGTGAAAATATTTTGCATTGATCGATTTTTGTGAGTGATAGATCCGATTGTTTTGAGGAAAATATTTTTCAAATCATTCATTTTTTCGTGAAATAAAGGAGTCTTAATGAAAAAAATAAATTATGTGCTTTTTCTTTTGAAATGAACTCAAATCATTAGAGGATTCGAAAACTTAAATACTAAGTTGGAAAATATGAAAGATTGATGCAATCATATGATTATTAGGTGGATCTTTTACATTACCATCTTGCCCCTTTTTTAATCCAATCTCGGGCACGAACGAAACACATAATCGGATAATTTCTATAATATCGCAACTTTTATCCTGTAGCCTCAATATTTTAAATTTTTAATCCTCCATCTCTATTTCGACCAACAACAAAAAAAGTTCCTCCATCTCTATTAAGAAGTTACGTGTGCAACTCAAATAGAATCCCAGATATGCTACATTGGATTTTTTTTTTCATCAAAAGAAAAAAAAATCCCACATTCCTGTTCAATATTTTGAATTTCTTTTTATTCTTTGATATTATATATATATATATATATAATTTTAGGTGTATTAGTATAATTTATTATTCAATAGATTTTTTTTTAGGAAATGATGGAAGGGGATAACAAATAAAAAAGAGAGGAAATATAATAAAAAAATAAGTAGATAAAAATGAAATAAAAGAACCACCAATCTTTGACAAAAGTACACTTTTAATGCCAAAAGTTGAGTTATGTATGGAGATCATTTAGTGTCAAAAGTTTCAAATGGATCCCTTTATTACCAACTTTTTTTTTTTTGAAAAAAAGATCATTTTGGTGCTAAGTCCGATTTGCTCCACCGGGAATATGACGTGACACTTTTTTATTAATATTTGTGGCTAATGTGGCTCGCCGGCGGCCCAGCATGGCAATTGTTTTTTTAAAATTGAATTTTTTATTTTAAATAATTTGAGAAATGAGACTGAAATTTTAAAAAAAAAGGTGGAAATTCAAAAAAAAAAAAGTGCAAGAACCCTCCATTGTCCTCTCTCCACCGTCCTTCTACTCGTTCTCTCCGCGGCGAGAACGACTCCTTCGCCATGTCAGACCTTTGGGCAGCCGTGTCCCTCGCCCCGTCTAGCTGGTCCTCCGCCACCGCCTACTGCAAATGGGACGGCATAAAATGCGACTCCTCCTGCGTTACCGACATCAATCTCGCCTCCAGGTTCCTCGCCGAGACCCTTCGTCGATCTCTCCTCCCTCTCTTGCCTCAAGACCATGTCCCTTCAGAAGAACGCCTTATGTGGCCCTATCTAGGGGTGTGCATGGTCCAGGCCCGTCCGGTCCCGGCATGGAACAGAGGATCGGACCAATAGTCATGGTCCCCATATTTTCGGGACCAGGGACCGGACCGGGACCTGCGGTCCGGTCCGGTCCTGACCCAGTAGGACTGCTAACGCCAATCAACTGCTTATAAAAATATAGTCCTTAGAGTAAAATATGTTTCGATTGCATGTTAGTTTACAATTTATAACCTCAATTGAATGAAAATGTAGGTAATTTTTTTAATCATTGTTACATTTCTATTTCTTTTTTCTATATATATATATATATATATATATAATATAGGCGGCCTGGTCCTAACACATGGAACCGAGGACCGGACCGCCTGGTCACTGGTCCCATTTATTGGAATCGGGGACCGGACCGTCCACCTCAAGGACCGGATCAACCCGCCCGGTCCGATTCGGTCCCGGTCCGATCTGGGCTGGTCCAGTCCATTTTGCACACCCCTAGCCCTATCGCCAATCTCTCCTCATTGCAGGACATCTACCTCAACAAAAACAATTTCACCAGTGTGTCTAACGGTGGAGGAAGGTCAACGGAGCTAGGGGTTTCACGGTGGCTCAGGCTCGGGTATAAGGGGGGTTGGGGTCAATTGGCCGGCGGAGGGGGAAGGTTGGGTTGGCGGCGGAGGGGCACGACTCATGGGGTTCGGGAGGCGTCGAGTTCGGGTCTTGTGGATTTAGGGTCGAGGCGCCGACTACGGCTCGGGCTGGGGGGCAACAACGAAGGGCTGACGTTAGGGAAAAGTTGGGCAGCATTTGGAGGTCTGCTGGGTGTCGAGGCTGGGGTTGCAGGCACCGTCGAACTACTGCCCGACCCAAACTTGGCTTGGCCGTTGCCAGATGTGGTCGGAGCTATTCGAGGTTTTTAGAGGCGGCGCCGCTATGGCGTCGGCGGCAGTAAGACTTGTATGGATGTGGCGGTCATAGTAGGGTTCGCAAGAAGGAGAACCCATGAAGAAGAAGATCGTGCGAGGGATTGGTTCTCCACCCATATATTTTTTTAAATTTAAGGTTCTTTTTTAAATTTTTAGCTTATTTTTAATTTTATTTTAAACAAATTTTGTATTTTTAAATGAATATAAACTTTAGCTAATTTTTAAATTTTAATTTAATTTAATTTAATTTATTTTATTTTAAAGTGCAGAAGTCCACGTGGCAGCCCATGTGGATTTATTTATTTATTTTAAATGTCATTTGTATTAAAAAAATTATTAATGACACTTGGCAATTTTTGGCCTAAAATTTTCGCCGGGGCACCAAAGTGATCTATTTGTCTCCGACTTGGCACTAAAGTGATCCGTTTGAAATTTTTGGTACTAAAGTGATCTCGTACACAACTTTTGGCACTAAATGTGTACTTTTGACCCCGATCTTCAATGAAGAAATTTAAACTTGGAACTTTCTAATTATCTCCGTTTGATTCTCCGTCGTATTGTTGATTAATGTTGACGCTTCACTACTCTTCCTTAATTCGTTGTCCACGTCAAAGCTCCACAAAAACAACGAGAGATTTGAAGCTCCTCCTTCTCCATAGCTCTATAGTTCACGTCAAAAGTCCATGAAAGCAATGATAAAAATCAAATCTTTTTTTTTTCCCGCAACTATGTAGCTCATGTTGAAGTTTCGGTAAGTATGCAGTAAGTCGCACTATAATTATCGAAACTGCAAAGAAAAATAATCATGTTTTTAACGCAGTAACACGTAGTAAGATATAACAACATCTCACTTAAACCAAATAAGAAACTTTACCCAGTGATCACTTTTAACAAAAAAAGCCGGCCATCTTAAGTTATATTAGAAACCAAATATTACTGTATATTTTAAAATAGCTTTCATATCACAGAGACTGAGTTAAGAGCTCAAGGGTGCCGCCGGTTCCTGTATCGGAACCGGCGGTTCCGGTTCGCGGCCAACACTGAACCGGAACCGACCCTTGAACCGACCCTTGAAGAGGTGGTCTCGATTCAGGTTCGGTTCAAGGGTCGGTTTTGATCGATTTTTAAATTTAAATAAAAAATAAAAATTATAATTAAATTGTACATTTGGGAGGAACCGGCCTCGGCTTGGACACGCGAGTGCCCAAAAAAACTTACTTTCTTTACTAAACTAAATTTCGTCCGAGCCATTGAGCTAAGAGAAGCGACTAACTTCAACTTAGTCACTGAGCATCTTAAAGAAGCATCTCACTCGTAATTCCCACTAAGCAATCGATGTGAGATTCATTGCTTAAGCCCTCGGCCGTCATCCTGGCTCATTAAAAGGTATTATTGTGTGTCTTTCTTACCAAACAATGTGGGACTCGTCCCTCATTTTCTTGTGGTTCATGACCAGCACAAAAGTCTCACATCGACCAATAAGTAGAGAAAAAGAGGGGCATCATCCTATAAAAACGCGGCTCAGTCATAATTTTAATTAATTAAGAAAAAAATCAGTACTTTTTTTTAAAGGCCAAATAGCCGTTGGGCCTAAGCCCAACGACTCGAATGGGGAAAGAGCCATTGCTCTTTCCCCTTTAGGTTGGCGAGGGTGTCGCGGCCCTCGTTAGCGGTCGAAGAGGTATCGCAACTCTCGCCATCCGCCAAAGAGGGCCAGGCAACTCTCGCCTAGCGGCAAGCGAGGGCCCAACATCTGTTGTACCGCAAAGACATTAAAAAAATAAGAAATAAATTTGAAATTGTCTACTTCAACGATTTTGATCAATAGGACTAGATTGGCAATAAGTGAAAAGGTTTACGACTAAATTGAAAAACTTAAAAAGGTTTAGGATTGAATTGACAAAAGTGCAATAAGTTTATGATATTTTTTTTTTGACGATTTTCCCAAAATGTAAAGTGTTGGACAAGACGATATAATTGGTACATATTCAGGAAATTTTAATTTATTTCCTTAGCCATGGTAAGCAGGCAACATTGAACATTAGCATTTGTAGGTAGAGCATTTAATGATGTATTTGCTCATGTATCTTATTAACGAGTCAATTCGAGATACTGGTTAAACAAATAAATTAACTGTATGAAGCAATAGTTATTAAACATAAGTCGATTGCTGTTATGTAAGGGAAAATTGTAAAAAAAAACTCCTAAATCTATTGCACTTTTGTCAATTTAATCACAAACTTTTTTAAGTTTGCTAATTTAATTCTAAACCTTTTTGAAAGATTTGGTGGGACCATTGCCAACGGCTCTAAAAGCTTAATCTTTTAGAAGAATGCATGGTTTAATATTTAATTATTCTAACACTTTTCACTTTTTACCAATTGAGTAATATTGGCCAAAATCACTTATAAGGACATCGCTTATCCTACGTGGCATGACCAATGTTGACATGGACAATTTCAGTAATATGTTAAAATATTTATAAAATATCTTTTTATTTTTTTTAAAAAAAATTCCTCTGTTTTCTTCTCAGCGGCAAACGACAATCGTTGGGCCCTCGCCTACTGTTGGGCGAGAGTCTTCTGGCCCTCTTTGGCTGCTGGCAAGGGCCACGACGCCTTGTCAATGGATGACGAGGGCTACGACACCCTCACCGGCCGCTAGCAAGGGTCGCCGCCCTCACCCAGACCATCGCAGTCGTGCCCAAGGCCGCGATGGCCTCGTTTGCGTTGGCAAGGCGCCATGGCCCTCGCCAGAGTCCGGCGAGTGCCCGGCAGGTCGGTGAAGAAGAAAACAAAGGAAAGAAAGGAAAAAAATTAATACCAAATTGAAAAAAATACTTAACTATTAAAAATTATCCATTTCAACGCCGACCGCTCTATGTGACACGGCCGACCGGGCCACGTGGGGTGCCTGGCGTCCACGTCAGCGATTTCCAATCAATAGGACTCAATTAACAAAAAGTAAAAAGGTTTAAGATCCAATTGGTAAACTTAAAAAGTTTAAGACTAAATAGGACTCAATTAGCAAAAAGTGCAATATTTTCCCATATATAACACCAATCGACTTATGTTTGTGTAACTATTGCTTCGTACAGTTAATTTATTTCTTGTTTTATATGTTTAACCAGTATATCCAATTGACATGTCAATAAGATTCAGGAGTAAATACATGATTCAATGTGCCACCTACAAATACTGATGTTCAATTGTTGTCTGATTACCACGGCTATGGACATAGGAGATTCTAGAAAAGACTTAACTGACTGTTGGTTATAGGCTTCGATCCCCTACATTCCTAACCTAATCAAGTTTACTATACATGCAGCCTTCGAGTTCAAAAAGAAAAATATACTACAAGTGTGCATGGTCCGACTCTAAATGCTGTCCCTCATAATTGGTGAGTTTACTCTCACCAACCTAGACTTCATTCCTTGGATCGATGCACTAGAGTTCTATCAAAAGACATGCAATCTATTTGGAAGAATACGTTAGAAATACAAGTGTACGAGGAAGCCCTGTACCAAGTAGCCTCATGGATCGAGTAGGAATCATGTCGAATCCTGTAAAGGCGTCCCGAACACAAGCGCGTACCTACCAAGGTGCCGTGTCCCAATGCACAGCTAATGGTGAATTGGCTTAGCTAGACAAAATCATCAATGGTCAACCGCCATAAGATTCTCAGCAGCTAGATTCATTGCAGAGCAGCAGAATAAGACCCAACGAAAATGAATCTAAGATGAATCTTCTTAGGACCAGCCGTCACATCGGCGGACATCTCCAATATAAAGATCACTTGTGTACTGAAAACCAGAAATTTCCAGATCGCACAATGACAGCCAAGAGGAAACAGGTACCATGAGCATGAACCAACTTCCTGTCTACCAAACGGCAATAACGTGCAAGAAAAGCAAAAGCTAAAATCTTGTCATGAGAGCCGACAGATTTCTTAAAGCAATCGCCTTGGGAGGCTGCTCCAAATACTCGCAGCCAAGGTGGTCTGTGTACCCTTTGTGGGCATCTATGGAACACATTGTTCTCATCATTAAGACTCCTCCAACTTTGTCCTCTTTTGCAGCTATTGAATACAAAGCCTCCATCGAGGACCTATAAGAATGGGACAGTCAACGAAGGAAAATACTACATATAGAGAATATCACTCTTGCACAAGGAACCGCAGAACCCTCATAGCTGCACTTCAAACAGCTTCAGATGCTTGTAACCGACTTGCCACTGCTCACTTTCTCTCTTTACAAACCAATGTGTCGATCTTCATAAAATCCCTGCTGAAAATCTTCCAGCGAAATTGCTTTAGACAAGTCCAGTGTTTGTCTGTCGGGTCCTTGAGCTACGACATTCCTAATGCTTTCATGTAATAGGCTATGCTCTTTCGTAGTGTGTCCATCATACCTTTCAAAATGTCTGGATTTCTGGAAAACCAAATGTTCCTAGTACAACAATAGACGTGAGTAGATGATTTAATGACGATGAAAGAAGCTGCAATGTGCTAGAGAGAGATTACGTATGAGTGGTGGCCAAAACACCAGAGCCAATTAATCCCCACATTCTGCGAACTCTGCATTCAATATGACCTGCTGTGTTTCAGATGGACACCTTGGGAAAGGCAAAGCCATGGCAACACAGAGAGTGGTGGTGATTCATGATGCTTCACAAGAATTAATTTTATCTTCCCTCAGGTGGGCATTGTATGAACTTCTACTTAAGCCAGGAGATAAGCTCACTCTCCTTGGAGTTCTTCGTCAAGCTAGCACCCACAGTAAGTTAATTCCCATAATACATTCTTTCGTGATAGTGAATCAAAGTTCATAGGGGCTCATTCTCTAATATTCACATAAAAGAATAGTAGCAAAAGAAGCGGATGTCTGAATGCTGAACATGTGAATAGAGCAAACAGGATGATATCTGAAGAAACACCTGTTTTGTTCCTTCCTTTTCACTAATATCTCTGTGTGAATGACCTCATTCCAGTGGGATCCAAGAGCAGCGATGGCTCAGGTTCAATGATCCGAGCAAACCAGAAAATACGTAATTCTGAAGTAATAAGGAAGAAGGAAGAGTACGAAAACAACATCGAACTTCTTCAAGTCAGCAAGTTGTATGAGATACACAAGGTAGCGACTTATCTCCTGCTCTTGATGCCTCATAAAAGTTATGCTCTAGATAAATTATGCACTAACATAATGGTCTACATGAATCTGAGTGAACAAAAAAATTGTTGTAGATTCTAGTTGCAAGAGATAAAAGCGACACAGTAATAACTAAAAAGCCATACAAGCAGATGAGGTCCAGGCTGGGAAAGAAATTCCAATAGAGTTTATTGCAGGACCATGTATCATCAGAGAGCCTACAGCAACACATTGGGCCCTCATAAAAAATTCAAGAGTAATCCAGATTCTGGTAGCCATTAAGTGAAAACTGTAGGAAAATCTATTCTTGCTATATAAGATGAGGTTCAAGGTTGTTGTCTTATGATGATCGATAACTAAGTGGAGATGTGATACGAGCTTGACCTGATGCACTCTAATATGAAGTTCAAGTTCAAGTAACTTTGTACAAACCTCAAGAAAACCTTCCTACTATGCTAGCCGAACTTCCTGGCAGTGCTCTCATATATAAAATAGCCAGATATTAACCATGGGCTATTACCGTAAAGGTGACAGCGGAAAACAAACCCCGTGCAGCACTTTATAAAAGGCATTAAATCCGGATAAATAGATGAAACAGGTTTAAAGTTCCACATTCAAAATACTGTTGCTATGATCACTACAAGAAATAGAATAATGAGCAGATTACCCATATACATCGAGGAAATCATACCCCTAATATAAAGTTCAGCATATATCATTTCAAAGCAATAACAAAGCATAAATTTATTCTGTCCCCTAAAAAACATCATTTGGTTCAATTTCTCATGAATGTACAAGATACTAAGTTCCAGGCATCTCACTGATAGCTCATCCGTGCAGCTTGACTAAAAGCCCTTGCTGTTGCAGTTAAGATGGTGCTTTCCTACTTTGCTAATTGAAACAATTAATGAGACCATGTGCATTTGGTTTTTTCAGATTGATTTTAACATAGAGGTGGCTGTGGGACCTTCACCTAAGAAGACAGCTTTAGAGGCAGCCACAAATCTTAAGGCAACATGGGTGATACTTGACAGGTCAGGAAAAAGCTAAATATGGATAAAAGCACCGGCCACCAACAGGGTTTTCTACGCTACGGCTCCGTTTGTTTTACGAAAAATGAGTGATTTGAAAAATATTTTCCAAAAAGTAATCGTTTATATCTCTTAAAAAATAAATAAATGAATTTTTTTCATCGCCCATGAAAATAGTTAGGCATTGATTGTTATCAATGATGAAAATATTTTTCATTGATTAATTTTTATAAACGATATAAGCAATCATTTTTCGGAAAATAGTTTCCAAATCGCTTATTTTCCGTGAAACAAACGGAGCCTCCAAGTGCAAATTTTCTTCCATCATGCAGTGCATATTTTAGGCTTGGGCTACACCTGTCAGCACAATAGGCCATGTTTCATATGAAATGGAAAACTGGAGAGTCACTCACATATCTGACACTGGTGTGGACGTCTTGATTAGAAGCACTCCTGCATCCCCCACTCTTTTCATCTAATTAAGAGCCACCTCCGTATATTCAAATTGGAATCCTTAGCAGACGGATCAAATGAACTATCGATATGAAAAATCAAGGCTTCACGGCAGCTAACTCATGAATATGTAAGTAAATATGAAGGCTTTCATGGCAGGAATATAATGAATGGCATAAGCATCAATTTGAGTACTGTGGAACAACAATAAAAAAATGAAGGCTTCACTGCATGAAGATAATGAATTGCCCATTGCATGGATAATGCCCAATATTCTAAGTCTGTTGATTTTATTTTCAATTCATCTACGACGCAGGCAGATGAAAAAGAATAGATATTACTTCCTGCAGAAGCTTTCGTGTGGAATATCTCGGATAAAACATGATCATAGCATTCAGAAGTTGAGAGCACCAAAGGTTGCGGAGATTGACATGCTTCACAGGGAGAAACATCAAAGTATTAGCATAACACACGATGAAAGGGTGCCAGGGTCACCTGAGCTAGAAGATCTATTCAGCATAGAGCTCCTCCCTGACAGTAAGTGCTTGTCACTTCACCAGTTTCAATTTCGTTAGTCGTGAACTTCCACGACCAAATGCATATCCTAATTAGTAATTCAGCTAACCACACCCCTAGCAAAAATAAACATTAAAGAAGAGGCAGTACAGTAACAATATCAAATTATGATGATTTATATGGTCAAGCAGGACTAGACAAATCCAGCCATGATCCAGAGACAACAGAGAGCACCAGTCAAGAAGGGTTACCAAGGTGGCCGGGCCAGAGAAGGTTCAAATACTTCAGATGCACAATTTGCAAGAATGAAAGGCCCCTTCACGGGTTTCAGAAAAACTTCACATATGCAGAACTGGAAGATTCTACAGCTGGATTTTCAGCCAAAAGCTCCATATATGATGATGACGATTTTGGATCTGCGTTCAGTGGTCATTTGAGAAATGAACTGAAAATGGTAGTTATGGAACTCAAGAAAGTGTGCTTGCTAAAAGAGGAATTTAAGTCCGAAGTCAATGTACTAACTGAAGCAAGACATGAGAACATAGTCATGCTGATGGGATCTTGCTCAGAAGGAAACTGCAGGCTGCTTGTATACGAGTACGTATGCAACTGTTCTCTTGACCCCTACATTTCAAACAGGGAAAGTAAGTTCACCAGCTGTCATTTTCCATTGTGTGTGTGTACTTATGATGTGTGTGGTTGTATTTATGCATGTATTTGGCACACAAGTATGCGTACATGTACAGGGCTTTTCTTGCGAATTCAAATACCTGGCCATCAGAGAAGAAATTAAAAACAACCCTGACTGAGGCTGCTGGCGCGATGCAGAATATGGTCACAATCCATTGACATGGGCACAGAGAATGAAAATAGCCCAAGGTGCATCCAGAGGACTTCGTTATCTCCATGAGGCAGGCATAACTCATGGGGATGTCAGAGCAAAGACCATTTTTCTAACTCATGATCTTGAACCACTGGTAATTTTTGAAAGAACATTATATATCCGGCATATTCTTGAACCCTATAACTAATAATATGTATCAATTGAATCTCAGCTAGGAAATTTTGGGCTAGCAAGAATAAAGCATGAGTCAGATCATTCAGATTATAATGGAGAAAAGTCAGGATACCAGGCTCCAGAACATACAGAGATTGGGGGAGTTTCAACCAAAGCAGATGTATACTCTTTCGGTGTGGTTCTACTGGACCTTATAACTGGAAGAAATGCAGCAGATAAGACACGGGATGCAACTGGTCTAGTAAGCTGGGTAATGACCATAATCATTCACTAGTATATTTTCAGGTAGGTAAAATCACGTGGACTCACAATATTGCAACGAGACTAAGATCATTCCATAGCCTGGTACCCAATCCGATTCAGATACATCCTTCTCGACTTTCTGGTGAATTCCTATAAACGGACTTAGTAGTTCCCTCATGCTTTTCCAAATTGAGTCCAGCTTTGAAGCAATTAATTTTCGTGATAAACAAATGACGAGTGTCCTCATTAGGAGTTGGAATAATTAAGATCGAATCATTTTGCAAGGTGCGATCTACTTTTTCCTGATTATGCTTTTGCATAAAGATAAACCATATATGCTTCTACCGAGCTCAGTATGCAAGCTGGATTGGCCTTACAAAAACACTTTTCAACTGCTTAAGGTACTAGTGACTAAGAACTCAATTCGGGTAAACTCTTTTGAGTTAATCGTTCACTTTTAACTGTTCTGAGTTAATTGCACGTACATTACGTCTTTTAACATACTTATGACAGTTTGTATTTCCGAATAAATTTCTTCCTGAGAGTAGCCATTTTGATATTTTGACTCCTCAAGATCCCAAAGCTCACATGTGCATTTTTATGTTTTTAGACGACGTACAAGGGGAGCTTTGTGATACCCACAAACTACATTAAGCAGCTAAAAGAAGAAATGCTGTCGTTGTCGATTTACCTCGTTAGTTTACACAGATCAATCTTCTTCACATGTAGCAGAAAGCAAGTAGTACTGCACCTTTGATGTTCATCCATTTGACTCGTGTCTGCAGGCAAAAACTCTGTTGAAAGGCAGAATGTACGGACAACTGCTCGACCCTGGAATTGCAAACTCGCATGACGAGCAGCAGCTCTTCTGGATGGTTCAAGTCGCACGAAATTGTCTCTACACGGACCCTGACAAAAGATTAACCATGGACAAGGTGAGTCTCAATCACGCGAGCCTCATTACCTCGCTTCATCATCCAATTTTACTAAAGCAACAAAACATTTTCCACTCTCATTGCTTCAGGTGGCGTCCGCCCTGGAATACATATCGGAGAGGAAATACAGCCTTCTGATGGAAGAAACCCTTCCAGTCTTACCAGAAATTGAAATCCGATCGCCAAACACGAACTGCGCACCCGATCCCAAGCACGAACCGAAGCAACAAATCTCGAGGAAAGAGGGGAACTCAAAAGCTCGTCCGAGCAAACTGACAAGTCTTTTCTCGCTCAAGTCACCAGCCACTAAATCAGCAAGTGGTAAAACCAGCCACACAGAACACAGCGGGCAATTCTCTTTCGGTGGCCGAAAGACTCACCGGACGACGACGAAGCCAAAGACGATCCCAGTATTCGATGGGGAAACGCTCAATCAAAGAACCTGGAGTCCAAGACTCCATTACCTGCGATGATTCCGATTCCCGGTCAGATAAAACACGCGAGAGATCGCCGCATCTTCCCATCTGTGAAACGGACGAAGTCAAATTTCGTTAGCAAGTGGTTCGGCGGATGAGCTTCAATTCGCCGGAGAATTCTTCGCAATGTAAGTAGAACTACGAATCTTCAGCGTGATAGCAGATTGATGAAGAGGGAGGTTGAAGAAGACGGTCCACGTGATTCGAATTCACGATGAAACGGATTGCCGTTTCGCGCCAACCGTTATATTTGGTTTGATTCTTAAACTAACGAAAAAATAATAATAATAACATCACTCCTCTTAAAACAAAGTATACACATATAAGTTCTATTTTTCATTGGGCTAAAAATACTTAGATTTTAAGTTTTTGACTCGTTTGCTTATGTTCTAAGCTCAAGTATGACGACATATGTGGATTTTACTCATGTATCGATACCTGATTTTATCGCGATTATGTCCGATTATGTTGATCTTTTACCGTACTTAATGCAAAACAATGATGGATACCCATCTTAATTCAAGAATTAAAAATATTTTCTAAAAAGAATTATCGATATCGCTTACAAAAATTGAATTTTTTTTTCATATTTTTTTTTGGTCAAATTTTTTGTGGGCGATGAAATTATTTCAAATTTTCATCGCCTACAAAAATATTTAGGCAAATATTTTTATTGAAAATAATAAAAAAATTTCGTTCGCTGATTTTTCTGAGCATATAACTAACTATTTTTTCAAAAAATATTTTTCAAATTTTGAGTTTCTCGTGAAACAAAGGTACCCTTTGGTACAAACATGTTTTGATTTTCAATTCTTATAAACTACACAGGACAAGAGGAAGAAAATCAACTTAGAAAAATCGATCTCCCGAACCCATTTAACTCTTAACTTAAGAAACACGGATTTTTCATTAATGGGAGATCTCGGCCAAACCGGCAATGGCTCCACGACCATGTTTCGACGGAAGTAGAGCGATCGAACCATCTTCTCACATCCACAGTCCTTCCATTAGCGGTTCATGATGTTTGTTCCTGCGTACCATCTATCCATTATAGGCGGTTCGGGTATCGGCGTCGAGCGGACTTCCGTTTCGGGTCGGGTATCCTGGATACACTTTCATTTCGAGACGTCGGCCACGAAACAGACGTCCCTACTCAAGAACCACATCAAAAGACGCACACATCTCCCACCCTCAGACCAATTTCTCCTTCACGAAGATCCCCCCCCGGCTCCATCCATCCTCGTCCTGGACTCGGAGATTTTCGACTGCGTTTGGTCGTCCAAATTAGGATAAGAAATCCAGGAATTTTGTCAATTTCGAGTTCTTCTGCCTCTGGCAAGGTGTTGCACCGGAGACGCATCACACGCAATTCATTTGTTACGGAAGCAATCATGTCTATAGACAAAATGAGACAGTTCTAGGACTTCATCAGTTCGAAACAGATACTTGAGCGAGCAATCGCTCATACGCCTAACTCACCAGGAACCCGCTTTCTACATAAGCCGGCCTTATAACCACTGTAAATTTCTGGGCGTGTTTGTCGGCTGCTCTAGGACGAACCGCCATTGAAGCTCGATGCGAGCAGGTGTCTAGATCAACTCGGTCGCCCCCGTATAGCCGTCTTGTTTCGCCTGTCTGCTCAAACCTGAATCACAAAGGAAACACATGTAAAGGGGAAGCCCAACCAGAGTTGTGCTTCCAGGAAACATTCGAGGATGCTGCGATTGAAACTCGACGGCTCAAATCGAGTTTATCATGAAGGCCGGCTCCGGCTCCCGCCCTGCATTTTTCCTCTTCTTCGTCTGTCGCTTACGACATCAGAGCCAATGCACATATATTCGCTCTTCGCGAGACCGGCTCGGCAATCTCCCCATCCGGCGTGACCCGCCTCGGCCGTCTTCAAGCACCCGGGTGGGGCCGAAAATGCGGGCAGAGAAACCGGCATCCACGCTGCTTTGCCGTCGTGGCACTCGAAAGTGAAGAAATCCCCCATCTCCGGACAATTTTCTTGGACGAATTTCGTCCAGCCATCACCTTGAAGAAGGAGGGTCTCCTTCAGCCAGAGACTCGTACGACTCATGATTTTGAAGCAACAATATGTGGTCCTGGTAGTGGTGGCAAGGGATTGGGGGTGGGAGTGGAGATACTAGTATCATAGGTGCGGGGATTCGACTCTGGCGCCGTGCAAAGAGATAGAGCAAAAGCCAGAAAGACAAGAGTTAGAGATAAGACCAAAAAAAAAAAAAAAAACGGTCCATGCGATCTAATTTAACTTGGTAGATAATACCTCAAGTTCTAGTTGTAAATACTATTCTTATCCGGACATTGCTCACAAGAAACTTTGGCCTAAGGTAAATAATTGAGCCAGCATGTCAGATTTGAAAAGCCTATCTGTCCTTTAAAATCTCGCGATCAGAATTGTGAGCAATTCCCATATCTCATACAATATACATATCTTAGAATCTTAGATACATTTTTTTTTTTTGCGTTTGTTTTCTTTTTTTTCTTCCCAATTTGGCCTCGAAAGAAGTCTAGCATACTTGGTAAAGAATTTGCTTATTCATCCTATCAGTTCAAGTCAATCGTATTTCAAGAATATGCAGACTCATGTGGGGTTTTTACCGAAAAACACAAGTTCTCGAGTAGCTTCCTGCTCCACGATCTACCTTATTCTCTGAAAAAAAAAAAAAAAACATGAATCCTTGCATACTTCTCTTAATTGGGATTGATCCTGTCTACCATGTCGGATTAAATTACGCGGGACATTTTCTATTCTTGATCTTAGGCCCGTTCGAAGAAATGAGAAGGAAGGAAGGAAGGAAGGAAGGAAAAAAGGAAAAAAGAAGAAGAAGTGGTCCACTACAATACAATTCATGGCAAAAGACTTGGCCAAATCAACTCCCGTCATGTCGGGTAAAAATATTTGCATTTCAAGAAAACCCTTTAGACTAAAACACTTTGTATTTGCCCATCGGTTTTTTTCAAAAACCGAACCAAACGCAGCCAA
This sequence comes from Rhodomyrtus psidioides, assembly GCA_021437785.1. Taxonomy (NCBI): domain Eukaryota; kingdom Viridiplantae; phylum Streptophyta; class Magnoliopsida; order Myrtales; family Myrtaceae; genus Rhodomyrtus; species Rhodomyrtus psidioides. The sequence continues at coordinate 630,109 of JAILYB010000128.1, read as the reverse complement.
AACACTCGGATTTTGCCTTTTGTTTTTAATCCATGATTATACCTATATATCTATATAATATAAAATAGGATGGAAAACATGATTTTATTTTATTTTTATTTTTTTTGGGGGGGGTGGGCGTGGTTGGGTTGTCTTGAACTGTTGAAATTGCAGTGATATTAGGAGGGAGGCGTGCAATTCCAGAGAAACCGAAACGAAGAGTTTCCATTACGGAGAAGGGTTTCCTAAAAGACTTGCAATTAAAGATGTCAATAAAGATTTCAGCGTGACTCTGTATCTGTTATGCTTTTGGAAAATTTAATGAAACACTCGCCCCCTCAATTCTCTCCCAAGATTTTGAGAAATTTCTTGGCCCAATCCTCTGGGCATTCTCCTCTTCAACCCTCTCTCAAGAACATTATCAGTCAAGAGCTGGTTTTTATTCACTTCCCTTATTCTGCAGATTCTCTACTTATGATCTTTCTTCTTTCCCCTGTTTTCATACCACCGTCTCCTTTGAGTAGTCCTTGCTGTGAGTGGTCGTGATTCTCAGCTCTCTCTTCATCTTCTTGGGCACTCGTGATCTTCTTGCTTCTTCTTGATTCCCTGTTTCGTTCTGAATTTTCTCTGATCTTTCTCTCATGGATGGTCTGAGAGGAAGCCAGGATGATCAGGCAGAGCGAGTGCAGCTACCCCATCAAGATCGTAGGAAGATGGCAGAACCCGATCCTTCGGAGAGATCGGAATCCCGGAGCCAGATGCCTAGGAAAGACCCACTCTTGATTAAGCTCAAGATATCTAAGACGGAGCAAGAGGACGAGCCGAGCGAGCGGGAGGCCACTCCTCCGGCAGCTGTCCGAGTTTGTGAATTCTGCGGCAAGGGGTTCCAGAACGGGAAGGCACTTGGGGGCCACATCAGGATCCACAATCAAGAGAAGAACAGGGCGAGCAGCTCGAAGAAGACGGACGAGTGGAGGCAGAGGAAGCAGAAGGCAAAGTGTGAGAAGCATGTGCACGAGGATCTTCCAGCTCTGGAGAAAGGAAGGGACTTTGATTTTGCAGAGAGAGACGAGGAGGCACCAAGTTGCTACATCTGTGACCGGAACTTCCCTTCGATGAAAGCCCTGTTCGGGCACATGAGGTTCCATCCTGAGAGGAACTGGAGAGGGGTTCAGCCTCCGTCCCAAGAAAAGGACGGTTCTTGCACGAGAGACGTCGAATCATTGAACCAGAGGGCCGCTACAGATCAGGACGCAGCCTGTTTGGAAGCGGGAAGTTCAGGATGCTCTGCGGATCTTTTGAAGGGCTTGCCCAGCTGGTCCAGGACCGAGAAAAGAGGAAGGAAAAGCTTGATGGCCTCGGAACCCGAGGCTTTTCATGGCCTCATGAAGTTGGCATGTGCTGCCTCTTATGATTCGGGCATATCTGATGACCAAGTCAATGATGAGAGTCCACTGAAGAAGCGTAGGCTTGATGAGGAAGAGCTTCCAGGGCCTAGAAACCAAAACCTAGAGCCAACAGAAAGTCGAATCCGACAATCAGCTAATATCGAAGGCAAGGGCTTGTTCAAAGCAGTTCGCAATCAGGACTATGAGCCGGAATATGCAGACAGGTCTAGGAAACACAGAAAAGGAGAGCGTTTCGGTCACAATTTGGAGAGCGACCCGAATGTAGAGGCTGACAAGAAGATCAAGGTAAGTGGGATATGTAAAACTCGAGATGTCAGCACTAACAAGGAAGTTGCGGCAATGACGGTTAAGGAATTGACACATCGCAGGTTCAAATGCATGACCTGCAATAAGACCTTCCCAACATTCCAAGCGTTGGGTGGTCATCGATCCAGCCACAACAAAGAAAGGGGGATTGTTCAGCCACCAGAAGCCACTTTATCCACCGGTGCTTCGGGTACCGAGAAGAAAATCATGCCGAGTCCCAAAATACTTGTTGCGGAAACCAACAATTGCGCAACGAGCTTTGCGGAGGGGGACTTCATGACTCACAGGTGCGAGATCTGCTGCAAGAAGTTCCCAACGGGTCAGGCACTTGGGGGACATAAGAGGTGCCACTGGGTCGGGCAAACCGAGGGCCCGCCGTCTAGCGAAGTCGTCTCGCCAGGAGATCAAGCTAGCCAGAGCGGTCCTAGAGCGCTAGCGTTCGATCTTAACGAACCTCCTCCAACGGACGAGGAAGATGGCGTCATATCTGGATTCAACCGAGCCTAATCTACAGAGCTGTCTCCCTAATAAGTAATTGCGGTAAAATTAATTCTAGCAGCTGAATTTCAAGCTCGTAGGATGTTTAACTATGTCTTCCGAAATTCTTGGTGCGACGCTTGCATTTTCACATGTCTACTTGTATTCTAAAACAATATTCAAAAGCGTTGATGTGCTTTAGGTACAGAGTTCAACGTTCATTCAGGACTTTCTTGTTATCTTTGTTTGTGTGATTACAATTGATCCAGAGTTCTCGGATTGAAAGGAAAAGGAAGAGATGGTGTACTGGATAATATCGAGTCAGATCGGATTAGTCAGATGAGCTGACGCATCCAAATGAGAATTAGGAGTTTGTTTTACTACCCAATGATGCTTAAACACATGATTAGTCCTCGACGCATGAAGTCGCCCCAGTTACGGGTCACGGATGGTTCTGTTCATAATCACTTCAGGTCGGAGATATGCGTATCAACTAGATCATGCTGCAGTTGCTTCTTCTTCTTCTTTTTCGTTTCTCATCTCTTTTAGTGTCACCTTCGTGGATCATTGCCGATTTTCTTTACTATAAAAAGCATTACCAGATCCTTTCATTATTCCAGCTTCCAGGCGTGTAAAAGACGGACAGATCATCTAATTAAGGTTTGGCAATCATGTTTTGCTGAAATCTTGCTTATGATCAACCAATAAACCATTGAATGCTACAAATTTTGAAACTCGCGACTGTTTTTCTGATGGACTTCATTGACAAGCACAATAGACCGAAGGCAAGTCATAAAGTTCCCACCTTTAGAGCGAGGTTAATGAGCGATCGGACAAATGGATAGGTGCGCAAGACATAGACTAGACCGAAATCGCAAGAAACACCTCTGCGGTCGCAATTCGATAACATTTCCAAGGAGTGTAGATCGAAGAGAAGGTCACAGATGCGATATTCCTCCCAAATTAGTCGCAGGAGTCCTTTATTGGGAGTCAACACCGTAACAAAAAATTCCAGACGTGCCACAACATGTTCAAGTAGATCAAAGGGATGGTCCTGCAAGATAAACTAAGCCATCGACCTTGACTACTCTCCGCAAAATATTGCCATCGGGTTTTGAACTTGGAATCAAGAATTTCGATATAAGTTGACAGATTGAACTACACAATAACACTGAACTGCCCCTCACGCTTAATCTGATCTTTTGCCTAATACTAAACGTGGACCGGAAAGATTTGAATTCAGGACCTTCTGATATGAATGATTTGGTGGGACCACTTGCCAACTGCTCTAAAAGCTTAAGCTATTAGAAGAATGCGTGGTTTTAATATTTATATATTTCAACAAGTTGTATAAAAGAGATCATTAGATCTTGTATTGAATACGTCAGGAAACAATATGACGCCTACATTGCAATGCTTGAGTTCTAACGAATCCGCCTAATACCTACGAAAAAATACTCAAACCTGAAGATTGTTAATACTGTGTTAACTGTATGCTGGTGATCAATCCCTGAAATCCTACATATTTGTTAGGTTGGGTCAAACCATGCCAGATCTCTTTTCAGGGAAAAAACCGGCGCTGTCCAAGTAGAGCATCGAGCAGAGTTGCATCCCCGATACGTGCTTCAGGATTCAAATTAGGTTCTGCAGAAGGAGATCGAAATACCAAAATGTAAATGCTAGATCCGTTTCGAATACCTAAAAGCTTACATATATGTCGTGAGGGGATAATAATCTCACCGAGTGAAGATTCTCTGCTGTCAGGAGCTTGCTCGATGAATGCTGGCCACGCAGATTGACCCTCAGTGCGGATTTCGTGACATAGTGGATCCGAACCTCCGTTTGTAGTTTTTGACGACGCTTGTAGTAGGCCAAAGCTTGGAAAAAAAGAATTTTCTGCCGCAAACGGATGCGGATGCTGTTTGGTATCAACAATCTGGTGCAGAGGCAGAGAGGATGGTTCGCCCCGACTACCGTGTCCAGTTTGTAAATGCTGGCCTGAAAAGAGCTCCGGCATTGTAGTCCCCAAAACGGGTCTGAAAGAAGGGAGATAACGAGTACCAGAGGGCATATTGCAATAGGCTTCAAGATCAGCACTATGCAGAGGCGAGAAACCAGGCGCAGCAATCATCTCGCTGCTCTGATCGGCGTACTGAATGAACTGTGGCAGATCCCTTATGAAACTACTGCCTCCTTGGAGAAAAGCGGGCGTCGCTCCTTGGACGTGTGCAAGTGCGGCATTGCCATTGGGCTGCATAAAACCTGGAGGAACTAGAATGTCACTCGCATGGAAATTTGGGCTCGCTGGGAAGCAAGTAGTTTGGCCAGCGATCGGTGCGTGCCCCGTGTTTGGATTCGCCTCCAGTAAGCCAGGAGGGTACAGCGGCCAGCCAGCACTTTCGTACCGCTTGGCCCTAGTGTTCCAGAAGTTCTTGATGTCGTTGTCCGTGCGACCGGGCAACTGCCAAAATGGACAAAAATCTTAAATTTAGCTGGTGTACAGAGTCCTTAGAGTTGGAGATTTGCTTGTTTGTTATCGACTAAAAATCTGCATTCAAACAAACTTTCAACATTTGGTAAATGTGAAAAAGAAAACAATCGCAGTCACAAGTATTATAAAAGCAGTTGTCTACAATAACAAAAGTTCAGAACGCACCGTGTTGTCTTTTAAGTACTAGGACAGTTCAAGTTCATGGGTTTAGAATAATTGACCATCATCCCACCAAATTTTATAGGATACAAACGGTTCTAGGAACCGGAATCGAATCATCACCTGGGAGGCTATGAGCGACCACTTGTTGCCGTGGACGGCGTGGAGCTCCAGGACCAGCTGCTCCTCTTCGTGGGAGAAGGAGCCCTTCTTGAGGTCGGGGCGGAGGTGGTTGAGCCAGCGGAGGCGGCAGCTCTTGCCGCTTCGGGGAATGCCGGTGAGTAGCCTGACGCGGTTCCACTCGCCCTCACCGTGCTCCCGCACGTACTCCATCAGTACCTCGTCCTCCACCGCTGTCCATGGCCCTTTCGTGAGCTCTTCCGTGGCCGGCCCCTCTCTCTTCGGCGGCATTGGGGGCACAAGCGGTGATTCGAGGAGAAGGGAAAGGGAAGGGAAGGGAAACAAGAGTAGGGCAACATGGAGATAGTGAGAGAGCTCTCTGCGTTTGAATTAGAGAAGTCAAATTGAGGATGGAGTCGGAATTATAGGAGATCACGTGGACCCCATGCGGCACCTGATCGACAACGAGTTGGAGTCAACGGGATGGCGAGAAGGTCAACGCGGGAAGTATGCGACTTGACGGTGTGTTTTCATGTGCTGCCATCTATTATGATAACTTTCATCACATGGGGTCAATTTAAAGATTTGTACGTGTTTTCAGGAATATTGAAAATTTCAAAATTTTTGATTTAGCATACGAGTGTTGGTATCTTTAGGATTACTTATTTTTTAAAAAAAAATACTAAACACTTTCAAATTTTTCCTTTGAAAAAAAACAAAAAACAAAATCTTATCTTCGCGGAGAATTCAAACTAGGCTTATCTGATATTTTGGAAAACTTTCATGATAAGTCCTAAAACTCTAAATTCCTTATGTAAATCCTAAAACTAGTTAACTAAACTTCATGTACTCGATCCTTTTGTGAAGTGAACGAGAAATGCACGCGTGGCTTTTTTTTTTCAGGGAAAATCATTTTCTCAAATAAAAGCCTGAAATGGACCATGTTTTAAATAAGGATCTGAAGTACCCTCTTTGTTCCAAAAAATGGCCTAAGCAGGAATATTTTCGTGTTTTTATGTTATTGATTTTTCCTTTCTTTTTTTCTTTTTTCTTTTTTTCCTCTTCCTCCTCATAAGTGGTCGTGGTCTGGGTCTCATAAGTGGTCGTGGGCTGGGTGGCTTTGTGGCCACAGGCGAGAGCTGACCTCGCTACCGTGGCCAAGGGCTAGCCTCGCCCTGCCCAAGCGAGGGCCTACCTCACGGCCGCCGACAAGGGCTTGCCTTGCTCTGCCCAGGCGAGCGGCGAGGGCAGCCCTCGCTAGGGCTCTCCTCGGCCTCCCCAGGAGAACTCCCGTGACGTGAGGAGGATTTGGTTGAGAGAAAATATTACATCCGCGGTTGAAGCTCCACGTGACCGTGATTGTGTCCTCTCCTGCTTTGAGAACTAGAGAGACGGAGAGAAAGAAATCAAGAAAGGTGATATGAAAAATCAACGAACCCGATTTCCTTCATTTCTCCCGAAAACCTTTCAACCAAGCAGGGTATTGATTTGTAAAGCCGGTGGATAGGTTACAACCCGATTAACGCGGGCCATCAAGTCGAAGCTCGGGCGGCGAGATTCGACTTTATTTAAAACGGAAAACAGGCGGTAGGGGAGATGTTAAGAATGACCTTGTCCAGGCTGAGGAGAAGCAGGGACCAGGAGGGTTGGTGAAGCTTGCAGAAAATAGCAGCGAGATTATCATCCGACATGTATTATTTTTAGTTGCTAGATTTTTTTAAAAAGGGTATCATTTACATTTTTGCATTCCAATCTCTTCTTCTGCAAGACCTAGTTTGAATCCTAAAGGCCACAAAGAGATGGACGATGCCAAATTCTGAACCGTTGATACCTGACAGCATCCCACCACGTTTCGTGGGGGGAAAATTGGTTTTACAATCCTAGAAGTGTCCACACATATGTTCACGGGCTTGCTATGCTGTCCTAGAATTCACCGGTGCATCCTAGAATTCTATCTGAAGTCAGCCTTACATAGGAGGCGTTTGGTAGTCAGAATAAAAATCGAGATATGATAAAAGTTATCTTATCCAGTGTTTGGTTCGTCTCCAAGATAGGATAAAATTGGATATAATGGCATATAACCGGATAAAAATATTTCATTGAGAAAGTAAGATATAGGTGAATAGAATTTCTTAAATCCATGGCATAAAATTTATTTCTCTAGAATTATAAACTTTTCAAATGAAAAAAAAAATTATTAAGTTTAAAATAGTTATCGGATTCTAATATGCAAAAAGAAATAAAAAAAAATAATGGACAATTATTATCTCTTATACGTTGCTATTTTATTATTTCTAATCTATTTTATGCATATATTTTCAGCATTTATATCTATTACATATTTTAGGGATCTCAGTATAGTTTATTATTCAGTGAAATTTTTATTAAGGAATGATGGAAGGGAAAATAGAGGAAAAATAATTAAGAAATAAGTAAATAAAGATGAAGTAGAAGAACCCAATTTTTTATGAACAAATTTAAACTTTAAGCAGATCTTTCTAATTCACTCGGTCTCCTTCTCCGTATCTCTTGTTCATATTGAAATTTCACGACTCCTCTTCAGTTTTTTGTTCAGGACAAAGCCCCGCGAAAATGACTAGAGAGTTCAAGTCCGCGAAAGCAGTAAACGAATTGAAATTCCTCTTTTCCCATAGCTTTATGGTTCGTGTTGAAGGTCACGAAAGTGATGAGAGAGTGAAGGAACTATATTTTCCAGGATCGCGAATTGAATAGTCATATTTTCTCTCTTTTACTAAATTTGACGTTCAGTAACTGACTTAACCCATCGTGTTGGTGTAGCCCATTTACATTTTTGGTCAACGGTCAACATGTTTAACATGTAAATTGTACAATAATTATGAATTGATTGATGAATGTTACTTCCGTTCGTGCATTTGTGATTTCTTTAGCAGGAATCACGAGAAATTCTTCCATCTCCCTTTTTTATTTTAAAGTTTATTTACATTGATACATCGTTCATATCAAAGAAATTATATGATATGATGTGACAATATCCGGCTTTGATACGATTGACCAAATGCATATTATTAAGAGAAAGAGAAAGTGTTTTAAAGAAAGAATTGAGAACTTGTATTGCTCAAGTGTCTTAGATGATCCAAATGACGTGGAGGCACTCTTTAGATGCATTAGCATCTCTCTTTTCAACCGTGGATTTAACGGTGAAAATTGTTTGTATGTGTTTGCCATTCTCTTTATAACCGAGATTTACAATTCGATTTAACGGTGGAGATTGATGCTAAGGTAACGCATGATAACACTTTTGGCCAACTTCTCAACTTCTGACCAGATTGATTTCTCAACTTTTCCTCAAAAGCAGAAGTTGATTTTTCTACTTCTGCTCCAGATTGACTTATGATCAAAGAAATTCGTTTGGTAACGATTGAAAATTTTTATTTTTGAAAAATTATTAATAAAATCTTTGCCGGCAGCCGGCGGCCGACCGGTCACGAGTGGCAACGGTGGTCGACCGAGGCTCATGTGATCGAAGAAGTAATTCTGAAGTCGAGAAGTAAAAATTTTTAATTCTCAAAGTTGGCTAAAAATCAATCGGAAGTAGAAAATCCTACCATAAGTCAATTTTTTTACCAAACGCATTTCTACTTCGAAACTGATTTTACCAAATGAATTTCCCTGCCAGATTGACTTCTGGCAGGGAAATTGTCCACCAGAAGTGTTATCATGCGCTACCTAAATATCTAAAATACGAGTTTATATTATCCGTATTGCCCCTAGAAATATTCTTACGCATCCATGCATACATTTCCTATGCCACTCCCAAGGAAAATTCTAGAGTATTGTGAACCATTATCATCGCTTAAAATAATTAGACAACAAAAATTTAGTGGTGAACAATTTCTCGTTCAACCTGAAGCCTATAACCTATCCGTCAAAATCACCCGTTTTCATTTTTTGGAACATGAAACCTACCCATCGAAACCAGTTTATCCTAAAACCTACCATTCATATTCCATTTATATTTATATTTTGTTTCCGCAATTTTCAAGATTTCATGTTTCTATCTAATTTATTTTCATTTTTTTATTCTTATTCTCGGACATGACGTCATGGCGCCACTTTGTGTTCCAATATGAAACAATATTATAAAACGACACATGGCCGAAAATAAAATCGAAGAAATGTACATTTTCTCATCCGCTTGATAAAAAGACCATTGCACGAAGTTGACATGTTTTAAAACTTAAATAAGGAAATTAAAAGTATTAGGACTTGTCCTCTAATTTTTATTTTTATTTTCAAAAGAAGCAAAATCTCGTATTTCTTCCAGATAATCTCCTAATAGATTCTTTCGCAGGAAAGAATTCAATCCAGATGTAAGATACCTATCCAGAAGTTTTCGCTTCCTCAACATGTGCAATCGAGGCATTCCCATTCGCGGTCCAAAACTTGGAGGACCTGGAAGGGTACCGTGGCGATTTAGGCGAGGAAGTAAAAATTTAGGGAATGACGGCGAGCCGGCGCGCTCGCATTCCAAAAGGTGTTGACGCCGTTATCCGTGCGTCCTCACAATCGCGGAAACACAAAATATTTCCATATCCGGTTCGTGCGCAAAAAAGTTTGGAGGAGGGTACAATTTCGGGCAATCGAATCATCCTTCCTTGAATCCGAGCGGAGGTGATTAATCCCATGATTTCTATTTTCAGTTAATTTTTTATGTGCTACCGAGCAAGTATGTCAAAATTGAACCGAAAAACTGAAATGAATCAGTAATCAAACTGGATCGGTTCGATTTTTGGTACGATTAATTGAAAAATAACCTTTTTTTTTGTCAGTTCATTTCGCTTTGGTTTGGTTAACCAAATTGAACTGAAAAATCTCTGTTTTATTTTCCCTTTTTTGGTGGCTGAAGGCCGGCGACCCCTACTGGCAGCGAGCGAGGGGTTGCTTCCCCTTCCCCGACGAAGGTGAGGACGTTCCAAGCACTCGTGGCCTTCCCAGGCCCTCACCGGCAATCGCAATGTTGGCAACCCCTCGCCGGCCCTCGATCAGCCGACCCTTAGCCACCAAAAAACTAAAAAAGAAAAGAAATAAAAATAAAAATTAGAAAAAGAAAAATCGAAAATCGAAAATCGTCATATTTAGCTTATGACAAGATTTGATTCGGTTCAAGCTTACCTCATAATGATTCGATTCGATTCAATTCAATTTTCTTTAAAAATTGAAGTGAACTGAACCATTGACACATTTACTACGGAGGAATGATTAAGATGTACATACTACATACATGGAATATTCAAATTTGGAAGTTTTCATTCACTATAATGAATAAATAACCAATATCATGAAGTTATGATTTTTTTCTTGAAAGAACAAAAAAGGAGTCAATTTTTTTTACAATCTTTGTAGTTGCATTAAATTACTTCGATACCCTTTGGATTTTTTTCAATTAGTCCAGCAACTTTATCATATTAGGTCGGGTCGAAAAAAAAATGGATCTTGTTAGCAACACGAGAAAGACAATGTATTGCAAAAAGGACAGTATTTCTTTAGTCAGGTGTTTTAGCGACGAAAAATATAATGTGGCTGTGTTAAGTTGTTTATTTTGTAATCCAACTGATTTAAGAAGCTGAGTGGATGAGAGAAACGACATCGCTGCAAAACGATGGTGGTTGAAGACAAGCTTAAGAGATAGACCGCCAATATAAGCTTAGAGAACAAGCTTTAGCGGTTCGGACTGAATTAAGGTAGGGGGCTTGAAATCGCACAGTTTTAAGGTTTGTGAATGACGGACAATGTCAATGCAATTTTCAGCATAACTCAAGATGAATCGGTGCAATTTACTAGCAAAAGAAATCCTCCGAGTTCGCCAAATTTCTCCCTCAGATTCTCAATATGGTCGCTGTTACCAAAAAAGAGCATATACCATCGAACGAATTGGTTCACATTATAACAAAAGCCTACCGAAACAACCAGTCGAAAGCTCTAAAGAAGACTCAGGTGAGAAACACATGAGATAGAGAGAGAGAGAGAGAGAGAGGGAGAAGTGGTGTTGCAGCAATACATATAATCTACAACATGATGTACAAATTCTATCTTCTACTACCAAAATCGTGTTGAAGTTTGCACATCCCTAATCTCAAAAGTTCATGAACTTGCTCAACAGATAAGTGTGAAATTCCACAAACATGCAGGCACTCTATTTGTTTTTCATTATTCGATAAAGCCATTTGCAAATGCTTCACCTCTTCCTTGTTCATGTTTAGAAGCCGTAGAGAATCTCTTATACAAGGGAAAAATGCTTCTGGCCGAGCACAAAATGGCTGAAAGACAAGGAACAATGCTCTCATATCCGCTGTAAACTGACCAATCCCTTTCGCGGGAAAACAGATGTCGCTTGCAAGCATGCTTCGAAAAAGAAAATGGTCGAGCCCATCAGCTACGCTACGCCACATATCCATGAAATCCTTCGGGTTTAGTATTCTTCTGATACTTGTTAGCTGACCTCCCAAGGCATCCAATGCTATGACAAGATCAGCAGACACTACAGAGTCAGTCTCTGACAAAACTATACTCAGGGTATTATCTTGCTCAAGTTGCTCGAAACCAAAACTATGCCTATTCTCAACATAATCCCAGCTAAGCATTTCAAATTGTTGCAGGAGAAAGGCAATCATCTCCATCAGCCAATTGGTCTCGAGCTCAGCCAAGCTTTTAATTTCTTCCCCAAAGAAGCAATTATATCCAGTGTCAACATTTTCATGCTGCTCCATATCATCAGCGAAACACATGTCCAAGAAATTCACATCATCACTCCACTCTACCAGTTTATATTCAACATATCTGGCAGCATTTATAGACCCACAAACCCTCATAATCACGTCATTGTCATCAAAACTGGCAGACTGCAATTCTTCTATCCTGCAATGTGAAATTAAGACCTTAAGAAAGCACCAAATGAATTTCCCAGCAGTCGATCTGATAAACTGCACCCTTGGGAAAAGAGAGGGAAAGTTTTTACATCTCTCAATCATTGCCCATGCAACTTTAAGCACGAAATCTGCAATCAATGGAGCTTTGTGATCATCTTGGGTAGCAAGAAGATAATCTACAGATTCTATTTCATGATAAAACCCATACCCACACTTGCTACTGTGCACCCAAGCCCTCTCATCTCTTAATTCATCTTTGAATTTCTTCCACGCATCCTTGAACTCAATCTTTGCCCAAATCTTGAGCCACTCAGGCTTCTCACAGAATATGTTCAATACAGATATTCCTCTAGTCAGACATTGAACGATATCAGAGCCCACATAAAGACAGGTTTCGGATTGGACGAGCGACTGCATACGGGAATCGAATGCAATGATGAGGTCCATAATATTAAGCCATGAAGTTGAAACTTCTGATTTGCCACCTTTCTCCTTGTAGCTTTCAGCAAGTGGAGGTAAAACCTTCTTCACCAGGAATCCAGAAAGCATTTGAACCATTGAAAAAATCCAAGCTTCTCTGGCACTAAAGGCAACCAACCTGGCCTTATCTATCAGAGGCTGCAAAGCATCTTCAACTCCGACCAGGAAATCCCTTGTGACTTTAAACGCAAGAGCAAAAATCAATTCGGGCTGGTGAATCCATTTAGTAAAGTGGTACTCCATCCGTGCTCCGATGGGAGACACCAGCTCATCAATGGCCCAAAGCCTCGATCGCTTCTCCTTTAATCCCAAAAGTTTCTGTTTTCGCTCTTCCCTTCGTGTCTGCAGATGCTGCAGTGCGCAAAGAGATAGAAAACTGTGAGCAAAACCCTCTCTCTTCGCCCCTTGCATTAAAACTAGAGGATTTGGTACGCTAGAGACTTCGCCATCCCCCATAGCCATTGTCATAAGTTTTGGTGGCCATCCTAGGGAAGCAAGAAGAGACCTATGATCTGCAATGACTTTCGGTCTAAGAACAGCAAGAGTTTTGTCGACTCTGCCATCCACGGATTTCAAAAGATGGCCCCATCGAGGTCGGGATTTCAAAATGTCATTCACTAAGTCCTCGATATTGTTCATGGTTTTTATTGCGTGAAGCAGCTTCTCTCTACTTCGTCCAGTTTCCTGAATTGGGAAGGAGGAATCAAATCGGGTTCACAGCCCGCGGGAAAATTAACATCTAAAGAACTGCCATGAAAAGGAAGGGAAAAGATTAAGATCAATACCAACAGAACTGACGAAGCAGAAATTTTTCCGGACAAGACATTCCTTGCTTGGTGATTCACAAAGAAAACTGAGTCTTCGAGATCTCCAACCAGCAGTTCAAGCTGTAATGCAGTCCCTTGAAGATTTATTAGCAGAAAATTAGTTGTGGCTTTCATATAAAGCAGACAACATACACCGTTTCCTGATAAAGTAACGATAAGACACAACTGAATCTTAAGAAGTTCTAGTACCCATAAAAAATCTTAAGTTATATCTAATCGATGCCAATTAATCGTGAACCTAGAATTAAATGAGTCCCGGAGAAATCAATAACAGCGGGTCATGATCACTGGAAAGACACATTGGCAATAAAGTCATGACTCCGAGATTGATAGAAAAACAACATTTTCTTCTTGATGCTACTAGATAATAAACAACTGTAAACAACAACTCCAAGTAGGGATCAAAGCTCACCTACATATTCGCGAATGTTCTCGATGCGCTGCACTTCTTTCGCAAGCCAAGGAAGCTCCTCGCCAAAAGTTCTTCGATTCCTATTCGACTGTACACCGTCTACAATCACGAAACTAACCATAAAATTCAACCAAGCATCGAGCTAAAGGCGGACCAGCCACAATCACATTTCAGAACCTCACGCAAAATCATCCCACGAAGATGACGAAATGCAAACCCAAGACAATAAAATGCCCAAGGAAAACCCATTCCAAAAATGAAAATCACCAAAAGAAAAGTGCACAGAAAACCAACATTGCGATGTGCAGACGCTGAGATTCTCCAACTTGACGAGCGACTTCTGGATCAAAGACTTGGTTCCGAGCGAGCGATAGATCCACGAAACTGCGAGCCTCGCGATCCGACCGCGAAGGGCCGCGAGATCGCCGTCCAGATCGGCGCACCTCCGGTCCAGCTCTGAGGAGAGATCGGCCGCGCTCGACAGATCCTCGCGGCTCGCGAAGTGCGCATCGAGGAAAGCCGCGTGCTGCGGAGAGAGCTCGGCGCAGGGAGGCAAGGGCGCGTCTGCCTCGGGAGCATCCATGGCCACATGGAGGTCGTTGCTGTGACCGGAACAGAGTAGTTCAAATTCTAGTTTCTAAATTCGGACAGAAGAAGGCCACGCCCAGTTCTAGGGCTCAGCTCATGGAGATCTCCTAACGTAAAGATTTTTTGCTGTTAACAATGTAGTCGGTTAACTACGATTGATATTCGGAAAAATTTCAAATAAGGATCCGAATTCCTTTCATTTTCCCAAATAAGGTCTCTAAGTAAATTTTATTTCAAATAAGGGCATGTAGTAACATAGTATATTTCAAATAAGGGCCCGAAATAGTCATAGAGTTTCAAATAAGGACCTGTCTAAAATGCATTTTCGTCATTTCTCATTTTTGATTTTTTTGTTTATTTTTTCTCTATTTTTTTTTATTTTTTAAAATTTTTTAAAAAATAAAAAAATAGCCACACGGCAAGAGGGGTAGTGGCAGGAGCGCTGCCCCTCCCTCCTTTGGCAGCCGGCCCACTGTCGGTGGGAGGTTGGCGAGGGTGACGAAGGACGACGGATCGATGGCGCCTCTACGACGATTGACGCCCCCCCATCCAGATCCGGGAGAGGGCCCGACCCTCTTACTGTTTTGGCGAGGGTCTATTGGCCCTCGCCGAGGCGTCGGCGACCGCATCGGCCTTTGCCGCCTTATCGCCTATGTATGTTTTTTTGTTAATTTTTAAGGAAGCAAAAAAAATCTAATAAGAAAAGAAAATTATCAAATAACAAAAAAGACCGAAAATGCTCTTGAAATCTAGCCCTTTTTTGAAATTTTATGGCCATTTCGGGTTTTTATTTGAAACAACGCTCACTTCAGACTCTTATTTGAAAAAATGAGCCACTTCGGACTCTTATCTGCAATAAGGTTCACATGGGACCGTTATTTAAGAAAATGAGGACTTCGGACTTTTTTTTGGAATTTTCCCTTAATATTCTGTCCAAAAAGAAACTAAAGTTAATGTTTTCAACAAAAAAAAAACTAAAATGAATATTTTCTTCAAATAAAAATGTTCATATTTTCAAAGCGCGAGCAATCAAGAAGTGGCTTAGGTGCTGCATGAAAATACTTCACTTCTCAATTTCTTTGCTAGAAGTCAATCTGGCAGGAAATTCGTTTGGTAAAATCACTTTTGAAGCAGAAATGCGTTTGGTAAAAAAATTAACTTATGATGGAATTTTCTACTTCTAATTATATTTTTGGCCAATTTTGAGAAGTTAAAAAATTTTACTTTTCGACTCCAGAATCATTTTTTCGATTACATGAGTCTCGACCGACCACCGTTGCCACTCGTGGCTAGACGTCCCTGGCGATCGCCGGCCGCAACTAACGATTTTGTTAATAATATTTCAAAAATAGAAATTTTTTCAACTGTTACCAAACGAATTTCTTTGATCAGAAGTCAATCTGGAGTAGAAGTAGAAAAATCAACTTCTACTTTTTAAGAGAAGTAGAGAAATCAATTTCTTGTCAGAAGTGTTACCAAGTAATCAAGAAGTGGCTTAGGTGCTGCATGAAAATACTTCACTTCTCAATTTCTCTGCTAGAAGTCAATCTGGTAGGAAATTCGTTTGGTAAAATCACTTTTGAAGCAGAAATGCGTTTGGTAAAAAAATTAACTTATGATGGAATTTTCTACTTCTAATTATATTTTTGGCCAACTTTGAGAAGTTAAAAAATTTTACTTTTCGACTCCAGAATCATTTTTTCGATTACATGAGTCTCGACCGACCACCGTTGCCACTCGTGGCTAGACGTCCCTGGCGATCGCCGGCCGCAACTAACGATTTTGTTAATAATATTTCAAAAATAGAAATTTTTTCAACTGTTACCAAACGAATTTCTTTGATCAGAAGTCAATCTGGAGTAGAAGTAGAAAAATCAACTTCTACTTTTTAAGAGAAGTGGAGAAATCAATTTCTTGTCAGAAGTTGAGAAATTGGCCGGAAGTGTTACCAAGTAGCTCTTTAACATGCTCCAAAAATTTAATATCTAGCCTTTACATTTCCTGAAAATCTAATATATTAATTTTAAGGACGCAACACTTTGAGAATGCCGAAAATTTCTGTTCTCACGCTATCGAAAACAGAGTAGGAATTTGGGAGACCGATATTATCTTTTTTCAAATTGCCTCGCTCGCCATCCTGAGTTTTTTTTTTTTTTGGTCATACCAATCCTGCGTTTCAGAATGGAAATATTTTGCTTTGTTTCGAATGTTTCTCCATATCCGATATTCAAACTCCTTTTTTTTTTTTGGGTCGAAATTTCCATATCCTATAGAAAGGACCAAATTTCTCGCTCTTCTGACTCTGTGAGATAAGCAATCCACAAAAGAATGGCATCGCCATCAAGCATCAAGCCTTTTGCTGCCAAGAAAATCCTCACGAAAATCTCTTCCTTCAAGTTCAAACCATGCACGTCAAGCTAAAATTTGACTAGAGAAGATAGAGAGGAAAGCCGTGGGAGAAAACAAAACAAGGCATAGAGATAGTCAAATTTGCCTATGAACAGAGAGAGACATAATAATAAGCACTGTACAACCCGAGCTGTGACTTGCAACGAGACCAAATGCAGGCGGAGGCCAAAAAATGCGTTAGGCCACAAGCACAGCTAAACATAAGTTCCATGCCTACCTCCAGCTTAAAGCAAGCAAAAAAAAAAAAAAAAAAACCACCCCAAAACACCTCTCCTCTGCAGCCAGACAAAGGAATGTCAGGCCGGGCAGTTAAGATCACGGAGAAGTTGACGTTCCCTTGGGGATCAACTGTGGGGAACCAAGGCTTTGTTCTTCATCGACCTCCGAGGAGCTGGAAGGAGTAGGATCGAGCTCTATCATCTCTGGAATGACCTTCGGCTCTTGCTTTGTTAGCCGTTCCTGTTCCGATGGATTCTCAAGCAGTGTCCTCTGTTCTAAATATTGAAATAATGTTCAAGCAAACAGGTTAAGGTACACAGAGAAATAAGAACAGAGAATGCTCGAGCGACTGATCAGGAAAAGAATGGCAAAGGAAAGGAGGATTCATGGGTCCTCAAAATCACCAGGCATTAATTGGGAGCACTCATGTACTGGCTAATCAAACAAAAGGATATTCTCTTCTCCATCCCTTCTCATTTGCTTGTTCAATAACATGTTGTAGCCGGACCAGCTCTCTTTGAATCCACTGCGTTATATAGGAAATGTTAAGTTTAGAAAGTTTGATTATGGAGGAAAAAGCAGCATCCCCTGAATTAGACTCATTTGCGCGTATACATGCATGCTTATAGAAGTGCTGGAAATTTTGTGGTCAGAATGGATTCAACAGCACCACGATACTAGCAGGGAAAAAAAAAACTAACAGTCTCCACAATGAAGCACACCAGTATAACTCTCACGAATAGTCATAAGGACCTGGGTGAGGAACACTCACATGTTTTATAACATCTTCATGGAGACTTTTTGCCTTCTCCCGAAGCTCGACCTGTCAATACTATCAGGTCAAGGGATGAACTATCTACAGTTTGCATATATTGGCGCAAATTTGACTAATAAATGACTTAAAGCACACATTCATCAAAGAGAACTCTCTCTAATATAAAAAGACTATCCACGTTCAACAGCAGATAATGAAATTCCAAACCTGATTTCCCTGCCAATTCCATATCGCAGTGGTCTTTTCACTTTTCCCCCCAAGTTTTTCATTTTTTTTTCCTTTACTAATTCAATTTAATAATTTATTCTTACTTGATCATTCCAAAAGATAAGATACTGCCCTTTCATTCAATTTTGCATTCAGGATATGACATAAAATTCCTGACAAATTCACGAAAGGTGACATTGGTCTTCTTTGGAAATATCTAATTGAGTTTTATGGTGAGACAACCATTGCCCAGAGATAGGAGATAACTTTCTATTGTTTTCATTACTTAACTTTTAGTTGTTTCTTTTTTGGCCCAAGCACAGGTATGATCAAGTAAAATGTAAGGAGATCTAGGCATCTTCAGTCACCACTTAGAAGGATTTGTTTTAAAAGCATTAACTATGACTCTTGCAAGTTAAAGTAGCCTGCATGTATCCTTAGCATATCCATGGAGTTTCTACATGTTCAGCTTCTTTATAGCAGGAATTTGTCATGTGCAAAACCAAAGGTCTTCCGACTATAGGTTTAAGGGAAAAAAGCAGCCTAAGCAGAAAAAACTTACCACAGTAAGCTTTTTAAGGAGGCCAGAATTCATCTTCTCCCGCAAATCCTCACAATCCTCCTACCAACAGGATCACACCGTTAAATGATTGAAGAGCCAAATATCGTTGAGAAGTGATAACCAAAATACTAGATGGTACTGAGCTGGAGCAAAGCTAACATAAAGCACCAGTGATTGTCCAGCAATACAGCAAATCCACCTTTGAGTTTTATGGTATATGTAAGATCTAAAATTTATTGATGACATTGGAGTAACCAAATTGTCCAAACAGCAGTCTAAACAATAAGCAGAAAAAGTAAAGAAATCCTCCTAAGAGCATCAAGACACTAAACTTTGGTGCCCGAACGTCTTAGTCCCCACACTAAAAGGAGAGTATGGAATCTACTTTGAGAAGCAATGTCGCCCCATAACAGTGCTTCCCCCACCAGTGCACATGAGCATATTAAAATAGGTCAAATGGAAATAGGAAACATAAGCAAGAGAAAGGAGTGGTCTTGAGTCGCGAATAAGAGTGCACTCAAACCATAATTTGGATGAAAAAAAGTTTGGTTTTTTTTGTTTGTTTGGATACACTAAGCACCAATATTGCTGTGTTCACGAGAATGATACCCTCTAAATAGTCCAGTACCTCAGTTAAGTCCGCATCAGACAACATTGGTAAGTTGACATCTGATGGCATGTCAACTACTTGAAGGAGAATCTCTCTATTAAGATTGTCAGTTGTTGAGGTTCTCTTTATACCTACATAGAACAACATGATGGTGAAAAAGAAGACAAAGTAATATATAAGATCACAGCATTTTCATCAATCTGCAGCAGATATGCTTTA
This sequence comes from Rhodomyrtus psidioides, assembly GCA_021437785.1. Lineage (NCBI taxonomy): Eukaryota > Viridiplantae > Streptophyta > Magnoliopsida > Myrtales > Myrtaceae > Rhodomyrtus > Rhodomyrtus psidioides. Next base: position 610,952 of record JAILYB010000128.1, on the reverse strand, counting down.
AGTGCTTTGCAATGCAGGAATTGGAATACTTAGAAATACAGCAAGTCCCTGTAATTAACACAGCAATCACCTGTAACTTGCAAGAGTTGGTATGGACGCTTGTGCAGATAGTCCCTTGGATCTGTTTTCACTTTTACAAAACTTCCAACTACTTTGCCTTCAAAACTATCTGGTTGCTTCAATAGCTCTTGTATTAAGCTCCTCCTCAGATAAACAAGTTTGATATTAGCTTCATTAATAGATGCGAAACAGCTCTCTCGAACCCTGAGAACCACCTCCTTTTCCTTAGGTTTTCTGTTAGTGGATGAGGTTCTATGATGCTTACATGCAGCCACGTTGCTCCTTTTCGTTTCTTGCAAATCACAAGCATTATCACTTCCGTCCTCATCTGAGAGCTCCAAAACCTCATTAAGATGTCGCTCCAAAAGAAAGTAGATTTGGTTTTTGTGAAGTGTTTTCTTCCTAAATACAGAATATAGACTTTCATCACAAATAACCTTCTTCTTTTTCTTGGGATGAAAAAGTTGTTTCTCTTTGATGTAATTAGAGATGATAGAATCCACCCTCCACCGTGATAGCTGTTTGGTAGTGTCTTCACCAATGGACTTGAGAAAGTGAATTAGTGTTTTTGATCCCCATCCTTCAAATTCAGTAGTAATAGAACCCTTCACTTTTCTCGCTGATTTTTTTCTTGAACAGTCCTCATCACTTTCGGACGATGATTCATATATTTCTTCACTATCGGAAAGTTTGGCCGAAAAGGAACTTTGCTTGGTCCCTTTTCCCTTCTTCAACAGAATATCTGCCGAGTAGACGTGATCTAAAGTCAAGCCCTCCTTTTCCTTTATTATCTCCCAATATTCCTTAAACAAACACTCGTATGTATCTCGATCTTTGAAATCAAGTTTATTCTGCAAGAGTCAGATGAGAGTCATCAAGATGGCTATGCGCACATTCACTTAAGTGCAAAGGACATCATCAAGCTGAAACAATAAACCAAGTGAGGTAATGAGCCTTATAGAATTGGCATAACAATCACACAACTCACTCGTATATACATCAACATCAACATCAACAACACATTTATCCCAAACTAATTGGGGTCGGCGGTCGATGAACCCAAAAAAAGAAAAATAGAAAAAAATAGAATATAACAAAAATAAAAGCAAAGATCAATTGAAGAAAAAAGAATAAAAATAAAAATAAAAATAGGGAAAAGGGACTAAGGACTAAACGGTCAGACTGGAACATAGGAAATCTACCCCTCTCTAATACTAATAGCTTCCCTCCACTTCGTCCTAGAACACACCATACGCCAATATATTTCCCACATCCTTAAATCTTGTTTTACTACTTTCCCCTAAGTTAGTTTCGATCGACCTCTTCCTTTCTTCATGTCATGCTCCCGGTAACAAACTTCTGTTCTTATTGGAGCATCTAGATGTCTTCGAAGAACATGCCCAAACCATCTCAGTCTATGTTCTCTCATCTTTTCTGCCACTGGTTCTACTCCCACTTTCTGTCGAATATCTTCATTTCTTATCTTATCCATCCTTGTATGCCCACACATCCACCTTAACATCCTCATCTCTGCAACTCCCATCTTATGCTCATGTTGCGTATGTGCTGGCCAACATTCAGCTCCGTATAGCATTGCGGGTCTTACTGCTGTTCTATAAAATTTTCCTTTTAGCTTAAGAGAGATTTTGCGATCACACAAAAAACCTGATGCACTGCGCCATTTCATCCAACCTGCTCTGATTCTATGGCTTATATCCTCATCAATCTCTCCTCCCTTTTGCAATATTGATCCTAGATATCTAAAAGCATTTTTTCTTGGACACCTCCTGTCCAAGTATATTCACCAATTCTTGATCTCCTCCTCTCACCGTGGCGAACTCACACTTCATGTATTCGGTCTTATTTCGACTAGAAACTTAAATTTTTCTTAAGATCCTACATAAAATCTCAAGATACATATATACAATGTATTCGACAAGGCTAAATGACTCCTTGTAATAGTATCAAGTCAGTTTTGGTTTTTGGCCAGTGTTGTAGTACATGTGACACTCTATCCGTTCCCATAGAAACTCTATAGAGACATACATCGCCACACTTTATTTAAGAAACTACGGTTCACTTTGAAATGTTAAAAACTGTACCACACATTTGTAGCTATCTACAGAGTTCCAGGAATTTGGACAATCTCAGTACGTGAGATGCCATCTCTGACAAGAGATTGATGCGTGGTACTGGCATAGTCGACTAAGGAGAACTGAAAAAGGAAAATGTACAGGCCAGAAGGGAAAGAAAGAAAAATCATGACATATGAATGCCTCAAGATCAAAAAGTTCAATGGTTCTTCGATACATACCCCATCAGAGTCATAATCCACGTTTTCTTCCATAAGCAGAATGAGTTTCAAACATTCGTGGCAAAATCCTCCATTTCCTCTGACGGATACAAACTCAGCAGCACTATTACAGCGTCCACATATAGCATTTGGACAGCAAAAGCAATAATACTTTGTGGTTTTACGGCAAATGAAGCAAGAATGACGATCTGGAAAACATTCTTATATCATTTTCCAAATATATGTGATAAACTTCCCTTACAATGCACTAGAAGAAATGTGATGTCAAGACAAGTCACAAGGAGGCTGAGAAATTCCAAGCCATATCTTGAGTTTGTGACTGCACACGAGATAACGGAAGGGGGGGGGGGAGTGCATCGTGCAAATGCACACGCCAAGTTATGTTAATAAACTTGGAACAGAACATTTGGGGCTTACCACAAGTCCAGAATTGCCCAGCCTGCATTAAAGAATCATCCTTTCCCACACAATCAGAATGATAAACTTTTGAGCAATCTCTGCAGTAAAAAATATACATTGAGGTCAACAGAAATTTGAATAAATCCATTTGGACATAATTGCTAAATAGACGCTTCCGATTAAAACTAAGAAGTCCAATCACAATCCAACAAAATGTGCTTGAGAAAGTTAGCCAATATATGCAAAAGGAGAAGAAATAACACGTTCACTCCAGGAGAAGAACCAGATACCTTCTTATCGATAATGATAATAACTCTCATTGCAAATGGAAAAATTCATATGCAGCCAAAATCAAGGATTTCCACGGTGCTATGGTACAATTCAATGTTATACCATGTAACCGTTACTTTCCGTTACTTTATGACGGGATTGCTTTTGCACTTGACTAAGAAAATTGGTAGCAACGTAGGGAAAAAAAAACAAAGCAAAAAAACCACAATTACCATGCTTTTTAGTAGGATGCTGTATCATAGAAAATCCAGAGGACACTGTAGTAGAAAAATCCAAAGGCGTCCAATGAGGAAACCATTTTTTCCCATGGACAAGGAAACAGGCAAGTTTGTCACTTTTCAAGATCTTTTGGAGCAACAGTGACGACACAAGACAAGGAGAAAATGCATAGGCCGTACGAGGCTGACATCACAAAAAGAGAAGTCTCAACGCTGGTCTATGACTAATTCACCATTTGGCACCGCATATGCCATTCTTTTTGGCCATGCAATGAGTACGGACATCGTTCAAACGGTGCAGACTACAGACCCCGTTCACCCCGAAACCACATAAGCAAAGCCATGTGGGATCCTTGTAAGACCGACATGGGCTCCGGTTGTGATTTACTCGGAGCACGCAGGTCCACGTAGATCCCCGGCCATTGACAGGGACTATCCCTAGCATTCCTGTACGGGAGAAAAAAATGAAAAAGGGTCTCGTCCAGGACGGTGCGACCAAACGAGTTCCAAACAGAAAATACGAATACACGCGTAATCAGGACCTCGGGAATACACAGGAATATATCTCGTACACAGAAATCTACGCAGAATATCTCTTGATCGACTCACATTGCCCCCAAAATCGCGAACCTGCACAGCAAACAGAACCAGAGGAATTTCGAGCACTCACTTGTGGTCGCACAGAATCAGCTCGCCGCCGTCCTTGCAGACGAAGCACCAGTCGTCGGACTCCTCGTACTTATCTCTCTTCCGCTTGTCCTGCTTCTTCTTCTTCTTCGTCATCTCGCCTGATCGCCAGAAGAGGGGGTGGGGGGGAGAAGAAAGCCGAACACTCGAGTGATGTAAGTCAGTAGCCTCAGCATCCGAGAGAACAGTCAATCGACAAAGCAACGAGAGAGGGAAAGGAAAGGAAAGCGGGCATTACGTACACACGCGTCCGCAGAACCACGAGGGAGGATTTCGTCGGCGACGGCGACGGCGACGCCGGTCACCAGGAGAAACAAGAGAGAGACTGTACAATCGTACAACCTCCGAAGTTATGCCGTCTCTGATCAGGGGAGATCGAGAGACAGTGGAAAGCAGCGATTAACAGAGGAGGGCTTTTGGTGAAGATCTCGTGCGCATTTCCAGAAATATCCCCACCGAAATATTTTAATCCCGAGTGCGCCCACGCTTTCTGCAGGGAAAAGAGGGTGATATAGGACAGAAGGTCCAGGGGTTAAAAGGGTCATTTGAGTCTCAGCTTGCCCGGCTTCTTTTTTTACTTTTTTCTTTTTTTGGTCGAAACTCAGCTTGCCCGGCTTACGTAATACTTTTCCCCAATCGCTTTCCGGGAAAAATATCTACCCCTCGTGGTAGAATTACGAGAATATTCTTGACCGTCGATCGATCGATGTTATCCACCAACTATCGTTAATCTTCTTTCACTAATTTTTTTTTTTTGGGTAAGTTTCTTTCACTAATTTTGATAATACCAATTACCAATATTTATCCCAATTTTTTACCCCCCCCCCCAAAAAAAACTCTAAATCAGTAATTTTACCTCCAGAATAATTTTTGTACCGCTCTAAATTAGTGCATCCGTGATAAATTCGCCCTTTATTATCTTCCATTAAATATCTACGTTAAATAGCTGACGTGAAAATGTATGTGTCATACAACTCGAACGGGTGTGAAAAGTCAACATAGATATCCTCCATCATTTTAGGAGAGCGAAATAAAAAGAAAAAGATGTGAATTGACATCACGCCCTTTCAAGAGCGGCCCTCGGTTTCGAAAAATCCGCTAAATTTTCACTTTTTCCATAGGATATATTTGTTGTGAAGGGTTTTCTCTGATATGAACTAAATTTTAGATAAATGTGACGCCAGAATCGCAGTTTAAGATTTTCTCTATGACACGGAATTAATTTGGAATAAATCTGGCACGATAAGATGAAAATCGATCTGGATTAAATATGGCAGGTTGGTGATTTTGTTTGATATTGAAAGAAGCAAATGATGTGATACATTAGTATAAGAGCTTAACCGTGTTACGTGGGATCTCTCTTGGCCTATTTTTTCTTTCAGCCGTTACGCAGTTATCCGGGTCAATTTTTGCTACCTTGACTTGTCCAACCTTTTCACCGCGGTCTTAAGGGTAAATCGTCCACAACCCCGGTAAAATTCGGGATTTTACTACTGAAATGTTCCCAATAAGACTTAAACCCAAAATCACAATGAAATAAGTACAACTCCCTTGCCGTCTGAAATAGCGATTTGTTATTTTATGAATCGATAACATTTATCGAGTTCGATATATTCTCAAGGCTCGCGCTTTTTTCATTTTTTGGCACTCTTTTTTTTTATGTGTTTTGACCATTTTATCATTTGTGTGGCCCACTACTTCTAATACAAATTTATATGATTTCTTTTTTATTTATTATTTTGTCAACTCTTTTATTTCGTGTTTTTTTTTTTTTGCCTTATGGATCCTGCTCTTCTCCTCCTCCTCCTCATGCTTCCTTTCCACGCCTAATCCCGTCTTCCTCTCCTTTTTTCTGTTCTCTAAACTTCTCAAGGTCATCAATTTCTTTACAGGCTTCTCCCCATCGACTAAGATAGAAGGGTGTTGTGGGAATTAATCCTTTGCTGTCCACATGAAATTAGAGCTAGCATCTTCGGCCTGCTACGAAGATTGCCCCAGATTACATATGCCATTAAATTGGTGACCCGTTAAAAACCTCGAGGTGGTTCCTGAGCATCTGAAGGTTCAAAATCATGCGGACAACAAAGGATTAATTCCCACAACACCCTTCTTGGGAGGAGCTTGTAAAGAAATCGATCGGCTCGAGAAGTTCAGTGAACAGAGCGGCGGGGAGACGGCGGAATTGACATCATAGATAATAAATAGAGGTACATTGGAATGAGTAGGAGGCGTTCCCTACGAGGGAGAGAACAAAAAGAGACGGAAGGCGTAGAAGGAGGAGGAGTAGGAGGAGAAAAGTTAGACCCTATAGAGGCAAAAAGAATAAACAAAATAAAGAGTCGACAAAATGATAAATATAAAAACTAAAGTACGAATCAATGACATGTGACCTCAGTGTTCATTTTCTTTTGAGAGTGAAAAGAAAAATGCAGAAAATGCGGTTGACAGTGTGTTGAAAAAGGATTTCCAATGTGAACAAGAGACTATTTTCAAAACTAAAGCAACAATCCAAAAAATGCGCCGATTCAAAATCCTCATAAAGGTGATCATAAACAAAATCCTCACAAAAGTCACGGTTGGCTTAGGTGCTACATGATAATCCATCAGAAATAGAATTTCCCTGCCATAAGTCAATCTGGCAAGTAAATTCGTTTGGTAAAATCACTTCCGAAGCAGAAATGGATTTAGTAAAAAAATTGACTTCTAGTAGGATCTTCTACTTCTGATCGGATTTTCTACTTCTGGTTGGACTTTTGGCCAACTTTGAGAAGTTAATTTTTTTTTTTACTTTTCAGCTCCAAAATCATTTCTTCAATCACATGAGCCTCGGCCGACCATCGTCGCCACCTATGGCCGGAGGCCGCCCGTCGCTGACCGCCGGCCTCCGCCGATCGCCACTAAATATTTTGTTAATAATATTTCAAAAATTTAAATTTTCAATCATTACCAAACGAATTTCTTTAATTAGAAGTCAATCTAGAGTAGAAGTAGAAAAATCAATTTATGCTTTCGTGGAGAAGTAGAGAAATCAATTTCTGATCATAAGTTGAGAAGTTGGCCAAAAGTGTTATCATGAAGGGGCTTAGTAGCCTCATTTGTTCGTTCAAAACTCGAAGTGCAAAATGGTTGCACAAGCCACTTCCCTTTTTTGGAGAAAATATTAGGCGCTTTTGGAGTTGCAACACATCTACAAAGAAGGCCACTTAAAATTTGACACGCGTCTAATAAGCCTCATATTTCAGGATTTCAGGATTTCTCTTTTATACTCATCTTTTCTTTTCCCTAAACACCCGTCACCTTCATCTTTGCATCCTCAACAAAATAGCCAGCCGAGTCGCGATTGAAGCGGCTGCAGCAGGCAGAGAGGGAGATGCCGGCTGAGCCACAGAGAACGCGAGCGGCGAGGACGCGACGGCGGCGAGGCGGAGGCGGGGTCAAGCTCTCTGCTCATGAGCTCCTCTCCTTGAACTCTCTCCATATTTTCTGTTATTCTCTCTGTTTCAACCTCCCGCCCACAAAACTAACTTATGCCCGCCTTCTCCCCCCAACTGACCTTGGTAGAAGGAGCTCATTCAAAAAAATAAAAATAAACAGCTATCCATTTTGGAGAATTTGGGAAGTTTGCGCAAGCGACGACAAATGACAAGTTGGGTGGTGGTGGTGAAAGGACCCCACACTTTCATCTTTTTCTTTTTGCCCGAATCTGCAGCTGGCGGCAAGGGAGCCGCGGGCTGAGCCATTGCGATTGCGGACGACTAGGCCAAGTACTTCGACCCACTTTCGACACCGAATCGAAGGGAATCGAGAGGCCACCGACAACGGCAGAGATGAAGGAGACGGCACCTCCGAGGGACTCAGCCATGGCGATGTTGTCACTGAAGAGGACGTCGTGGTAGTAATTCCTGGCGATGAGACCGCGAGGATGGGGGATTGAGAAGGCATGGTCGAGTCTCTCACCATGAGCAGTTTGGTTAGCAAGAGATGTTGGAGTTGACGAATACTTCGGAGACCCTTATTTCTTATACCAGGCACGGTCACATGAGCTTGGGGAAACTAAAGTACGAATCAATGACATGTGACTGCTACGCATGGAATGATGGGGGTCTCGTTGCAAGACAAGTGTGAGAAATCATTATAACGAGAAGCTGTGGTATAAACCTAAATATTATAGTGAAATCTCTTTGCAGAACATAGGCCTATTTTGATATGAACCCAGTAAACTCTTGTGTCATTGTTTGCAAATCCTCAACGCAAGTGTACGTGTTGAACAAGTAATATAATGATAAGAAAAGATATCGTTCCACAGAGATTGATGATTAATTAACTAATTAAATACTAAAAATGGCCTAATTCTAAAATTTATCTAACAAATAAAAGTAGAATTGATAATAAAATTAAATTGACAATATCAAGGAAAAAGGTTTGGAGCTAGATGCGATTAAATCAATCAAATAAATACATTAGAGCATCCGATTTCACCTAACCACTAAACATGAATTTGAGATTTTTACACATATGAGAATGACATCAAACATGTGATAGCGAAATTTCATCTACTATTTACTATCTTATTTTTACGTATAATAAACCTACTCAGTTTATTAATCCACTATATCTCTATATGAATTTAAATAAACATAAGTGCATTAAAATTTGTGAATATTTTCGATTTATAATAAGTCTTTTGGATCATCTTATTACCAAAAGCTACACAAATAACATGGTATATTTCTCTCCATATTGTAATTCATGGTTATATATTATAAGGAGCAATTGCATATTATCATTTCTCAATCTCAAACATGCACATAGGATCATTCAAGTGGGGGCCAGTCATTTAAAAGCAGTAAGCACAATCATATATAACCTACATGAATGAAATCACTTGCAAAACATAAACACCATAAAATTCATATCATCATAATTAGGCTACATCGTAGCCCTAACGAAAAAAATATATAACATAATAAAAGAAGAAAATATATATATAATAAATCAAATATCTTGAATCAAAGAACAAGAATTTTGTCAACACTTTGTCTTCTCTTCAAAATACTGAAAATCTCCAATAACAATGAAGGAATATATGAAAAAGTAAAATAAAATACTAGACGTCCTTCTAGAGCTCTTTTTTTATACTCCCTCCAGAGTATCATTCAAGAGTCCAAAAAAACAAAGAATAAAATAAAATCCTAAAGACAACATTAAATATCCTAAAAACAACTAAATTTCTTAGGATAACATTAAGATATTCTAAAAACAAGGCAATCTTCTGACAATTCGGTCTATATCTTCTAATGATTCTACGATGGAATCTTGATTTCCTTCTATTTTCCTTATCTTCTCAATATATCATTATCCTACGCAAATACGAAAATTTTGAATAAATATGATGAAATCCAAATATTTTCTCACATATATCACATTATTTGTTGCTAAAAATAGATAAAATAACTCTTTTTTTATAAAGTTATCAGTCATCTATTTTTCTATTCTCTGTATGATTGTTCTGATTCGGTTTAGAATATAACCCCATCAAGAGAGAGAAGGATTGGAGAAGCGTGAGACTGTGATCTAGTAACAATCATGAGTGGAGAGGGAAAGGATAATAGGAGGGTTAGGGAGGAGGGTCCATGGGAGGAGGAAGACAAGAAGAGAACATAGATTAGAAGAGAGAGATCAGGGGCGGCGAGGAGAGATTTTGCAAAAATTTGGAGAGAGAGAGAAGGTGGGTCGTGGGGTGTTTGTGGAAGGGAAAATGTGAGTGAAAAACATATTTGAAAAAAATTGAAATGTGAACCCTATTGAATGTGTGTCGAATTTTGAGTGATCGTCCTCGTGGATGTGTTGGCACTCCAAGAGCACCTAATATTTTCTCCCTTTTTTGGGCATTAACTCATCTAGTGAGTTGTTTGAAAAATATTATGGATAACAATTGTGCCACGTCATTCATGCATAAGTTCACTCACCACGCGACACGTGTTCGTGGTGTTGCAAATGGGGCCCACCTGTTAAAAATTAAAAGCCTCTCTCTGTGTTTTCTCCATTATTTCTTATCAACCTCTTTTTCTTCAGCGTTTCTTTCTCTCTCTTTTTCTACTTTTCTTTCTACCCTTTGCCTATGGTCGGGTCGGTACTCAACCATGGCGAGCGACCGATTATAGGCGAGAGCCAGCAATGGTGTCGTGGGACTCACTGGCCAGAAGCGAGGATAGCCACATCATATCTTGAAGTTGTGGAGGGAGGCGATGACATTGGAGCCATAGGGGACCTCGAGTGTCGGGGCTAAGAGGGCTCACGTCGTAGGAGATGACGATCGGGGGGGCTTGGGCTTGTTCTTGATACCGGTAGGGAGGGGGGGAGGACGACCTGTGGAAGGAGCCAACAACATCGGAGTCGAGCATGAAGAGTGAAGAGAGTGCGTCACGTGAGACATACGAGGGATACAGAGAAGGTGGAGGGGAGAGAGAGCGGGGCCGGCAAGATTTTTAATTTTTTTCTAGGGTTAATACCACAAAAACTCCAAACTGGTGCATCTGTTATAAGTATACCCTAAACTATTTTTTTAATGACAAAAAATCTCAAATTGGCACATTTGTGACAATTTTATCCCAAACTGGTACATTTGTGACGAATTTACTCTCCGTTAGTTTTCATTAAATCTAACCGTTGATGTGCTAAGTTTATGACACGTGGCATAGACGGGTGTACCAGCTTGGATTTTTACTCTCTATTTGTCATATGCATATCAATTTGAAAATTGCTAGCTAGTCATTTTTGTAGTGATAGCTAGCGGTTTCGTGGTATTAACACAATTTAACAGAGGATAAATTTGTCACAAACATACTAGTTTGAAGTTTTCCGTGATAAAAAAAATTAATTTAGGGTGAATCTGTCACAGGTGTACCAGTTTATAATTTTTTGTGGTCAAAAAAATAGTTTGGGGTAAATTTGTGGCAACTATACCGGTTTCGGATTTTTCGAGGTCAAAAAAATAATTTGGGGTAAATTTGTCACATGTGTACCATTTTGGAATTTTTCATGGTATTAACCCTTTTTTCCTAACAGGTGTACTTATGTACAACACGTGTCACATGATAAGCGGACTTATGCATGAGTGACATGGCAAAACTATTATATGTAGTATTTTCTTGTAAGTCGTTAGGCCTGAGCAATTTCATACAAAGAATAAATAACATTTAGATAATAGACGGGCTTGGCTATGTTTATTGTTTAGGTCCACCTATTAACTAACCTAACATAGTTTAGAAATTAAATCCACGGGAAAATCAGGTTACTTATTTAGTAATTACTAATTATCAATACTCAATTTTCATCAGAGAAAAACTTATGACCAGTATAAATATTACTAACTTAAGAATCAAAGACACATAATTTTTCACGTAGAAGTTTACATTAATATGTCGAAAATAATGGGGGAAGGTGAATTATCTATATGGATAATAAAACTTTTCTCCATTTCGTTTATACGATACATTCAACAATTTCGTTCCAAAACTTTGACTTGAGTATAGATATTACTTAACCAATATCGACCGAGTGAGAATTTTTAAATATTTTTTAATGATTTAAGATTTTTTTTTTTATATATTTTGGCTTCATCTAAAAAGTAATTAATATTATCGATACGTGGTGGAAAACGGAGAGAAAGTAATTGAATCGGTGCGAAATTTGATTTGAGTTGGGCTCAATTTATTGAAATTTCCTTGCATGTGTTCCAACCATTGAATTTAATAGTTCGGTCCGATACGAGGAAATTGAATAGAAGAAGAAGAAGAAATTATTTTTTTTATTTTTATTTTTTGTCGAAAAAGAAGAAGAATTTGACAAGGGAAGAAGAAGAGAAAGTCGTCCTTGGTCCGAAAAATAGGTTGTCCGCTTGCCTACGACGTCGTACGAGAAAACCGCAGGTCGAAGACCAACTTCACTTCTCTTCCTCCTACCGTTGCAACTCCAATCCTCGTCCTCCTCCTGAACTGCGTCTCCCTAGTCGATCGACGTCCTCGTCCGTCCGGCAGCAAGAGCTCGCCTCTCGTGCTTAAAGCTTCTCTACAGAATCACCCTCTGAAGCGGACATCACGAGGCCGTCAATCTCCATGAACAGACCTTCCTAAATCACTCCCCGTCACTCTCATGCGGGCTCCTCGATCAAACAATGCTCACGCTCAAACATGTGACCAAGACCAGGACTCTTCTCCTCCCCCAGTCCCTCGCCCTCGACCACGCCCTCCTCGCCACCGCCGCCGCCGCCGCTCCTCCGCCACCACCCTCCGCCGCCCACCTCCTCCACGCGCCGCAGCGGGCCGGCGTCCCCGGCGCCGCCCTCAGCACGAGGGAGCTCGTGCTCTCCTTCGCGGAGTGGTTCCAGTCCAGCAAGAATTCCCTGTTCGATCGGATCTTCGAGATCCTGGGCTCCAGCCCCGAGGACGGCCGCGGGCCGCCCGACTCGGCGCTCTCGCGGCTGGGCATCCGCCTGACGGAGCGCCTCGTGCTGGACGTCCTCGGTTACGGGTCGAGAAGGCACGGCGTGCTTCCTTGCCTCAATTTCTTCGACTGGGCGGGCCGTCAGCGCGGGTTCTACCATACGCGCGCGACCTTCCATGCCATCTTTAAGATCCTGTCGACCGCGAAGCTCATGTCGCTGATGATCGACTACCTCGAGAGCTGTCGGGTGCAGAATTACTTCCATAGGATTGGGTTTAATGATACATTAGTGATGGGGTATGCGGTCGCTGGGAAGCCCGAGTTAGCACTCCAGCTGTTTGGTAAAATGCGCTTTCGGGGTTTGGACTTGGATACATTCGCCTATCACGTGTTCTTGAACGCATTGGTGGAGGAGAGCTGTTTCGACGCTGTCGAGATGGTGGCGAAGCAGATTTCGCTGAGGGGGTTCGAGAACGAGATCACGCACTCGATCATGATGAAATGCTTTTGCAAGAGGAAGCAGATGGACGAGGCGGAGGACTATTTGCGCAGGTTGGCCAGCGAAGGGAAGAATTTGAGCGAGCACTTGTTGTGCACGTTTGTCGATGCTCTTTGCCGGAATGAGAAGTTTGAGCAGGCATGTGATTTGGTGGAGGAGTTTGCGAAGTTAGAAGTCGTCCCAATGGACCGAGTTTATGGTGTGTGGTTGGGAGACCTTCTCCGAGCTGGGAAAATAGACAGAGCCTTGGAGTTTTTTCAGTCCAAGAAGTGTTTGGAAGGCTATATTCCTGATATGTACCGCTATAATATGTTGATATGCAAGCTTTTGAGGCAAAATCGTCTCGAGGAGGTGTTTGACATGCTGATGGAGATGAAAGAAGCTCACGTTCTACCTGATAAGGCCACCCTAAATGCTTCTCTATGCTTCTTTTGTAAAGCTGGAATGGTGGAAGTTGCCCTTCAATTGTTTGATTTGAGGGCCGAATTTGGGCTCTCCATAAACGGGATGGCTTACAACTATTTGATTAATACATTATGCGGCGATGGGAGCACGGACGAAGCATATCATGTCTTGAAGAACTCGATGGTGCAAGGTCATTTTCCGGGGAAAAAGACCTTTGACGTCCTGGCAGATGCTTTGTGCCGTGATGGAAAGCTTGATAAGATGAAGGAGTTGGTGGTTGCGGCGCTGGATCGGAATTTTATGCCTAGTTTTTCCATATATGAAAAGTTCATATTGGCCCTGTGTAAGGCTAAGAGGTTAGAAGAAGCTTATTTAATACATGGGGAGATCAATAAGTTTGCTCCTTTCACCAGGAAAATGGCTAACTTGAACTTGATTCGTGGCTTTAACAGGTCAGGTAGAGGGGATATTGTGGTCAGGCTTCTTATTGAGATGCAAGATAACGGTCATGCTGTAGATAGGCGATTGTTCAGGGCAGTAATCTGCTGCTTTTTATCCATGGAAAATCCAGAAAACCGATTCCTAAGATTCCTGGAAATGCAGCTGTCTCGCTGTGAACCAAGCATTGAGTTGTATGAGAACTTCATCGATGGTGCTGGGCATGCCAATAGACCTGAACTGGCTAGAGAAGTATATGACACGATGATGAGAAATGGCATTCAACCCAATGTGAAGGCTGACTTTCTCATGTTGCAGAGTTATCTAAAGAGCGAGAAAGTTTCGGACGCACTCAAATTTTTCCGTGAAATATGCCAAAGGAGAGAGGTTAGGACGAAACTTTACAACACCCTTATCGCTGGTCTCTGCAAGACTAAAATGGCAGACGTTGCAGACATTGCATGGGAGTACATGAACCAGATGAAGAGAAAGGGGTTGGTTCCAAGCGCTGAATGTTATGAGCTTCTCGTGCGTCTCCGGTGCTCACAAGGGCAGTATGATCTTGCATTTGATGCTATTGCCGACTTCAAGAAAGTCGGACACCACATCACGCCCTTTATGGGCAATGTGCTATTGTTGCATTCCTTGAAAAGCCCAAGGCTATACATGGCATGGGCGCGTTCAAGCAAAGAGTATGAGCAGATATCTGAGATTTCAGAGCTCGGCAAACTCCTTAGAGCATTTGCTGGTGGAATTATAACCGGTGAAGATGTCGAGGACACTGAAGAATTGATCAAACGTTGCTTCCGGCCCAATCGTTACACCTATAACTTGTTACTGACCAAACTGTGCTCGACTGATGTGGATGGCGCTATCGAGTTCACCAGCAGGATATCCAAAAAGGGGATCGAACCTGATCCGTGGACTTACCATATTCTAGCAGAGTCTCTTATTGTGCACGGAAGAGCAACCGAGGCTAAGAGATGGCAGGAGATTAGTCGCAGGTACTAGTCTAGCTGGGTTTTTTTATATTTTTCGGGCCAGCAGTCATCGCCGGCCGCGAGTTACTTGTAGCCATTCAGAATAGGATCTTAAATTTGGCAAAGAGTGACATGCTCGGCATTCTTGTCTCATGCTCGTGTCGAAGATCAAGACAAGTCGACCCGTGTACATTACAATTTTTTCGTGAGGAGGAGAGAGTCGAATCATATGTAAGTTTTGCTCTTTACCATATCGAATAATCTAAGAAACATCCGCATTGATTCTTGCTGGTGCTGTCTGCATGGTCGTCTGCATCACACGAAGTTTCTCATGTTCGCGTCATTGCTAACTACAAGCTAAGTTACTTCTGCTCATCTTCCCTCCTCCACAGAAAAAATCTTTGCCTCTTCCTTCTTGTGCTTCATTCTGATTTCTGATCTCCGAGATCGACGGCAGCACCACGTCTGGTTTGGCACCGTGGATGATTTGAACGGTCGGATTTGGTGGGTCCCTATTGCAGTGGGCAGATCTACACATGAATTTCGATAATTCGTTCCGTTTTGCGTGAAATGGACCACGTGAAAAACACTTTCTCAAAAACAATTAATTATACCGCTTGAAATAATTATTTCGTTATGGATAACAGTTTATGTCTCAATTTATTCGCGAGCGATGACAATATTTTTCGTTTCATTTATTTTTATAAGCAAAATAAGCGATCATAGTTAGAAAAATATTTTTCAACTGATTCATTTTTCGCAAAAAAAAAAAAAAACTCATGCACGCACATGAATATTGATGCCCTTTTGCTTTCTTTTGGAGAGATTGGAGAAATACTTTTGAAACAGAAACACTTTCCCTGGAGTGTTACCAAACGCAGCCTTATAGAACTATTGATCAATACATGGGCTTTTTAACGACAGTAATGTCAGCTCTCTTTCGCCTATTTTTTTTTTATTACAGAAATTCGAACCCTCTTTGGTGAGTTTTATATGTCAGTGTAAAGTTTCAAAACTTTAGAATATTCGAGTTGTTATAACTTATAAAAACATAGTGATCGAATTAAATGGCAACTCTCATGCAATTATGACCGTGAAAGAGCAAAAGCACTTGATTCCTACAACTTTAGCAGGGATTGATCGCTTAAAATATAGAGTGAAATCAATAGAATAATTGTTATTTAATCAATTAAATTATAGTACAAATGTTATTTATATTATATTATATGTTGCGCTTTTCGAAATTAGCGTATTTAAGTCTATAAAAAGAAGTGACAAAAAAAAAAAGTCTATAAAAAGAAAAAGAGAATTGGACTGACGAATTAGAACTGGTATCGATTAGCAATTCCCGTGGCATTATTGTAATTTCGTGGGAATCCTAGTGGTGAAATAGACCGCCGGGAACGTAATACTTTAGGGGTCGGCACTGTCGTCTCCATACTCGTCGGCTGTGCCAACGTGACCTAATCGCTGTACATTGCTCTGGGTAGAAAGAGAGAGAGGGGCTGGTGGAGAGATAGAGAGAGAGAGCGCGAGATGGCCGTAGCAGCTCCGGGCCACCTGAACGTCAACGAGTCTCCGTCGTGGGGATCGAGGAGCGTCGACTGTTTCGAGAAGCTCGAGCAGATCGGCGAAGGCACTTACGGGTTCGTTTCGTTCGCTCTCTCTCTCTCTCTTCGCCCTCTTCTTTCGCTTTCTTTTTTCAATTCCTCTTCCCGTCGCCCTTTTGATCCGTTCCTCAGCAGCTTCCTGGATTGATTTTCATGTTCTTTTTAGGGTTTACATGTGGTTTAGCTGTTCGATTTGATGTATATATCTCGTGATTCATGCGTCGGTTTCGTTTCCTTTTTTGTAGGTATCGTTTCTATGGTTATTTATACATCTGCTGATGACTCGATGAGCGATTCGATCCTGTTTGTCCAGTATCTCCTTTGGAAAATTAGGATTTTTTTTTCACAGGATCCTCCTTTTTTTTTCCTTTTTTGTTTCTCTGGGGATGGGGATGGATGGTCGTGTGTAGTTCCCAGTCGATGCATGTCCAGGTTATCCTTTGTATAGAACGAGAATTTTGTAACTGTGTATATGTGGAATTGACCATAATGGAATGTGCTAATTTTTCTCCTCTCCTGTTTTTAGTTTAATCTTTTTCTTTAGCTCAGCTGTTTCTCTTATTAATCGACTTGAATCCCCATCAGCACAAATTAATAGCAACTCTAATTGATTATGCTATAAGATTTGAGATTCAAGTATAGTTTTCTAACGAAGATATCGCAGATTATATTATAGGCTATAAACCTACAATATCGACTGGAGTTCTGGATAAATATCGGCCTCCTTTCCCATGCATATGGTCTATCTTTATGTAAATGAATACTTTTCTCTTCGACTGGAAATGGGAAGTTTGGTGCTATAGCCTGCTTGTGTTCTCCATTTCGAATAATTTTGAAGGCACATGTATCACATATGAAGTTTGATTTTTCAAGAGACAAATATGCGGCTTCAATTTTCAAGGCATTGCCTTATTTGCTGAGTCCTTGTTACATGAAGATGAGTCCTTTGGCTTTCAGTTATCTCGTGTGTTCATTTTTGTCTTTTTGTTTCCTCCTTTTAGTGTGTATGAAAGCAAGCCTTGGTGTTATGATAATTTTGTGATGCGAAGGTCACAGGTTGAAATCACTAAAACAGCCTATCTGTAATAGCAGGAGAAGGCGGCATACGTCTGGCCCTTCCCAGAATCAAAATGTGGAAGTTTTGTGACACTCTATAGTTGAGTTGAAAACCAATTTTGGGACCCGTTTTGTACTGATCATTAGAGGATACAAATCTCATGTCTGCAGGTTGTTTTAAGAAAAATGAACATTATAACGAGAGGTAGCAGCATTCCTGTTTTCTTCGTTAATATAAAGCTTGGTGTTATCTTTAATTATCCTTAACGTATTGTAACTACAAGGGCAATTTAGAAATCGTGTATTCATGTGTCTTATTATTTGGAGTGCAGTCCAACTCTTCTCATTGCATCTAATGGGGCCTTAGGTGACAAATGAGTCGCATAAGCACGCTTCACTTGCATACCATATGAGCTGAACTCCCCTCATTCACAGCCAAAGAAACATTGATATCAAGGAAATAATTCAACTAGACCGAATGATCTCCTTTTATAAAGGATGTTATTGGGGACAAAAATGCATATTTGGAGACTGAAAATGGCATAGTGAGAAGCTTTATTGTGATTTATCCTCACTTCAGCGATGAAAGTTAGCCTTAATGGTTGATTGAATGACTATTTGTTCCTTGATCATACGTATGTATGACAAATGACATGTAGGAAAGAGGAGGTAATTTTTTGCCAGAAGATGACTCTCCATTAATAGCTGACATTAATAGTCCTTTCCTAAGCTTATTATGTGAATTTTCTTTTTTGGTTCTCGTATGAATTTCTTCTTCAATTCCAGTTTCCCTCAGCTCAGCAATGTTGCATCGTTTGACTGGTGTATTGTATGGTTCAGATGGTTACTTAATTTGGTTCATCGATGAGTTCATACTTATATTTTCCGTATGATAGTAATAATATTGTAAAATAACTTCATCGATGAGTTCATGCTTATATTTTCCGTATGATAATAATAATATTGTAAAATAACTTTATGAGTCTGCTCAAATTTTTCTGTAGTCTCCTTTTAAGATTAGTTAGTGACAGCTTTGATGCTCTTTTAATCAAGTAAGTTGTGCTTTGCTGTGCTATGCGGCAATAGACCAGCACCTTCTGCAGACGTGTTTGAAAGTGTGCTAAATGTATTGGAATTTTATGTGATGGCTATAACTAATTATATAATGGTCAAGGCTGCACAACATATTCTACAAGGAAAAAGTAATGTAAAAACAACCTTGCTTTGTGATTCTCATCTCTACCTAATGCATGCAGTCAAGTTTACATGGCTAAAGAGAAAAAAACTGGCGAAATCGTGGCTTTGAAGAAGATTCGGATGGACAATGAGAGAGAAGGGGTATGTCTTATCCAGTTTTCTGTGGTTGTGCTTTAACAAGCTTAATTTGGATATCTAATAATTCATGTATCTAGTTGAAAATTCTCGAGATGATTATTGACTATCTCGTCTAGATTGTGATCGTTTCTAATCCTTCATCTGTAGTTTCCAATAACTGCCATACGTGAGATCAAAATTTTGAAGAAACTCCATCATGAAAATGTGATCAAGCTGAAGGAAATTGTGACTTCACCAGGTAATGTGATTAAATTGAACTATCTGTTGATCTAGGCAATCTGTCAATCTATCCTGTTATAAGATATGTTCGGTAATGTTCTTTGTGATACGTGATTGGTGATTGTATTTCAACCGGTCTCTATCATCCATGCAGGTCCTGAAAAAGACGAGCAAGGAAGGCCAGGCAAGTAATTTTTTACAGGGTTCTTCAGTTTAGCTTCGTAGGATTTACAGTCTACAGAATTGGATACGACAGATACATGCTTAATGCATACAACATGGATGTTCTTATGTAGGCATGTGGAGAAATTTTTTGTGCTGTGCATGTATGTGCATACAGCTATATATATACAGGAAGAATAGATAGTTCCATGAGACTAGAAGACTGAGAGAGCTGATATCATGGACTTGATTTTACATTCTTAATTTGTTCTCAAATGAGGATATTGGATGTCTGACGTGAGACGGGCAAATTGGACTGCAGAGGGAAACAAGTATAAGGGGGGCATCTACATGGTTTTTGAATACATGGACCATGATCTAACTGGCCTTGCCGATCGTCCAGGGATGAGATTTTCTGTTGCCCAAATAAAGGTATTAAATGTTCATTATCCTTATTGTGACAGACAGAGAAATGGTCAGTTCTAATATTTTCTTTCCTTTTCTGCTCTTCCACAGTGCTATATGAGACAGCTTTTGACAGGGCTTCATTATTGTCATATTAATCAAGTTCTTCATCGTGATATAAAAGGTACTTAATGCTTTGATCAGTTGCATTTTTTTTCTGACTGATGATGCTGAGGTTTATTGTATGCGGTGCAGGGTCTAATCTTCTTATCGACAATGAGGGAAACCTAAAGCTTGCAGACTTTGGCCTCGCTCGATCTTTCTCAAATGATCACAATGCAAACCTCACTAACCGTGTTATAACATTGTGGTATAGGTCTGTGCTCTTGAAAAGGATTGGATTAAATCTGTTGGGCTAATAATTTCACTAGTCTTCAACATTTCTTCGGTCAAGCACCACTCTGATAAATCTGTAGGGTGCAAAAGCATGCATGCAGTATTGTGAGCACACATGCAATATTCATGCACGTGCGTGGTACTTTGTCGTGGAGAGAGAGATCCAACTCTAATCTTTCATTGCTTCCCCCGTAGACCTCCGGAATTGCTGCTTGGGGCAACAAAATACGGTCCAGCTGTTGATATGTGGTCCGTGGGTTGCATCTTTGCCGAACTTCTCCATGGGAAGCCAATTTTTCCTGGAAAAGATGAGGTAATATCCTGTGCATTTTCGTCTAGGCTACCTCTCTTTTTCGCAGTAAATGCTGGAAGACCGCGTATTTAGTTACTTTAAAGAAAAATAGAACTTTGGTGGTAAGATAACTACTGGGTATAGAGACTACTCGGTTTTAGTATTTTGGTTGCTTGTATGTAGTTTTGTTCTCCTTGCATTGCTCGCTATTTCATATAATTTGTCAATCATGTGTTCTTTATCAACTTTTGTAGCCAGAGCAATTGAACAAGATTTTTGAGCTTTGTGGAGCTCCGGATGAAATGAACTGGCCTGGTGTCTCGAAGATTCCCTGGTACAACAACTTCAAGCCGACCCGGCCAATGAAGAGACGCCTCCGGGAGGTATTCAGACAGTAAGTAACTCAATGCCACAAATAGTACTCGGGAATTCCCTGAAGGAACTGCAGCTGACTTCAGGGCTGCGACGTATCTTGTTGTTCATGAATTTTGCATTTCCCTTACAGTTTTGACCGGCATGCTTTGGAGTTACTAGAAAGAATGTTAACCCTGGATCCTTCTCAGGTAATACTTAAAACTTTGTTTTTCTGTTCATAATTGGTCTCGTGACTATGAGATGCACCAGGTTGCTCTCTCTTTCCTTCATTTTGGTAGAGGCCTTATTATTAATGTCATCAGTGGTATTAGGGAAAATTTTAAACCATCCTCACTTGTCACCTTCACATCAATTAACAATTTACATCTCACGTAAACACCCAAGCTGAAAAAACCAAAGTACCCTCAATTGCACCTCTCTGACTTGGACCATCTTGTGCTCTCTCTCTTTCCACACCGCCCCCCCCCCCCCCCCCCCCCCAAACCAGAACAACCCCCACAACCTCGGTGCCGACTGTCGGAGCTGCTGCCCCCCCACCAATCCCGATAGACGCTGACGATTACCAATGCCGTTGCCTTACCGCATACACAGATTGGTCCTATTGAGCACTCCTCTGTGTGCATCTCTCTCCTCTCTGGTTCCTTGCTCTCTCTTCTCTCTGCCATAGCCGATTATCCAAGTGGGTAATGCACTTCTATCAACATCAACAATACCTTTATCCCAAACTAGACAGCCCAAAGATACATAAAATAAAAGCAAGACCGATCGAGGGTAATGCACTTCTATATGCTGAATAAAATTGGGGAGGCGCAAATGAAGTGCAATCAACCTGGAGTTTTACATTGTGATTTTCCTTGGTTGCTTGCAGAGAATATCTGCCAAGGATGCACTCGATGCAGAGTATTTCTGGACTGACCCATTGCCTTGTGATCCAAAGAGGTCTGCTCTACTCCTACTTTAATGTTTTATTTACAATTTTTTCCATTTCTCAGATTGTAATTTGGCAACCACAATGCTATCTCAAGCATATCTTTTTGACTATGGAACTTGATGCCACAGTTTACCTAAATACGAATCATCGCATGAGTTCCAGACGAAGAAAAAGCGCCAGCAGCAGAGGCAACATGAGGAAACAGCCAAGCGCCAGAAACTGCAGCATCCTCCTCAGCATCCCCGGCTGCCACCTGTTCAGCAGTCAGGGCAAGCACATGCACAAATGAGGCCAGGACCCAACCAACTCATGCATGGTTCCCAGCCCCCTGTGGCGGCAGGCCCACCAGGACACCATTATGGAAAGCCTCGTGGACCATCCGGAGGAGCTGGGAGGTATCCTTCCGGTGGAAACCCTGGTGGCGGGTACAATCACCCGAATCGCGGTGGTCAAGGAGGTAGTGGAGGTTACAACAGTGGGCCATATCCTCCTCAGGGGCGAGCTCCCCCATATGGTTCAAGTGGAATGCCTGGTGCCGGACCTCGAGGTGGTGGGGGCACTAACTACGGTGTCGGTCCATCAAATTATCCTCAAGGTGGTGGTCCTTACGGTGGGTCTGGCGCTGGTCGCGGGTCGAACATGATGGGAGGTAACCGGAATCAGCAGTACGGCTGGCAGCAGTAAATTTCCACCAGTCGCTGCTAGTGTCGGCTAAGGTTTTTGAATTGTGAGTTAATTTATGATGACACTATACCAGTGAAAGAGCAAAGAGGATCCACATACAAGTGTTGTTACGCTATACATCCTTTACCATTAAAGCAATGTTGGTATGCCAGCATTGCCAATTTCAATGATTGATACTTTGATAGTGTATGTAAAATCTGTGTCGCAGCATTGTAATCTTGGCTGTGTCGAGGCTTCGCTTCAATAATAGTTTCCAAATTGATCTCAATGACAGACGGACACACAAACCGCTTGTTTCAGGATTATGAAACTTGCAATGATGTGTTTTTAGTTATTTGAACATTCACTTATCTGAGCAGGGAAAACTTGCACAACAATGAGAGATTATTCGAAATCCAATTCCCAATTCTGCTAGATCTTTACAAGTTATAAGCCGCTTTGGAAGAATTTTGGCACGGTTATAGCCACAGTGATTGTTGCTCAGTTTGATGTAAGGCCTCTTTTGGTCCAGGAATCAGATTCCCTAAAGAGGGTGGGATTTCAATTCCCGGTATTTGCATGTTCAAACGAAAATTAGAGTACAGATTTGGATACCATACAAGACAGAATTCTCCAGAAAATGGAGAAATCTGATTATTTAGCTACAGATAGGAATTGGAATAAGAACATTACGAGTATTATAAGTTTTGTATAACGCTCATTTGAGCACCTTACATATATATATAAAAGTATATATGTTTATACATATGTATGTATGAAAACCATCTGGCAATGGAAAGAGTACAATAATGAAAAGTCTAGTCGTGGAACATTCAAAAAGTAAAAAGGATGGCTTTGAATTTCAGGCAAAAGCAAAGTGATCGCCGGTGCCAATTAACCAGAGAAATGTTCAGATCAGGGCCAGTTGAAAATGTCGACTTAAAAGGGATATATTCAAAACAAGGAAACATAATTGATACCGAAGGCAACCAATCTACATACAAATCACTGTTGGTCTATTTACATCAGAACAAATCTTAACCAGTAATCACTAGAGCAAGGCTGCTAAAACCCCCTGACCCAGATATATTCTTAAAACACAAACCATTAACAGGAACTATATTTGATACCCCTCCTGGAGAAAGCGTCGTGTACTGTACAAATGCAATCTTTTTACTGATCTCATGTATATATGAACCACTGCCACTCGCATTACAGTTCAAGTGACATCAAAAGTCTCTGATCTTTCGATGTAGGAGATGAAGCGGCTTCAACAATCTGCACATGTTTGAAAGGAAAAAAAATGAAGCTGAATGTTTTCAGAGTAAATTCTTCAACAAGAAGCAAAGGAAATAGGATAGGGGAGGAGTA
Source organism: Rhodomyrtus psidioides (assembly GCA_021437785.1). NCBI lineage: Eukaryota > Viridiplantae > Streptophyta > Magnoliopsida > Myrtales > Myrtaceae > Rhodomyrtus > Rhodomyrtus psidioides. Next base: position 587,401 of record JAILYB010000128.1, on the reverse strand, counting down.
GTGGAATGACAAATCAAGATGCTGCCTCTACACTCAAATGCGAAACATATGAATATAGGGTGGGCATAGGCATCCTTGAGGATGCCTCAAGACTGAAGAAAATGCTTCGAGACAGTAAAAGCAGGCAGCCACAACGATATATGCTATAGTTTGGCCACGCATACAAATTCAAATCAGGCCTAATTCCAAAATTTCCAAAATTCACATGCTTAAAGGCAAACTAGCTGGGTCACACTTGCCAATAAACAAGGAGTCTCCAGTTTCACAGAGCTGGAAGATATGCACCAAATGGGGTTCACAAACAGAGTAGGACAGACTGAACCGACTGAAAATTTTAGGGTTATTCAGGCTTGATCAAAAGGAAATCGATTGTTAGTGGATATTCGAGTTGTTTCAGACCTATATTGGTTAAAACTTGACACTAATATGTCTACTAATAGCTTCAAGCTAATAACAGAGCAAATATATAGTCCTCTGCGATGAAAACAAATATATTTCTACGAGAGAAGTTCTAGCAAGGTCTGGAACTATTGACAAAGATAGTCTGGAACTATTGACAAAGATAATTTTCAAATTGTGCTTCTGGAAATACTATAAAGGTCATTGCACAACTGAAACTTTGAGGAGTGAAATTTGGAACCTAGGGTGTCCTCGAGACACTTGTCCAAAGGGGATAAATGTGGCCATTTTGCCCAAATCATGAAATAATAGGAATTCAGACCTAGTCTTGAACATTAGATGGGCTGGGCTAAGCTTGGGCCAGACCTACTCGGGGTTAAGTTGTCTTATCAAGAATCCCTAAAAGCCAATGATGAGAGAGCAGGCTTGGGCAAGATCAGTCTACGCAGGATTGACCTGTGAATCAAATTCAAATATATGTTTATCTGGAATAAGCCGAGTTGTTACATCAAGGGAAGGGAAAGCATAACAGCAAAACTTGAGCAGAATGAGCTCTTATCGGTAAGAGAAAAGAGAACAAAGAGGAAAAAGAAAAGGCTAAAAGTTACAGTCAATGCGAGAAAGTACCAACAGCAGTGATATATAAACTTGCTAATAAGTTAAGCTAAAAGATAAGCAAGAATGCATTTGAAGAACTCAAGAAGAACTAAATCCCCCAAATAATGGGACACAAAGAAGTTGACCTTGAAGCCAGTTTTTTTGTACAATTTCTGAGCAGCCACATTATCTGCATTAACATGAACGTATAACTGCTTCAAACCTGTAGCACCATCCAAACAAGGATGAAACCATATACACCATACAAAGTTTAGAGGTTGTAACTTCTATTGCTAGAACAGAATCATACCGGCCAAGTTCGCAATATCTGTGGCTAAATAAATCATATTAGATGCAATACCCTGGCACCGAGCAAACTTGGATACACAAACGTTTGCAATATAAGCATACTTGTGTGCATCAAAGGGCTCCTGATTTGCAAAGACTGTAGAAAATCTTTTCAGCTCCTGGAAACCATAAGCAATGGCTATAGATGAGATTCCACTCTGAAGTAATGTTCCAACTTATCAAGAGCATCCTTCATGAAACTAAGTAGCTTTGTCATCTTATATGAGGTGTTCAAGCCAATATCAAGATGACTGCTAGAAAAAGAAGGTCAAGGGAAAAGAAATGCATACCCCTGGATACGTTTCCCCTTGCATGTACTGTCTAATACTAAGGTCTAAAGTTCCAACGACACTACTTAGCACGGTTCTTCTCACATTTTTGTCTTCCTTCTTAACCTGCATGAGAGAACATAAGTAACAGATAAGCTGTATCTTTGTTTACCAAGTTCTTGCAACAAATTTTTGGCCTATTTTATTGAATGAGAGAGGACGCAAATTTCAGTTGTTCACATGACTTTTGGACATAAAAAACTTTGAATCCTGCTGTCCTGAGGTTTTGAGGGCCCAAAATTTCCAATAAGGCACAAGACAAGCAAAATAGAATTCATGAACCATTGGTCACACTGCAACAAGAATTGCATATCAACAAGCGATAGATTAAAGATATACCCGATAAGCGAATTATAGTTCATTCCCACATGTAATATTCACTTTACAATCACCACGTGCATGCACTCTTTTCAAACTAAATGAAGGGCTTACTTGACAAACTCTAAACAAATGCCAATGACAGAAATGAATAAAATGCTAAAATTATTAGTTTCTTAGCAAGTACAGGACTGTGAACAACATTGGTAAGCTTTAGCAACACAACTGGTAAGATTCTAGTTGCTACTAAATAATGGTTTTCATTGGATGAAATATGTGACCATTTTCCATTAAGTGATTTTTGACTTCAATATTTAGTTAAGTTGCATGCAATTGAACTGTTATCGAAACGCACTTGATTATTTTAAGTGCAGGCAATTTTTAATATTCAGAACTTAATAAGATTGTCAAACCATCAAAGGGCATAAAATTGACGTACAGCCATGAATACTTAACAAGGTATGGCATTAGATTGAATACATTGCCTCTGATCAAGAGAGGCTAACGATATGAAATCCAAAATCTAGTATTTTCTTCAACTTGTAATCCTTTAGACAAGAAGACATATTTCTATTAAACTTGTTCTTTTCTCTATTTCGTCCATTTGGATAATTTTAGTGTGAATATTTACATCTCCAATGCAAAGGCTTACTATTGCAGCCTATTCATGGAATGTCAATTGACAAAAACATTATAAAGATCGGGGGTGATAAGACATACTGTAACAAAACAAAAGCACTGCAATGAATTTCCATCCTGCCCGAGGCATCTCCTCTTCAAAGCATAAAACTCCTGCCACATGCAAAGAAACCATAAGAGTGACCTCATAAAAAAATGACAATATCGCATGACGAAGCAATGATAATTGTTATCTACATCTCCTTAAGGATGGACTCAACCAATTAAAACACAATTCAGGAATAGATCCATAACGAGAAACCGTCATCTGAAAAAAAAAGAGGCTAAAAGCAAAGATTTCCTATTTCAGATTTCGGGCAGATATTTATACATATATAGGGAAATAATTGATAGTCAGCATGACGATAAACTTAGGAGTCTAGGAGCACAGGACCAATCACTATTATACTGCATGCCTCAAATAACTCATCTTTCAGTAAGCAACCTAGATTAACACATAACAACTCACCTGCTCAGCATATGTCCTCTTATAATTGTCAATGTGCCTGTTAAAGCAATTAATTACATCAAGTAATCAGCCAATTTAGATAATGATGCCACTACAAAATGACATTAAGCCACAAAAAAGTATTCACAAGCCAGATGCAGTGACACCTTAGTAACTAAGAATCTGAAATTAAAGCCACTGAACTGACCTCATATAGGACAAAGACTCCCAATGAGCTTCAGCTCGCAACCATGCTGCTGTCTGCCAAGACATACGCACCGGACATCCACACAATCAACACATAAGTTGCACACACACACACACACAAAAAAACCATCATATCTTGCACAAAAAGGGGGAAAAAAAAGCCAACCCAATATTCTTCATCCAAAACGGCTTCGCGAGCAACGAACCGCCCAAAGCTTCGTTTCAGCAACCCGCTACATTCTTCGTCGCTCAGTTGCAATCGGTTAAAAGAGAGCTGAGGCATTCTGGTTGAAACATCGCCCTTTGAAACAGCTGGATGCTGTATGCTATGCCCATTACCAATTCCATTATTGCTGCTATGATTATCACAATGATGGGTTTCGATGGTCCATTTGCTGAACGAAGCAGGGAACGTTTCCCTACGAGCAACCCAAAAAAAAAAACAAAAAAAACAAACAAAGAACCACCAAAACAATCACCACCCAATTCGATCAAAAAGCTCGAGTCAACGCATCGACGAAGCAATTTCACAGCAAGAACCGCAAAATTCTACATCTACGAACCCGAAATGAGACCGAACCGAGAAGCGCTGGCTGCTGGGCCGGGCTTGAGCCGGTCGGTTCCTCAGAATCTGGTGAGGGAAGGCTAGGAACTCAGGTGCCAGCCCCAAGGAGACGCCTTTTCCCATTTGATTCCGAGGGAAGGAGGGAACTCTCAAGATCGAAGCAAATGGGTCGAGAGAGGTGGGCGCGATTTCATGATTGGAGACCTAATTTGGAGAATTCCTCCGCTTCTTGCAACGGAGGCGCGAGACGAGACAGGAAAGTCTGCACTTTTCAAGCGTTATCCGATTAACTGACCAAGGGCAAATGAATTTGGACAATTTCTCTCTCTCTCTCTCTTCTTCGTCTTATTTTTCGTGTGGTTAATTCCGTGTTTTATCACGTGCATGTCTAATCATAGGTTTTAGGCGAAATTACCAAATTGCCCTTTTTTCCCTAATTTTTTTTTCTCAAAAATCTCGAAATTATGGGGAGGGGTTATTTAAAAAAAAAAAACCTATATCGGTCCTTGTTTGCAATTTTTCCCGATTTAGGATGTTTCCGGTGAATTCAATGAAATGTTCCGTTCTAAACCTCACACTTCATATCAAATAATTTCAGGTGATTTATAAAGTCACCATTATCTTTCCCCAAAGTACTCAATCCTGAATATCCGATTTCACTTTTGGAGTGTAGATTTCGGGCGTGCAGCGGACCAAATAAATCTTTTTTGGGTTAGAGAGATGCAAAGGTTCTCAAAATAAGAGGCATTTGGCACATAGAGCAAAGTTGAGGTTGTTTTTGTAATTATCCCTTTTTGCTTGTTTCCACAATTTCATAATAAACTTATATAGTGGAAAAACAAACCTAGAAAATCAACATCAACATCAACAACACATCTATCCCAAATTAGTTGGGATGGGCGGTCGATGAACCCCAAAGATTCATAAAATAAAAGCAAGATCAATCGAGGGAAAAGATATAAATATATGTAAATATATACATATAAACTAAAAAAGACAGTCAGGAGCATGAGAATTATGCCCCTCCACAATACTAATAATCGTTTTCTCATTCCGTCCTAAGACAAATCGTACGCCAATGTATTTTCCACTCAATTAAATCTTATTTTACTCATTTCCCCCAAGTAAGTTTCGACCGACCTCTTCCTTTTTTCATGTTATGCTTTCGATAGCAAACTTCTGTTCGCATCTAGGGGCCTTCAGAGAATATGCAAAATCATCTCAATCTATGTTCTCTCATCTTTTCTGCCACCGGTTCTACTCCAACTTTTCGTCGAATATCTTCATTCTTTATCTTATCCATCCTTGTATGACCACACATCCATCTTAACATCTTCATTTCTGCTATTCCCATTTTATGCTCATGTTACCTCTGTGCTAGCCAACATTCAGCTCCGTATAGCAAGGTAGGTCTTACAATTGTTCTATAAAATTTTCCTTTTAACCTAAGAGAAATTTTGCGATCACACAAAAATCCTGATGCACTGCGCCATTTCATCTAATCTGCTCTGATTCCATGGCTTACATTCTCATCAATCTCTCCCCTCCTTTTGCAATATTGATCTCAAATATCTAAAAGTATCTTTCTTGGGTACCTCTTGTCCGAGCATATGTATGACTTCTTGATCTCCTCTTCCCGTCATGTTGAACTCACATTTCAAGTATTCGATCTTACTTCGACTTAACGTAAGTCATTTAGACTCCAACGTACTTCTCTATAATTCTAATTTAGTGCTAACCCCAGCCCTAGTCTCGTCAATAAGCACAGTATCGTCTGCAAAAAGCATACACCACGGCACCTCATTTTGGATATCTTTTGTTAGCTCATCCATAACCAGGGCAAAAAGATAAGGACACAAAGCAGAACCTTGATGTAGACCTCTACTGTTATTGGAAAATAATTTGATGTGCCACTACAAGCCTTCAAACATGTAGTAACACCCTCATACATATCCTTGATTCCTCTACATACTTTGAATGTACTTTTTTCTTCTCAAAAACCCACCACAGAACCTTTCTTGGAACCATATTATACGCTTTCTTGAGATCAATAAACATCATATGGAGGTCTTTCTTCCTTTCTCGATATCTCTCAATCAATTGTCGTATAAAAAAATAGCCTCCATGGTAAATCTTCCTGGCATAAATCCAAATTGATTGACAGAAACTTTGGTCTCTATTCTCAAACGACGCTCAATAACTCTATCCCACAACTTCATTGTATAGCTCATAAGCTCAATAACTCTATCCCCTTGTTCTTATAGATAGGCATAAGTATATTCTCCCTCCATTTATCAGGCATAAATCCAAATTGATTAACAGAAACCTTGATCTCTATTCTCAGACGATGCTAAAAAACAAACCTTGAAAATATCCATGGAAAATATTCTTTTAAGCTAAATCGATAAAATAGATAAAAGCTATGAAATAGTCTCTAAAAAAGATTAAAGTACAGCCCATAGCTTTTTATGAGGTTGAGGAAGCAAGAAGATCCTAAGAAAATGACTTGCGCCCCAAGGAACCAAGGAGTTTTAGTTTCACTTCATGACTTGAGCAGAAGAGAGGGAGGACCAGTTGTCCCTGAGCTTGATGCCGGTGTCGGGAGCAATGCTCCCTCCTTTCAGGAAGCGCGAGTACCACTCAGCCGAGAGCTTAGGGTACCTTCTCAGCCTGGGGTCGTCCAGGTCCACATAGTACAGGCCATAGCCCGATCGGAACCCGTCCAACAGCTCGAACACGTCTAGGAGGGACCATGTGAAGTAGCCTTTGGCATTAGAACCATTCCTTCACAGGCCAAAAAGGAAAGGAAAGGTCAGTGAAGTATGCACATTTGAGTTGCGGGGTCAATGCATAGAGGCTGTGTACCTCACTGAGTCCAGCAGGACACTGATATGCTCCTGCAAACATTGGATTCTCGGCCAGTCTTCGAGCGTCGTGTTCCGCTGCATCCTTTGACCTGCAAATAGACCAACAGAAAGTTCCTGCTAGTGTAACCACATTCCAGGAAAAGGATTTGTAATCTGGAAACCTGAGTAGAATGTTGAAACAATGTCTTTATCATCTTTCGGTAAACGACCGGCCAGCCATTTTCTCTCCTCGGTTTAACTCCTCTGATCTATCGAACTAGTCTCCCCGAACGAGGCTCCGACAATATAATTTCACGACATGTCTTGATTGGAGGTTCATAGACTCAAGACTTGCTTTACCATGTGCTTATATTCATTCGAGTTCGACTCATTGGCTGTGAAAAGAAAGATCTCCTAGTCTGAACTAGTGTGCTGATATCGCGTTCGAACATCAAGTTAGAAGTCCACATCATATTTAAACTGCAGATATATATATATATATATATATATATATATATATATATAGAGAGAGAGAGAGAGAGAGAGAGAGAGAGAGAGAGAGAGACCGTTTTCATGAATGAAAATGGGAGGGTTTCCATAATTTTGCTTGAACAACTCCAGCACGCCTTGCAGACCCCATGGAGTAATTGGAAACTGAAAAGAATGCTTCAGCAATTTCACTTCCTTCTCAATACAGTTAACTGATCATTCACTGCACCGATAAATTCTTACCTCGAACGAAGGTAATGATGTATACTTCGATGATGCATTCTCCTGCATAACTGCCATGGATGAAGAAGTCAGGCGCTAGACTGTTGAGTCGATGAGAAGCTTTCGAGAAAATTCGTGGCAAGTACAACGTTCCCAAAAAAATCAGGTATTGTCTAGAACTATTTTACTGAATTCAATGTCACTTAGCATGCGACGGCCATTAATAACCATACCATGATGCTGAAAGCAATATGAGATCGAGATACTATGATTAAACAAAGTCAAGGCCGGTATTGGGTAGGTAAAAGAGCACATACAGTTCCAGTCTAGAGCCATGTCTGCCTTGTAGTCCCTCGATTCAACGTTAAGGCCTTCCGAATAGTCCTTGACATAGGATATGCTGTAGAAATTGACGGCGAAGAAATCGAATGAACCCTTGACTGTTTCAGATTCGAGAGCAGTGAAGGAAGGGAGTCTCGATCCTGCATTCTTCTTCATCACCTCAGGATAATCCCCACGCACCAGCGGTTCCACAAACCTGCAACAAAGATAAACACCCGAAACTCAGTTTCGCTTTCTAGTTAATTACAACTTGAGAGTTGAAAGTGACGAAGTACCATTCTGGAAGAAAAACAAAATCAAAGGTAAACCATGGGGCAGGTTCAGAGTTACTTTAACGAACAAGACATTCTTATGCAGATCATGTGTATATCGATAACTCACCAACCCATGAAAAAGTCATTGGCCCTTTGAGTTGCAATGACATCTTCCGTTTTGTTTGTGAAGGGAACAAAGAAGAAACTCAGAAGGTTGAGCCCTATGTATCCCTTCTGTGTGCCCTGCCATACACAGGAACAGAAAAATGGTCATTCGGCATGATACAGTCAACTGTGTGAAAAGAACAGAACACGAAAACTTTTACCTGGTATTTTTTCTGATACAGTCTAGCGGCCGATGCGTGCGACAATATGATATTGTGAGCTGCCAAGTACGGTTCCGATGACGAATCTCCTCTAGTGCAGTTAAAGTATCCAAATGGAGAAGAACAACGATTCGGCGGCAGGAATCCGAGATCATAACCGGACATGGTGAAAATATTGGCCTCGTTGAAGGTTGTCCAGTATTTAACTCTGTCCCCGAACATTCTGAAACATACATCTGCATATTCCATGAAATCTTTCCTGCATCGACATGAATCAGTCTGATGATGATAACGATTCCTCTTACCGGCGCTTCATATGGCAGAGCTGTAATCGAAGGAAAAAGAACAAAATAAAAGAAGTTGATCGATCTTACACAATATTTCGACTTATCCATCCTCCATACTCATCTTCAAGAGCCTGTGGCAGATCAAAATGGTGTATCGTCACGTGCGGTTGAATCCCTGCATGTGAAAATTAATTCGTTACCGTCCATTGGAGGTAGGTAGTTCCTTCTCTTATATAAAGGAAAATTGCGTAAAAAAGACGGGGCATAAAAGCGTATAACGAGGTTTGGCTATCACCATGACTGATTAGTTCATTGATGAGGTTGTTGTAGTATTGCAATCCCTTCGGATTCACATAGCCTCTCCCATCTGAAAGAAGAAATGCGATCGTATGTCAGAAGAGATCAGAAACAGATGCACCATTTGGAATAGAAAAGCTACAGTTGATGGGCGTTTGGTCATACTTGGAATGAGCCTCGACCATGAGATGGAAAACCGGTACGCGTCTAAGCCCATCTCTGCCATGAGTTGGACATCTTCCTGCATCAAATTGATCAAAATAGGATTGAGGGATGGTGGTTTAATCTCAAAATGAAGCCAATCTAGGTTAGTTGGTCACTAGTCATGACTCATGACGACTATCGATTGTAGTGATAAAATTCCGGATACCAAACTGTAATGAGATGATCGGTGATTACCTTGTATTTGTGATATTGATCACAGGCGATATCTCCATTGGCTCCGCCTGTAATCACTGCAAGATGGAAAACCAGATAATTAGCAGAACTAAAAGCATACGCACAAAAATTTACGCCTGTTTAGTAATGAATTTTCGAGCTTTTGGCAATGGCGTGGAACCTGCTTACAGATCATGACATGACAACTATTTGACCTTTCACTGCTTTTCAATGCTTTAAGAAATTCAGCTACTTACGATGTTCGGCCTTCTCCGTAAGGATTTCAAAATTTGGTTTGACTCCGCTAAACCGAACCATAAAACCAACTGAAAAAGATAATTCTTGTGCCGAAGACTCACCAAGCCATAGGCCCGCCATTTTAGGGGTTTTAATATCAGAAAACACAACTATTCTCAAGTCCCATAAAACAGTCTAGGACATGATTCCACTCTACTGTTCAGTGTTCAAACTTTTAAGTATCAACCTGAAATGTTTTCAACTTGCTAAAGCTGAGCTCTGTTGAGTACTTTTTCTTGAAAAATCAACAGATTTCATTGATAGTGCAAAATATTATCAAGGTGAGAGAGACTTGGGCAAGCTTATCAGCCAAGGCTCTTGGTGCAATTAAGTTTGGCAAACCCAGAATCCATTTTCAGACACCAAGTTGATCATAACATCAATTTTGCAGCACTGTACTTTCTCCTGGCCTCTCCCTGGAGGCTTGGAGTGAAATTTCTCAAGAAGATCATGCAAAATAATTTCCTGCCCATACTTAGAATAAAAGAAAATAAAAGAACTACCACAAAAATAAAGGAGAAGTGCTCTAACTTTAAATAATAATTAAAAAAAAATACCAACATGCTCTATATTAATGTTCATGTAAATGAAGATCGTCATATCAATCAATAGTAAGATCAAATATCTTGAATGAATCTAACAAGAAAGAGACTAGCCTGAGTTATCAGAGTGGGTCCAGGTATCCATTATACTTGGAGTCCTCCCATCCTCATTTGCTGCTCCTTCAACCTTCCAAATTCCACAGCTTCAATCAAATTATACTCTCTCTCTCTCCACACACAGAGGCAAACGCATTGAAACTAGGGGTAAGCATAATGAACCGACTGGACCGGGAACTGCCCTGACCGGATTGGTCCGGTTCCCAGTTCCAAACCGGTCCTCCAGGTCTGTTCCCCAGCTCCTGGGTGGGACGACCGGACCACGAACCGATCACCCTGATCGAAATAGAGTGAGCAAGCACAGACCTGATAAGCTGAAGTGCCAGCACCAAAAGTAAAACCAGGAGGGAAGTCATATCTGCTGAACTCATCAGCACTAGCGACCATCTCTGCCATCACCAGACTCACCACCAGAAGCTGCAACAAGAAACCCAATTCCTTCACCATCTTCTCTGTCCTGTATCTGGGTCTCCTTCACAGATTACAGTCACACTACGTGGTGCCTCTCTTCTCTGGTTATAACATCTATTATTCCCCTCTCCTTTCTCTTTTCTTTTTTCCCCCCTTTCTTCCTTTTTGGACATTTTTGTCCTGTTGTGCGGGAAAGGAAATTGCCAAAAAGCAAAGGTCGAGAAGAGAAGTGACGGATTTGAAATGCAGGAGAGGGAGAGATATTTGTCACTATTGTCTTGGAGGTTTCTTGGTCCTTTTTGTCAAAGGCCCCCCCCGTTTGACTTGGACGTCTTTGTTGCTTTATCAAGCCTCGTGTCTAGGAATTCTTGTGCATTACTGTCGTTGGCTCCACGCATATAGATTAAAAATAAGAAAAATTCCAAATAAGAGCTTAAAATCAGAAGTAGATAAGATATTATTTTAAATAAAGACATAAAATTCCCTCGTTATTTCAAAGAAGGCTATTCTTGCCAACTTAAAATCTGAAGTAGATGTTATTTCCTTCTTCTTCTTTTCTTTTCACAGGTGGCCGTTGGCAGGTCGCTTGGGCCAGCCATATGCGAGGGTCGCCAGGCAATCGCCGGCCTTAACAAAGAAAATAAAAGAGAAAAATAATAAATAATAAATGATGAGAATGTCCTTGATCATACCATTCTTTAAAAAAAAAAAAAGAACATTTCAAGTTCTTATTTGAAACAAAGGCCAATTCGATCTTTTGTTCGAGAAAATAATAATATTTCAAGCTCTTATTTGGAACATTCCCTTACTAATATCGCCACGTTTCCTTTCTCATTCACAGCCGAGGAAAATACTTGGTCATTTTTGGCCTGTCTGTTTCTGTTTGGACCGTAGGGAATTCTTTGGCTAAATCACAGCCGTCCATAACGGAGTTGGCGAGCCCCCCAGGCCTCATCCACGGCTTGGGGAACGCTAGGAACTTCCCTAGAACCACGACAAGACGAAGCTTATTCAAAGAGGGCGTGAGATTGTGTGAACAAATTTAAGCATGATAAGGCATGAGAACAGTAAATAAATTTGGAATGTTAATACGGTTTGGACACAATTCCAACTCTGGATGTCGATATACATGCAAAACGACTCGAGTATGTCGATACGAAATCACTCAACGGTCCTTCTCAAACATTGCAAAGCATCTCTTTTTATGTACGTGTTTTTATCTATTTTCCATATGCCAAGACCGACTTTTAGAATCGCGAAATTCGAAGAGATCGCATAGAATCACACTATGCTCCATGAATCTTCTCGACGACCAAAAAGTGGATCCCGCTCTAATAGCTCCGAATAAATTAAATACGTGCATTAAGATACGAAAGCATTTTTTGACCCTTTTATATACTAGGGGATTTCACTTGGAAAAGAAATTGTTCCATACTAATGGATTCGGGTCCATAACCATGGGTTTCAATGTACGAGATCTTGTAGCACTTACCAATGAGGCCCTATCGATTAGTATTACATAGAAGAAATCAATTCTAGACACTAATACAATTAGATCTGCTCTTCATATCGAGGTACAGAAGAGGAAAATACTGGACGAAAGAAAGTACATTCGCAGATTCCTTGACTCTGTAGAGACGGCGCTCAGCTGAACATGGATAGTGAGCGAAGCCACCCAAGAAGATGACTTGCGTCTCAAGGAACCAGGAATTCTGTTTCACTTCATGACTTGAGCAGAAGAGAGGGAGGACCAATTGCTGCTGAGCTCGATGCCGACGTCGGGAGTGATGCTCCCTCCCTTCAGGAAGCGTGAGTACCACTTGGCAGAGAGCTTCGGGTACCTTCTCAGCTCGGGGTCGTCCAGGTCCACATAGTACAGGCCGTAGCCCGACCGGTACCCGTCCAGCAGCTCGAACACATCTAGGAGGGACCATGTGAAGTATCCTTTCGCATTCGAGCCATTCCTTTACAGGCCAAAGGGGAAAAAGGAAAGGTCAGAAAAATTATACACATTGGAGTTTGTGGGGGTAATGGTGTTGGGGCCAATGCATAGAGAATGCGTACCTCACTGTATCCAGCAGTACACTGATATGCTCTCGCAAACATTGAATTCTCGGCCAGTCTTCGAGCGTCTTGTTTCGCTGCGTCCTTTGACCTGCAAAGAGACAACCGGAAGTTCCCGCTTCTGTAACCACATTCCAGGAAAAGAAAATCCTGAGTAGAATATCAAAACGATATGATCCCTTATTCTCTCGGTAGGCGACGGCTTCGCCCTTTTCTCTCCTTGGTTAACTACTCTATCGAACTAGCCTCCTTGAACGATGTGCCGACAAGATAATCCACGGCATGTCTTGATTGAAGCTTATAGACTAAAGACTTAACCGTTTGCTCATATAGTTTTTACTTCAACTCATCAACTATGAAAAGAAAGATCTAGGCTGAACAGGTGTTCTAATTTTGCGTTCAAAACATTATGTTGGAAGCTGGAAGTCAACATCATATTTGAACTGCCCACAGAGAGAGAGAGAGAGAGACCGTTTTCATGGATGAAAACCGGAGGGTTTCCATAATTTTGCTTGAATAACTCCAGCACGCCTTGCAGACCCCATGGAGTAAGCGGAATCTGAAACAAATGTGTTAGCAATTTCACTTCTCGGTAAAGTTAACTGTTCACTGCCCGATGTGCCCTTACCTCGAACGAAGGTAACAATCCATTCGTAGATGACGCATTCGCTCGCGTAACTGCCATGGACAAAGAAGTCAGTCACTAGCCTCTTGAGTAGATGAGAAGTTCTCAAGTAAATATGTGTTCAGTAAAATGTTCCTGATACAATCAATAGTTCTCAAGAAACATTTCATTAAATTGAATGCGGTTAAGCATGCGTAGACAGCCATTTATAACTAAGCTGTGAACCTGTGATGCTAAAAGCAATACGAGCTCAAGATACTAAGTTTAGACAAGGCGGCACTACGAGTGATGATTGAATAGGTAAAAGAGCACATACATTGCCATTCTACAGCCATGTCTGCATTATAGTCCCTCGGTTCGATGTCGAGGCCTTCTGAGTTGTCCTTGACATAGGTAGAGGTGTAGAAATTGACTCCAAAGAAATCAAATGAACCCTTGACTCTTTGAGATTCAAGAGCAGTGAAGGAAGGGAGTCTTGACCCTGCATTTTTCTTCATCACCTCAGGATAGTCTCCATGCACCAGCGGTTCCACAAACCTGCGACAAAGATAACGCACAAAACTCAGTTTTGATTCTACTGGATTACAACTTCAACCGAAGAATTACTCTCCAGAAGAAAAACAAAGGTAAACCATGGTGCAGGTTCAAAATTACTTGACAAGATTACCTTAGATAATTGGCAGTGATGCAATTGAGAGGTCAAACACCCGGTTACCCGGTTCAAGTTAGATTGATAGATACAGATCACATATATATCGATCACTCACCAACCCATGAAAAAGTCATCGGTCCTTCGAGCTGCAATGACGTCTTCTGTTTTGTTTGTGGCAGGAACGGGCTGGAAACTCAGAAGGTTGAGCCCTACATATCCCTTCTGTCTGTTCTGCATTGCACCGAAACAGAAAAATGATCATTAGGCGCGACATGTTATCTGTTTTTACTCGGTTATCCTTCACATTATGAGAGAAACGAAACCTGTGATACGTTGCCAGCATAAAAGCAAGATTCTTTCACTGAGGTCAACTTAAAGGAAGTTCTTTAACGTTACATCGGTCAACTGCGCAAAAAGAAAAAAAAAAGAACACAAGAACTTATTACCTGGTATTTTTTCCGATACAGTCTAGTGGCCGATGCATGTGACAATAGGATATTGTGAGCTGCCAAGTATGGTTCCAATGACGAATCTCCTCTGGTGCAGTTAAAGTATCCAAATGGAGAAGAACAACGAGTCGGCGGCATGAACCCAAGGTCATAACCAGCCATTGAGAAAATATTGGCCTCATTGAAGGTTGTCCAGTATTTAACTCTGTCTCCAAACATTCTGTAACATACATCTGCATATTCCACGAAATCTTTCCTGCATCGACATGCATCAACCGTGCTTCAGATGACGGAGCTGTAATCAAAATGAAATGAAGAAAACAAAAGGAGTCGATGGGATTAACAATCTTACACGATATTTTTACTTATCCATCCTCCATACTCATCTTCAAGAGCCTGTGGCAGATCAAAATGGTGTAGGGTCACGTGTGGTTCAATCCCTGCAGTGGAAATTACTTTGTTACCGTCCGTTTGAGGTAGTTCCTTCTCTAATATACAGGAACACTGCATAAAAAATGGGGCGTAAGATAACATTAATATGCGTATAACGAGCTTGGGCTATCACCATGGCTGACTAGTTCATTGATGAGGTTGTTGTAGTACTGCAATCCCTTTGGATTCACAGAGCCTCTCCCATCTAAAAGAAGAAATTCGAGCAAATGGCAGAAGAGTTAAGAAACAGATGCACCATTTGGAATAGAAAGCTGCAGTTAACAGGGTGGTTGGTCATACTTGGAATGAGCCTCGACCATGAGATGGAAAACCGGTATGCATCTAAGCCCATTTCTCCCATGAGTTGGACATCTTCCTGCATCACATGCATGAAATAGGATTGTGCGATAGTACATTAATCCAAAATGAAACAAATTTAAGTTAGTTGTTGACCACTCACGATCACTATCTAACAGTAGAGAGTAAATACCAGGTATCAAATTGTAAAGAGATGAATGGCAAGTACCTTGTATTTGTGATATTGATCACAGGCGACGTCTCCATTAGCTCCGCTTGTAATCACTGCAAGATGGAAAACTGGATAATTGGCAGAACTAAAAGCATACATATTATGCCTGCTTAGTAATGAATTTTCGAGCTTCTAGCACTGAAAACAAGGAACCTGCTTACAGAATCATGACAACTATTTTATTTTTCACTGCTTTTAAATGATTCGAGAAATTTAGCTACTTCAGATGCCCAGCCTTGTTCGTAAGGACTTCAAAGTTTGGTCAGACTCCACCAAACTGAAGCAGAAAACTGAAAAGACAATTCATGTGCCAAAGACTCAACTTTTCTCAAAGTCCCATAAGACAGTCAAGTACATGATTCCACTCTACTGTTCAGTGTCCAAACTTCAAATATCAACCTGAAATGTTTTCGACTTGCTTAAAGCGGAGCTCAGTTGAGTAATTTTTCTTGAATAATCGAGAAATTTCATTGATATAACAAAGAAAATTAACAAAGTAGAGGATCTTGGGGGAATCTCATAAGCCAAGGTTCTTGGTGCAGTTAAATTTGGCAAACCCAAAATCGATTTTCAGACCCCAAGTTGATCATAACATTAACTTTGCAGCACTGTATTTTCTCCTGACCTCACCCTGGAGGCCTGGTGTGAAACTTCCCCAGATCATTCAAAATATTCTCCTACCCATAAAAAACAAGGAACGAGTACCCAAATTGAAAATAACCAACATGCCTATGTTGATTTTCGTGCGACAGAAGATCATCATATGAATATAACAGGAAAGAGACTAGCCTGAGTCAGAGTGAGCCCAGGTATCCATTATACTTGGAGTCCTCCCATCCTCATTTGCTGCTCCTTCAACCTTCCAAATAATACAGCTTCAATCAAACTCTACTCTCTCTCTCTCTCTCTCTCTACACATACACACATGAACACATTGAAACAGAGTGTGAGCAAGCACAGACCTGGTAAGCTGAAGTGCCAGCACCAAACACAAAGCCAGGAGAGAAGTCATATCTGCTGAACGCCTCAGCACCAGAGACCGTCTCCGCCATCACCAGACCCAACACCAGGAGCTGTAACAAGGAACCCAATTCCTTCACCATCTTCTCTGTCCTCTATCTGGGTCTCCTTCACTGACTGCAGTCACACATCACCACAGGCACTTCTATCTTCTCTGGGTCATAACATCTATTATTTGCCTTTGCTTTTTTTCCTCCTTTAGGAGATTTTTTGTTGTTGTGCAGTAAAGAAAAGGAATTTACCAAAAAAGTAGAGGTCTGAAAAGAGAAGTGACGGATTCGAATTGCAGGGCAGAGAGAGAGACTTGATTTTATTCTGGAGTTCCTTGGCTTTTCTTGTCGAAGACCAGGTTTGACTTGGGCATCTTTCTTGCTCTTTCGTCCCTTCGAATTTTTGCGCATTACTCTCGTTGGCTCCTTGCATATACATTAATAGCTTTGCTGTCCATCCGTTTCTGTTTGGACTGCAGGGAACTCCTTGGCGAAATCACAGCCTTCCATAATGGGAGTTGGGCAAACCCCGGAGGCGAATCCACGGCTCTTGTTGAAGCAACGTCATGCATATTGTTCAAAGAGGGTGCGGGATTATCACATAAATAAACTTGAGCATGACAAGAAGATATGAGCACGGTTTAGCTTGAAATCCAACGCGATTCGACGGTTTTGACTAGAGGTGGCAAATGGGTTGGTTGGGTCGGATTTGGGTCGGATCGAATATGGTCCGATCCATATTGACCCATCTGACCCATATTTAATGACTCAAACCCGACCCGACCCGCGATTGACCCATACCCGACCCGTTTTGACCCATATTATCAAAACACAATAATAATTTAAGAAAATAATATTACTAAAATATTTCCCGACCCCGGTCACTGCATTGGCCACGACCCTGGCCCTTGCCCCGGTCCGGACCCGGCCCCGGCCCGCGACCTGGACCCGGCCTCGGGACCCGGCCCTGGGACCTGGACCCGGCCCCAGGACCCGACCCCGACCTCGGGACCCGGACCCGGACCCGGACCCGGCCCCAGGACTCTACCTCGGACCCGGTCTCGGACCCGGCCCCGAGACCCGGCCCCGGCACCGGCACCTGACCTCGGCACCGGGACCCGGACCTGGTCCCGGTCCCGGCCCCGGGACCCAGCCCCGGCCCCGGTCACGGCCTCGAGACCCGGCCCTCGGTCCTGCGACCCGGACCCGGCCCAGGCCTCGGGACCCGGCCCTCGGCACCCGACCCCTCCTCGGGACCGGGACCCGACCTCGGACCCGGTCCCGCTCCTGGCCCCGACCCCGGTCATAGCCTCGGTCCCGGCCTCGGGACCCGGCCTCGGGACCCGGCCCCCAGACCCGGCCCTCGATCCCACGACCCCGACCCGGGATCCGACCTCGGACCCGACCCCGCCCCGGGACCGAGACCCGGCGCCTCCCCGGGACCCGACCTCGGACCCTGCCCCGGGACCCGGACCCGGCCCCAGGACTCGACCTCAGACCCGGCCTCGGCACCTGGCCCCGGCCCCGGCTCCGAGACCCGATCCCGACCCCCGGCCCCTGCCCCTGTCACGGCCCTGGCCCCGGTCACGGACCCCGCCCCGGTTAGGGCCCCGGCCTCGTCCCCAGGACCTGGCCCCGGTCTCGGTCACGGCCCCGGGACCCGACCTCGGCCCCCGGCCCCGGCCTCGGTCCCGACCCCCGGCTCCGGTACCCGACCTCGGCCCCGACCTCCGACCTCGTGACCCGGCCCCGGTCCCTGTCCCGGTCCCAAGACCATTTGTAACTTGTGAAAGGATGTTATCAATATGGATCGAAAGTGGGTCAATATGGGTCGAAAATGGGTCAATATGGGTCGAAAGTTGATTTAAGTGTGACCCATTGTTGACCCATTTTTAGTGAACCATTTAAAATTTAATGACCCATATTATACAAATATGGGTCAAATATGGGTTTGTGACTCATATTGCCACATCTAGTTTTGACGCTTTCAATTTTAAGATATCAAAAGGACACGGATAACTCGACACTAGCCTCACTAAAATATTAAAAATTAACTCTTTATGTAGCCATCCGTTTTCCCAAGCGATATTTGACACAACTGTTAGAGTTTTCTTAAGTATGAGCTTATATTAATTGGAATCATATGGTTGGTCTAATAAAGAGAGATCTAAAGATTCTTAATTAGTCTTATATGGGCCTGGCTAGTGTGGGCCGAGTTCGGCCCAGCCCGTGATGAGAGAGCTTGGCCAAAGGACTCTATAAAATGAGCTTTAGTCCCTCCTCTAGCCCTAACACATAACCTCCTCAATCACTCAACTTCCATGAGAAGTTACTTCACTAGGGAGGTTGTTTCCTCCTATAAAGCCAAGTGAAGGTGAGGGTGGTGGTCTCATCGACGCCAGGATTCCGGAGGGTAATAGAGGAGAAGACTTGAGCATCGGATCATCGAGATTCCGCCTAAAGTATTATGGATCCGAAATCAGGTACGCAAGCTCCTTTATTTTCCAGTATAGCGTTCTGTGTTCTGCTATGGTGATCCGGGGACAGCCGTGATAAGGTTTATTTACGGCGTACATGTGGTATCAGAGCCACCATAGCGAAGATCCGGAACGTATCATTGTTGCCCTTTTTTCGAAAATATTTTATGGATGAAAATGATTTTTGATCATATATTTGGAACGTACTCGTCGAGACGAGCATTTTGATGGGTAGATCGTCGCCGGAGGAGGCCGGACGCGGCCGCACGCGCCACCACGCGCCACCACGGTGGCTGCGCGTGGTAGCCCACGCGCGCACGCGCTGGCACGCGCCCAGCGCGAGCCGCGTCCTTGCGTGCCACGTGGCGCGTTGTGATTGCGCCACGTGGCAGGATGACGTCACCCGTAGTTTCGGTTTCGGGTCAACCCGACCCGGATTGACCGGGTCGACCCGTTGACTGGCCCGCTTTGACCGGGTCAACCCGACCCGATTCCGACCCGACTCCGACCCGAAAGTTGACCGGTTGGACCGGTCAACGGCTGGACCGGTCAACGGTTGGACCGGTTTCCGGTCGGACCGGTCATTGGACCGGTGAGCTCGCCCCGCACGTGAGGAGCACGTGCGGCGCGTGAGCCCCACGCGCCGAGGCTTTGGCCGGCGCGTGTGGGCGCGTGGATGCTCCGTTGGGGGTGATCTTGGTACCGGCGTGCTCGTATGGAAATTATCTACATTGTGGTATATTTATTTGACATGTTTGAAGATTTTAAGTAATGAAAATGCATAAAGACCCTTATATTCGTGTAATTTTAGGGGTATTTTAGGCATTTTTTCATGTATTTCCATATGGTTTCGGAAATACTATGACAAGCTTACATGTATATGACCACATACAGGATGTGTAGAGTTTTAGCATGTATAAGGTTTAACGTGCACTAATGATTGAAGTAATGTTATTAGCGTCGCGTGTAATTTTAATGACAATTGCCCATGTCATCAAGTTTAATTACATGGCTATAATGAAGGTGAGTCATAAAGTTTATATCCCTGGTATGAGGGAGTTTCGAAGATTCAATTGGGTAATGACCGCCAAAGCGGCACACTTGATTGGGTTTGAGAAATATCAGCCTTATATTGTAGTGGGATGTCTCCTGATCTAATGTATAATCATACTCCCAAAGGAGGTGATTGTGTATTGGTTGTGGAGGGATACATGTATAGCATATGGTTGAGGATTGACTTGTCCTAGTGATTCATACACCCAAAGGTGGTGATTCACGAAGATTAGAATATATTCTCATGGCCGCTATCATGTAAAGAGTTTATAACTGTGCGTTGTACATTCTGCCCAAAGGTGATTGTATGATGATACATGTGACTCTTTATTTGTGTACTTATGAAGTTTTCAAGTTACACAGTACTCACTTGATGCTGATGACATACATTACTTGTTTATTTTTCAGTCACCTTTTCTGTGAATGGCAACTCCATTACGATTGAGGTTCTTAATGGTTCAAATTTTAAGAAATGGAAAGAGGATTTTCTGTTTGCTATGGAATTGGCAGATGTTCATGTAGCTCTTTATGAGGATAAGCCAACTGATCTCACTGAGACTAGTACAGCACTTGAAACAATGCATTTTACCACTTGGGAAAAGAGCAACAGGATCTGCTTGTTATCAATGAAGCGATCAATACAAGAACATTTGAAGAGTAGCCTGCCAGTTGACTGCACTGCGAAAGAAATGATGGAAGTTTTGATGGCCAGAAATCGAGTATCATCTAATGCTGAGGTTGGGACACTCGTCCAGGTACTTTTTAACATGAAGTATAATATGGGTGTTGGAGGAGTTAGGGATTATATTCTAAGAATGCTGGATTTGCAAACAAAACTTAAGATTCTTGGTATTGTAATCCCTGATACCATTATGGTACATCAAGCCTTAAACACCCTTCCCCCTGAATTTGGTATGATCAAGACTAGTTTCAATACTCAGGATGAGACTTGGTCTATTAATGATCTGATAGCCAAAGTGGTAGCTGAAGAGGAAAAGTTGAAAAAGGATGGAGGACATTTCGCCCTGTTTACCTCCACTTCTGGCATTAAGAAAGGTAAGGGGTCTAAGTTTCATACTCATAAAGGAACTCATTCTACCACCGGTTCTATTGTCAGTACGGGTCATAAGAAATCGTCCTTTAAGAAGGACAATGATCGTTGCTTCTTCTGTAAGAAGAAAGGTCATAAAAAGAAGGACTGCATTAAGTATAAGAATTGGCTGTCTAAGCGTGAGGATGCAGGTATTGATTCTTTGGCATTTGTTTGTGAATCCAATTTATCTGAAGCCCCATCCAGTTCATGGTGGCTAGATAGTGGCGCAACTAATCATGTTGCGTTTACCATACAGGGATTCATAAACCGGAGGAAGCCAAATCAAGCTGAATCAATCCTCAAAGTGGGAGATAATAATAAAGTTGATGTTGAGTTCGTGGGAGACATCATTTTGGTTTTAGAATCTGGTTTTAAGTTGATGTTAAGGAACACTTTTTATGTACCTTCCTTTAGACGGAACTTAGTTTCCGTATCACTTTTGGATATGTGTGGTTACTCTTTTGAGATAAAAGACAGTGTGGTTTTCATGTCTTTTAATTCAAATAAAGTTGGGTGCTGCAACATGTCTAATGGATTGTACAGATTGTGTTTAACTCCCAATGATATATACGTCGCTTATACAGTTGAAAATATTATTTCCAAAAGAACTCTACCTAAGGAACAATCTTACGCATTGTGGCATAAACGTCTTGGTCACATTTCTAGGGAAAGAGTGGAAAGGCTGATAAAGACTGACATCCTACCTACTCTTAAAAATGACCTAGAGACTTGCGTAGATTGTTGTAAAGGTAAGATGGCTAAGATAAAGAAAAAGACGGCAGTTCGTAGTTCTGGCCTATTGGAGGTCATTCACACTGATATCAGTGGACCCTATACTGCAACCTTGTGTAGAAATTTTTATTTCATCACTTTTATTGATGACTATTCCCGTTATGGTTACCTGTACTTGATTAAGGAAAAGTCTGAGTCTCTTGATAAGTTTAAGATATTTCGGACTGAAGTCGAGAAGCAGTTGGGAAAAGTCATAAAGATCGTAAGATCTGACCGAGGTGGTGAGTATTATGGCCGTCATGGCGATGCTGGACAGCTTAAAGGGCCATTTGCCAAATACTTAGAGGACTCTGGAATAGTAGCTTAGTTTACTATGCCTGGGAGTCCTGAACAGAATGGTGTAGCCGAAAGGCGTAATCGCACCCTTATGGATATGATGAGGAGTATGATTAGTAGAACCAACTTACCTATTTTTCTATGGGGTGAGGCTCTAAAGACAGCCCTTTATGTTTTAAATAGGGTTCCCACCAAAGCTGTTCCATTGACTCCTTTTGAGTTATGGACTGGACGTAAACCCAGCTTAAACCATTTGAAAGTTTGGGGCTGTCCTGCAGAAGTGAAGTTGTATAATCCAACATTAAGTAAGTTGGACTCCAGGACCACTAGATGTTATTTTGTGTCCTCTCCAGATCATTCGAAAGGTTATCGATTTTATAACCCTAATGGAGGTACAAGAATTGTGGAATCTCAAACAGCGAAGTTCCTGGAATTTGATGTGGCTGAAAAAGGTAGCTGTTCTGAGACTATCGAAGATAATAGTCAGGTGGGAATCACTGTGATATTACCACTGTCAACACAGACTGAGCCTGTTGAGCTTCAGGATCCTATTAATGAAACGGTTTCTGGTGAAGCTATTCAAGCCCCACAGGTGCAAGATCAAGTTGAAGAAATTCCACTTAGGAGGTCTGTCAGACAGAGACGGTCAGCTATTCCATCGGACTATGTAGTCTATCTGGGAGAACAAGACTATGATATCGGCTGTGTAGATGATCCAGTCACTTATACAGATGCTGTTTCTTGTCCTCAATCAGATTTTTGGTTGGATGCGATGAAAGATGAGATACAATCCATGAGACATAATGGCGTTTGGGAACTTGTTAATCTACCTGAGGGTCACAAGGCGATTGGCTGTAAATGGGTATATAAGACTAAAAAGGACTCCAAAGGAAAGATAGAAAAGTTTAAGGCCAGACTGGTAGCCAAAGGTTTCACTCAGAGAGAAGGAGTAGACTATGAAGCAACTTTTTCTCCAGTCTCTTCTAAAGATTCTTTCAGAGTGATCATGGCATTAGTAGCTCATTTGGATATGGAGTTACACCAGATGGATGTAAAAACTGCATTTCTAAATGGAGACCTTGATGAGGAGGTTTATATGGTACAACCCGAAGGCTTTATGGCTAATGATTCAGTTGACCTTGTGTGTAAACTGAAAAAGTCTATTTATGGCCTCAAGCAAGCTTCCAGACAATGGTACTTGAAGTTTCATGGCGTTGTTACTACATTCGGTTTTGTAGAGAATCGAGTGGATCAGTGTATATACTGCAAGGTCAGTGGGAGGAAATTCATTTTTCTCATTCTCTATGTGGACGATATCTTGCTTGCGAGTAGTAATATTGAATTACTGCATGAAACAAAGCGGATGTTATCAAAGAACTTTGACATGAAGGATCTAGGTGAAGCGTCTTTTGTCCTCGGTATTGAGATCCATAGGGATCGTTCTCGCCGAGTTTTGGGATTATCTCAGAGGGCGTATGTTGATCGTATTTTAGAAAGATTTAATATGCAGCATTGCAAGCCAGGAAATACTCCTATCTGTAAAGGTGATAAATTGAGTCTTTCACAATGTCCTCAAACAGATTTTGAGAAATCCCATATGAAGGATGTACCTTATGCAAGAGCAGTTGGTAGTATCATGTATGCACAAGTTTGTACTAGACCAGACATTGCTTTTGCGACAGGACTTTTAGGCAGATATCAGTCGAATCCAGGACACGATCACTGGGTTGCTGCCAAGAAAGTTTTGAGGTACTTAAAGAAGACAAGAGACTATATGCTGATATACAGACACGTTCAGGACCTGCAGTTAGTAGGGTACTCGGATTCAGATTATGCAGGCTGTCAAGATGATAAGAAGTCAACATCAGGTTATATTTTTATGTTGGCAGGCAGTGCAGTATCATGGAAAAGCGAGAAACAGAAAACAGTATCATCCTCAACCATGCAAGCGGAGTTCATAGCATGCTATGGGGCTGCTACTCAGGCTATTTGGCTCCGGAACCTCATTATGGAGTTGGCTGTATTTGATTTTGTTGATAGACCCATACAGTTATACAGTGACAGTAACTCTGCAGTGTTGTTCATCAACAACAACAGAGGTCTTAAGGGGACTAAGCACATGGAGGTCAAGTTTTTGACCATAAAGGAATTTGTGCAAAATGGTGACGTTGCAGTGGAGCATATTTCTACAGATGCTATGGTTGCAGACCCACTAACTAAAGGTCTTCGCCCTTGTGTTTTTGAGAGACATGTCATAAGCATGGGCTTAGGCACATCATTAGATGTTGTTGTCTAGTGGGAGCACTTTTGTTATGTTCTAATAAAGTTTACATCTGTTTTGTTGCATTTTGTAACATTTTGATATGTATTTGTGACAATATCCGTACGGAATACATATATTTAGTGAAATCTTAAGGTGTGTGTAAGCCTTAAGTATTGGCTATGGGCATTTGGTTACTAGCTGTATTTATATGTCTTGTTACACATAAAGTGATGTTAACTGTAAAGTAAAGACATTAGTAGGTTCCTTTGAACCATAAAGATATTCTCTAGTGCACATATGGAATTGTGACACATAAAGGAGAGAGAATGGTGACTTACAAAGGGGATAACACATAAAGTATTTCTTTAATAGAGTGCTATCCATTTGCCACACTACCATATTGAATCCATATCAGTAGAGTAGAGGGCACTTGTGACCATGGATGGCTCTGCATACCTTTTTATGCAGTTACTGCCATGATTCGGTGTTTAATACTTTATGGGATCGGATTGACTATTAAGAACGATTACTAGACCAGCATAAAGGTGTGCACTTACAGTTCGATTTCAATTAATATTCGCCCAAGTGGGAGAATGTTAGAGTTTTCTTAAGTATGAGCTTATATTAATTGGAATCATATGGTTGGTCTAATAAAGAGAGATCTAAAGATTCTTAATTAGTCTTATATGGGCCTGGCTAGTGTGGGCCGAGTTCGGCCCAGCCCGTGATGAGAGAGCTTGGCCAAAGGACTCTATAAAATGAGCTTTAGTCCCTCCTCTAGCCCTAACACATAACCTCCTCAATCACTCAACTTCCATGAGAAGTTACTTCACTAGGGAGGTTGTTTCCTCCTATAAAGCCAAGTGAAGGTGAGGGTGGTGGTCTCATCGACGCCAGGATTCCGGAGGGTAATAGAGGAGAAGACTTGAGCATCGGATCATCGAGATTCCGCCTAAAGTATTATGGATCCGAAATCAGGTACGCAAGCTCCTTTATTTTCCAGTATAGCGTTCTGTGTTCTGCTATGGTGATCCGGGGACAGCCGTGATAAGGTTTATTTACGGCGTACAACAACGAGATTGGTTTTCGATTCTATTATATGAGTAAAGTTATTGGTTGGGTCACATGGCGAAATTATGTCACATGTCCGCCACATGGCAAATATAGAGACAGAGTGAAGTCTCATGTGAGAGCCATACGAAAGTTACGATATTTGTATGGGTCCTTATTCACACAAATTATACGGATAACTCGACGGTAGGCTTACTACAATATTAAAAATAACTCTTTATAAAATAGCTATCATTTTCCCACGGTCATTGATACTACGACACAGTCATCAACTACAACTATATTATTAAGGTTATTGGTCGAACGTGGGTCACGTGGCAAAACTATATCACGGGTCCGCCACATGGCAAATAAAGAGACAAAATGAAGTGTCATATGACGAGTACGAAAGGAATTCTTTTAGCCCTAATCTTAACTAAATATAAGCAGATGCAAACCATTATTTATTGGGATGTGCCGATTGCAGTTTGCAACTACCAATAAACTCTGTCAGGAACATGTTTAGGCTGCTTCTTTTCCTAAAAGACATACCAATGAGTTTTTTCAAATAGAGGAGACCACAAGGCTTGCATTCAAGAACCTACAAATTGCCCTGCTGGTGAAAAGCATCCTGATCAATCAAGTAATAGGCAAATTGCAGTTGGATTTCTATTTGCTGAAGGTCCAGAAAGGAAATTTGTGCTACACAGCATTGATTTTCTGCCAGACGCTGATGATAATATTGAGGATATTTTTGGCCTGAATTTCGTTCTTAGCAGCATTTCCACTAAGCTGCAGAAAGGTGAGCGCTTTAGAGAACATGTTGAGATTGCATCTCGAGTTCGAGCCTGTTTCGTGGACACCCGACTCAAATTGACGTGCGGGATGGCCCGGATTGCGGATATTTAGATTCGGGAATATAAAGACTGTCTCTGTTGAAACTGTAGTTTTTTGCCTTCTTGCTTGTGCACATTGCAGTACAGAAAGGAGTCTAATTGTGATTTACTCTTTTGGAATTTGTCTCGTGCATTATGATGAATAATTTCTTATTTTTAAGGTCGAATTGTCGGTCCCCAATTTGATTTGAGAAGCCAAACTGAGAAATTTAGTCTGGATGGATGTCCGAGTCAATATGATTTCTTGCTTGACGAAGACAGCTGAAAAGGATGAAAGATGGATTTGCTATCTATAACGACTAGTTTCTTCTTCTCGATACTTTTTTTTTTAATTGAACTACTAATTACCTGCCAAAGTTGTATAGTAGATATAACCAGGAATGTAGACATGCTGATCAGTACATAAGAAGAATATGATGTTCTGTATAAGCTAGAGAACTTCACGAAAGAGCAATTTCTCCTTCAGCAATATAGACTGATTTGGCTGGTCATGTGTAACAACAGATTATTTCACTTGAAGGCTTCAGCAGATGAGTAAGTTGACGATAGGTTCCTCTCTAGTTCGACGAAGCCATCAGATCCCACGCTCCCTCCCTTCAGAAAGTGCGAGTACCACCGAGCTGAGAGCTTCGGGTATCTTCTCAGCTCAGGATCATCCAAGTCCACGTGGTACAGGCCGAAGCCTGTCTCGTAGCCATCCAACAGCTCGAGGAGATCCAGCAAAGACCACGTGAAGTAGCCTCTCACATTCGATTCGTTCCTTCACGCACAAGAAATCTCATCACACCACATCAACTAATAAGCACCTCGGCTAGTACTAGATAGGGATGCTTTCATTACAGGATAGCAGATACCTCACAGAGTCAAGCAAAGCGCGGATATATCCATGCAAAGATTTCACCCTTGACCAGTCTTCCAGCGTAGCATTCCTCAGCGTGCGTTGACCTGAGAAGAGGTAATGGCAGTTTTACATGAGCTTATCCATGTGAACTGCGTCTGTGGCAGAAAATAGGGGGGGAAGAGATAGAGAGAGACCGTTTTCATGGATGAAAATAGGAGGGTTCCCATAAGTTTGCTTGAAGTAGTTCAGAACACCTTGCAGACCCCATGGAGTAACAGGAAACTGAAACCGCTTCACAGATCACTCTCTCTTCAAAAAAGAGAATAGGCAATACAGACCCACAAATAAACTCTTACCTCGACCGAAGGTGACGATGTGTTGTCTTGCATAACTGCCGCATAAAACAAAGTCAGGCACAAGAATTTTGAACGGGATAAGAAGACCACAAGTGCCACAACTTTCATATTGCGCTCACTTCAGTGCCATAACTTTTTTTCGATCAGTTGAGTGTCATAACTTTTTTTTCTAATCACTTGAGTGCCGCATATCTTTTCAATCGATCACTTGTGTGCCATAACATTTTAAAAACGTTCACCATAAGTGTTATGCCACGTCGGATTTTGGCACTTGGGTGAATGTTTCAAAAACAAAATTGGCACTTAACTAATCGACTAAAAGTTATGGCACTCAGATGAACATTTTTTTAAAAGTTATGGCACTTAAGTTATCGAAAATAAAGTTATGGCATTCAAGTGAGCATCGTACGAAAATTATGACATTTGTGCTGTACTTGTCCCATTTTGAACCAAATGATTAGTTCATTCAGCATCCCGAAGCTCGTGGCTTTGAACATTGTTGAGACATTGGTTAGACGTTTAGTTTGACCGTGGTTTAGCTCAGCATATGTACTAGGTAGGCCTCAAAGAATTAACTTCTGGACAAACAAGTGCAAACATGGGCTAACATCGGATGTGTAAGGAGAACACATACATATCAACTCGACAGCTGTATCTGCATTGTAGTCCCTCGGCTCCATCTTTAGGGTTTCAGGATTGTCCTTGATGTGCAGTACATTGTAGAAATTGATTCCGAAGAAGTCAATTGAACCCTTGATTCTTTCGGATTCGGGAGCAGTGAAGGAAGGGAGTCTCGATCCTGCATGCTTCTTCATCACATCCGGATAGTCCCCATATACCAGGGGACCTGCGAACCTGCGATGGCGAGAAATAAAGAACCATTAAAGCTGATTGAGTATTAGATGATGAACTGGAGGTTCCTATCTAAAAGCTAGATTTAAGAAAATACCAGTATATAGATCATAGAAGTGCAATACAGAGGTGAAAGATTAGTTGAAGCTAGTCAATGCTAAAAGGATGGTTATGGACAGATGGATTTCACTTAGATTTTGAACTCACCATCCCACATAAAAGTCATTGGCCCTTTGTGTCGCAATGACGTCTTCAGTTTTATTTGTGAAAGGAATGAACCAGTAAGAGAAAAGGTTGAACCCTATGAATCCCTTCTGTTTGTTCTGCAACATAAAATAGAAATATGTGTCTTAAGCACCTTGGTCAATTCATTTCTTAACCGTTGAGTCCATGAAGATCTGTCCAAATTAAGAAGAGACGGACATTAGCTGTTCCAAATCAAAGACGCTACACAGAAGAGTACAGGAGACTTAGAGAAAGCTAGAGCAGGCAAGGGCAAGAACTTGTTGCTACCACAAAAACCTTTAGGCATCAGAAGCTTTTAAAAGGGTCTTTCAATTTTTTAGCTTCCTTTAGTTGAGATCGTCCCGTTGA
Source organism: Rhodomyrtus psidioides (assembly GCA_021437785.1). Lineage (NCBI taxonomy): Eukaryota > Viridiplantae > Streptophyta > Magnoliopsida > Myrtales > Myrtaceae > Rhodomyrtus > Rhodomyrtus psidioides. The sequence continues at coordinate 558,400 of JAILYB010000128.1, read as the reverse complement.
TAAGTCGACCAAATGTTGACATATGAAAAACTAGATGCTTACCCGGTAATTCTTCCTGTACAGTGTAGCAGCCGATGCATGTGCTAACAGTATATTATGGGCCGCCAAGTAAGGCTCAGTGGAAGAGTTGCCTTTGGAGCAGTTAAAATAAAATCCAAATGGAAACGAACAGCGCGCTGGCGGCAAAAACCCATTGTCGTAACCTGCCAGCACAAAAACATTGGCCTCATTGAAAGTAGTCCAGTACTTGACTCTGTCCCCAAACATTCTGAAGCATACATCAGCATAATCCGTGAAGTCTTTCCTGCATCAACAAACGTTTATCAATCGGCACTGAACTAACTTGCACTTCCATCATTGAGGACTCAAACAACCAACCAGAGGGAATGAAAAGGAATCCACCAGGACTAATAATCTTACACTATCTTTTGGTCTATCCATCCTCCATACTCATCTTCAAGAGCTTGCGGCAGATCCACATGGTGTAGTGTCACATGGGGTTGAATGCCTGCTAATTACAAAGATTCACGTTACCCATCAAATTACTTCTAGTTCTTTCCATCACACTTTAGAGATATCTGCCTCATAATAAAAGGAAAAATGCTTTTAAAAATGGGAACTGAATAGCAATTAAATCTGCAAAGAACCAGTGGTGATGACCGTGGCTGACTAATTCGTCGATGAGGTTGTTGTAGTACTGCAAGCCCATAGGATTGACGGATCCTCTTCCATCTATGAGTAGAACAAGAAACACAACGGATATAACATCCAAAAAAGCTCGTTCTTCTTCAGAATATAAGTGTGACATGATTGATCATACTTGGAATGAGCCTTGACCATGAGATGGAGAATCTGTATGCGTTTAAGCCAGTCTCCACCATGAGTTGGACATCTTCCTGCATTGCATTTATCGGGTATAGAACACAATAATCATGTAACAATTATCAAATAATGTCCTCATTGGATAATTGGTTACTCATGACCATCTAGTTGACGTCTGAAATGAGTAGAAAACATGGATTATTTCATGAAAATGATAATTAGACAGTTAGACCCATAGCTGAGGCGTCATGAGCAGAAACCATTAGCTGAGGTAGTCCTGGAGTACCTTATATTTGTGATACTGATCACATGCAACATCACCATTGGCTCCACCCATTATTCCTGAAGTTTTGAGGGGAAATCGAACATTAAAGTTCGGTGATGAAAATAAAGATGCAGCATATGTTAGGTACTTGTAAGATCTGCTGCTTCTCTTGTTTACAAGCTTTCAGCTATGAAACTTGTACTGCATTTCCAGACATGAGCCGGTAATGACTTTGTTTACATTTTTCCTCATCTTTGTATGAGCAAATACTTTGACTATGCCACGAAATTTTGGTTTCCTCGCTGCCCTCCATTATCAGAAAAATACAAATTCAATCAAAGGCCGTATTCAAAGGAAAGATATAGTCAGATGTGTAAGCACCAAATCACTCCCGGCATGAACCAAGTATACATTGGAAAAACACTCTCTTAAAAGTAAGTGCAGAAAATCACACAGATAAACATGTCAAAGAACCTTGCTTCTACCCGTCGAAGATATGGTCATGCTTGTCAGGAAGGAGATAGGGATTACTTACCTGAATGGGCAAAGGTGTCAAATATACTTGGAGTCCTCCCATCTTGGTCAGCTGCACCTTCAACCTTGAAAAAGGAAAAGAGAGGACAATATTCAATGATAATGTAAGCAAGTACCGAAAATCTACATAAACAAAGGGATGACACAGATAGAATCATGGATTTGAAGATTGAAGACCCGATTGCTTATTGCGAGAGAGAGAGAGAGAGAGAGAGAGATTGAAGACCCACTTGATAAGCTGAAGTGCCTGCGCCAAAGACAAATCCAGGAGGGAAGTCATGTCTGCTGAATTTATCTGCACCAGAAGTTGCAACCGCCAAACTCACCACCAAAAGCTTCAAGAAACACACTTTCTGCAACATTTCCTTCCACTGGATGATGGCGCTCGTGTTGTCCTCCTACGCGAGCAGGGCAAGTTCCTTATCTGGGTCTCTCTCAAATAGTCCACAGGCCTATGTTGCCACACTTACATTTGCTATGTTTATTACCTCCGGGGGGAAACAGAAGGCTGAAAGCAGAGAAAGGAGGAGTTTTTGGCATTGAACGCTCGAAAAACATTCACTTGTCCCCGCAGTGTTGGAGGTTTAACGTTTTGCTTGTCAAAAAGCAGGCCACAATTTGATGCAACTCTTAGGCCATAAGCTTGAAGCATTTTGAATGTATGTGTATGACTCTTATTGGTTCCATGCAAATAATGCAAATTCGTCGGGTCCACCACGTGTGTCGGCGGATACCATTTCGGCTAGTCACAACCAACCATACAGGAAGGAAGTTGGTTGGCGTTCTTTGCAACACACAAATGCTGTGAAATTTCAAAAGCCCACCAAAAGCTTGGCCGCAATTAATAACTAGCAGCATATCACTTAGAATTATTTTACATGGCATCAGAGTAGTGCCCTTATCTCTCTCATGGGAAGTGCAGTAATGGAACTAAGCTTCCAAAAACAATTTGTGAATCCAATCCAAGAAATAGGTGTTTCTTAATCATGCAAAGATATCAGCAGATTGGATTTGCACGGAACATGAGGACACCTTGACAGTTGAAAAAAATTTCAGGGGAGCAGAACATGTCAGCATTAGAGACCATAATTTTCTCAAAAGCTTGTTAAGAACAGCATCGTTCTAACTTGCACGCTCTGTGATGGAACTTGAAGATTTGTATAACATGCTTTTTGATTTTGAAACAGAAAGGAAAAAAGAAATTGGAACAATCTAAACAAGACTTGGGAGACCCCCTGTTTTGGTTCTGTACTTGGACCACAAAAGATGGTGGGCCAAGTCATAAACCTCCATTGTAACTAATTTTTGAAGTTGCTTTTCAACTTTTATCTGCTGAGTGGCATGTGAAATTTTGTAGCTTTTCACTCCTTTGTTGATGAAACAGCTTTTGCATACTGACACAGCAGAATATGAATTCATTTATACATAGGCATCATACACTAGAGTATGATCATCTTAATAGTCATAATGCTTCTGTGAACGATGCTTTGTAGTCCTGGGAACATCTATCTCGCCGGGTGCCTCGGTGGCTGCTTCGTTGTCTGGAGTTGCTCTAACGTGGATAGGACTTCGGTCATGGGCGGTCTACTCTTGGGGTCTGTATGGAGGCATTGCAGTGCGAGAGCGGCCGCGCCTTGAGCTTCCTTCTTGAAGTATTGACCTCCCAACCTCATGTCCATGATTCTCAACACTCGTCTCGTGTCGTTTAGAAACGGCTTCGCCCACTCCACGAGGGTCTCATCCACAAACCCGCCTCTCTCATCGTCCATCGCCCGCCTTCCTGTTAGCAACTCTAGCAAGACGACGCCGAAGCTGTAAACATCGCTCTTTGGGGTCAAGTGTCCTGTAATTTACAATCGGTTAGCCGAGGTAACAGTTCACAGTTTTTGAGGCATCTGCTTTTCATCTTGACATAACAGAAGAAAGTCACATGCAGGAGGTTACATAAGAGAATCGAGCAATTGTGGTCTCCAGAACGAAGAATTTGAGTAATTATGGTCCGAGGAGTAAAGAAGCCTCTCCAGAAATTGAAGTATTTAATGGCTGACAGATTGTTTTGCCTCGGTTTCTCATTTCACTTGGAGGCAACAAAGGAACCTCAAAATATATGTGTTATGTATAATGGTCGACAGTTGTTTCTAAGAAGGCCATATCAACGGTTATATGCAACTAAGACAGATTGGCTTTGGGCATCAGATGGATCTCTCAAATTGAATGAACTGAGATTTAAGTATGCAGAACAGCAGGGAATTGAAGCGCATTAAACAAGAGCAATGAATGACGAAAGTCAGCTAATAATATAACAAATTCAAAGGGTGTGGTCGGTTGCTCAACAACGCTTTCGATGATAAGATCACAAATCACATATCTCACAGAAAAAAAGATTTTGACCTGTTGCAACATATTCAGGTGCCGCATAACCCCGAGTTCCCACCACTCGGGTGGAAACATGGGTTTCATCTCCACTAGGGCCATCCCTTGCCAAGCCAAAATCTGAAAGTTTTGGATTGAAATCCTGTATACATGGAGCTACTCAAGTACTGCATGAAATGTCAAATCCATATCACAGGTCTACAGTAGAGCAAATCAAAATTCACTAATGAAGCATACCGAGTCAAGCAGAATGTTTGACGCCTTCAAGTCACGGAAAATTACATTTGCATCTAAACTATGCAAGAAGGACAGTCCGCGGGCAACACCAATCGCAATATTCATCCGCGTAGACCAAGCCATAGGTTGAACACCTTCTGCACTAAAACAAAAGGTAATCCCGTGAGAAACTATGCTTCAAGCACAGAATACACTACCACAGGAACTGAACTTTGCAAAAGCAGGCTTTTCTTTTAAACCAACAGAAGAAATTAATTTGGGGCAGAGTGATGCCATCCAATGTTGTTGGATAACATAGGTTATCCGAACATTCAGCTTGATAATACCCACGGAGGCATACAAACTGCTGTGAGCCACATGCATCAGATAATGTCATCAATTGGTGGAATCACTTCTATAAACCCTCTTCAATTGCCGCTCCTCCGACAAGTTTTCTCGATGCATCTCTCTCTCTCTCTCTCTCTTCAAGCCACGAGACAAATGACTTAATACAACATTTGGATAATAGTATCTGTTAGAAAGTCCAACCCAAAAGCTTAAGCTATTAGGTGGAGGGAAACTACATGAATATAAAGAGCATACAATACTCATCCACAAGCAATGTGGGACAACAACAACAACTTCAACACCCCCTCTCACGTGCAAGCAATCTGCACGTGGAATTAACTATGGGGTGGGTTCACATACGCGGAAAGGAATAACACTGGCTCTGATACCATGTTAGAAAGTCCAACCCAAAAGCTTAAGCTATTAGGTGGAGGGAAACTACATGAATATAAAGAGCATACAATACTCATCCACAAGCAATGTGGGACAACAACAACAACTTCAACAGTATCAAACGTACTTGATCACACTAATGAGCTAATTATCCAGGTTGGTTGGGAAGACTAACAGAACTATTTTTCAGTATTACCTCTCAACTCACCTTACTAAGCACCCCAAGCCCCCTCTCAGGAGACAACAAACAATAATACAAACTACAACTGCCATGCAAAAGTTCATAACTGAACAGCCGGTCATAGATTTTTTTCCCTTTCTTTGAAATATGTATATGTAATTAAAAGCTTGTTTCTTTCTTGCTAAGCACAACAAACTCATCTATATATTCTAGCTCTTGTGGCTGATGATTCCCATGGGCATTGCTCGCAAGCATAAAGAGAGCAGGTGCCAATTCTCATGACTTGACCACATGGATCATACTATCTGAGAGAACTAATGGTATTGACATTTTCATGGATTTTGCCTTCTACATGAAATATTCAGGAATCTTTGATCATGAAAAACAGCACAATGTACGAACCAGCATACGCTAATCGGTATCTAATGGAAAAGAACTTACTTCTGAACAAATGGTTCTCCAAACTCCCCTTTGGCATGAATTCGTAAACTAGAAGTCTATTGTCGGACTCTGAACAATAGCCAATGAGTTTTACGAGATTTTCATGGTGAAGCTGACCTAAGTAGTTGACCTCGGCCTGCCAAGTTGGATGTCAAAATTTACTAAATAGCATAACAAAACACGAAAGCAACAAAAAGAAACCTTAAAACAAATTTGCAAAATGTGGAATACATACAAGCCACTCCTTATGGCCTTGGAAGCTCTCTGGCTTGAGTTTCTTGATGGCCACCACAATCCCGCTTCCTGGTTTAGTGGGGACTAATGTGCTCTCATCGATCCATCCCTTGAAGACGAACCCGAAACCTCCCTCCCCGATTAGACTCTCTGAGCGGAAGTTCTTGGTGGCATTCTTTAAATCGCTGAAGCTGAAAGACTTCAGATTGATAGGGGCAGACATAACGACACTGGATGTAACAGGAGATTTTTCTGGATTCGCAGAAGTCGCTCCCTTGCGACGAGGGGCAGAGGCCAAATCCGGTTGAGAATTCGCACGTTCTGGATGAGAGGTGGCACAAAGTGAGCTATGGTAAATGTTCTCAGCATCAGCTAAGGTAAAGTGAACACTTAAAAGGAAGGGATGCAGAAAAACAGGACATGCAAGTGATTCACTGGCAGATGCAGAGAAAATGTACATCTTATGCACATATTTATGACTTTCCAATTGAAACCTTGCTACTCTGTTTCAGCTGATCAAATTCTGGGAGGAAATCGAGCGAAAATCATAAACAGTAAAGCTCAACTTCAGAAAACCACAAGTACAAGAAAGATGAAGCAGGGAAGTTAGGAACAGAGGAAGAAGCATGATCACCCACAATATGAGAAACACTGAACAGAGCATCCTAGTTTCTTGCCAAAAGTCAACAGAAAAAATTCGCTATTCAATAATTGATCCAAAGCAACACAGCCCAAAGAGAAAGGAAGCGCATCATGATTGAATGCACTTCCAGAGAAAGAATTGGAGAAGGAGGAGGAGGCTAACCTGAGAACTTGTTGGATGATGCATGCGCACACTTTGCAGGTTTATTCCAGCAATTTCCCATATGCAGTACTGGAGGCTCTTTTCTTGGCAGATGGCTCAAGACCCACTTCAAAAAATTGTCAGTGAAGCCAAAAAATCTTGAGATAGATTCATTCCAGACTACAAGAAGGCTCTGCTAAATGTGCCCATTTCAGGGAAGGCCGGTGTGAATTTGGAGGAGCTTAGGTAGGAAGTAGTCAAGATGGAATTTTCCCCATGAATTAGAATAGTCTTTTTCGCCTACTGTGACTACTGCAAAAATTGGTACTTGTTTTTGGTCCCGCTGTTGATTTTACTGCGTTGGCAGGAGATAAAGACAGACGCAATTATCTTTGCACCCCAACGACCAAAGACGCTGACCAGCCCTCGTCACCTCCCTCCCTCTCTCCCCTCCCTCCCTCTTTCTGTACTATTATATGATCATGACAACCTTATGCGTTCATTATAGGGAAGAGGAAATTTCAAAGCTCTCGCGTTTGGGTCAAGACAGGGGAATGTAGCAGACAGAAACGAGTCGATCCCTCTCTGTTGGTGGTGTTTGACACGTAAAGTTCATTCCAACTTTGACTTGCATGGCACGAGCATCCATTATACATCCTCCTGAAATGATGGTGAAAGAGACATTAGCTTTACTCGTGGCCTATAACGCCGTGCTTTGTAAGTTCGTGACCTGTGTGATTCATATGAATTTTATAGTTACGATTTTATAGTTACGAAGTATTCAGAGATCATTACAACTTGAGAATGATTTTACCCATCTCCTAATAAAGCGAGCTGCGAATCTCGAGATTTATTTTATGCCAGTTTGAAGCCGACCCACAATCTCCCTCAATTTCTTTCATATTATTTTTATTTTTTCTTTCCCTGGTAAGAGAGCAATACCAGAAAAGACTGATGGAAGCAAAGCTTCCCGCTTTCCGTTAAGCTTTTTTGAGTACATGCTCTGGTACGGCATGGGTGTCATACTCGCTCTTAAATGATTTCGAAAGACACAAAAAGAGACATTAGCTTTTCTGGTCGCGTTCGATGCTGTTCAAGTCCGCTCCCCACTGTGGCTTCGAGCTAAAGCGCAGTTTTTTTTTTTCTTGTTTTGACATGATCTGGATCCTTCGTCGCATCTCCATCTCCACCTCTCATTTCTAAGATCATGACGTACCGTTACCGGTTGATGACGTGACATGCCTCTTCTCGAGATGATGGTTTCTCCATAAAATCTCCTAAAAAAAAGCATGCGATCCTACGTTTCGTCTCATAGAATCACCAGAAAAATATGTGGCTCCGAAATGAAGATAAGAAGTCACAATCCTCCATTGCGGTGTCACAAACAAAATCAGGGACCAACTTCAAAGATTAAAAACACTAATTGGCTCTGACATGGGACCTCTCTCAAACCGTGGCATGTCAAAAGTGCTAAGAAAGTCTCTCACGAAATCGGACATCATTAGAACTTTTCATCGAAGTCTGTCTCGCCCCGGTCAAAAGAGGATCGGAAGTCTTCCTCACCTAAAAGCTAAAAAGTTTTCACCCACTAGCAATTTATAAAGAAAGCAAGGTTTGGACCACATCCATAATTAGGTTTTGTTACTCTACTTTCCCTTCCAGATTTGCATGATTGATTGGTTCTTATAGTTGACAGAAAGAGACGCGAGTAAGTTCCGCCTCGAAGAGGGGGTCTGGCGCTGAGCTTTCCCTTGATCAATTCGATCAATTCGATGTGATAAGCCTTAGCTTCGACAGCGAATTCTAGTCTTAGCATTCCAACTCTGGAAGAACAATTGCAAGTTTTAACACAGAATTCCACTATACCAGATTCTCTTTTCCTCAAAAATTTCACGAACATGCCACTCTTTTCATCTCTAACGCTTCCAAAAGAGTTCACTAAAAAAAAATTGAAGTCCCTTCCACGGGGTATAAACATCATCCACGATTTTCCCTTGGCGTCAGGTGAGGAAGACAAGAACAAATAATATAATGAACAGAAGTAACAAGAACAGTATCATCATAAACTGCCCCTTTGCACCAGCCTTCTTCATGACCATGGCAACTTTTTTCTGCAGAAGGTAATAATGTGGTGTTAAAGCAAGTGAAATCCTGGCAGTAATTCCCACATATATTATGCAAAAATTGGTTTCCATAAAGGAACCTCCTACTCGAACCTAACTCGCAGAGACAATCATATACCTGAACAAAATCGAGACGATTTGATGTACCCTCCACTTCATTGCCCAAGTCATCAATAATCCGGTCCTGAAGAACCATAGACCGGATATCTCAGTATAATACCAATCAAAGGGACAAAAAATGGCCGACATTTAAAGAGAAAAAAGAAACTACTAACTGCCGAGAAAACGAGACACAAAATTGCTTGCAATTGTAAAAACACGGGAAAGAACCAGCAGAGGCTCTTCTTGTGAAGTACAAGAATAATGGACCTGGGCAAGGAGCTCGTCATGTATGGTAAGCCCAATTCCTCCTATTCGCTCAACGCTTGCACTCAGTTCATCCAACTCCTCATCCTGCCGCCTACGAGAGCAAGAAAAGAAACAACAGCGTGCGACAAAAGTCAGCTTTCTGAAGCTGTTTTTCAGGAATACTGAACACTAAACATAAGATAACCACACAAGGAGAATGCATAGGTATTATAAACGCTGAGTAGTAATGAGTGGAAATGTTAACTCGAAGGTGTGAAAATATTGACGGTGACAACCATAGGTATAATCCTTGTATTTCCCTAACAGTGTTCTTCTGTAAAAATCATTCAATCTACCCAGTTTGCAAGCGGGCTCACCATTATGACTAACTAACATTCCTCTTCTTTTTTTTCCCTTTTCTGTAGCTAGATGGAGTAACTAAAAATTCACCTGCATCAAATACTTCTAAAACAGATATGATTTCATGATGGCATAGTCGCCAAATGCATATCACCTGCAGGATGAGATTTGGAAGAATCCAATAGAAAGGTTCGTGTTCCACCCCATGACACAGAGAGATTTTTATCAACAGTCTCTATTAAAGTTCCCAGAAAGGATGGAGCAGAAAAGATTTCAATAATGTGAAAACTGCAAGGTTTTGGCTGGTTATCTTGATTAATATACCTATCTGATGCCAAGAGGCTTGATCTTTATTCAATAAACTGAGAGACAAACCAACAAATATCTGAAGCAGATCTCTTGCAGACCCAATAAATTTTTTGTCACGGCTTGAGAGGCGAAGAAAACAATAACATACTTTATGAGAAGCATCTGCCTGTCAGATTCTGATGCTATAAAATCGTCGTTATCTCGAGAAACGTATTGATCAGATCTACTTGGGTGGTTGGAATCCGGAAGCCTCAAAAGTTCTCGGCGCATCCCATTAGCACTGGCAGTACTCAAGTTGTTCTCTTTTCCAACTGTGACAGCCCGTTTCACTGCTCCAACCTGTAAGGAAGTTTAGCATTTAGGGAGAGCAGCAGAAGCTAAAACCAACCCAGAACAGGAGATCTCCACAGACTTCGTTAGTTAACAACAACAGAAGTATTTCAAAATGTATATTTTACTAGGGTCCTCGTGCTAGTATGCTCTTTAGACCATTTTCAAACGAGACTGCGAACCAGTTGGACATATCTACATCCTGTCAGAGAATTATCGCACACGGCTTTATAGAATATACCTGAGCTCGAGCAGAGGAGGTCCACCTCCTTCGTTTATCGAGCTCAACTTCAGTAATTCCATACAGGGCAGGATCTTTTGCAGCAACGGCAACTGTTTTGTCCAACTCATCCACCTTCATTTAGAGACAATAATATCGTAAGTAGTAGAAAAAATTTATGTAATCAAAGGAAAAGAAGCAGATGTGCTCTTATCCATTCACAACTCAGGAAAAAAATTGGAAAATATGCACCCAAAAGAGAGAGGCACAACCAATTTGCTTTGTTGCTAGACCTTTTTTACGACGCTTAATGTCAATAATAGCAGAGAAGATGTTTTACAACCAAGTAAAGCAAACAGCAAAAGAAGAACAACAAGCATATATACCTGCCACTCAATGCTCTCACAATTAGCCAACAACTCCTTGGTAAGATGTGCACGCTCCCCATCATCCAAAGGTACACGTTCCCAGTGGTGAAAAGTAGATTGCAACTTATCAATCTATCCAAACAGAAGATCAAGTCATCACTTACTAAGGATATCCAACTGAGTCTCAATCCCTACTATGCTATGTGAAAACGAGTTCAACACGTCGCGCCATATAAATCTGCAAAGAACTCCACTAAGTCTCCTTATGCTATGCGTGTAAGGTTCTTTGGATTTAAGTGACGTAGGAAAGCAAGGGACTAAAAGAATATCGGGGTATCTTAAGTTCGAACTAGTCAAATGTTCATTGACTAAGGGTGGATAACAGCTCCATTGGGAGGTAGCCAAAAGTATCGCACATGAATAATAACCAGACTTACAGACTCTTGAACCTCCTCTTTCACGATGTAAAATGGATCTTGAGCCGAAGACATCTTATAGAAAACTGGCAAGACTTTGTCCTGAAAATGAACAACGTGAAACCCTTTTTACCATCCGAGGCGAATGAGCATCAATTGGCACAGAAACAAAATGCATGTCCATGCTTATAATTCATGCACCGCCTCATGCCGGTTTACTCGCAAAATATGTACTAGTGCTGCCTTGATTGGACAATAGACATCGAATAAACATTGAGTTCCAATACTATTCCTGCCAATGTCCATAACTACACCAATCTGCATTCATCAACTATCTTCAATGCAATAAGCCAATCCAGCAGCCAACATGTTCAGCTATAAACAACTTTGTCGCCGGATTTGACTCAATCCCCTTAGAAATTCAATCTCTACTATCGGGACAAGAAAGAGATCTAGAAAAGCACGAGTACAGAGAACTTTAACTTCGCTAGAGCAACATTAAAGAAGCTCAACCTCACTTCCCTGCCTAGATCGAGATCTATCGCATCAATTCCACCCCATCCGACAACACTTTCTACAACCACACCAAGGAAATCACTAGCGAATCGAATCGAGCAATAACATTTTCCACTCCACCGATCCGTCTCCCGTGCATCGTTTCACAGATCACGCCCTCCAGATTTTCGCGCCTAACAACTACACATCCCGGCAACTTCGCCTGGGAAAACCAAGAAGTCAGAGCTATGCATACCTGGACGCAGACTATCGGTGCTCCCGGCCGTCGGCGAAAATCCGGCAACCGGAATCTAACCGAGGAAACAGTGTGTGACGGAGACCTTCCTTCGTGGGACCCCAAAGAGAAGGCGGCTCGATTCGCGGAGAAATTCAGGCTCGAGCACTGCGATCGATTGAATCAGCCATGGAATTCTCTGGAATTACATGGGCCTCGCGGAGAGAGAGAGTGTTTCCAACGAATAAACTCATTGTCTTCGTTGTGACCCCAAAAATAAATAAATAAATCATTGTTAAAAACCGCAAAATTTCCTTTTTCTTTGCCAAATTTAAATTATACCACTAAGATATTTAATTTTCCTTTTACTAATATACCGTATATCGATCTATATAAACTGGCTTTTGCTTTTAATCCTTATAATTAATTTTTAAAATTTTCAAATATTACGGGACACGCGCTTTGACTTTTATTTAATCGTGAATGCTTAATTTTTTTTTAAAAAAATGTAAATATCAAAATGTGATTTCGCATATAACATTTTTTTTTATTCTTCAACAGGCTTTTATTACTCTTTATTCATCATTTAGGTCAATTTATTTACATTTTTCTTATGAAAAGAATTATGTAACCGTTTACATGACATTATTGTAGATATCTTTACTTTTGTGTGAGTTCAATAATATTCTTACTTTTCGAGTTTCTTGATTAACGCTGCATCTTTAAATCACTGACCGTACTCGAGTTAGGGGTGTCAATCCGGCCCGCGCAGGCCCGGCCCGACCCAGTCTAAAAATTAGGTGTATTTTCGGGTCGGGTCTCGGTACTGTTCCACGCAATGCTCCACCCAAATAAAAAAGATGGCCCGAAGAGAAGTGACAACTGCAATAGGCCTCTTGCTTTTCTCGACCGGCATCTCACGACCTTACAGTTACAGAGAGTCGAGTCTCGAGTCGACCGCTTGCCATCACTACCACCATGGCTGCCCCCACGCCGAGTAGCCAACATTTGTCACTTGCCCTCAAGCAAGAGAAACCCCGGTGACGACCATTATCGCCGTCTTTCGGCTCTATTATTGGTGAATGTGATCTTCAAAAAAGATTTTACTCTTTTCCATGCTTTAAATTCGGAATAAAATTCCAAACCGCACAGATAAACATGAGCAAAAAAAATTGAAGTATTTCGATGGTCGTCTCGACAGTTGGATAAATGTTTGGATGGTCGCTTGCTTTTGAAGTTAGAAAGCATGTATGACAATCATTCTGATTCGAAAAAGTGATACTGATTAAAATGACTTTTTTTCTAATTATGTTCCCTAGATGAGTTCTAAAGAATCAGAAGGCGTTTGGTAACAGTATAAAATTTTTGTTCCTAGAAAAGAAATGTGTTTTGTAATTGCACATAATTATGTTCCTGGGAACAATTGTTCTTCTTAATTTTTGTTATTTAGGTCAAATAATTACATAGTTACTTTGTAAAATTTCACCCTACATTTCGAATTAATCGAAGATTAATTCATTTTGATTTTCTTATATATGTATTGCATATTGAAATCTAAAAATAAATATCAAGAATCATCACAAGTCATTTTTCGCCATTTTTTGTTAGGTTTCATCCAGCTCTTTTGATCGAGCATATAACCAACACGAGCAACGCCCTCGTTTCTGTAAGGAAAATGCATTGCACTATCATGCGTTGGTGTGTTTTTGGTTCAAAGAAATCAAATCTTAGTCTTAATTCATCCAAAACTTGAGAACGAGAGCTCGTTAAGTGTTTACGCTGGTTATTTTGTCTTTTTTCAGAATTTTATAAAACTAGACTAAGTCTAAAATATATAAACCTACGCAAATCACAATCAATGAATCATGACATTGATAAATCGCATCATAAAATCCTAACGAAGCCTTAAAGGCTTAGAAAAATGTAGTTCAGGTTTAATTTCAAAGGTGTTCATGATTTTTCTAAAAAGAGGAAAATATATGAAATCTAGGAAATTTATGCCCAAATTTATAAAAATGAGGTCAAACTAGCATAATCTAAGCTTTTTCTATTTTTAGGGATTTTATAATTTTTTTAGAAATTTTCCAATTTTTTTCAAATTTTATTTTTATTACATTTTATTTTATTTTTATTACCTTTTTTTTTTAAATAAGGCCTCATTGTTCTATTTTATGTCGAGGGAAAAGTAACTTCATTCTATTTTGTTATTCTCAAAAGTGGTTCTTTTTTTCATAACCAACTTTTTTTTGTTCTAGTTTCTCTAAAATTTATTCTGAGAATAGAATCAGAATAAAAATTATTTACATTACCAAACAGGGTTCTTATATTTTTATATTCCAAAAAATATAATCATAGAATCAAAATTGTTGTCATGCAAGCCCTAACTAGCTCTTGAACCATTGTGGCCCTAATCTATGGTCCATATATGACTCGCTATCCTTTTTGCTGTAATTGGGCCAATTTTAAAGGTGCATGTTTTTTTTTTTTTTTGGGAGTAGGAGGTGTGTGACGTCTTGGAAATCCGACTTCTGTAAGTTCCTAAATTCAATAAAAGGATATTAAGTGGAATTACAGTCAATAAATACTTTGGACCGTTAGGACTGAAGTGACGTTAATTTGGACGAATTCTGAAGTTTCGATTGTTTTAGATTATGGTTCGATTTCTTAGCCTTTATGAATTAGGTTTTCGATTTTTGCGCCTGAGCTTAATCCCAATCAAGCCTAGCCAGTGAAATTACAAAATTTTCTTTTCGTCCAGTGCACGAAAATTTCATTTCAGTCCCGGCATGGCCATTGACCATTTTGCCCCTACCCTAATACACATGAGACAAATGCCATTAAACCCAAATGAGACAAATTGCCTTCAAAGTCTTTGTGGGCCTCACAATTCCTCATTCCCCATGCCAGCCACTCCCATCAGCTCACGTCTTCCTCTCTCTCTCTTGCGTCTGCTGCCGCTGCTTCTTCTTTTTCTTTTTCTGTTCTTCTTCTTCTTCGTTCGCTGAGGGAGCAGCCACGACCGAACCATTTTCCCCCCTTTCTCTTGCTTCCTCGTGCGACCACCACCCCTAAGCCGACCACCAAGACCTCCAGCCACTCCTTGCCACCACCGTCGCCCAAGCCCGGCCGCCGTTCACCGCCGGACAGCCGCGGGGGAGCTCGGAATAGCCGTGCTCTGTTTTCGGCCTTGGGAACCCGAGACCTCCAGCTCCTTCCTTGGCCTTTCGCGACATCGCCAGACCCGACCACCACCTCACGACCGACCACCAGCCTCCCCTCGACCACCCCGAAGCGATCCCGCCGCACGATGTTGTTGCGACCCGCCTCGAGGCGCAGTGCCGTCTAGGGAGCTAATGGGCCGCCCGATCTCTGCCTGATCGGACGCAGGCCTCTCTCAAGGTCCATTACCCAAATTGCAACGGGTGGATATACGTGATCGACCTTCAGTGCGGTCTAGTGATATGTGATATGTGTACATGCCAAGGAGTCGCCACCAATCGTTTCGAGGAGGGTACAATCGGAAACCCTATCGAATAGTTGGGAGCGGTCTATTCGATTCTGCGGAAACCAGAGAAATGGGTTCGGGGACTTAGTTACGCCAACTGCTAGAGTTGACGCCATTTCGGTACCTAAGTTGAATGGTTTATCTAATCCAAGGATTTCATACAGATGAGTGGGGTACATATCCTAAATCTAGGAGCTCATGCAGATAGGAATGACTACCATATCACTCACAATCAGTAAAAATAAATGCGCAAATCAAGGATCCAGTACATGCGGATAAAACACATGAAAGCAGCATGGCATCCCTAATGAGGCTCTATTAGCCTAGAGAAATATCAATCAAGGCTTAGGAGTATTTTGACAAGATTTGTCCATTAGGGGCAAAATCGTAATTTTGAACAATTCTAGGACAATTCGCTTCGGAGGGCCAAATTCGTCATTTTTAGATAAATTGTATGGTCAAAAGACAGGGAAAATAGGATTGACAATCAATCCCATCCATTTCCCATCTTTCGTGAATTTCCACGATTTTTCTGGAATTTAAAAGTGATTTTACCCTTAGAGGGGTAAAATCGTCATTTTGGACAAAGACGAGGATTGGAAATCTTAAACTTTAGGATTGGTCGACCACCAGATCCAAATCCTAATTTTAAGCAATTTCCAAAAATTCAATTGGAATAGGAAAGTCGACTTACCCTTTGAGGGGTAAAATCGTCATTTCAAGGAAAATGATGAGATTTGAAAACCCTAGCAGAAGGACTCCCCACCTTACTGGCCCTATCCTAATCTAGGTATTTTCGACCTATCTCAAAATACCGAGCAGGGACGAATTACCCCTAAAGGGCATAATCGTCAATTATTGGAAGAACGGATAAGAAACCCCAAAAATAGGGTTGACCAGTTGTCTGTGGTCAATCCTCGATTTTTGGGGATTTCTGGAGTGTCTAGGATTTTTCCACAATTTTTTCACAATTTTTTGGAATTTTCTGGGATTTTCTAGCATTTTTTAGAATTTTCTAGGGTTTTTCTGATTTTTATTTTATTTTTAAAATTATTTTTCGATTTTTTTATTTAAAAAGAAATATTTCGGACAGGGTCGACCCGACCCACTCGGGCCGGAACCCGGCCCAGACCCGGACTCGCGAAACCAAAACACGCCAAAACGACGTCGTTTCCCATTTTTATTTTTCTGATTATTCGGATTTAATCCGACGGCCCCTGGTGGACCACGTGGCTAGTCCACGCCCATTGGATCTGATTAGTAGAACCTACAGTCTAGATTAAACGATGACTCTCATGGGACCGTCTGATTGACTTACTAAATCCATGGCCACGATTAGAACATAGGACTTGATCTGAACCGTCCATACCCATTTAACCTAAACGACGCCGCTTTA
The DNA here is from genome assembly GCA_021437785.1 of Rhodomyrtus psidioides. Classification (NCBI taxonomy): domain Eukaryota; kingdom Viridiplantae; phylum Streptophyta; class Magnoliopsida; order Myrtales; family Myrtaceae; genus Rhodomyrtus; species Rhodomyrtus psidioides. The sequence goes on along the minus strand of JAILYB010000128.1, from coordinate 541,704 downwards.
CTACTAACCTAAACGGTGCCGTTTCAACCAGTTTTGCTTTTCTGATTAAAAACTATTTTCGAATTATCCTAATTTCTAATCGGACGGTCCTCATTTAATAAACTCGATTAACCTAGACCGTCCGATCTAACGCTGACTCATCCCAACAGATTAACGGTCGAGCTGACTCGACGTTAGCATGGACCAATGGCACCACGCCACCTAGGACGCTGACTCGTTGACCTTGCCACATACGCATCGTCTTCAACCTCTCGACTACGACTGAACGAACGGCTGTAGATCTCCGACCACGATCCAACGGTGGATTCTTGATGAAATCGTGCGAGACCAACGGCAATCGACTCGCGATCGTCCCTAATCTATCATATCTAAGAATTGCAGCACATCGTACGCAAAATCACAAGCATCGAGCAAAGTGTCGAGTACGGCCATGGAAGCTCAATCACACAGGCGACGCGAAATCAGATCAATTCATCTACAGATTGAAATGGCAGGAGGTACAGAAGACTTACCTCGAGCTCCGATCGAGCTCGCACGACCTAGATTGGGCTAGGCAAGTATGAACAGTGGTCGGCTATGAAAGCTAAGTTCGAAAACTCGATTCAAGGTGTTCAGGCAAAATCGATGCAAAATCAAGATGCGGGTATGGTCAGTGATGTTCAGGGAAGGAAACGAACACACAAATCGCAAAAAGAATGTGAAACAGGCAAGTCGCCATTGATGCACAGTGAAGAGCTTGAAGCTACGTCTCACCTATTTCCGCCGTTTCAGGCGGCGCGGTTGGTGGCGTTCGCTTCCTGGCACACTAGACGACCTTCTGGCAGTCTTCTTTGGCTTCGGTTTGGCCGGAGACGGCCCAACCAGCGCCCTGCAAGTTTGAGCTCAACCCTCGACAATGGCGATGGAGGGGAGCTCTCTCTCTTTCGTTCTCTTTCTCTTTTCGATTCTGTTTTTGCCCTTGCTAACTGAACTCACCAACCTCCTTAACTGAAAGCCTTTGCAGGCTTATATAGCTTCTCCAATTTTTGGCGCCGATTTGGGGAGTTTCAACCAACTCAAATAGCACGTGCTACCACGTGATTTTAGGTTCGATCGTCGTCGGGGACGACAGGCATCTCGCCTGATTCTGTTTGGTCGTCCGGCAGGTCCCATTCTGTGTGAATTTAGAACGAATTCGACCTATGCTTGCTACATGTTGACTTTTGCAGTTTCACCGCTTGACCAGCCGATTGCTTCTTATTCTGGCGACGTCGAGCGATACCGTCGGTGTCGATCGACGGGGAAAGACGAGAGGAACCGAATGCCCACCATTCCTCCTTCAATTAATCGCGAATTGCCCTCCAATTTCTTGACCAAAACTGAGCTGAGGACTGTTCATCTGCGAGGGGAGGAGGATGACACTGTAGTGGACCGGTTCAACCGGTCCGACCGGCGGTCAGACCGGTCTGAACCGATTCTGAATTATAATTTTTGAAATTAATCCAAATCTGTTGGGAATTTTTGCAATTAATCTTCAGAATCGAATCTAGGGCATGGATTTTATCTAAAAATGTGGTTTTGCCCAAAAGTTCATATCAATTTCAATAAAAACCACAAATTTTCATGTACTTGCAAATTAGGGATTGTTGACACCTGATTTTTTACCATTTATTATTGTGATTTTTATTCTTTAAAATTAATTAAAAATATCAAAAAAGGTCATAAAATCACAAAATCAACTTTGGAAGCCTTGGTTTAGCCTTAGGAACCAATTTTGAACAAAAAATATTTTTCGGTATTTTTAATATTTTTCGAGTTTATTTAATTATAAAAATACCCAAAAAATCAGAAAAATACCATTCGTGGTCAGAAAAATACCCAAAAATATTCGATAATTTTGTTTTAATTTCCTCTTCAAGTGTGTCACTTTAAATCTCAAAAATTCGGCTCGGGTCACTATGTTCCTTCACAAATATAAACCCGAACCGAGCCTAAAAAAAATCATTTTCGAGTCTTTTAGTTTTCAATTCTCACTTTTTATAAGCTATGACATTGGATTCTAAAGTCTTAAAGTGCAATTAGGTCAATTTGCCCACCAATTTAATCAATTTTTACCAAAAGGGCTTAATTGCACATTTTTCTTTCAATTAATCCCCGGTTTCACGGATGTATACGTATGCTCTACGTATTTATACTTCATACGTATTTATACGTTATGCATATTTGTACTGTTTGGTAACCTCTTTAACTCTTGTAATAATAATAATGGTTATTATTTTTAACACCTTTGTTAGTGCCTTTTTTTTTAGCATTTTTGTATTGTGAGTGCTATTGCTAGTGCTATTTTTAAATAGCATTTTTTGTATTATAAATTGTGAGTGCTATTGTTAGTGCTATTTTTAAATAGCATTTTTGTATTATAAATTGTGAGTGCTATTTTTAAATGGCATTTATTTATCATAAATTGTGAGTGCTATTATTAGATAGAATTTATAATTATTAGTGCTATTTTTAAATAGCATTTTTGTATTATAAATTGTGAGTGCTATTGTTAGTGCTATTTTTAAATGTCATTTATTTGTGAGTGCTATTTTTAGATAGAATTTATAATTGTTAGTGCTATTTTTAAATACAATTTATTGGAAGGTATTTTTGGCTATAAAAGGATGGCAAGAGTTTTGAGGTTGAGGGGGGAGACATTTTGTAGAGTGTGCAAATTTTTTAGAGCTTAGAGAGAAGAACACAAACACTCTCTATATTCTCATCATCTTGAGTGAGCAAAATATACTAAGTTCGGAATATTGATTCCGCATATTGCTAGCACAATTGTTGTGGAGTTATTAGTCGTCTCCCCGTTCGTCAATTGGTGGTGCGTCCGAACTAGATGCCTAACACTTGTGGAGGCTGAGATCGAAGAACATCGAACCGACACCTCCGTTCAAGCACGCTACGAGAGGTAATCTATTTACTCCCTTTGAGGCTTTGTGATTTTTTTCGATTGAAATGCACGAAGTACGCCTCTGGAGATACATGTAGGGGTTGTTATTTATTTCCGCTACGTGTTACGTGGATCCCAATAGTGGTATCAGAGCCAATCCTTAGGTGTTTTCGTGCATTTAATTGATTTTTGCAATTTTTGCAATACTATGGCCAATATGTATTAACGAATTGTTCGTCTTACATGGCTAATGGAGGTTGATTATTTTATATGATAAATTAATCAACGTAGCAAAAATTGAGACTAAATCAATTTTGAATCGAAAATTTATGGCTATCTTATTTTACGTAAAAATTCTGATTATGATTCAACGTAGAATTTTTATTGTGCCTTCCTAAGTTTTAAATTGTGAATTTATTACTTACGTGGAAGGGTGGTGATCATGGAAAAATCCCTAATCAATGTGATTGATGTATATATGAATGTATGGTGATTATTTATATATTTGGGGTTGTAATTATTAAATGGAGGCTGCGTACTCCTTTTATTTTTCATGTAATCTTTATTTTTAGCATAGTCAATTGTTAATGTAAATGCTACGAGGATTATGTGGATGAGCCTTTTAAGTCGGCGAGCTCTTAGGGGCCCAATTCTTGAAGAGTTCAAGAAACCAAGAAGAAGCGAAGAGCGGCTCTCCGTTATTAAAATATTAAAATGATTAAATGTGGTCTCATTGGCTCGAGACCCATTAAATCATAATTCCATGATCACCACGTAGGATAGATGTTTATGTGATTGACATCTATTTATTTATTATGATTACGTGAGCATGTTAAACTGGTTAATGTGCAAAGTCAGACTTACCTCACCCAAAATTGCGCCTGCATGAAATCCTAGTTAGGAAAATCACTCGCGTTAGGTACCGAAAGGGCGTTGGTAACGACACCAGCGTAACCAAGTCCCCGAACCCAAAATCTCTGGTTCCGTAGAACTGATCGATCTCTCCCAATCGATTGGTAAGGTTTCCGGTCTACCCTCCGAGAAAGACCGGTGGCGACTCCAAATGCATGCACAAGTTGCACATGCCACCACGACCACACTGAAGGTCGAAAGCGATCGACTCTTATCGTCGAATCCCTTCGAAAAATACTCCCGCCGCGATTTGGTATGGGCCTGGGAGGGCCCGCGCCGATCCAAAGCCCGCGATCCGCACTCCAGTGCGGGGAAAAGGCCCGCGATCGGTAATCCATTAGCCGCGTCCGCTTTCGGACGGGTCGCGACAGCTGGCGACTCCACTGGGGACTTTGTTCTAGAACCTATGGTTCTAGACCCCAAGTGGACTTAGGCCGTAATTAAAACGCTGAGTGATGTTTCTAACCCTGCAGGCGCTCTTGAAGGTGAGGTAAGTCCGCTCATGATAGGTGTTATATGTTTTTGCAGATTTGAGAAATAAGGGGTGTAGTCCGTGATTAACATTGTCTTATGCAGGTTGGCGTAGGAATGTATGTTTTGTGGATGATTTGAAGCGCTGATTGATAAACTGTTGTGCATGACTTGCATTGTGGTGTTCACGACACATAGACACACACAACCGCGCCTAAAACCCCGGGCGCCCCTATAGGAAAACAATAGAAGGAACTGAAAATGGAATCTCCATGAGGAAAAACATGGGGTAATCCACTTTTCAATTCCGCTCACTTCGAACTATGGATCGAGCCCCAATGCAACGATAGCTGTGCAATGGAATCGGCTCTTTCTAGAACTCGAGGTGGGAACCTTAACCTTAGGTGTCAAACCCTCTGATTTTTAGAAGTTTACTATCACTTGTTTCATGCGCATGTCTTTGGGCGGTTGGTACACCTAAAACCGCACATAAGTCGACGAGTTGGGTTGGTAAGACTCTCTATCCCCCCAAATCTATCACTGTTCATATAAATATAGGCATTTCATTTATTGCATTCTGGTGATTAGATTAAATGCCATTTCGAGGATAGATATGTGCGTTTGTCCCTAACGTCCTTGATAGAAGACGAGGAGGGTGATATCCCACGACGAACACCGAGTATGCGATAAGGAGCATACTATGGACATTATTGAGGTATCATCCAATGAAGATGACGAGTTGGGGCAAGTGATCCTGAAGGCACAGATCAAAACTGGGGCATCCTTAAACGTTAGGATCACATTCCTTTATGTCATTTTCCATTACTAGTCCTCTTGTATAGGGTTTATTTTTACTGAGGTTTTCTCTATCTCACCCCTTAGAGCGATTGTATTAGGGGTCTATTGGTGTATACATTCAGATGGAACTTGGTTGTATTTCTTTTAACGGGTCATTGGAATGTGATAGTGGCATTTTTTCTAATCATCCGAATACTCCCAAGTCAAGTTTATAATTCCTTTAGAGGAAATTAAAATTGGAAGTCTTGCACGACCTTTTGGTCGTGTGAGGTAATCCAACCCCAATTTCGCTAGAAGGAACTACACACTTGAATTGGTTCGTGCATGTTGTACACCACTGGTAATTCACGATAATTGATCAAGAATATCAGCGTAGTTTCAAATTTAATGACGAGATAGATGTCCAAACTACTTTCGTTCTTAGCGAGCGACCTTAATTTGGATGCCATATCTTCAATTGAATTTAAAACACATTATTATGTCTTGCGCTTTTGACTAATTCGTTCTCCTCGAAATTGATCAAAAGCGATTATCGTGAATTACATTCCTTTCAATAATATGCTTTCCTTCGAAGAATACTGATAAAAAACTTTTTGCGCAAGATTAAAACCCTTGTAAAAGTTTTTGTCCTTATTAATCACGAGCAAGCATAAGATTGAAAGGGGTTTATGCTTTCTTTTTCAAATTATTCCTTCTGATTCAGTCGTTTCATTTGCAGGTGAAAAACAAGTAGTATAGAGAAATCTTTTCTTGGACAAATCTGCAACTATTCTTCCATCTGATCATGAGCGAGTTATAAAATCAGGACGTATTTGCTCGGCTTATTGCTATTATGGTTCGGCTCACTCAAGTTGAAGATGTTTGGATTCTCGAAGAAATGAACCATACAGAAGTTAAAACACACACACGAGAACTTTCATTTATTTTGCTCAGCGGAGGGTTTTCAGAAGCAGGTCATACAAGTCGGGGTGGAAAAGTAAAGCCAAAGTGAGCCCTAATTAACGACACAAAGGATCCCAACTGACCCTCCATGTTATTAATGCTCTGCTCATACTCCCAGCTCCGCATGTTGTGGTCGGCAAGCCTGAGGAGAAGACTTCTGCATTCTCCCTTAACTTCGGCGACCTTGGCCTCGTGTTCTTCGGTGACTACTTCCAGGTCCCGAACCAGTCCATTCCCGCGAGCTATATCCTCGGTTATCTTGTCGAGCCGTTCTTCCTGCCAGTCGCTCTGAAGCCTCAACAGGACGTTGCGGCGGTCATGCTCGCCGGTGGTCAGGGATATGGCCAATTGATCCACCAGATTTCTCCTCTCGCGAAGCAACGTCGCGACCCGCTCATTAGCAAACTCGACGGCCTTTTTGTAACTATCAACCAGATAGTTGGTCAGCACCAAATGATCAGATCGATCCTCATAACGAGCCCGCAAGACGCGAGCCACGAGAACCTCCCGATTAGCAACACGATAGGCCTCTAAGGAGTGTGCAAAGAGAGTCGGGAAAGTTCTATATTCCCTCCCCAGTGTAGTACCTTCGAGAGAAGTGGTATCAAGGTCCTCGAGCAGGACACATATTGCATCCTCGGTTGCAGAATGATCGGTTATGTGCGCGTAACCGCGACCCAGTAGGTTGTAAAGCTTTTCCCACTGGGCCAAGACATCAGTTGAAAAAGTGTGTACGGGAGATGATGCCATTTACGTTGGGTTGGCTTGAGAATAAGACGAGTTTAACAGAGAGATTAGAAGGAAGAAGCTGATTATGCGAGAACGTTAACCTTCCATACATTAATTCCTCATTTTATAGCAACTCGAGGATGATGAAGGGTCTCAGTAATAATGCTGGTGGAGCCCAGTTAGGGGGGTAAAGCAGGAGGTCCCCTCACGAGAACCATTGGATTCGTTTCGGTCCGCGATTTCCGGCTCATCAATTAAAAGATGTAAAAGATTTGTCGGGATCATCATTATTGGAGTTAGGTGGGAGGTAAGCGCAACTATCGAAGAGAGCCCTAACAGGATTTGGCAGTCCCATCACGTTGAAAAGCTAAGCGAGAAATTCAAAGTCTTGAGGGGGAACGTTTGCCTAATGATGCTTTAAGAGCGTCTCCTAAACATACGAAGTCACTCGAAGAAAACTTTATAGGGAGTGAGCATACATGAGAGAGTGGAGAACTCTGAGTGGGCAAGAACCAATCAAACATTTCTCAATCCAACATATTTAAGAGGTTATTGTCAGCTGCTAGAGGCGACTGACTCAAAAATCTCAGAAATTGAACTACAGAGGGATCTCGAAGATTCCAAGATCAAGTCTAACGCCAAAACCATGGAGCCCAACACTTCTGGCAACGGAAATCAAGATCACGGCGACGACGACAACAACATCCACGATGTTCAACTCGGGAAAAGAAGACGTCCTCACCAATACTCTCAAGAGGAAACCCAAATGCTGGAAACCCTTTTCAGTAAAAGCCATTACATGAAAAAGAAGTGGAGAATTGAATTGAGCCGGGAGTTGGGGATTAATCAGTCGAGGATCCAATTTTGGTTTCAAAATAGGAGATCCAAATCGAAGGCTCAACGCAAACGTCAGGTGGTCGAGATTTTAAAGGAAGAAAACCAAAAGCTGCGAACAGAAAACATGAGGTATGAAAAAGCTCTCAATATTACCGTTTGCCCTCATTGCGATAACCTCGTCGCCCTCGGTAAGATATTCCCCGATAAGCCTCACGCGATGATTGAAGACGTTCATTTACCACCTTACTCCCTCGGGGCATCTCCTGCTCAACCAGATTTTGCCGGAGTCACGCATGAGCAGGATGATCCTACGAAGATGATACAAATGCCTCATGGGGGATGGGATTTGCATCGCTTTGATTGGAGTTATAGTTTCAAGGAGCTGGATGTTACCGCCGACCAGCTCAAAGCATATCAGCCTCATGCACAACAATTTTCGATAGGGTCGGGTCCTGCTGGAGATGAGTTAATCAGTCGTCAAGCCATCGATGCAATTTTGGGCCACGATAAGAGGAGGTTCGCTTGGCCCCCTGAACTGCATTCCAGATTCCTAGACGTGGTTCACCAAATGGGGATCGACTCAGCAACTCCGACGCGCATATTTAAGGCCATGAATGTACCGGGGCTTAGTAAGGAGCTGGTCAGGAATCACCTTGCTGCCTACAGAAAGCTATTAAAACAACGTCGAGCGGAGCTAAACCGGGAGGAATCCGTCTCGAGCTCAAAAGCTAGGGGCGACCGCCATTGTAATGCTCAGGCATCAAGAGATACCCGGCCAAATCTAAGCATCAATCAAGCTAGCAACCCGACCACCGGCAAACTGAAAGCTGATCAGAATGTCCTCCCAGGCCATTTCAACACTTCTCAAGAGCGCGTGTCACAAGTACAGCGAGTGCGCACTCCTCCATTCGAGCAACAGTCGGCTGGTGCTCTGCCTGCCGCTGGTCAACCCACGACAGACGATTTCTTCGATGAGGGGCTCGATGCCTTGTTCAATCAGTGGGAAGCTGGCATGCTTGGACAGCCATGATCTAGCACCTGGCTCGGGGCACGATGGGTCGGTCACTACGAACACCCATAGGAAGAAGAACATGTTCACGAGTAGATCACTCATTTTATCCGTTGTAAAGTTCCTACGGGAACATTTTTCTTTAATGACTATAGTTAATTCTATATTAAAACCAACGCTATCGACGAACATCGTCATGCTCAGTTGTGATGATCCCTTGTTAGATTAAGTCTGAAACCAGAGACGGTCTTTAAAATTTTGAGTGGCCACGAACTCATTCCTCACCAAGCGCCCGGGATGTTGAAATGAAGAGTAACAGCATGCACAGGGAAAATGTCACCTTCGTTTGAACGATGAAAAGGGGTTGAGAGAAGATCATAGCGTTAATTCCCATGGAGCTAAATGAATTAAACGGAGTCATTAATTGCGGGTCCACCGCTGCTCCCCACGTTCTCGGGCCTAGCAAATCATAAAAGGCGCCGAAAGATTGTAGACCCACCACTTTGAAGACTGAACTAGGGGACGAGCGCAATACTCGATGAAACCGAATCAATGCAAGAGAGTTTGTGATCCTATCACGAGGAAAAAGAAAGGGGAATACAGACGATGAGTAATTGCAGAATCTCGGGAGGAGCGCTTGCTTGCTGGTCTTCATATGCAGCCTGAAGGATGGTTCCAGGACACGCACAATCACTTGAGAAAATTTCTAGAGTGAGCAAACACGTAAGAGCGAATTGAGAAAGCTGAGTGAACTAGATCAGCCCGAGATACCCCGATCCATCATGTTTAAAAGTTATTCCCATCTGCTAGAAACGCCCGACCTGGACATTTCTGAGCACGAACTGCTGGGAGACTTTGAAGATCCTGGAGCTGAATCCTGCCCGAAGGCCATAGAGACTGACTCCTCCAGCGATGAAATTCTAGGTTTCAGCTACGAAGAAGGAGTATACAATGATGACCGGAGCCGGAAAAGGAAGCAACTACAACGCCATACTCCAGGCCAAATCCGAGAGCTCGAAGCTTTCTTCAATGAATGCCCCACTCCAAGCAGACAACAGAAAATGGAGTTGAGCCGAAAGATAGGATTGGAGCTTTCGAAGGTCAAGTTTTGGTTCGCCAACAAACGAACCCGGGTGAAACAGCAATACGCAGACCATGAGTTACTGGTCCTGAAGGAGGAGAATGAGAAGCTTCAAGCTGAAAGTGCGAGATATAAGGAAGCTCTGACCAAGGCCACCTGCCTTAATTGTGGTAATCCTGTTGTCCTCGGCGAGGTGTTCCTCGATGAACCATCCCTGTTGACGAATAACGCTCAGCTGTTACCGTATTCTCCACAGCATTTTCCGACACAGCCAGATACCGCCGGAGATCTGCATGAGCAAGTCAACACCATAGGATCAACACCAACATCCTCTGAGAAATGGGATATGAATCATCACAGGGGGAATTCTCTCAATGACGAACTCGCTGTCGCAGCCAGCCAATCCAAAGTCGATGAGTCCCTCCCTGGACAACTTTTGAAACGACTAGATCCCGTAGAGAATAGCTACCGAAGTATTGACGATATTTTGGGTGATAAGAGAACAAGGTTTTACTGGACCTATGAGCTTCACACCAAATTTGTTGATGCAATTCGAGAACTGGGAGTTGATTCGGCTAGCCCACTGCGCATACTCGAGATTATGAATGTGCCGGGGCTCTCTAGAATTAACGTTGAGTCTCACCTCAAGTACTATAGGAGATTGCTAAGGGATGGAATGATAGCGTTAAACCATCATAAAGCCAGTTGGAGCTCAAGTGCTGGGCAGAGTTACAACCATGATGATTGGAGAGCCAAGAGCACCCAACCGTGTTTCAGCAATGACGGGACTAGCAGTCGTGTCAGCGACTCCTCTAACCCAAATCAGAATGCTCCGCCGAGCTATCTCAATACTCCTCAGGAGTATATGCCACAGTTCCAGCACATAGAAATTCCTCAGTTTGAGCGCGAATCAGTCATTAATGTTGTCCTTGAAGCGGATCTGGCATTGGTAGAGAGTGCACATATGAACCTGCCGGTCATCGGAGGAAGTTCCAATTCGAGGGGTCAAATTGCTCACGACGAGAGCAAAGAGAGGAATCCCTCGCCTACAGTTGACGACACCCAATCTGGGCACCAAGGGCTAGAAAGAACAAGTGATTTCCTTGATGAGGAGCTGGACACTTGGATCAATACTCTTCGGGAATGTATGTCTCAACCCCAACAGGGCAATGATGAAGGTTCCAGCTCAAAGACTCCAATCCCTCACAACGAAGGCAATGAAAGAAATCTGCCCCCAACAATCGTTGATACCCAACTTGAACATCAATGGCTCGAAGACCCGAGCAATTTCCTTGGCGATGAGTTCAATCTTTGGCTCGATCAATTTGGAGCCGGAGGACCATCGCAGTGGTGACGCGAGGCCGGTGATCAAACGTCTGATGCAAGGCATGGCTACTCGATGAAAAATGCTTCGAGAAAAGGGGTTGAATACTCCTATTGCATATGTTGTTGATCACACTGTAAGGTTCCCACGGGAACATCTTTCATTAATATCTAGAACTAATTGCGCGTGAGTGTCAACATCACCCTTTGAGCATCTTCAAGCCGAAGGCCGTGGATTAATCACTTAATCCGTGGAGCAAGTTCCATGAACCATAATTATCACCCGCTGAGCATAATGGGATCTACCCCTTCAACACGAAATACGTTTGGCCGCGAAGCCACCTATTTGGTAAAACGATGTATCGTTCCTAAACGATCTTCAATCGAATACCGAAAACAGACGCTGCCCAGCTGGGGGCAGATGAACCATTGATGTTACAAACACTCCAAGCATGGATAGGCGGATTTGATAGAGGGGAATCGCCTTGGAGACGAATGAGTTTTTACATCCCACATACTACCTGTTAGGGTACATGAGGGTAGGATGTATCGTTTCAATTTTCAAAAAATTCGTGAACATACAATGATATGCTTCTTTTACATTTTCAGGGATCTCCAGCCACGGTGGACAGGTAGGTATCCCTTTCCCCCAATCCATTGAAGATGTTAAACCAAAAACACAGAGAGAAAAAGAAAAAAGCTTTCAAAATCTGATATCTAGAAAAGACATGGAATTCTAACTTCATTGGCATTCATGTTTTGAAACATGAGGTTGTCTGCACATGCATTGTGCACCATAAAATCCCCTTGACGGGTAAAATTTTTGGGAAAACGAAAGAGATTTTTCCAATCAAAAGTTGTTCAAAACTCTCAAAAGGATGTTTCCTCAAAAGAGAGGCAAGCTCAAATCCAAACACATCCTACATACACTTGAGAGATGAGTGGAGCGAATCAAATAGTAAAATCTGGATCTACGGAGGTAGGGACCATTCGCAGCGATTACATGGATTGGGACGACGGAGGCGTTCGTTTCATATCATAAACACTACAGGTGACCGTTGACAACCCACTTGAACGGCGGTTTTCATTCTTAACCCTGTCAAGAACCACCCCACACCGGGGCAAAAAGGAAGTAAGTCCAGCAGCATCAGGAGAAAATGGTTAGAAATTTTCTTGCTCGGACTAACATTAATCTTTGTGTGTTGTTTATATGGTAATCCAAGTGCCATAGGATGACGAGAAGCATTCATTCTCTATCCCACACACCATATCCTTTGCACAGCCAAGTTGAGCCTGCGAATTCATTTCATAAACCCTTGTTGGTGATCATGAGATGTTTCAAGATAGAAACTGCATCACTCCAAGAACGGAAGAAATCAAGAGATGGGATTTATAGAAAAATCTCATATCGGCGTTTAAATGTGCTATGATTCAAGTTGTATATCTAGCACAATTTTCTGAACATCGTAGTTCCAAAGGAAAAAAAAAGGCGGGATTTCAACAAAAAATCCCCAGCATCAAGAAAAAGCAAAGTGCCTGGTAAAAGCAAGGCCGATGCTCGTGAAAACTGTTTGATTGATCCCCAATAAAGCCTAGTTGGGAAGAGAGAAAAACCCATAAAGGAGTCAGATCAAGAAGACTGCTCCCCAAACGATGTCAGCCGTGGTGCAAAAACACGGACAGAATTGTCAATCTCTTAATACCACAAGAGACGTTCTCTAAAGGACTTGTGCACACCTCAAAAGCGGTTGCACACCTCAAAAATGGAAGATGCAGAATGGAAAAGACATGTGACAAATTTGCAATGATCACCAATGTCAAATCCTTCGTGATTTCTGGGCCAAAAATAAGCCTTTTTCGGTCCCCAATCCTACCAATGTTACAACCCTGAAACCGTCTTCTCTGACTAAGACACTTGGGTTAACATATAGCTTAGCTCGAAGAAGTACGAGCAAGACTCTTTCTTTCTCATTTTGCAGGGTTCTTGACTTGTAAACCAGGAACAGATGGTGAAGATTTTCATTCGATGGCCCCGACTCCAAAGCGGGTCCCCATTGAAAACCAATATCCAAGCCCAACATTACGGTCCCGTGGAAGACCTCCCGACCGATCAAAATGTATGCGCTGCGAATGAGCCTAAAACCTAAGCACATGTCAGTAGGGAATTGAGTGCATCCCCTAAAAATCATCACCTCAAAACAGGTGAGATGGCCTCATTGTCGAGAAATATTCCAATTGACGTTTTGAGCAAACTCTTTTTGGGAATTTTCAAACTGTGGATCCAGATTTTCCATGCAAGGGATTTGTGATCACATTTGCATGTTGCGAAAATGTTTTGGATAACCTCCAGCATCAAAATGCACATCTCATGACTAAAACTTAAGTCATAAAATTTTGTCAATTGGACAATTATTGTCTTCCCAAAGATTATTAACATTTTCTTGGTGAAGAAAAATCTTTCAGGTTTGAACTTTCTACAGGATACCTGGAGAACCCAGCTCCCAGAATGTCGCCTCAACAGACCCAAGTCCTAGCATGACGTGGAGAACCCTCGTCTCGGGACCCCTTTTCAAAAATCTGGCAGTCTCATCGGACGTGGAGAACCCTCGTCATGAGACCCCTTTTCAAGAATCAGGCAGTCTCATCGGACGTGGAGAACCCTCGTCATGAGACCCCTTTTCAAAGTCAAATCAACGGTAGATACCGCCTGAAGGGTCAAACCAAGGTAGAAACCGCCTGAAGGGTCAAATCAACGGTAGATACCGCCTGAAGGGTCAAACCAAGGTAGAAACCGCCTGAAGGGTCAAATCAAAGGTAGAAACCGCCTGAAGGGTCAAAACAAAGGTAGAAACCGCCTGAAGGGTCAAACCAAAGGTAGATACCGCCTGAAGGGTCAACTCAAGGTAGAAACCGCCTGAAGGGTCAACTTATGGTAGATACCGCCTGAAGGGTCAACGTATGGTAGATACCGCCTGAAGGGTCAACACAAGGTAGAAACCGCCTGAAGGGTCAACACAAGGTAGATACCGCCTGAAGGATCAACTCATGGTAGAAACCGCCTGAAGGGTCAACACAAGGTAGATACCGCCTGAAGGGTCAACACAAGGTAGATACCGCCTGAAGGGTCAACACATGGTAGATACCGCCTGAAGGGTCAACACAAGGTAGAAACCGCCTGAAGGGTCAAATCAAAGGTAGAAACCGCCTGAAGGGTCAACTCATGGTAGAAACCGCCTGAAGGGTCAAACCAAGGTAGAAACCGCCTGAAGGGTCACATATGGTAGAAACCGCCTGAAGGGTCACATATGATAGAAACCGCCATAAGGGTCAATTCATTGGTAGAAACCGCCATAAGGGTCAACTCATTGATAAATATCGCAGTAAGGATCAATACAAAGGTCTGATCCACCATACGGATCAAAATCCTTGGCAAATCCCAAAGCGTGGGATGCGCCTTCCTTAGGTTCCTACCAGTTAGGAATCCCATCATGGTATGACCTACCATACAGGTCAGAGCTTAATCTCCCTAGGATATTCTGAATGACGAGTCCTAGGCATCTTCTTGAAAGTCGTCACAACCGGCAGCATCCGACAGGTGAGCTTCAGGTAAGCCTCTCTCACTCCGGCCCATGTTCAAATTGTTAGAGCAAACCGGGGATTGATTTGAGCTTTTATCAATAGGCTTAAGGATCCGATGTCATAACATTTCTTCTCTTATTTTCCCAGTTGAGTCGGTTAAGAATCAGGTGCCACCTTATCTTTGAGAGAAACCTCTAACGAGATTCCTCTCAAAGAGGGGCAGCTGTTGACACCTGATTTTTTACCATTTATTATTGTGATTTTTATTCTTTAAAATTAATTAAAAATATCAAAAAAGGTCATAAAATCACAAAATCAACTTTGGAAGCCTTGGTTTAGCCTTAGGAACCAATTTTGAACAAAAAATATTTTTCGGTATTTTTAATATTTTTCGAGTTTATTTAATTATAAAAATACCCAAAAAATCAGAAAAATACCATTCGTGGTCAGAAAAATACCCAAAAATATTCGATAATTTTGTTTTAATTTCCTCTTCAAGTGTGTCACTTTAAATCTCAAAAATTCGGCTCGGGTCACTATGTTCCTTCACAAACATAAACCCGAACCGAGCCTAAAAAAAAAATCATTTTCGAGTCTTTTAGTTTTCAATTCTCACTTTTTATAAGCTATGACATTGGATTCTAAAGTCTTAAAGTGCAATTAGGTCAATTTTCCCACCAATTTAATCAATTTTTACCAAAAGGGCTTAATTGCACATTTTTCTTTCAATTAATCCCCGGTTTCACGGATGTATACGTATGCTCTACGTATTTATACTTCATACATATTTATACGTTATGCATATTTGTACTGTTTGGTAACCTCTTTAACTCTTGTAATAATAATAATGGTTATTATTTTTAACACCTTTGTTAGTGCCTTTTTTTTAGCATTTTTGTATTGTGAGTGCTATTGCTAGTGCTATTTTTAAATAGCATTTTTTGTATTATAAATTGTGAGTGCTATTGTTAGTGCTATTTTTAAATAGCATTTTTGTATTATAAATTGTGAGTGCTATTTTTAAATGGCATTTATTTATCATAAATTGTGAGTGCTATTATTAGATAGAATTTATAATTGTTAGTGCTATTTTTAAATAGCATTTTTGTATTATACATTGTGAGTGCAGAAGGACTCCCCACCTTACTGGCCCTATCCTAATCTAGGTATTTTCGACCTATCTCAAAATACCGAGCAGGGACGAATTACCCCTAAAGGGCATAATCGTCAATTATTGGAAGAATGGATGAGAAACCCCAAAAATAGGGTTGACCAGTTGTCTGTGGTCAATCCTCGATTTTTGGGGATTTCTGGAGTGTCTAGGATTTTTCCACAATTTTTTCACAATTTTTTGGAATTTTCTGGGATTTTCTAGCATTTTTTAGAATTTTCTAGGGTTTTTCTGATTTTTATTTTATTTTTAAAATTATTTTTCGATTTTTTTATTTAAAAAGAAATATTTCGGACAGGGTCGACCCGACCCACTCGGGCCGGAACCCGGCCCAGACCCGGACTCGCGAAACCAAAACACGCCAAAACGACGCCGTTTCCCATTTTTATTTTTCTGATTATTCGGATTTAATCCGACGGCCCCTGGTGGACCACGTGGCTAGTCCACGCCCATTGGATCTGATTAGTAGAACCTACAGTCTAGATTAAACGATGACTCTCACGGGACCGTCTGATTGACTTACTAAATCCATGGCCACGATTAGAACATAGGACTTGATCTGAACCGTCCATACCCATTTAACCTAAACGACGCCGCTTTACTACTAACCTAAACGGTGCCGTTTCAACCAGTTTTGCTTTTCTGATTAAAAACTATTTTCGAATTATCCTAATTTCTAATCGGACGGTCCTCATTTAATAAACTCGATTAACCTAGACCGTCCGATCTAACGCTGACTCATCCCAACAGATTAACGGTCGAGCTGACTCGACGTTAGCATGGACCAATGGCACCACGCCACCTAGGACGCTGACTCGTTGACCTTGCCACATACGCATCGTCTTCAACCTCTCGACTACGACTGAACGAACGGCTGTAGATCTCCGACCACGATCCAACGGTGGATTCTTGATGAAATCGTGCGAGACCAACGGCAATCGACTCGCGATCGTCCCTAATCTATCATATCTAAGAATTGCAGCACATCGTACGCAAAATCACAAGCATCGAGCAAAGTGTCGAGTACGGCCATGGAAGCTCAATCACACAGGCGACGCGAAATCAGATCAATTCATCTACAGATTGAAATGGCAGGAGGTACAGAAGACTTACCTCGAGCTCCGATCGAGCTCGCACGACCTAGATTGGGCTAGGCAAGTATGAACAGTGGTCGGCTATGAAAGCTAAGTTCGAAAACTCGATTCAAGGTGTTCAGGCAAAATCGATGCAAAATCAAGATGCGGGTATGGTCAGTGATGTTCAGGGAAGGAAACGAACACACAAATCGCAAAAAGAATGTGAAACAGGCAAGTCGCCATTGATGCACAGTGAAGAGCTTGAAGCTACGTCTCACCTATTTCCGCCGTTTCAGGCGGCGCGGTTGGTGGCGTTCGCTTCCTGGCACACTAGACGACCTTCTGGCAGTCTTCTTTGGCTTCGGTTTGGCCGGAGACGGCCCAACCAGCGCCCTGCAAGTTTGAGCTCAACCCTCGACAATGGCGATGGAGGGGAGCTCTCTCTCTTTCGTTCTCTTTCTCTTTTCGATTCTGTTTTTGCCCTTGCTAACTGAACTCACCAACCTCCTTAACTGAAAGCCTTTGCAGGCTTATATAGCTTCTCCAATTTTTGGCGCCGATTTGGGGAGTTTCAACCAACTCAAATAGCACGTGCTACCACGTGATTTTAGGTTCGATCGTCGTCGGGGACGACAGGCATCTCGCCTGATTCTGTTTGGTCGTCCGGCAGGTCCCATTCTGTGTGAATTTAGAACGAATTCGACCTATGCTTGCTACATGTTGACTTTTGCAGTTTCACCGCTTGACCAGCCGATTGCTTCTTATTCTGGCGACGTCGAGCGATACCGTCGGTGTCGATCGACGGGGAAAGACGAGAGGAACCGAATGCCCACCATTCCTCCTTCAATTAATCGCGAATTGCCCTCCAATTTCTTGACCAAAACTGAGCTGAGGACTGTTCATCTGCGAGGGGAGGAGGATGACACTGTAGTGGACCGGTTCAACCGGTCCGACCGGCGGTCAGACCGGTCTGAACCGATTCTGAATTATAATTTTTGAAATTAATCCAAATCTGTTGGGAATTTTTGCAATTAATCTTCAGAATCGAATCTAGGGCATGGATTTTATCTAAAAATGTGGTTTTGCCCAAAAGTTCATATCAATTTCAATAAAAACCACAAATTTTCATGTACTTGCAAATTAGGGATTGTTGACACCTGATTTTTTACCATTTATTATTGTGATTTTTATTCTTTAAAATTAATTAAAAATATCAAAAAAGGTCATAAAATCACAAAATCAACTTTGGAAGCCTTGGTTTAGCCTTAGGAACCAATTTTGAACAAAAAATATTTTTCGGTATTTTTAATATTTTTCGAGTTTATTTAATTATAAAAATACCCAAAAAATCAGAAAAATACCGTTCGTGGTCAGAAAAATACCCAAAAATATTCGATAATTTTGTTTTAATTTCCTCTTCAAGTGTGTCACTTTAAATCTCAAAAATTCGGCTCGGGTCACTATGTTCCTTCACAAATATAAACCCGAACCGAGCCTAAAAAAAATCATTTTCGAGTCTTTTAGTTTTCAATTCTCACTTTTTATAAGCTATGACATTGGATTCTAAAGTCTTAAAGTGCAATTAGGTCAATTTGCCCACCAATTTAATCAATTTTTACCAAAAGGGCTTAATTGCACATTTTTCTTTCAATTAATCCCCGGTTTCACGGATGTATACGTATGCTCTATGTATTTATACTTCATACGTATTTATACGTTATGCATATTTGTACTGTTTGGTAACCTCTTTAACTCTTGTAATAATAATAATGGTTATTATTTTTAACACCTTTGTTAGTGCCTTTTTTTTAGCATTTTTGTATTGTGAGTGCTATTGCTAGTGCTATTTTTAAATAACATTTTTTGTATTATAAATTGTGAGTGCTATTGTTAGTGCTATTTTTAAATAGCATTTTTGTATTATAAATTGTGAGTGCTATTTTTAAATGGCATTTATTTATCATAAATTGTGAGTGCTATTATTAGATAGAATTTATAATTATTAGTGCTATTTTTAAATAGCATTTTTGTATTATAAATTGTGAGTGCTATTGTTAGTGCTATTTTTAAATGTCATTTATTTGTGAGTGCTATTTTTAGATAGAATTTATAATTGTTAGTGCTATTTTTAAATTCAATTTATTGGAAGGTATTTTTGGCTATAAAAGGATGGCAAGAGTTTTGAGGTTGAGGGGGTAGACATTTTGTAGAGTGTGCAAATTTTTTAGAGCTTAGAGAGAAGAACACAAACACTCTCTATATTCTCATCATCTTGAGTGAGCAAAATATACTAAGTTCGGAATATTGATTCCGCATATTGCTAGCACAATTGTTGTGGAGTTATTAGTCGTCTCCCCGTTCGTCAATTGGTGGTGCGTCCGAACTAGATGCCTAACACTTGTGGAGGCTGAGATCGAAGAACATCGAACCGACACCTCCGTTCAAGCACGCTACGAGAGGTAATCTATTTACTCCCTTTGAGGCTTTGTGATTTTTTTCGATTGAAATGCACGAAGTACGCCTCTGGAGATACATGTAGGGGTTGTTATTTATTTCCGCTACGTGTTACGTGGATCCCAATAGTGGTATCAGAGCCAATCCTTAGGTGTTTTCGTGCATTTAATTGATTTTTGCAATTTTTGCAATACTATGGCCAATATGTATTAACGAATTGTTCGTCTTACATGGCTAATGGAGGTTGATTATTTTATATGATAAATTAATCAACGTAGCAAAAATTGAGACTAAATCAATTTTGAATCGAAAATTTATGGCTATCTTATTTTACGTAAAAATTCTGATTATGATTCAACGTAGAATTTTTATTGTGCCTTCCTAAGTTTTAAATTGTGAATTTATTACTTACGTGGAAGGGTGGTGATCATGGAAAAATCCCTAATCAATGTGATTGATGTATATATGAATGTATGGTGATTATTTATATATTTGGGGTTATAATTATTAAATGGAGGCTGCGTACTCCTTTTATTTTTCATGTAATCTTTATTTTTAGCATAGTCAATTGTTAATGTAAATGCTACGAGGATTACGTGGATGAGCCTTTTAAGTCGGCGAGCTCTTAGGGGCCCAATTCTTGAAGAGTTCAAGAAACCAAGAAGAAGCGAAGAGCGGCTCTCCGTTATTAAAATATTAAAATGATTAAATGTGGTCTCATTGGCTCGAGACCCATTAAATCATAATTCCATGATCACCACGTAGGATAGATGTTTATGTGATTGACATCTATTTATTTATTATGATTACGTGAGCATGTTAAACTGGTTAATGTGCAAAGTCAGACTTACCTCACCCAAAATTGCGCCTGCATGAAATCCTAGTTAGGAAAATCACTCGCGTTAGGTACCGAAAGGGCGTTGGTAACGACACCAGCGTAACCAAGTCCCCGAACCCAAAATCTCTGGTTCCGTAGAACTGATCGATCTCTCCCAATCGATTGGTAAGGTTTCCGGTCTACCCTCCGAGAAAGACCGATGGCGACTCCAAATGCATGCACAAGTTGCACATGCCACCACGACCACACTGAAGGTCGAAAGCGATCGACTCTTATCGTCGAATCCCTTCGAAAAATACTCCCGCCGCGATTTGGTATGGGCCTGGGAGGGCCCGCGCCGATCCAAAGCCCGCGATCCGCACTCCAGTGCGGGGAAAAGGCCCGCGATCGGTAATCCATTAGCCGCGTCCGCTTTCGGACGGGTTGCGACAGGGATTTGTGCAATTGAAGGCTCAAATGATCAAATTGGGCCAAATTACCTATGCCAATCAATTCCAAATGGTAAAACCCATTAGGCAGTATGTTTAATTTGCCATGATAGCCCTTGAATTGAAAGTAATTTCAATTGTGCCCAATTTCAAGGGCTAAAATGCAATTTGGCATGTAATTTGTGCGAACAATCGAGCTAAATTGAAGTGGGGGACAATCAAATTGAATGTCAAGGTCCTTAAAAATGCCAAAATTGCAAATAAACAGACTAAATTGATATTTGTTTCTCAAATTCAATGTGCGTTACAAAGAAACACACAAAATTAAATTTGATTTTGGACTTTTGATGAGGTCAAAATGACAAGGAAATAAAAATAAAAATATAGAACACATTTCCATATTTTTGTGACCTCGAATGCTATTTTTGTGATTTTTCTAGTATTTTCTATTTTCTAAAAATACTAAAAAAATGTGAAAAATATGAAAAATTATTTTTTGGTCAAAAATGGTTCCTTAGGCTTGGCCAAAGCCACCAAAGTTGATTTTGTAATTTTTTGACTTTTTATGGATTTTTTGTGATTTTTCAAACTAAGATTTAAAAAGACTTGATCAAAAATCAGGTGTCAACAGCTGCTCCTCTTTGAGAGGAATCTTGCGAGAAATTTCTCTCAAAGACATGTGACACCTAAATCTAGATCGACTCTACTGGGAAATTGAAAAAATGGATCTTGACATCTAATCTTTCTTGTCCCGCTGGTGAATGCTCCGCTCATTTCGTTTCAGTTGATGTGAGAGAGAGAGAGAGAGAGAGAGAGACGGGATAGAAATACTCACATGTTACTAGACATGGCCGGTTCCGGTTCAGGAATCGGCGATTCCGGTTCCACCTTTTGGCGGAACCGGAACTGGCCCTTAAGGGAACGGTTTTGGTTCCGGTTTGGAATCGGCGGTTCCGAGCCGGTTCCCGGTTCCAAAACCGAACCGGGTAAAAAAAAAGAAGAAGAAGAAGAAAAAAGAGGGACTGCCCGCGTATGAGGAAAGAGCCGTTGGCTCTTCCCTTGGCCAGGCGGGCCCCCTGTGGGGCCCCCTTGCCTGGGGAAGAGCCAACGTGCTCTTCCCCAGGCGACGTGACCTGGGGAAAAGCCTTATATTTATAAAAAAAAAAAAAATAGGCGCGGCTCCTCCCCGCCTGGGAAGAGCCGCATACTTATTTTTTTTTAATTAGGCGGTTCGGAACCGGCCCGGAACCGCCGATTCCGGGCCAGTTCCGAAAATTTTGGAACCGGAACCGGCCCTTGAAGGCCGGTTCCGGGCCAGTCAACGGGCCGGTTCCGGGTCCACGGTTTCATTTGGCCATGTCTACCTGTTACTTATCTGCCTGACGCTCGTGCGGCGTGCGTAGTCTATAGTGGGTTCAAGTGGATACCTAGGGACTCGTCTTTTGAGTATCATAAGGCGATTAAACTCTAGCCTGTATGGTAGGCCGTACCAGAATGGGATTCCTATACTTGACAGGAACCTATAAATGACGCACCCAGTCTCTTAGGAATTGTCAGAAGTTTTGATCCGTATGGTGGATCAGACCATGAATAGGACTCCTCTCTGCTAGGAACCTATGGATGACGCACCCAGTTTCTTAGGGATTGTCGAACATTTTGATCCTTCATGAGGATCAGGCCGAGAATAGGACTCCTTTCTACTAGGAACCTATGGATGACGCACCCAGTCTCTTAGGGATTGTTGAACATTTTGATCCTTCAGGGGGATCAGGCCGAGAATAGGACTCCTCTCTACTAGGAACCTATGGATGACGCGCCCAGTCTCTTAGGGATTGTCGAACATTTTGATCATATATTCTAAGGAATTAACTAAGATCTATACAAATGAGGTGTGCCTAACCCTTAGGCTTCACCACATAAGCTATTCTGGGTTTAGGGGTTACATAGAACCTCATAGAAAGCTGATTTTGTCAGAAGTTTTTGATCCTATATTCTAAGGAATTAACTAGGATTTATACAAGTGAGGTGTACCTAACCTTTAGGCTTCACCATATGAGCTATTCTAGGTTTAGGGGTTACCTAGAACCTCACAGAAAGCTGATTCTGAAAATTGTCCTTTCGACATGCAAGACGTTATTCTAGGATTTGGGGATTCCAAGTATCCTGCAGAAAACTTGAACCTGCAATAACTTTGATGAGATTCTTCTGGGATCTAGGGGTTACCTGAAATCTCATAGAAAGACGATCTTGAATATTGTCCTTTCGACATCGGAGGGGACATTTTGGGATCTGGGGGCTCTAGGCATCCTGTAGAAAGCTCCAATCTGTAAAATTGAAATCTCATATAGAGATGATTCTGAAGATTGTCCTTTTGACATTGAAGGTGTCATTTTGGGATCTGGAGGCTCCAGGCATCTTGCAGAAAGCTCAAACCTGTAAAACTGAAATCTCATATAGAGATGATTCTGAAGATTGTCCTTTTGACATTGGAGGTGACATTCTGGGATCTGGGGGCTCCAGGTATCCTACAGAAAGCTCAAACCTGTAAAACTGAAATCTCATATAGAGATGATTCTGAAGATTGTCCTCTTGACATTGAAGGTGCCATTCTGGGATCTAGAGGCTCCAGGCATCCTGCAGAAAGCTCAAACCTGTAAAACTGAAATCTCATATAGAGATGATTCTGAAGATTGTCCTTTTGACATTGGAGGTGACATTCTGAGATTTGGGGGCTCCAGGTATCCTGCAGAAAGCTCAAACCAAGGATCCTGCAGGAGAACAAACTTGAAAGCTCTTCTTCACGGGGCAAGGTATCCTTCTGGAATCTGGGGTCACCATGAGTCCTAGAAGCTTAGACCTGACAGTTCATTCCTCATTTGCCAAGATATTAGCCCTCTTGAGGTAATGACAATTATGATGTGGGTAAAAGGCTTCATTTTAGCCTGCGCAGTTATGCAAAATGGCTTAGGACGCTGGAGGTTATCCAAAACATCTCAAAGCATACAAAGATGATCGAGGATCCCTGTGAGGCACGTCCTGAATCAAACAATTTGGAGTCTCCAAACGAAGCTTGCTTTCGAGCATTCTATTGGAGTACCTCTGTCGGAAAGGTCTTCTCGTCCATTTTCTGACTTGGTCTTTTCATAATAGGAGCACTCGAATTTCCTAATACCATATACCTGGGTTTTCGGGGCTATTCGCAGCGCATACATTTAGATCAATCGGGAGGTCTTCATGGGACCGTAATATTAGGCTCGGACATGGTTTCCGAAAGGGGACTCATTTTCTGAGTCAGGTTTTTTGCACACAGAATTTTCTTCATTTGCTCTGGGTTTACAAGTCAAGAACCCTGCAAAAATGAGAAAGAAATAATCTTGCTCGAACTTCTTCGAGCTAAGCTTAGACATTAGACCCTTGTGCTAACCCAAATGCTTTAATCAGAAAAGACTTCTCAAGGTTGTAACATTGGTAGGATGGGGACCGAAAAAGGCTTATTTTTTGCCCAGAATAGATAAAGGGTTTAACATTGGTAATCAATGCAGATTTGCTGCCGATCTTGGTATCTTGTGGTTCAAAGAGCGTCTTCAGTCTTTTTGAAGCGCATTGATAGTCTTTTGGGGAACCTCTCTCTCGTGCTTAGTGTGGTGTCAACGTCTGAAGGTGGCATCACCAATTCTTACAAGCGACCCATTTTTTTTTTTTTTGCATTTACCATATCGAATACATGATTCACAAGTGTGCAAATATTTGGAGGGACATTGGCCTTGCTTTTACCAGGCACTTTGCTTTTTCTAGATGCCCACAATTATGTTCTTCTCTCCTTCTTTTGCTTTCTTTTGTGGGGTTCCCTCTTTTCTTTTTTGAGAACCAGGATTTTTCAAATGAGTGTGCTAGATATACGCTTTGTATCTCAGCACCGGGAATTTTTATAATCCCTATATTCTGAACTCTTCCGCTCTTGAAGTGATGCTGCTTCCGTCTTGGAATATGCACTGATCACCAACGGGTTTATGAATCGAGTGTACAGGCTCAACTGGGTTGTGCAAAGGGTAAAAGTGTATAGGATAGAGAAACAAATGCTTTTCGTCATGTTAAAGCACCTGAATTACCATAGAAGTTAAAATGACAAGCAACACACGAAGATTGATGTAAGTCTGGGCAAGAAGATTTCTAACCATTTACCTCTTGGTACTGTTGGGCGTACCCCCAGTTTGCCCCAATGTGGGGTGGTTCTTGACAGGGATAAAGAATGAAACCGCCGTTCAAAGGGTTATCGATAGTCACCTGTAGTGTTTAGGATAGAGAAATGAATGCTTCCGTCTTCTCGATCCATGTAATCGATGCGAAAGGCCCTTGTATCCTCAGATTCAAAGTTTCCTATTCTCACTCTTCCCTCATTCCTCGAGTGTATAGGGGACGTGTTTGGATTAGGTTTGCCTCTCATTCAGAGGGATATTCCTGCTAGATAGCTTAAGCAAGTCGTGCTTGTGGAAAAACCACATTGTTTTTCTCCAGGTGTTTTTGCTCCACAAGGGATTTCAATGACGCATCATGCATACTTTGAACATGCTTGAACATTCCTTGACCTTGGCAGACGTGCAGTATATGCAAGGAATTCATTTTTTTATGATATAATGTTTATTCCTGAGTCCAGACATGTCAATGTTCATTCTCTCGTTCTTTTCATCTTACAGGAAGTGAGAGATACTTTACTGTGCTCTTCTTTTGCCGTCTTCTGTCTTCACTAGATATTCCTGCATGTATGATAGAAGAGATATTCTAGTGAGTAAAGGACGATTTGACCTTTGATGGAACAGATACATATCACTTGGTACTTGGCATCGAGGACCTTCCCTTCTAGGGTTTTGTTTGCATGAGTCCGATTCTGAGTTTGCTTCTTGAAACCCTGCAAAATTGAACACATGCTAGTGTATGCATGGATGCATGTTATATTTATGCAATGACCGTTATGACGATTCGGATCAATTTGGGACAAGGCACATGACCAAAATCTGACTTTATTTCAAGGATAATACTTCTTCATAGCATCTAAATTTACAGGGTGCCCCAGTTCTTCTCCATCAGCGTTTACAAGAATCAATACTCCTCCTGTGAGAATCTTCTTGACTATATAGGGGCCTTCATAATTCGGGGTAAACTTGCCTCCCGGATGGACAGTACTGGGCAGAATCTTTCTCACTACCAAGTCATTTACTTCAAAACTTCTGGCTTTAACTTTTCGATTAAACGACTTGGCCACCCTCTTCTGGTAACTCTGACCATGACAGATTGCTCTAAGACGCTTTTCATCTATCAAATTCAGTTGTTCATATCTGAGCTCAGAGTATTCTGACTCGGAAAGTTTACCATCTGATAAGATCCTTAGAGAGGGAACCTTAACTTCCACGGGTAGGACCGCTTCCATCCCATACACCAGACTGTATGGAGTTGCCCCAGTAGAGGTCCTGATTGAAGTTCGATATGCCATTAGGGCAAAGGGTAGCCTCTCATGCCAATCCCTGTAGTTTTCTGCCGTTTTAGCCAAGATCCTTTTGACATTCTTATTGGCTGCTTCCACTGCCTCGTTCATCTGAGGGCGGTAAGGGGACGGATTAAGATGTCGAATACCAAAGTGATCCAACAGATCATCAACAATCTTGTTGTTCAGGTTGGACCCATTATCTGTAATGATTGCTTGAGGGGTACCATATCGAGATATTATGTCCTTCTTAATAAACTTTGCCACGTTTCTCGTAGTGACATTCTTGTACGAATTGGCTTTTATCCACTTTGTGAAGTAATCAATCGTCACCAGGATGAAGCGATGACCATTTGAAGGCGCAGGATTGATAGGCCCTATCATGTCTATTCCCCATATAGAAAAAGGCCAAACTTCGGACATTTAATGCAATTCATTCGGGGGCGCATTAATCTTATTACCATATATTTGGCACTGGTGGCATGACCTGACATGTTGGCAACAGTCTGATTCGATGGTCATCCAGTAATAGCCAAGCCGCATGATTTTTCTAGCGAGGAGGTGGCCGTTCATATGTGGCCCACATATACCCTCATGGATCTCATTCATGAGAATATTTGCTTCTTTGGCGTCTACGCATCTTAACAGAGTGGAGTCAAATGACCTTTTATACAGAACTTGTTCGCTGAGGAAGAACTTGCTGGCCATCTTAGTTATGTATCTCCGGTCTCCCGCCTGACATCCTTCAGGAAACTCCCCTTTTGAGAGATAATTCTTAATGTCACAATACCATGGCTCTCCATCGAACTCTTCTTCGATTAGCATACAATAGGCCAGCTTTTCGACTGTGCCGATCCTTAGGGGCTTTATTTCTAGCCTATCAGTTATTTGCAACATCGAGACCAGGGTGGCCAATGCATCTGCGAATTGATTATGAGATCTTGGCAGGTATTCAAATGACACTTTTTCGAACTTAAGTGTCAATTCTTCGAGATATTCATGATAAGGGATGAGCTTTGCGTCTTTCGTCTTCCACTCTCCTTGTGTCTGCAAAATAATAAGCATGGAATCTCCATATACTTGCAGCTTAGGTATTCTCATGGAAATGGCTAATTGCAAGCCTAAAATGCACGCCTCGTATTCTGAGATATTATTGGTGCAAGAGAAGATCATCTTTTCCGCAATAGGATAATGTTGATCATCAGGGGATATCAATACTGCCTCGGTGCCCGCACTTGATAGATTAACGGCACCATCGAAATACATGACCCACTTATCTTCTGCCAAGTTCAGAACTTGATTTTCTGCCTTTATTTCTTTAGAAGGCTTGCAAGTCGAAGGATTTTCTGCTAACATGTCAGTTATAGCTCTTCCTTGTACTGATTTTTGCGAAGAACTCCTGATGTCGAATTCAGACAACATCACCTGCCATTTTGCTAACTTCCCAATCAACGCGGGTTTCTCCAAAAGGTACTTAACAAGATCATTTTTCGTTACCAGCTGATTATGGTGATGTAGAGTATACTGTCTCAATCTGCGAAGTACCCATACCGTTGCTACACAAGCCCTCTCAACTGATATATATTTTGCTTCAGATGGCGTGAACTTCTTACTCAAGTAGTAGATGGCTCTTTCCTTACCATCTTTTGGGCTCGTTTGAGCAAGTAAGGCTCCCAAAGATTCTTGTCGTATAGTCAGATACAAGGTTAGGGGATGACCTGGGATGGGTGGCACAAGTACCGGTGGAGTGACTAGATAGTTCTTGATCCTTTGGAACGCCTGACTGCATTCTGTGTCCCATGTCACTTTCGCACCTTTCTTGAGTAATTTGAAGATTGGTTTAGCCACATCAAATAGCTGATTGATAAATCTAGCAATATAGTTCAGTCTCCCCAGAAGGCTTCTCACTTCTTTTACTGTGGAGGGAGTCGCTAGATTATGGATGGCTTGAATCTTTGAAGGGTCTATCTCAATACCCTTGCTGCTAACCATGAATCCGAGAAGTTTCCCAGATTTTTCCCCAAACACACATTTGTTAGGGTTCAACCTCAACTTATATTTGTGCAATCGCTCAAATAATCTTCTTAACACCTGTATGTGATCCTGCCCCTTCTTGGACTTGGCGATCATGTCATCGATATATACCTCAATTTCCTTATGGATCATATCATGAAATAGTGTGACCATAGCCTTCTGGTAGGTGGCCCCTGCGTTCTCTAATCCAAAGGGCATAACCTTATAGCAAAAGTTTCCCCAGGGCGTGGTAAAAGCAGTCTTTGGCTTGTCCTCTTGTTTCATGAGGATTTGGTCATATCCGGAGAACCCATCCATGAATGAGAACAGTTCATATCTCGCAGTACTATCCACCAATACATCAATGTGAGGTAAAGGGAAATCATCTTTCGGGCTCGCTCTATTCAGATCTCGATAATCCACGCAGATCCGAATTTTGCCATCTTTCTTCATGACGGGGACTATATTTGCAATCCAATCCGAGTTTGGGATAGCTTCAATAAAGCCAACCCGGAGAAGCTTTATGACTTCTTTCTTAATTTTGTCTTCTAACTCGACTTTCATCCGTCTACTACCTTGTCTGACGGGTTTAACGCCGGGATCCGTGGGTAGTGCATGCTCCACAATCTTAGGATCCAAACCAGGCATGTCCGCGTAAGACCATGCAAAGACATCTTGATATTCCTTCAGTAATTCTGTGAACCCGAGTCTTTCATTTCGGGATAAATGTCCACCTATCTTGACTTCCTTGATATCCGTACCGTCGCCCAAGTTAATAACAACCGGCTCTTCTGAAGTAGGAGGCATTGACTCCTCAAAGGCATTCCATTCTCTGCGGATAGATGTATAACCCTCGTCTTCATCTTCTTCAATGATGTAGGAATAGTTAAAGTGGAGATCCGAATCGCATAACAACTTGGTATGTATGTTTGAGATGATATGCCTGAAATTTCATGAGCATGGTTAGTTTGTATTCCATAAAAATACCATGCATAAGCGTGGAAAAATCTTTTCGAAAGGGTTTTCGAAATAAGTGTAGTTATAAACGGGACTAGTCCTCATATCATCGGACATCCTTGTCCTTCTGAAATCTTTTGGAAATTAGGAATCATATGGCAAATCAGGCCTCAAGCTTCTGTCCGGAAGACTAGTATCATCATCGGACTGATCTATGGGTACCATATGTCCTTAACAAAACTTGTGTGATTTTTATTGAATGCAAAATGGCCCGCCTTACAAACTACGCTATTTGGACCAACGGCCGGAGATCCAAAGGCTTTTTCTTACATCTATAACAAGTAATGAAAATGCAACAAAATGCAGAAAGTTCTAAGTGCTGTATTTAAAGAAGGAAAGAAGCTTCTTTACTCAGAGGAAGTGGCTTTGTCGTCCAACCACTCTATGATGACATTCACGAAATCATCTTTGAGGAAAGGGTTTGCCAGATCCGGTTCTACTGTCGGAGTGATATCCTCTTCTGACAACCACCTGGAATCTTTTCTAAAATAAGCGTTCAAAGGACTATTGAATATCTGTGATCTGCCTTTCCAAGATGGAGAACCAATAAATGAATCCTTTGAGTTGTTCTGGCCTCCACGGCGTCCCAGGCTCTTGCCTCGGCCTGTTGCCTTTGGGACAGACTCGCCCATGTAATCCTTCTGATACCCCATGCCCATCCTATGTTGGTTAGCTCTTAACTGCAGGGGGTATTTATTCCTTGACCGTGTTTGCCTAGACCTTCTCCAAGGTTAAACCCATATGTCAGTAGCATCTTAGCTGATAAAAGATTGGCTTCAGAAATGTAGGGAGTCCTCAATTTTGTCCCTACGAGAGTGTGAACTGTCGCTACCAATTCCAGGGAATGATAGCTCGCTTCTATCTTAACTTCAGGTTCAACGTAGGGAACGGCGCTGTTCTGGTATGTCTGGAGGTCGACTTCTCCATGCACAGTAATCACCTTCCCATCCACTACAAAGCGTACTTTTTTATGTAAGCTTGGAAGGACGGCTCCTGCTGTATGGATCTAAGGTCTTCCCAGCAAGAATCCACATGCACTGGGCAAATCCATTACTTGAAAGTTTATAGAGAATTTCGTTGGGCCGATGAATACGTCAAGCTCAATCTCACCTACCACAGTCTTCTTCATCCCATCGAAAGCCCTTATTGCCGTTTTGGAGGCTTTAATCATTTCTTCTTTGATGCCTAAACTCCTCAAGGTAGCTAATGGGCATATGTTGAAGGCAGATTCATTGTCGATTAGTACGTGCGCCACTCTCTTCCCGTTACATTGTGCAGAGATTTACAAGGCCGTATTGTGCCATGTTCCTTCCATGGGAAAGTCTTCATCAGAGAAGCTCAATTGATCTTTTAGGAGGATTGCCCCTACAAAGTCTCCTAATTGCACATTGTTAATTGTTTCGGGGACATGTACCTCATTCAGTATCTTCAACAGCGCATTCTTGTGCTTTTCTGAATTAATGAATAAATCCAGCAAGGATATTTGAGCTGGCATCTTCCTCAGCTGTTCTATCACTTCGTACTCACTGGTTTTGATAATGGTCATGAGTTTTTCTGCATCCTCCTTGGAGACCTCTTTCTTTTCGGACTCGCCTTCCCTAGGGGCGTAGAATCGTCCAGGCCTCATTACAGCATCTATCTCCTTCGTCTCATAGTCCTAGTGGACTGCTTTGGGGTCGTATACCTCTACTAGAGGGATCTGTATGGTTATTATCTTTGGACCAGATTTCTCTGGTTCAGCTGTATCGTCGGCCTCCTCTTTTGGCAATTGGATCACAATAGGTTTGACCAGGTAATCTTCTACCTCATTCAAACTATCCAGCTCTTCCAATCTGATTACCACAGCCGTGGCGGCTTCAATCAATGATACGATGTCGTCAAAATCTTTTGTAAAAAGCTTTTCCCTGTCCTTCGGGGTTTCTGGCGGAGTGGGATCATCTATACCTCCCCATCCGTCTGGTACGATATCCTCTATCATATGATAGAAACTAGGAGGAGCAGAATATTTCACCTTAAAATTATATCCCCTAGAATCCTGACCCAGGTTGTCTATGATATCCCCCATTTCAAGTGTTTTTGTCACGAATCTGCGATCAGCTAGACTTCGCCTCTTGGCTTCCGGCTCGTCCTTATCAAGTTTTTCTTCTGACTCGGTGACCGGCCCGAAATTGTCTACCAGACTCTCGTGCGAGATATCACAGGTGTTTCCCTGCTCAGTTTTAATCACGAAGTGGCTTCCTTCCAAAGATAAAGAGGCCTCGACTCCCTCGAATTCTTCATCATTAGTATCAGATATTATCCCTAAGTTCATCATCTTGGTGATACATAGCTTCTTTACGTTAGTAGGGACCTCCCCTCCTTTTGGGTAAGACTAAGCGGTGACCAGAAGGTCAGTCAGTTTGGACACGTCCACCTTCAACCTGAGGTGGCCTTCCTCTTCTTCGGTGGATATCGTACCAATTGTTGATGATCAGGGAGAGGATTTTCTTGTACATTTGGAGCCACGCTGTCAAACTTCAGGATTTGACTGTCAATCAGGGCCTGTACCTTCAGCTTAAGGATATAGCAGTTATCAACATTGTGCCCTCTTTCGCCCATATGGTAGACACAAGTCTGGCTCTCATCGAAACTAGAAAATTTGACGAGATTTGCCCTGGGCGGTTCTTTCGCCACCAAGTGTTGCTCCAGCACATCGGGAGTAGTTTGGACAAAGGCCTCGAGAGCTGTGAGAACTGCTTTGGGGGTTGTCTTCTTCTAGGTTCTTGCCCCTTTTACATCGACCATGACGATCCTCATTTGGTTTGATTAGAACCGTTAAATCCCTTGGATTTTTGTGGGTCCGGTATGAATGCTATGTCGAGCCCGACCTCTTTCTCCTTCTTTAAGGGATACTGCTTCCTGGCGAAAATTTCATGAGGCATCCTTTATCTTAGAGCCCATTCTAGCCTTTCAGCTACCTTTATTAGGTGTGCGAAGGTTCGACATCCGGAGGTTTTCAATCGATCGAAATATTCGTAGGGGAGTGCTTTCAAGAACAAATCGATCAGCTCATCTTCCAGGATTGATGGCTTTACTTGTGTCGCTAAATCTCGCAATCTCTGGGCGTATGTTCTGATCAATTCACCCATTGCCTTCGAGGTTCGCAGCAAATCTTCTCTCGTCGGGGCTGTAACTGTATTGAACTTGTATTGTCTGAGGAAATCCTCTGCAAGATCTTCCCACCCATCATAATCATCGAGGTCCAACTCAATGAACCATGCCAGAGCGGCACCAGCAAGACTTTCTTGGAATGTATTCATCAGCAGCGGAATATAATCTGAATAGTGCGTCATCTTGCACAGGTAATGCTTGAGGTGAGCGCGTGGACAGCCTGTCCCATTATATTTCCTCACGAAGTTCGGCTCCTTGTAGTTGGGAGGGGTCTCCACCTTGGCGAAGGGAGATATTTTGTCGAAGCGGGCTAACTCATAGCCTTGGCTGCTTAAACACTCTTCAATCTTGGCTAATCTTTTAGCCTCCACTTCAGTCTTCACAGTCTGCTTTTCTTTCTCCTCCTTTTTCTCGAGGTTGATAACAATAGGGGAGGCTTTTTGTCGCAACTGGATGTTCGGGTCACGGATATCCTCCTCCGTACGTCGAGCATCTCCAGCCGTCCATTTATCAGCTGCATCAGGTGTAAAAGAAGGACCTGAGTCACTCTGGTTAGGAGCCATCGTCTGCTTAGCTTGGGTGGCTTCTAGCATCGCCTTAATATCGGCCATCATAGTCGCCAGAGCGGTCATCTGAGATTCCAACATGCCTACACGCGGGGTCAACTCTTGTTGCTCCATTCTCGTCTTACGCCGAGTGCGGAAACGATGTGTTGGTAATTCCGTGATGAGAGTGTACCTGTTTTAGAAGGAATTCCAGTGAGTATTTCTTTGGTTTTAACAAAAGAAAGTACTTAATTCCTTCAATTGCATGTTTTTTATTTAGTGAATGAGAAAAATGACTACCTTATGAGCCTTAGTCTCATGTGAGTAGTTCTTTTAATCATTCGCCAAAAGAATTCATGGAATTAAAAGAAGTGTAATCTTTGACTATAGTTTTTATGCATTTGCAAAATATGTCCACATTTATGCTTATGTGTTCAAAATAACATCCATTACAAGTGAGTATGTATGCAAAGGCATCACAATGTTCGCCTATTTTACACTTGACAGGATAGTCTATTCAAGTCTAGGACGCTTGAGGTTTAAGGTGTCCTCATCATCTCAATATGGATTCCCCACTTCGGCTTGAGACTCTTCATCTTCTGAATAAGACAGCGGTCCCATGTCTTCAGGTACATACGGTTCTATCACAGGTACATACGGTACGATGTATTCAGGTACATAGGGTTCGATGAGGCCACGTCTGGTTGCCTCAAAGTGCTGGATGTATTCTGGGGTGGCCCTGTAGACGTTCTCCTCACGAGTCATGCTTTCCGGCCAACTTATATCTTCGGCCTGAGTACTCTTCAAATAGTGTATAATGAACGCCACCTTGGTTTCGAGCTGTCTCCTCTCTTCTCCCACGAGAGTCTTGTTTGGTACGTCAAATGAAAAGATACCAGGTCGTGGTGGAGAAGGAATTTCTTGTAACCCCCCAAACTGTCGAACAACCCTCTTCGGATAATATGCGGCAGCGCCTGTGAATCCTAGCAACGGGACTGGATCATTGTCATTGCAGGCTAGCCTGACTTTACCCAAGGTTGGCAACCTTAGCCGCCATCGGAGTTGTTCGAGTTTTAGAGCTCTAAGGAATTCTTTCCACTTCTTGAAGTTGAACTTAGGAATACGTGTGTGGGTTCTGACAAAGGCTTTAAGAGGATGAGCATCGGGGCTAATCTTAATGAAACTCATGCGGATATGGAATTGCCCGATATGAGATGTGAACCACAGGTACAGAAGATCACTAGAGGCTCTAAAGATTCCATTTTTGTTCTTCTTGAAACGATTTAGGGAAAGGAAAGTCTCAGCGAGGATAAGATTCGAATAATCCCACCCACAGCAGACCTGTCTGACTATCACAGCCATGATAGGATCAAAGGTGACAGACGAGATCGGGAATAGCACAAAACTGAAGAATGCCAAAACAAAGCCTCTACCAGATTTAGTCCCTTTTTCAGCAGGGAGGCTGGGGAATCGATTTAGGAGGAAAGACATGGAGATTCGCCCAAAATTGCTTTTGGCATCTGTCCTGACTTCGTAGAGGCTTGTGTCAAGGAATTCGGCTAGTTGACTTAGGGGTTCAAGTCCTATGGGAGGTCGGACTAGCGAGTGAGAGAATTCAACTCCGATGACGGCATTGTATTCTTCGAGAGTATGGGTAATCTCCAGTCCTTTCATGCAGAATGTAGCGGTGGTATGATCCCAGTAGAGTGCCATGGCTTGGATAAAGGCAGGTGGACATTCAATCTTTAGCAGGTCTAGTAAGTAACCTAGTCGCGATTCGGCGTACTTTTGGCTGGCTTCACCCATGCTTTCCCACCATGATTGGAGCTCGGCCCGTGGAATTTTGAACACTTGAATGTCATTCTTTCCCATCAAGTCTAAAATATGCAAATGATTTTGAAAAGTCAATCATCAGAAATTACTTTTAAACATGTGATCATGTAAATGTCATGAAGTATGCATGGGCTAACTTAATTGCATAGTTCAGTTGAAGAAATGGAAATTAGGACCTTTTTCAAGTCTCGAAGGCCTGACTTAAAGCCTAATTTGAATTTCAAGGAAGTGAATTATGCAATTTAGTCAGGTTCACTCTAGTGACTAAGGGAAACAACAATGCCACATTCCATTGGTCAATACATCAAATGAACAGAGTGGCATGAATTTTTTATTACAATCAGGATGCCTAATGAAAGAAAGGTAAAGAGAGACTCATTAAACAAGAAAGCCATAAAAAAACCGATGGAATGTGAGGATCTAAATCACCCTTTTTCCTAGAGGTCTACCCCTCTTCACAATTAAAGTCAGTCGGGAACCCTCCTCCAGTCGAGTGTGAGGGGTTGTCTTTAATGCGTTGATCAAGGTATCTTAGCTCCTCTGGCCATTCTCTAGTCCGTGGTATGATGACTTCAGGAGCTTTCTCGGGTTTCACCTTCTTGAGTGTAATGCGCTTTGGCTTCGTTTTAGTCGCAGGACGCCTTTTCTTTCCCCAAAAAGTGATCATGGGTATGTCTTCTTTAGCCTATCGTTCGGCCTTCCGACGGGCGTATGCCTCCCTAGCCAGGCGGTTGCGATGTTGTCTCTGCATCTCCAAGTAATTCTTGAACATCTCATCCCTTTGTTGCTTGAATCTGAGGTTGTCCACGTAGTAGCGGGTTTGGCAATCTTCGGCGTATCCCAACTTGCGTCCAGTCAACTCTCGGCCATGCACGAATCTAGTAAAGTGCAGCCTTGTGTTTGGTCCAAGGCGAGTGACCTTCCTTAGGCACTCGAAGGTCACCAACTTTGTTGAACTTTTGGGGATAAGCGACATCATACCTCCTTATCATTGTTATTTCAATTTGTCACTTGAGTGATTTTCATGATGCAAATGCATATGAATGTATGTAATGTACGATTCGTATTATGAGACAAAGAATGGTAATGTACATTGAGAGTAAATGCCTTACCAACCACACTTGGGGGATGTGAAATGTTCCCCTGTAACCATGGGTGGTTATAGGTATATCAACCATCCATAGGCATGCGCATGAGACAAGTGGGTATACTCTAGAAATCGAAAATCAGGTGAGGAACCTACGGCTCAGGCTCCCACGATCCAAATGAGGCAGATTCCTCCCCAAGAGTACCCACTCAAGAGGGCTAGATATCGCCAATTTGGATTGTGAGCGGGAATGAACACGAAAGTCTCAAGTGTCATCAAACACGAGATCCTTTCGCATCATTTCCCTATCTAAGGTAACCTATAGGTGGTTGCAGTCGGGGTTTGACCGCCAGTGTGTGCGATGTGTCGTGATTATCACAATGCAAGGTCATGCACAGCAGTTTGTATCAAAACACCGCTTCAGTATGTACATAATATAAACATACATTCCCATCTCCAACCTGTAGGAAAAATGTCAACAATCACTCCACCCCTTATTTCTCCAATCTGCAAAAACATCTAACACGATGGTTAGCGTACATACCTTACCTTCAAGAGCATCTGCTGAAAACAAGGTTAGATAAACCAAACAGCTTTTTAATCGGCTCAAGTCTTCTGGTTTGCGAAACCAGAGATTCTGGTTTGGAAGACGTCCCCAGCGGAGTCACCAGTCTGTCGCGACTCGCCTCGAGACGCAGTGCCGTCGAGGGAGTTAATGAGCCGCCCGATCGCTACCTGATCGGACGCGGGCCTCTCCCAAGGTCCATTACCCAAATCGCAACGGGTGGATATACGTGATCAACCTTCAGAGCGGTCTAGTGACATGTGATATGTGTACATGCCAAGGAGTCGCCACCAATCGTTTCGAGGAGGGTACGATCGGAAACCCTATCGAATAGTTGGGAGCGGTCTATTCGATTTTGCGGAAACCAGATAAATGGATTCTATGACTTATTTACGCCAACTGCTAGAGTTGACGCCCTTTCGATACCTAAGTTGAATGGTTTATCTGATCCTAAGATTTCATACAGACGAGTGGGGTACAGATCCTAAATCTATGAGCTCATGCAGATAGGAATGACTACCCTATCACTCACAATCAGTAAAAATAAATGCGCAAATCAAGGATCCAGTACATGCGGATAAAACACATGAAAGCAGCATGGCATCCCTAATGAGGCCCTATTAGCCTACAAAAATATCAATCAAGGCTTAGGAGTGTTTTGACATGATTTGCCCATGAGGGGCAAAATCGTAATTTTGAACAATTCGGGGACAATTCTCTTCGGAGGGGCAAATTCGTCATTTTTAGATAAATTGTATGGTCAAAAGATAGGAAAAATAGGATCGACAATCAATCCCATCCATTTCCCATCTTTCGCGAATTTCTAGGATTTTTCTGGAATTTAAAAGTGATTTTACCCTTAGATGGGTAAAATCGTCATTTTGGACAAATACGAGGATTGAAAATCTTAAACTTTAGGATTGGTCGACCACCTGACCCAAATCCTAATTTTAAGCAATTTCCAAAAATTCAATTGGAATAGGAAAGGCGACTTACCCTTTGAGGGGTAAAATCGTCATTTCAGGGAAAATGATAAGATTTGAAAACCCTAGCAGAAGGACTTGCCACCTTACTTTCCCTATCCTAATCTAGGTATTTTCGACCTATCTCAAAATACCGAGCAGGGACGAATTACCCCTAAAGGGCATAATCGTCGATTATTGGAAGAACGGATAAGAAACCCCAAAAATAGGGTTAACCAGTTGTCTCTGGTCAATTCTCGATTTTTGGGGATTTCTGGAGTGTCTAGGATTTTTCCACAATTTTTCCACATTTTTTTGGAATTTTCTGGGATTTTCTAGCATTTTTTAGGATTTTCTAGGGTTTTTCTGATTTTTTTTATTTTTAAAATCATTTTCCAATTTTTTTTATTTAAAAATAAATATTTCGGACCGGGTCGACACGACCCACTCGGGCCGGAACCCGACCCAGACCCGGACTCGCGAAACCAAAACACGCCAAAACGACGCCGTTTCCCATTTTTATTTTTCTGATTATTCGGATTTAATCCGACGGCCCCTGGTGGACCACGTGGCTAGTCCACGCCCATTGGATCTGATTACTAGAACCTACGGTCTAGATTAAACGATGACTCTCTCGGGACCGTCTGATTGACTTGCTAAATCCACGGCCACGATTAGAACATAGGACTTGATCTGAACCGTCCATACCCACTTAACCTAAACGACGCCGCTTTACCACTAACCTAAACGGTGCCGTTTCAACCAGTTTTGCTTGTCTGATTAAAAATTATTTTCGAATCATCCTAATTTCTAATCGGACGGTCCTCATTTAATAAAGTCGATTAACCTAGACCGTCCGATCTAACGCTGACTCATCCTAACAGACTAACGGTCGAGCTGACTCGACGCTAGCGTGGACCAATGGCACCTCGCCACCTAGGACGCTGACTCGTTGACCTTGCCACATACGCATCTTCTTCAACCTCTCGACTACGACTGAACGAACGGCTGTGGATCTCCGACAACGATCCAACGGTGGATTCTTGATGAAATCGTGCGAGACCAACGGCAATCGACTCGCGATCGTCCCTAATCTATCATATCTAAGAATCGCAGCACATCGTACGCAAAATCACAAGCATCGAGCAAAGTGCCGAGTATGGCCATGGAAGCCCAATCACACAGGTGTTGACACCTGATTTTTTTTACCATTTATTATTGTGATTTTTATTCTTTAAAATTAATTAAAAATATCAAAAAAGGTCATAAAATCACAAAATCAACTTTGGAAGCCTTGGTTTAACCTTAGGAACCAATTTTGAACAAAAAATATTTTTCGGTATTTTTAATATTTTTCGAGTTTATTTAATTATAAAAATACCCAAAAAATCAGAAAAATACCATTCGTGGTCAGAAAAATACCCAAAAATATTCAATAATTTTGTTTTAATTTCCTCTTCAAGTGTGTCACTTTAAATCTCAAAAATTCGGCTCGGGTCACTATGTTCCTTCACAAACATAAACCCGAACCGAGCCTAAAAAAAATCATTTTCGAGTCTTTTAGTTTTCAATTCTCACTTTTTATAAGCTATGACATTGGATTCTAAAGTCTTAAAGTGCAATTAGGCCAATTTGCCCTCCAATTTAATCAATTTTTACCAAAAGGGCTTAATTGCACATTTTTCTTTCAATTAGTCCCCGGTTTCACGGATGTATACGTATGCTCTACGTATTTATACGTCATACGTATTTATATGTTATGCATATTTGTATTGTTTGGTAACCTCTTTAACTCTTGTAATAATAATAATGGTTATTATCTTTAACACCTTTGTTAGTGCCTTTTTTTAGCATTTTTGTATTGTGAGTGCTATTGCTAGTGCTATTTTTAAATAGCATTTTTTGTATTATAAATTGTGAGTGCTATTGTTAGTGCTATTTTTAAATGACATTTATTTATCATAAATTGTGAGTGCTATTGTTAGTGCTATTTTTAAATGGCATTTATTTATCATAAATTGTGAGTGCTATTATTAGATAGAATTTATAATTGTTAGTGATATTTTTAAATAGAATTTTTGTATTATAAATTGTGAGTGCTATTGTTAGTGCTATTTTTAAATAGCATTTTTGTATTATAAATTGTGAGTGCTATTGTTAGTGCTATTTTTAAATGTCATTTATTTGTGAGTGCTATTATTAGATAGAATTTATAATTGTTAGTGCTATTTTTAAATAGAATTTTTGTATTATAAATTGTGAGTGCTATTGTTAGTGCTATTTTTAAATAGCATTTTTGTATTATAAATTGTGAGTGCTATTGTTAGTGCTATTTTTAAATGTCATTTATTTGTGAGTGCTATTTTTAGATAGAATTTATAATTGTTAGTGCTATTTTTAAATACAATTTATTGGAAGGTATTTTTGGCTATAAAAGGATGGCAAGAGTTTTGAGGTTGAAGGGGGGAGACATTTTGTAGAGTGGGCAAATTTTTGAGAGCTTAGAGAGAAGAACACAAACACTCTCTATATTCTCATAATCTTGAGTGAGCAAAATATACTAAGTTCGGAATATTGATTCCGCATATTGCTAGCACAATTGTTGTGGAGTTATTAGTCGTCTCTCCGTTCGTCAATTGGTGGTGCGTCCGAACTAGATGCCTAA
The DNA here is from genome assembly GCA_021437785.1 of Rhodomyrtus psidioides. NCBI lineage: Eukaryota > Viridiplantae > Streptophyta > Magnoliopsida > Myrtales > Myrtaceae > Rhodomyrtus > Rhodomyrtus psidioides. The sequence goes on along the minus strand of JAILYB010000128.1, from coordinate 501,823 downwards.
CACTTGTGGAGGCTGAGATCGAAGAACATCGAACCGACACCTCCGTTCAAGCACGCTACGAGAGGTAATCTATTTACTCCCTTTGAGGCTTTGTGATTTTTTTCGATTGAAATGCACGAAGTACGCCTCTGGAGATACATGTATGGGTTGTTATTTATTTCCGCTACGTGTTACGTGGATCCCAATAGTGGTATCAGAGCCAATCCTTAGGTGTTTTCGTGCATTTAATTGATTTTTGCTATTTTTGCAATACTATGGCCAATATGTATTAACGAATTGTTCGTCTTACATGGCTAATGGAGGTTGATTATTTTATATGATAAATTAATCAACGTAGCAAAAAAATTGAGACTAAATCAATTTTGAATCGAAAATTTATGGCTATCTTATTTTACGTAAAAATTCTGAATATGATTCAACGTAGAATTTTTATTGTGCCTTCTTAAGTTTTAAATTGTGAATTTATTACTTACGTGGAAGGGTGGTGATCATGGAAAAATCCCTAATCAATGTGATTGATGTATATATGAATGTATGATGATTATTTATATATTTTGGATTGTAGTTATTAAATGGAGGCTGCGTACTCCTTTTATTTTTCATGTAATCTTTATTTTTAGCATAGTCAATTGTTGATGTAAATGCTACAAGGATTACGTGGGGGAGCCTTTTAAGTCGGCGAGCTCTTTGGGGCCCAGTTCTTGAAGAGTTCAAGAAACCAAGAAGAAGCAAAGAGCGGCTCTCCGATATTAAAATATTAAAATGATTAAATGTGGTCTCATTGGCTCGAGACCCATTAAATCATAATTCCATTATCACCACGTAGGATAGATGTTTATGTGATTGACATCTATTTTTTTATTATGATTACGTGAGCATGTTAAACTGGTCAATATGCAAAGTCAGACTTACCTCACCCAAAATTGCACATGCATGAAATCCTAGTTAGGAAAATCACTCGCGTTAGGTACCGAAAGGGCGTTGGTAATGACATCAACGTAACCAAGTCCCCGAACCCAAAATCTCTGGTTCCGCAGAATTGATCGATCTCTCCCAATCGGTCAATAAGGTTTCCGGTCTACCCTCCAAGAAAGACCGGTGGCGACTCCAAATGCATGCACAAGTTGCACATGCCACCACGACCACACTAAGGTCGAAAGAGATCGACTCTTATAGTCGAATCCTTCTGAAAAATACTCCCGCCGCGATTTGGTATGGGCCTGGGAGGGCCCGCGCCGATCCAAAGCCCGCGATCGGTAATCCATTAGCCGCGTCCGCTTCCGGACGGGTCGCGACAGCTGGCGACTCCGCTGGGGAATCTTGCTCTAGAACATATGATTCTAGACCTCAAGTGGACTTAGGCCGTAATTAAAACGCTGAGTGATTTTTCTAACTTTGCAGGCGCTCTCGAAGGTGAGGTAAGTCCGTTTATGGTAGGTGTTATATGTTTTTGGCAGATTGGAGAAATAAGGGGTGTAGTCCGTGATTAACATTGTCTTATGCAGGTTGGGCGTAGGAATGTATGTTGTGTGGATGATTTGAAGTGCTGATTGATAAACTGCTGTGCATGAATTGCATTATGATGATCACAACACGTGGACACACACAACCGCGCCTAAAACCCCGGGCGCCGCCTTTAGGAACACAATAGAAGGAATTGAGAATGGAATCTCCGTGAGGAAAAACGCGGGGTAATCCACTTTTCAATTCCGCTCGCTTCGAACTATGGATCGAGTCCCAATGCAACGATAGTTGTGCAATGGAATCGGCTCTTTCTAGAACTCGAAGTGGGAACCTTAACCTTAGGTGCCAAACCCTCTGATTTTTAGAAGTTCACCATCACTTGTCTCATGCGCATGTCTTTGGGCGGTTGGTACACCTAAAACTGCACATAAGTCGACGAGTTTGGTTGGTAAGACTCTCTATCCCTCAAATCTATTACAGTTCATATAAATATAGGCATTTCATTCATTGCATTCTGGTGATTAGATTAAATGCCATTTCAAGGATAGATGTGTGTGTTTTTCCCAAACGTCCTTGATAGAAGACGAGGAGGATGATATCCCATGGCGAACACCGAGTGAGCAACAAAAGAGCCTACTATGGACCTTATTGAGATATCGTCCAATGAAGATGACGAGTTGGGGCAAGTGATCCGGAAGCCACAGATCGAACTTGGGGCATCCTTAAACGTTAGGATCACATTCCTTTGTTTCATTTTCCATTACTAGTCCTCTTGTATAGGATTTATTTTTATCGAGGCTTTTTCTATCCCACCCCTTAGAGTGATTGTATTAGGGATCTATTGGTGTATACATTCAGATGGAACTTGGTTGTATTTCTTTTGACGGGTCATGGGAATGTGATAGTGGCATTTTCTCTAATCATCCGAATACTCCCAAGTCAAGTTTATAATTCCTTTAGAGGAAATTAAAATTGGAAGTCTTACACGACCTTTTGGTCGTATAGAGTAGTCCAATCTCAATTTCTCTAGAAGGAATTATACACTTGAATTGTTTCGTGCATGTTTTACGTCGCTGGTAATCCACGATAATTGATCGAGAATATCGATGTTGTTTTGAATTTAATGACGAGATAGATGTCCAAATTACTCTCGTTCTTAACAAAACGGCCTTGATTTGGATGCCGTATCTTCAATTAAATTTAAAACACGTTATTATGCCTCGCACTTTTGAGTAATTCGTTCCTCTCGAAATTGATCAAAAGCGATTATTGTGAATTACATTCCTTTCAATAGTATGCTTTCTTTCGAGGAATATTGATAAAAACTTTTCGCGCAAGATTAAAACCCTTGTAAAAGTTCTTGTCCTTATTAATCACGAGCAAGCATAAGATTGAAAGGGGTCTATGCTTTCTTTTTCAGATTATTCCTTCTGATTCTGTCTTTCTATTTGCAGGTAAAAAATAGGTAATAGAGAGAAATCTTTTCCTGGATAAGTCTGAGGCTATTCTTTCATCTGATCATGAGCGAGTTATAAAATCCATATTTGCTCGACTTATTGATATTATGGTTCGGCTCACCTAAGTTGAAGATGTTCGAACGCTCGAAGAAAGGAACCATGCAGAAGTTAAAACACACACGAGAACTTTCATTTATTTTGCTCAGCGGAGGGTTTTCAGAAGCAGGTCATACAATTCGGGGTGGAAAAGTAAAGCCAAAGTGAGCCCTAATTAACGACACAAAGGAGCCCAACTGACCCTCCATGTTGTTAATGCTCTGCTCATACTCCCAGCTCCGCATGTTGTGGTCGGCAAGCCTGAGGAGAAGACTTCTGCATTCTCCCTTAACTTCGGCGACCTTGGCCTCGTGTTCTTCGGTGACTACTTCCAGGTCCCGAACCAGTTCATTCCCGCGAGCTATGTCCTCGGTTATCTTGTCGAGCCGTTCTTCCTGCCAGTCGCTCTGAAGCCTCAACAGGACGTTGCGGCGGTCATGCTCGCCGGTGGTCAGGGATATGGCCAATTGATCCACCAGATTTCTCCTCTCGCGAAGCAACGTCGCGACCCGCTCATTAGCAAACTCGACGGCCTTTTTGTAACTATCAACCAGATAGTTGGTCAGCACCAAATGATCAGATCGATCCTCATAACGAGCCCGCAAGACGCGAGCCACCAGAACCTCCCGACTAGCAACACGATAGGCCTCTAAGGAGTGTGCAAAGAGAGTCGGGAAAGTTCTATATTCCCTCCCCAGTGTAGTACCTTCGAGAGAAGTGGTATCAAGGTCCTCGAGCAGGACACAGATTGCATCCTCGGTTGCAGAATGATCGGTTATGTGCGCGTAACCGCGACCCAGTAGGTTATAAAGCTTTTCCCACTGGGCCAAGACATCAGTTGAAAAAGTGCGTACGGGAGAGGAGGCCATTTGCGTTGGGTTGGCTTGAGAATAAGACGAGTTTAACAGAGAGATTAGAAGGAAGAAGCTGATTATGCGAGAACGTTAACCTTCCATACATTAATTCCTCATTTTATAGCAACTCGAGGATGATGAAGGGTCTCAGTAATAATGCTGGTGGAGCCCAGTTATGGGGTAAAGCAGGAGGTCCCCTCACGAGAACCATTGGATTCGTTTCGGTCCGCGATTTTCGGCTCATCAATTAAAAGATGTAAAAGATTTGTCGGGATCACCATTATTAGAGTTAGGTGGGAGGAAAGCGCAACTATCGAAGAGAGCCCTAACAGGGTTTGGCAGTCCCATCACGTTGAAAAGCTAAGCGAGAAATTCAAGGTCTTGAGGGGGAACGTTTGCCTAATGATGCTTGAAGAGCGTCTCCTGAACATGCAGAGTCACTCGAAGAAAACTTTATAGGGAGTGAGCATACAGGAGAGAGTGGAGAACTCTGAGTGGGCAAGAACCAATCAAACATTTCTCAATCCAACATATTTAAGAGGTTACTGTCAGCTGCTAGAGGCGACTGACTCAAAAATCTCAGAAATTGAACCACAGAGGGATCTCGAAGATTCCAAGATCAAGTCTAACGCCAAAACCATGGAGCCCAACACTTCTGGCAACGGAAATCAAGATCACGGCGACGACGACAACGACATCCACAATGCTCAACTCGGGAAAAGAAGACGTCCTCACCAATACTCTCAGGAGGAAACCCAAATGCTGGAAACCCTTTTCAGTAAAAGCCATTACATGAAAAAGAAGTGGAGAATTGAATTGAGCCGGGAGTTGGGGATTAATCAGTCGAGGATCCAGTTTTGGTTTCAAAATAGGAGATCCAAATCGAGGGCTCAACGCAAACGTCAGGTGGTCGAGATTTTAAAGGAAGAAAACCAAAAGCTGCGAACAGAAAACATGAGGTATGAAAAAGCTCTCAATATTACCGTTTGCCCTCATTGCGATAACCTCGTCGCCCTCGGTAAGATGTTCCCCGATAAGCCTCACGCGATGATTGAAGACGTTCATTTACCACCTTACTCCCTCGGGGCATCTCCTGCTCAACCAGATTTTGCCGGAGTCACGCATGAGCAGGATGATCCTACGAAGGTGATACAAATGCCTCCTGGGGGATGGGATTTGCATCGCTTTGATTGGAGTTATAGTTTCAAGGAGCTGGATGTTACCGCCGACCAGCTCAAAGCATATCAGCCTCATGCACAACAATTTTCGATAGGGTCGGGTCCTGCTGGAGATGAGTTAATCAGTCGTCAAGCCATCGATGCGATTTTGGGCCACGATAAGAGGAGGTTCGCTTGGCCCCCTGAACTGCATTCCAGATTCCTAGACGTGGTTCACCAAATGGGGATCGACTCAGCAACTCCGACGCGCATATTTAAGGCCATGAATGTACCGGGGCTTAGTAAGGAGCTGGTCAGGAATCACCTTGCTGCCTACAGAAAGCTATTAAAACAACGTCGAGCGGAGCTAAACCGGGAGGAATCCGTCTCGAGCCCAAAAGCTAGAGGCGACCGCCATTGTAATGCTCAGGCATCAAGAGATACCCGGCCAAATCTAAGCATCAATCAAGCTAGCAACCCGACCACCGGCAAACTGAAAGCTGATCAGAATGTCCTCCCAGGCCATTTCAACACTTCTCAAGAGTGCGTGTCACAAGTACAGCGAGTGCGCACTCCTCCATTCGAGCAACAGTCGGCTGGTGCTCTGCCTGCCGCTGGTCAACCCACGACAGACGATTTCTTCGATGAGGGGCTCGATGCCTTGTTCAATCAGTGGGAAGCTGGCATGCTTGGACAGCCATGATCTAGCACCTAGCTCGGGGCACGATGGGTCGGTCACTACGAACACCCATAGGAAGAAGAGCATGTTCACGAGTGGATCACTCTTTTTATCCATTGTAAAGTTCCTATGGGAACATTTTTCTTTAATGGCTATAGTTAATTATGTATGAAAACCAACGCTATCGACGAACATCGTCATGCTCAGTTGTGATGATCCCTTGTTAGATTAAGTCTGAAACCAGAGACGGTCTTTAAAATTTTGAGTGGCTACGAACTCATTCCTCACCAAGCGCCCGGGATGCTGAAATGAAGAGTAACAGCATGCACAGGGAAAATGCCACTTTCGTTTGAACGATGAAAAGGGGTTGAGAGAAGATCATGGCGTTAATTCCCATGGAGCTAAATGAATTAAACAGAGTCATTAATTGCGGGTCCACCGCTGCTCCCCACGTTCTCGGGCCTAGCAAATCATAAAAGGCGCCGAAAGATTGTAGACCCACCACTTTGAAGACTGAATTAGGGGACGAGCGCATTACTCGATGAAATCGAATCAATGCAAGTGAGTTTGTGATCCTATCACGAGGAAAAAGAAAGGGGAATACAGACGATGAGTAATTGCAAGATCTCGGGAGGAGCGCTTGCTTGCTGGTCTTCATATGCAGCCTGAAGGATGGTTCCAGGACACGCACAATCACTTGAGAAAATTTCTAGAGTGAGCAAACACGTAAGAGCGAATTGAGAAAGCTGAGTGAACTAGATCAGCCCGAGATACCCCGATCCATCATGTTTAAAAGTTATTCCCATCTGCTAGAAACGCCCGACCTGGACATTTCTGAGCACGAACTGCTGGGAGACTTTGAAGATCCTGGAGCTGAATCCTGCCCGAAGGCCATAGAGACTGACTCCTCCAGCGATGAAATTCTAGGTTTCAGCTACGAAGAAGGAGTATACAATGATGACCGGAGTCGGAAAAGGAAGCAACTACAACGCCACACTCCAGGCCAAATCCGAGAGCTCGAAGCTTTCTTCAATGAATGCCCGACTCCAAGCAGACAACAGAAAATGGAGTTGAGCCGAAAGATAGGATTGGAGCTTTCGAAGGTCAAGTTTTGGTTCGCCAACAAACGAACCCGGGTGAAACAGCAATACGCAGACCATGAGTTACTGGTCCTGAAGGAGGAGAATGAGAAGCTTCAAGCTGAAAGCGCGAGATATAAGGAAGCTCTGACCAAGGCCACCTGCCTTAATTGTGGTAATCCTGTTGTCCTCGGCGAGGTGTTCCTCGATGAACCATCCCTGTTGACGAATAACGCTCAGCTGTTACCGTATTCTCCACAGCATTTTCCGACACAGCCAGATACCGCCGGAGATCTGCATGAGCAAGTCAACACCATAGGATCAACACCAACATCCTCTGAGAAATGGGATATGAATCATCACAGGGGGAATTCTCTTAATGACGAACTCGCTGTCGCAGCCAGCCAATCCAAAGTCGGTGAGTCCCTCCCTGGACAACTTTTGAAACGACTAGATCCCGTAGAGAATAGCTACCGAAGTATTGACGATATTTTGGGTGATAAGAGAACAAGGTTTTACTGGACCTATGAGCTTCACACCAAATTTGTTGATGCAATTCGAGAGCTGGGAGTTGATTCGGCTAGCCCACTACGCATACTCGAGATTATGAATGTGCCGGGGCTCTCTAGAATTAACGTTGAGTCTCACCTCAAGTACTATAGGAGATTGCTAAGGGATGGAAGGATAGCGTTAAACCATCATAAAGCCAGTTGGAGCTCAAGTGCTGGGCAGAGTTACAACCATGATGATTGGAGAGCCAAGAGCACCCAACAGTGTTTCAGCAATGACGGGACTAGCAGTCGTGTCAGTGACTCCTCTAACCCAAATCAGAATGCTCCGCCGAGCTATCTCAATACTCCTCAGGAGTATATGCCACAGTTCCAGCACATAGAGATTCCTCAGTTTGAGCGCGAATCAGTCATTAATGCTGTCCTTGAAGTGGATCTGGCATTGGTAGAGAGTGCACATATGAACCTGCCGGTCATTGGAGGAAGTTCCAATTCGAGGGGTCAAATTGCTCACGGCGAGAGCAAAGAGAGGAATCCCTCGCCTGCAGTCGACGACACCCAATCTGGGCACCAAGGGCTAGAAAGAACAGGTGATCTCCTTGATGAGGAGCTGGACACTTGGATCAATACTTTTCAGGAATGTATGTCTCAACCCCAACAGGGCAATGATGAAGGTTCCAGCTCAAAAACTCCAATCCCTCACAACGAAGGCAATGAAAGAAATCTGCCCCCAGCAATCGTTGATACCCAACTTGAACATCAATGGCTCGAAGACCCAAGCAATTTCCTTGGCGATGAGTTCAATCTTTGGCTCGATCAATTTGGAGCCGGAGGACCATCGCAGTGGTGACGCGAGGCCGGTGATCAAACGTCTGATGCAAGGCATGGCTACTCGATGAAAAATGCTTCGAGAAAAGGGGTTGAATACTCCTATTGCATATGTTGTTGATCGCACTGTAAGGTTCCCACGGGAACATCTTTCATTAATATCTAGAACTAATTGCGCGTGAGTGTCAACATCACCCTTTGAGCATCTTCAAGCCGAAGGCCGTGGATTAATCACTTAATCCGTGGAGCAAGTTCCATGAACCATAATTATCACCCGCTGAGCATAATGGGATCTACCCCTTCAACACGAAATACGTTTGGCCGCGAAGCCACCTATTTGGTAAAACGATGTATCGTTCCTAAACGATCTTCTATCGCATACCAAAGTAATGTCTCATTTCTTTCCCTTCTCAGGTGATAAACGTGGATAAATCACTCAAGGAGCCATCTGTTCAAATAACAAAACAGACGTTGCCCAACCGGGGGCAGCTGAACCATTGATATTGCAAATATTCCAAGCATGGATAAGCGGATTTGATAGACGTGGTTCATATCAATACGCGACGTCAGAACGGGATGAGAACCAAGAGTAAAGTTGTATCGTCCCAATTTGTCTTCAATTTGGGAATATGAGTTAACACTTGTTATTTATCCTTGATAGGGACTCACCATCAAGGAGGACAGATTGTCACAACCTGTGTGCACTCGCAGGGGCACACGACCAAGGGTAAGATGTATCGTTCTAATTTTTTGAAAAATTCGCGAACATACAATAACATGTTTCTTCTGCATTTTCAGGGATTTTCGGCCACGGGGGACAGGTAAGTATCCTTTTCCCCAATCCATTGAAGGTGTTAAATAAAAAGAAAAGCTTTCAGAATCTAATGTCTAGAAAAGACATAGAATTCAAACTTCATTGGCATTCATGTCTTAAAACAGGAGGTTATCTGAATATGAATAAGAACATGCATGGTGCATCATAAAATCCCCTTGACAGGTAAAATTTTTGGAGAAAATGAAAGAGATTTTTTCCAATCAAAAGTTCAAGACTTTTAAAAGGACGTTTTCTCAAAAGAAAAGAGGCAAAGCCTAGTCCAAACACGTCCTACACACACTGGAGAGAAGTGGAGCTGATCAGATAGCAAAATCTGGACCTACGGAAGTAGGGATTATTCGCAACGATTACATGGGTTGGGATGACGGAGGCATTCGTTTCATATCCCTCAAACACTACAGGTGACCGTTGATAAACCCTTTGAACGACGGTTTTCATTCTTAACCCTGTCAAGAACCACCCCACATCGGGGCAAAATGGAGGTGAGTCCAGCGGCATCAGGAGAAAATGGTCAGAAATTTTCTTGCTCGGACTAACATTAATCTTTGTGTGTTGTTTATATGATAATCCAAGTGCCATAGGATGACGAGAAGCATTCATTTCTCTATCCCACACACCATATCCTTTGCACAGCCAAGTTGAGCCTGCAAATTCATTTCATAAACCCCTGTTGGTGATCATGGGATGTTTCAAGATGGAAACTGCATCACTCCAAGAACGGAAGAAATCAAGAGATGGGATTTATAGAAAAATCTCATATTGGCGTTTAAATGTGCTATGATTCAAGTTGTATATCTAGCACAATTTTCTGAACATCGTAGTTCCAAAGGAAAAGAAAAGGCGGGATTTCAACAAAGAAAAAATCCCCAGCATCAAGAAAAAGCAAAGTGCCTGGTAAAAGCAAGGCCGATGCTCGTGAAAACTGTTTGATTGATCCCCAATAAAGCCTAGTTGGGAAGAGAGAAAAACCCATAAAGAAGTCAGATCAAGAAGACTGCTCCCCAAATGATGTCAGCCGTGGTGCAAAAACACGGACAGAATTGTCAATCTCTTAATACCACAAGAGACGTTCTCTAAAGGACTTGTGCACACCTCAAAAGCGGTTGCACACCTCAAAAATGAAGATGCAGAATGGAAAAGACATGTGACAAGTTTGCAATGATCACCAATGTCAATCCCCTCATAAATTCTGGGCCAAAAACAAGCCTTTTTTCGGTCCCCAATCCTACCAACATCATAACCCTGAAACAGTCTTCTCTAACTAAGACACTTGGGTTAACATATAGCTTAGCTCGAAGAAGTACGAGCAAGAATATTTCTTTCTCATTTTGCAGGGTTCTTGACTTGTAAACCCGGAGCAGATGGTGAAAACTTTCATTCAATGACCTTGACTCAAAAGTGAGTCCCCCTTGAAGACCAATATCCAAGCCCAACATTACGGTCCCGTGGAAGACCTCCCGACCGATCAAAATGTATGCGCTGCGAATGAGCCTAAAACCTAGGCACAGGTTAGTAGGGAATTGAGTGCATCCCCTATAAAAACCACTATCTCAAAATAGGTGAGAAGACCTCATTGTCGAGAAATATTCCAGTTGGTGTTTTGAACAAACTCTTTTTGGAATTTTCAAACTGTTGGTCCAGATTTTCCGTGCAAGGGATTTGTGATCACATTTGCATGTTGCAAGAATGCTTTGGATAACCTCCAGTATCAAAATGCACATTTCACGATTAAAACTTAAGTCATACGGTTTTTGTCAAATGGACAGCCGTGGTCTTCCCAAAGATTACTAACGTTTTCTGGGTGAAGAAAAATCTTTCAGGTTTGAACTTTCTGCAGGATACCTGGAGAACACAGCTCCCAGAATGTCGCCTCAACAGAATCAAATGAAGCTTTGTCAAAATAAAATCTTTCTCTGCTTCAAAACTGAATTCCCGGCAAATTTCGGGATCTTTCAAAAAAAGGTGTGAGGATAGAACCCTTTTTCAAAAGAAGTCAACAAACTGTCCCAACAGACGTGGAGAACCCTCGTCCTAGGACACCCTTTTCAAAAATATCAAGGAAATCTCAACGGACGTGGAGAACCCTCGTCATGAGACCCCTTTTCAAATAAAAACAAAGGTAGATACCGCCTGAAGGGTCAAACAATGGTAGAAACCGCTTGAAGGGTCAAAACAAAGGTAGAAACCGCCTGAAGGGTCAAATCAAAGGTAGATACCGCCTGAAGGGTCAAATGAAGGTAGATACCGCCTGAAGGGTCAAAATAAGGTAGATACCGCCTGAAGGGTCAACTCAAAGGTAGATACCGCTTGAAGGGTCAACACAAGGTAAATACCGCCTGAAGGGTCAACACATGGTAGATACCGCCTGAAGGGTCAACACAAGGTAGAAACCGCCTGAAGGGTCAAATCAAAGGTAGAAACCGCCTGAAGGGTCAACTCAAGGTAGAAACCGCCTGAAGGGTCAAACCAAGGTAGAAACCGCCTGAGGGATCACATATGGTAGAAACCGCCATAAGGGTCAATTCATTGGTAGAAACCGCATAAGGGTCAACTCATTGATAAATATCGCAGTAAGGATCAACACAAAGGTCTGATCCACCATACGGATCAAAATTCTTGGCAAATCCCAAAGCGTGGGATGCGCCTTCCTTAGGTTCCTACAAGTTAGGAATCCCATCATGGTATGACCTACCATACAGGTCAGAGCTTAATCTCCCTGGGATATTCTGAATGACGAGTCCTAGGCATCTTCTTGAAAGTCGTCGCAACCGGCAGCATCCGACAGGTGAGCTTCAGGTAAGCCTCTCTCACTCCGGCCCATGTTCAAATTGTTAGAGCAAACCGGGGATTGATTTGAGCTTTTATCAATAGGCTTAAGGGTCCGATGTCATAACATTTCTTCTCTTATTTTCCCAGTTGAGTCGGTTAGGAATCAGGTGCCACCTTATCTTTGAGAGAAACCTCTAACGAGATTCCTCTCAAAGAGGGGCAGCTGTTGACACCTGATTTTTTTTACCATTTATTATTGTGATTTTTATTCTTTAAAATTAATTAAAAATATCAAAAAAGGTCATAAAATCACAAAATCAACTTTGGAAGCCTTGGTTTAACCTTAGGAACCAATTTTGAACAAAAAATATTTTTCGGTATTTTTAATATTTTTCGAGTTTATTTAATTATAAAAATACCCAAAAAATCAGAAAAATACCATTCGTGGTCAGAAAAATACCCAAAAATATTCAATAATTTTGTTTTAATTTCCTCTTCAAGTGTGTCACTTTAAATCTCAAAAATTCGGCTCGGGTCACTATGTTCCTTCACAAACATAAACCCGAACCGAGCCTAAAAAAAAATCATTTTCGAGTCTTTTAGTTTTCAATTCTCACTTTTTATAAGCTATGACATTGGATTCTAAAGTCTTAAAGTGCAATTAGGCCAATTTGCCCTCCAATTTAATCAATTTTTACCAAAAGGGCTTAATTGCACATTTTTCTTTCAATTAGTCCCCGGTTTCACGGATGTATACGTATGCTCTACGTATTTATACGTCATACGTATTTATATGTTATGCATATTTGTATTGTTTGGTAACCTCTTTAACTCTTGTAATAATAATAATGGTTATTATCTTTAACACCTTTGTTAGTGCCTTTTTTTAGCATTTTTGTATTGTGAGTGCTATTGCTAGTGCTATTTTTAAATAGCATTTTTTGTATTATAAATTGTGAGTGCTATTGTTAGTGCTATTTTTAAATGACATTTATTTATCATAAATTGTGAGTGCTATTGTTAGTGCTATTTTTAAATGGCATTTATTTATCATAAATTGTGAGTGCTATTATTAGATAGAATTTATAATTGTTAGTGATATTTTTAAATAGAATTTTTGTATTATAAATTGTGAGTGCTATTGTTAGTGCTATTTTTAAATAGCATTTTTGTATTATAAATTGTGAGTGCTATTGTTAGTGCTATTTTTAAATGTCATTTATTTGTGAGTGCTATTATTAGATAGAATTTATAATTGTTAGTGCTATTTTTAAATAGAATTTTTGTATTATAAATTGTGAGTGCTATTGTTAGTGCTATTTTTAAATAGCATTTTTGTATTATAAATTGTGAGTGCTATTGTTAGTGCTATTTTTAAATGTCATTTATTTGTGAGTGCTATTTTTAGATAGAATTTATAATTGTTAGTGCTATTTTTAAATACAATTTATTGGAAGGTATTTTTGGCTATAAAAGGATGGCAAGAGTTTTGAGGTTGAAGGGGGGAGACATTTTGTAGAGTGGGCAAATTTTTGAGAGCTTAGAGAGAAGAACACAAACACTCTCTATATTCTCATAATCTTGAGTGAGCAAAATATACTAAGTTCGGAATATTGATTCCGCATATTGCTAGCACAATTGTTGTGGAGTTATTAGTCGTCTCTCCGTTCGTCAATTGGTGGTGCGTCCGAACTAGATGCCTAACACTTGTGGAGGCTGAGATCGAAGAACATCGAACCGACACCTCCGTTCAAGCACGCTACGAGAGGTAATCTATTTACTCCCTTTGAGGCTTTGTGATTTTTTTCGATTGAAATGCACGAAGTACGCCTCTGGAGATACATGTATGGGTTGTTATTTATTTCCGCTACGTGTTACGTGGATCCCAATAGTGGTATCAGAGCCAATCCTTAGGTGTTTTCGTGCATTTAATTGATTTTTGCTATTTTTGCAATACTATGGCCAATATGTATTAACGAATTGTTCGTCTTACATGGCTAATGGAGGTTGATTATTTTATATGATAAATTAATCAACGTAGCAAAAAAATTGAGACTAAATCAATTTTGAATCGAAAATTTATGGCTATCTTATTTTACGTAAAAATTCTGAATATGATTCAACGTAGAATTTTTATTGTGCCTTCTTAAGTTTTAAATTGTGAATTTATTACTTACGTGGAAGGGTGGTGATCATGGAAAAATCCCTAATCAATGTGATTGATGTATATATGAATGTATGATGATTATTTATATATTTTGGATTGTAGTTATTAAATGGAGGCTGCGTACTCCTTTTATTTTTCATGTAATCTTTATTTTTAGCATAGTCAATTGTTGATGTAAATGCTACAAGGATTACGTGGGGGAGCCTTTTAAGTCGGCGAGCTCTTTGGGGCCCAGTTCTTGAAGAGTTCAAGAAACCAAGAAGAAGCAAAGAGCGGCTCTCCGATATTAAAATATTAAAATGATTAAATGTGGTCTCATTGGCTCGAGACCCATTAAATCATAATTCCATTATCACCACGTAGGATAGATGTTTATGTGATTGACATCTATTTTTTTATTATGATTACGTGAGCATGTTAAACTGGTCAATATGCAAAGTCAGACTTACCTCACCCAAAATTGCACATGCATGAAATCCTAGTTAGGAAATCACTCGCGTTAGGTACCGAAAGGGCGTTGGTAATGACATCAACGTAACCAAGTCCCCGAACCCAAAATCTCTGGTTCCGCAGAATTGATCGATCTCTCCCAATCGGTCAATAAGGTTTCCGGTCTACCCTCCAAGAAAGACCGGTGGCGACTCCAAATGCATGCACAAGTTGCACATGCCACCACGACCACACTAAGGTCGAAAGAGATCGACTCTTATAGTCGAATCCTTCTGAAAAATACTCCCGCCGCGATTTGGTATGGGCCTGGGAGGGCCCGCGCCGATCCAAAGCCCGCGATCGGTAATCCATTAGCCGCGTCCGCTTCCGGACGGGTCGCGACAACAGGCTACGCGAAATCAGATCAATTCATCTACAGATTGACATGGCAGGAGGTACAGAAGACTTACCTCGAGCTCCGATCGAGCTCGCACGGCCTAGATTGGGCTAGGCAAGTATGAACAGTGGTCGGCTATCGAAGCTAAGTTCGAATACTCGATTCAAGGTGTTCAGGCAAAATCGATGCAAAATCAAGATGCGGGTATGGTCAGTGATGTTCAGGGAAGGAAACGCACACACAAATCGCAAAAAAGAAGATGAAACAGGCAACTCGCCATTGATGCATAGTGAAGAGCTTGAAGCTACGTCTCACCTATTTCCGCGGTTTCAGACGGCGCGGTCAGTGGCGTTCGCTTCCTAGCACACTAGACGACCTTCTGGCAGTCTTCTTTGGCTTCGGTTTGGCCGGAGACGGCCCAACCAGCGTCCTGCAAGTTCGAGCTCAACCCTCCACAATGGCGATGGAGGGGAGCTCTCTCTCTTTCGTTCTCTTTCTCTTTTCGATTCTGTTTTTGCCCTTGCTAACTGAACTCACCAACCTCCTTAACTGAAAGCCTTCGCAGGCTTATATAGCTTCTCCAATTTTTGGCGCCGATTTAGGGAGTTTCAACCAACTCAAATAGCACGTGCTACCGCGTGATTTTAGGTTCGATCGGCGTCGGGGACGACGGGCATCTCGCCTGATTCTGTTTGGTCGTCCGGCAGGTCCCATTCTGTGTGAATTTAGAACGAATTCGACCTGTGCTTGCTAAATGTTGACTTTTGCAGGTTCACCGCTTGACCGGTCGATTGCTTCTTATTTTGGAGACGTCAACCGGGGCCGTCGGTGTCGATCGACGAGGAAAGACGAGAGGAACCGAATGCCCACCATTCCTCCCTCAATTAATCGCGAATTGCCCTCCAATTTCTTGACCAAAACTGAGCTGAGGACTGTTCATCTGCGCGGGGAGGAGGATGACACTATAGTGGACCGGTTCGATCAGTCCGACCGGCGGTCAGACCGGTCTGAACCGGTTCTGAATTATAATTTTCGAAATTAATCCAAATCTGTTGGGAATTTTTGCAATTAATCTTCAGAATCGAATCTAGGGCATGGATTTTATCTAAAAATGTGGTTTTGCCCAAAAGTTCATATCAATTTCAATAAAAACCACAAATTTTCATGTACTTGCAAATTAGGGATTTGTGCAATTGAAGGCTCAAATGATCAAATTGGGCCAAATTACCTATGCCAATCGATTCCAAATGGTAAAACCCATTAGGCAGTATGTTTAATTTGCCATGATAGCCCTTGAATTGAAAGTAATTTCAATTGTGCCCAATTTCAAGGGCTAAAATGCAATTTGGCATGTAATTTGTGAGAACAATCGGGCTAAATTGAAGTGGGGGACAATCAGATTGAATGTCAAGGTCCTTAAAAATGCCAAAATTGTAAATAAAAAGACTCAATTGATATTTTTTTCTCAAATTCAATCATGTGCGTTACAAAGAAACACACAAAATTAAATTTGATTTTGGACTTTTGATGAGGTCAAAATGACAAGGAAAATAAAAGAAAAATATAGAACACCTTTCCATATTTTTGTGACCTTGAATACTATTTTTGTGATTTTTCTAGTATTTTCTATTTTCTAAAAATACTAAAAAAATGTGAAAAATATGAAAAATTATTTTTTGGTCAAAAATGGTTCCTTAGGCTTGGCCAAGGCCACCAAAGTTGATTTTGTAATTTTTTGACTTTTTATGGATTTGTTGTGATTTTTCAAAATAAGACTGAAAAAGACTTGATCAAAAATCAAGTGTCAACAGATGTCCGCCGGAGCCGCCGTGGTCAGTCCCGAAACCGCTGGTGCTCTGTTTTGAGGCCGGTTCGATTTTTCTTCGATTCCGGCCGTTTTCGACGCCTCCGCCGCTCATCGCCAGTCACCTCCTTAAACCTCCCTCTAACTTTCCCCAGCTCGTGGAGGGTCATCGTCGCCGGTGGAGCTCGTGGGAAGCCTCGAAAGCCACCCATGTTTTCTGCCGCGGTTCACCCTGTTTCCTGCCGGTTCTGTGTCTTGGTGTTCCGCCGCCGTCGGCCTCCTTCCGCCGCCTTCCACCGGTCCCAACCGACGTCCCCCGACCCCTAGGTGAGTCCTACACCCTTGGCCGGCCTTGTCGTAGCCTGTGGGACCGAGAACCACCCGAAACGACTCTGTTTTACCTGTTTTTAGACTGTGCCGGTTCTGTTTTAGCTGCCGGCCGCCGCTCGCCGGAGCTCTGTCGCCGGCCACCTGTCCCGGCAACCTCGCAGGACCTTTCCGTGGTGTTCCCGAAGATTTGGTTCGAGTTGCGGCCCGATTAACCCTTTTGTTCGCCGAGAACCGCCGCCGTCGCCGAGTTCGCCGCCGTCAATCGTCGAGACCGCCCGAGCTCACTCACCCAGTGAGTTGACCCTAACCCTTGGTTAGGGCGTTATTTGCGCCTAGGATTAGATGGTTACGGAATTTAGGTACACAATCGGGGCCGATATAAATAGAAATGTGGGTTAGGTTAAATGGCCGGTCAACTAGGTTAGTCGGAGTGATTTAATTATCTGTGGCTAATTATGGTAAAATAGAAATTGAGTGGTCGATTGATTATTTGCTGATTGTGGTTCGGTTATGAATGAGCGACAGGTTAGAGACGAGCGAGCTATTGGTGTGTTAAGTCAATCTGATTAATAAAAGTCTTGGCATGAATTGAGCTTGACATTGCCTGTTGAATTGGTCGCTCTTGATAGAGTGCCTTGATTGGCCGTGGGCCGAGTCTATTAGCATGTCTGTATGAATGTTTGGCATTAATCGAAGATAACTAATAGATTGATTGCCAAGTGAGAATTGTGTGGTCATATAAGGGACAGATGACGATTACCTGGCAAGTTCGTTTTGTATTGTTCATACACTTACCGTGCCTATTATATGGAATTGAACAACTTGCCAGAAGCACGATAATTCATGTCCCGTGCCAGACGTACGGTCTTAAGGAATTATCGGATGCCAGTCGCTGCTTGTGATGGACCGACGCCCCGTTTAGGGATGCCTACCTTTTGGTGTCGTGCTAGGTGCACTGGATACACCGCTTATAGTAGCCGTCGTTGAGAGGGAAAAGAGACGTAGTCCGGTTCTGCCGGAAGAACGCTAGATCGCACTGAAGTGCTGGATCGCATTGTGGAAGTGGATCACGCCAGTTGCGTGGGTCATCTTGAATAAATGGATTTGTGTGGTGCCTGGTGTACACTTGAGTTGTGGTGCCTTGATGTGTTGTTTATTATATTGTGACTATATCTTATTGAGTTGTGTGATTGAACTGTATGATGGTTGTGATGCTTAGTATATTCTGGGCGAATCAATGTCCTAACCGAGCTTAGGCTTGATTCACTGAGATTTATTTCTCACCCCGTTGTGGGTTAACACTTTCAGGTCCGAAGTAATGAAAGGCCCGTGCGATTCGATACCCCTACCCACTCGTGTCACGATGTCACGTCTCATCCGGTGCCAGGTACAAATCAGGTCTGGGAGCGTCACGTCACGACGGTATGGGTCGATGAGGGGATGCCACTTCTGGTGGCTCATCTCTTCAAGGCCTGGCACCTTCGTGACGGGATAGATCTCTACGGCCCGATTCGTGGGTTTGAGGGACCGCCTGTTCAGGGGTCGCTAATGCCCCAGCCTGGGACCCGATGGACATAGACACGCCTGACGGGGAGGTAGTGGATCCCGAACCTGGCACGCAGCCTGAGGACGAGCCCGAGCAGTCTGTAGCCCCCTCTGTACATTCGAGTCAGAGTTCTTGTGACGACCCCAACGATCCAGCTGAGTTCTGAGTGACGTTTGGAGGTTATTTTGTGGGGGTACCCTTTTGGAGTAGATGAGAGTTGACCTTACCCGACTCACGTATCTTTTTTAGAGTCTTAGAGGGCCACCCCGAGGGATGGGGTTGTATATGTTAGCTGGTAACTCTGTAAGGTCATGGATCATCTATTCTCAGATGTATAGTGCTTGTGTTTTGTTTGCCTGGTTGTTCCTGCTTCTCTATCCCGTGCTGATCTTATTGTATTGGAAGTTAGGCACGTTCCGCATGCGCAATTTATTTGAAGGTCGATAGTCGCCTGGGACGCTATCTTTCGTGACCTAATGGCGATTTGGCAAGGGATATCGCGAGCTCGAGAGTCGGGGCGTGACAAGGTGCATGACCAACTTTTGGTTATTAACCACAAGTGATAAACCTAATCAATGAGAGGAAAGTTTGGATATTTATAAACAGAATTATCGATAACTTAAGAGGAATAAACAACTCGCTAGCAAAGTCAGCAACAACACAACATGAAATTATCGACAAGAGCTTTGAAATTTCTCGATAAAATCATCAATATCGATAGTGAGCAATCAACAAGAAGATAACAGATGAGGTCGTGTCCACATGTGTTAATTTAGGATTTGGGTAGCTTCTTTTGAATAAGTGTTCGTGAAGTAATTTCCACAAACTGCCGTTAGGAAGTTACTTGTTTTTTTGAATTCCAAAGTTGTAACCGCCGAGATTATAAATTCCCCGAACGTACCCCCTCAAATCAATCAAAGCACTCAATGTTCTCACAAATTTATGTGTATCTTCACTTCTCTGCAATTTATCTTTCCCGTACTTTATTCCTAGTTTAGATACTCCGTGGTCGATTTTAATTCGGGCATGTATCTTAATTATAGTTTTCGAATCTTCGTCGTCGATTAAATTCTGACGTTGTGTCTTTCCCATCGATTAAATTCCGACAGAGTGTTTTGAACCTCGTCATCTATTGAATTTTGAGGAAGCGTATCCGTCCCCTGTGATTCATCGAGAATCCCTTCCGGAATCGCCATAGAGCCCATCTCCTCTTATAATAAAATCGAAGAGCCAATTTTGGTGAAAAATCTTTCGCCGACAACCATTTTCGGCAGAACCGTACATTGTCGATGATGTTTCATACCCGTTTCTAAAACGTTTGGTACAAAATCGTAATTACTCGGTCTACCCCGTAGGTGCGGACATATCAAGAAGCCAAGAAGTTTCTCCACATGAGATACCAATAAAGCCGTAATCGCAAGCTGCCCGGATAATGGCTTGAACGCGTAACATCGTGGAAGAGAGTTTGACCCATTTACCCGCTAGGCTATCACTCTTGATTGTTGACCCATAACTCTCGTGGATCGGACGCGTCGCTCCGATTCGATTTGTAAACGGCAAACACTCGGTAGAATGACGACGCATTCTAATCGAGAATCACGCCCTCTCACGATGAATTGCGGAGAAATCGAGCCAATCGGAAGAGAGGGATTTGGAAATCCAAGTTTTAGTTGGAGGATGTAGATCGCATGATGGGTTAATCGCATCACGTAAATAGGAATGAATCCAGAGTTTACGAAACGAGCTCTTTCCCGTCACTTTGTATAGGAAAGGAAAAATTCATTGGACGTGTATCGGCGGATGACATCTATATTGAGCCCACGATTCATCGCCAACCGACGACAAAACCTTATTAGGAAAGCCCGTACACCAGAGTTATCAAAGACTTTGGGAAAAGGCCCAACTTAATCTTTTCTTGGCACAACAGTATGAAGAAGTTCTTCGAGCTGCTTTCCCACATACTCCAGCTATGAACACTGACGAAAAGAGTAAACCTCCTATGTCACCACGTAGTCCAGCAAAAGATCCAGCATTACAGAGAGAGAATGGGTTTCAGAGGATTACTTTACTAGAGCGTTCATCGGAGTGTTTCTTCAGCATCTGGTCAACACGTGATTGGTCACTTGCCAATTGCAGATCAGCATTGACCCATATGAAGTAGAAGCAGGCATCTCCTAAGAGATCTCTTAGCATACCGAACATCGTGTCGCATTTTTACTGTGAATTACGTATAAAACTAAATTCTCCTTAACAATGATGGATTTCCTAACGAGGAGGAGGAGGAGGAGGAGGAGGAGGAGGAGGAGGAGGAGGATGAGGAGGGAGGAGTTTCGTTGCAGAAGAGGGGAGCTATTATCCCTTTCCATGGACTGATGCATGTAAATGATCAATATGAGGTTGTTATCGACATAACATGATAAGATCCAGGAAAGAATGCCTAATTACATCTTTGTTGGCTGCCTCATTTGAACCCAAAAGAGGTGTTGTTGCCCCTTCAAAGGAATGGAATATGATAAAATATCGGTTCAACTTAGTCCAAAATTTTTGCAAAATCTTTTGTGTTGTGACTTAGTTATGAAAAGTTTAGGACTAAGTTGAACCGTTGCAATATTTTATCATATTCGATTCCTTTCATATAAGAGTTCACATGGAAAAGAGGGAGGGAAGGGAAAAAAAAAAGCTTGTGAACTCTTATATCCGGAAATATGCAACGCGAACTCATGCCACCTGCAAACAAAAGGAAAGTAGGGAATCAGTCTTTTTAGCTGCAGGTGAAACCATAAGTAGAAGTTGAACAGTTTCTACAATTCTTGTAAAGCAGAAGAATCCCGGCAGCCATCACGTTAAAAGATGAAGCACATGAAGCTTAATCACAACATGAGATTTCTCCCATGAGCGGCTCATTATAGACTGGCAGCTAATCTAGCAGATCATGAAATACGTAGTACTTAGGGTTGATTTCATCGTACATTTTATGTTGGGTGCGTGCGATGCCGCAATTTGACCCACCACACACACACACACACACACACACAAGGCATCAACAAGCTCATGCATGAAGATTTATCATTAGTTATCAACCTATATGGGATGTCATTGATGAAAGATGGGACAAGCAACTCCATAGGCCTCTGCATGTTGCAGGCTATTGCCTTACCTGCTGTCCACCAGGTAAGTAAGCAACATTCGGGTTCCTCGACAATGTACCAGCAATTTCCCTCGATGCCTCGATCCTCCTAAGCCCAATCATCCCCATGCCAGCTGCAGCAGTTGCCTCAGAAATCAGCTTCACAGCCTCAATTTCTCCTTCTGCCCTAATAATTGCAGCTCTCCTCTCTTGGTCTGCCTTCATCACCACGAATTTCGATCGCTCTGCCTCCTGCTGAGCGACCTGCTTCTGCTCCACAGCCCTCGAGAAATCAGCACCATAGGACAGGTGAGGGATGGCCACGTCGTCAAGGAGGATGTTGAACTCTTTGGCACGCTGAATAAGGCTCTCCCGAACCAGTGCCGAGGCATGAGGTCGCTCAGTAAGAAGCTGATCCGCATTGAACTGGGCGACCTCAGCTTTCAAAACCTCATCCCAATTGATGGAAGGACCTTCTCATCATACTCAAGACCCAGGTGCCGGAAGATATATGGCAGACAAGAGACCTGCAAAACAAATTAGTTTCCACCTGTCACTTCCTAGTAAATCAGAAGTATCACATACAGATTCCAAATATCCTGCCTTTATTCAAACAAAATTTGCACCTTTGGCAAACTCACTAAACAAACACTTACCAAAGAACTTAATAACAACAATTCTCAAAGACGTTCCAACAACAAAATTAAAACTTTTGCCCGGAATGTAATCCAGAGAATTATGGAAAACATGGAACAAAAGACACAGAGGAAGAACACAGTTCATTTGGAGAGAAATGACATCCAAAAGGCTTCCAACTACTACTTAGAGTAAATGTGCCACTGGAAGCATATGCTGCCAGGCGTTAGTCAAACGATCCTTAAAAGCAAGCAATGAAAGTGTGAAGCGGCAATGCCTTTTGCACAGGATGTCTTCCTCAGTTCCTTGTGTTTGCCTATCAATCTCATTCACCCAGTCAGATAGCCGCAACAGACCTTTGTAACCATAGTAGCGTACCTCGCTGCGATCATAACCACAACTATGGCTAGACAAACGAGCATCCACAGCATGGCGCTGCCCATTCTCTGTCTAATAACCAACACAAAATTTACTCAATCAACCAGAGAAAGAGAGTTCTTCTTCAAGCAAGTTTTTGTCCAATGAAATTATTACCTGCAGAGTCGAAGTCTCTCTCATTTCTTGCAGTCTTTCACGTCGCTTCCGACGCTTAGGGGCAGACTTCCCTGAACAAGGCCCCTTGTTCTAGAATAAATTGAAATATGTTATAAGATGTTTAGTCAATAAACTCTTCTCTTACAAGAAACAAGATCTTTAGTCAATATACTAGCACGCAAAAGTTACCCAATCTTTATTAGCAAGGACGTTTGTGTCACAGGTCACAAGTTAAATCAAGAAAAATTGTGAATGGACTGAGATCTACGTAGGAGAATCAGATTAGTTTAGATCAACTTATACGTGTAAATCAACCTGTACATTAGATGACATCCGTACTTACCGGTTCCTGCGTTTTAGTTCCATACAAAAAAATTCAATTCCGAATTCATTTTAGCGTTTATATCTGTTCAACAGTATTCATGTTTATATGCACAGTATCTGCATTTCATACACATTAGATACAGCACATCTTTAGACTGTGTAATCTGGATTAGAAGTACATTCACTCTGCATTTCAGCTCAGTGCAAAAGATTACGAACCTCAGTTTGCACCTATCACGACATGGATATTCTTCTTCACAAATTAGCTTGAATTGCGGGCATTCCATGGTGGCCACTTATGCGGCTGAGGACCCAAAGACGAGAAATTAATGCCGAGATCACTCACAAGTACTTGAAGATAGCACTTGAATAACAAGTTTTTTTTCACTAAATCGTAATGGATCTTGTCATCAGGGTTCAAACTTCACCATCAGGTTTAAGAGAAAGAAAACGAGAAAATAGTTTAAGAGAAAGAAAACGAGAAAATATGTTTTGAGAGCTAAAAGACAACCCCATGGCTCTTTTGATAATCCGTGCAATAACTAGATAGGAAAGAGATTATGTTCCGACATTATCCCAAAGGTTAAAGTGTTTAAGCCAGTGCAATTATTAAAACTTCACGAATAATCAAATGGTAGAAAAGGAGGAAACAATTAGGTCAAGATTATTGTTTAGAGATTAATTACACACACTCACCTCGAACTGTGTTTCACCACATGCACATGAAATTGTCGCCATCAC
This sequence comes from Rhodomyrtus psidioides, assembly GCA_021437785.1. Taxonomy (NCBI): domain Eukaryota; kingdom Viridiplantae; phylum Streptophyta; class Magnoliopsida; order Myrtales; family Myrtaceae; genus Rhodomyrtus; species Rhodomyrtus psidioides. The sequence continues at coordinate 478,061 of JAILYB010000128.1, read as the reverse complement.
TGGGAAGGGGTACAGACACCTCTGAAAGATGGACAGTGAAATTCAACATTTACATCCTGCCTTATGGTGGAATAACGCAAAAACAAGCTTACCAAAGAACAATATCCATAAAAACACAAACTTATCATTGCAAAGTCATGCTCAGAAGCAGTAAGTTGCCAGTTCCTCTCTCACTTTCACACCTTGTGAAATTTATGGACGATTACTGACTTCTTCCTCCACTGCTCTTATCTTTGTTTGATAGAGTCTGTTGGTCTTAAAAATGTAGTATTGATACGATTTTCGTGTGGCGGTGAACTTTGATATTCCGGAACTGAAAATGGGTTGAATGATTTTTATACTTGTTTTGGTTGCTTATTTGAAGTTTTTCCAAGGTGGCCTCTAACTGGAGATACTGAAAATTCCATCATCAGGTCAATGACCCCGTAAAGAAAAGATACAGCTTCAGAAATTAATTCAGAACCTACCACAAGACAATCTTGAACGAGCAGTGGGAATTCTCGGACGTAGCGATATTTCGAAAACCAATATCCGTGATGCTGTCCCCGTCGACTTAGAAAAGGAGGTAAGACAGGTCATGCAGTGTAAGTTTGTCCAAGAATGGATATAGGCCTCACCATACTAATACGGAAGTGCTCCATTCCAGGATAATGGGACACTCTGGAGAATATACTTCTATGTTCGAGAGGAGGAAAAGGCGAGAAAATTTACGGCCATTCAAGTTACGCGAATCGACTAAAATACAAAGAAGATCTGAGACACTGCTCTTCTCAAGTTGGGTCCTTCATTCGAAGATGCTACTCAATGCTCAAAGCTACAGAGGGCAAACAGGCTCTCGAGATAACGCTTCATACCCTTTGTGCGATTGGAACGGGAGGGGCCAAATTAGTGTCAGTCGTTTCGTGAGCTTTCTATGGAAACCTCTCATGCTGTGAAAAAGCTTTTACGTCGTGAACGGCTTGGGTCGAGGGCGATCCCTCCCCCTGCACAGTATTTGTTGGGGAAAAACGGGCAGCACCTCGGCACAAATATAGCCAATCCAGGATCAAATAATAACCCCCGACACTACTCCAATATAATCCAGCAACAACCAACAATTATATCCAGCAAAATATCAACCTCGCGGCAACGAATATAACAGCGGAACAATAAATAAATATAACACCAAGATTTACGTGGAAAACCCGAATCGGGAAAAACCACGGACGACCCAAAAATTCCACTAATCACCAAGAATAGCAGAATACACCAAGTATTTCGCTCTAGTCACACACTAGAGCTCAACAACAATATTCCAGGAGCAATCCCTCAAAAGGGGCTAGAAAACCCTAACCGCAATAGGAGAACCGGAGACAAATCTCAACAAACGAAACCTATCAATTTGTAGATCTCAGTCTCACGAACAACATACTGAAATTTGAGACGATTCCGGTAATGTTTGGCCGCCGAAATCACACCGGAGGTCGTCGCCCTTTCTCTCCTTCCCTGCGTTCACCGAGAGCTTCCCCTGTTTTTCACTCTCGGCTCTCTCTTCTCTCTCTCCTGTTGTCTCTGCCGCTCTCTCTTCTCTCTCATCTTCTCGGTTGCCTTCTCTCTCTCTCTCTCTTTTACACACACGAAGCAACACACAAAACACCAAAAAACACAAAAGCAAAGGCCATCATTTTGTTTCTTTCTTTTCCTCTTTTTGATTTCTTTTTCTTTCTTTTGCTTTCTCTTTTAAAACAAATAAAATATAAAATGCTGGTTGTCCCCCACAAGTGGCGTACCAGCCAACAAATCTCCCCCTACGCCTCATGTGGGGAGTTCCATCATACCTGCTTTGCTTCTACAAGAGTCAAGTTTCACCATGGGCAAGGCTTTGGTCATCATGTCAGATCCGTTGTCGTCAGTACGAACCTTCTCAAGAAGAAAAGACTTTTCTTCTAACTTCTCTCGAACCCAATGATACTTCACATCGATATGCTTCGATCTTGAATGCAAAACTGGATTCTTGCTAAGATAAATAGCACTCATGCTATCGCAAAATAGAACGAACTTTTCTTGCTTCAAACCCAACTCTTGTAAGAATTTCTGCATCCACAAGAGTTCCTTGCTTCCTTCGGTGATAGCTATATACTCTGCTTCAGTCGTAGACAAAACAATGCATTTTTGTAATCTCGACTGCCATGAAACTGCTCCCCCTGCAAAAATCATCATATAACCCGAAGTAGACTTTCGGGAATCACTATCTCCGGCATAATCAGAATCTGAGTAGCCGCTCAATTCAGGCTTTCCATTTCCATAACATAGGCAAAATCTGGAAGTGCCTCTAAGATACCTCAAAATCCATTTCACACCATTCCAATGCTCTTTACTTGGATTTGAGAGAAATCTACTCACAACACCAACTGCATGAGCAATATCTGGTCTTGTACAAACCATGGCATACATCAAACTACCCACGGCAGATGCATAAGGAACTTTCATCATCTCTTCCTTCTCTTTCTCACTCGTAGGACATTCATTGCTACTCAATTTAAAGTGACCAGCAAGTGGAGTACTTACCGGTTTACATGTGCTCATGTTGAATCTTTCAAGCACCTTTTCAATATACTTCTCCTGAGATAACCATAGTTTTCTATTCTTCCTATCACGAGTGATTCTCATGCCAAGTATTTGTTTAGCTGACCCTAGATCCTTCATCGCAAAAGCCTTACTCAACTCACTTTTCAAGCTTTTGATTTTGTTAGCATCATGCCCAACTATCAACATATCATCCACATAAAGCAAGAGGATAATAAAATCATCATCTGAGAATCTTTTCATAAAGACACAAGAGTCTGAAATGGTCTTACCATATCCATGAGCTTCCATGAATGAATCAAACTTCAAGGACCACTGTCTTGGCGCTTGCTTGAGACCATATAGACTTTTTCTCAATCTACATACAAGATGCTCCTTGCCTTTAACCTTAAAACCCTCTGGTTGCTCTATGTATATCTCTTCTTCTAGGTCTCCATGAAGAAAAGCTGTCTTTACATCAAGTTGTTCAATTTCTAAATTCAAACTAGCGGCCAAACCAAGAACAACTCTAATAGAAGACATTTTCACTACCGGTGAAAAAATCTCCTCAAAGTCGATTCCCTTCTTCTGACGAAAACCCTTCACAACAAGCCTAGCCTTGTATCGTGCCTTCAAACTGCTTTCGTCTGTCTTTAACTTATACACCCACTTATTTGTGAGTGTCCTCTTGCCCTTAGGCAACTTCACCAACTCAAATGTATGGTTGTCATGCAAAGATTTGAACTCATCTTGCATAGCTTCGTGCCACTTATTCTTTTGATCGCATGACATAGCTTCTTCATAAGTTTCAGGCTCTCCTGCATCAGTAAGTAGCACATACTCATGTGGCTGATATCTTTGTGAAGGTCTACGCTCCCTATCTGATCTTCTAACTTGAGGTTGGACTGCTTCTTCTTGTTCAACTGTTTGCTCTTGCTCAACTGATTGTTCTGTCTCAACTGTTTCACCTGTCTCAGCTGAAGAACTAACATTCTGTGAGGATTCATTTACTTCATGATTTCCCTGCACTTCTCCCCTGTGATTTTCACCCAATACGGTAGGAGGATTTGGGCTGAAACTGACACTGTGTTGAGCTGCATTCTTTGGCTTCTCTGACTTGTCTATGTCTTCAATGGTCTGATGCTCAAAGAATACCACATCTCGGCTTCTAATGACTTTATTTGTAGCTGGATCCCATAATCTGTAGCCAAACTCTTCATGTCCATAACCCAAGAAGATACACTGTTTAGACCTGTTATCAAGCTTGGACCTTTCATCTCTTGGAACATGCACAAATGCCCGGCATCCAAACACCCTCAGATAACTGTAGGAGACATCTTTCCCACTCCATACTCTTTGTGGAACATCTCCCTTAAGAGGAACTGATGGAGATAGATTTATCAAGTCAACTACCGTTCTCATCGCTTCGCCCCAGAATGGCTTAGGTAATTTCGCATGAGACAGCATACACCGAATCCGATCATTAATCGTCCGGTTCATTCTCTCTGCTACTCCATTATGTTGTGGTGTTTTCGGAACAGTCTTCTCAAGCTTGATACCATAGTCCCTGCAGTAATGTTCAAACGGTCCTCTATATTCACCACCATTGTCAGCCCGAACACATTTCAGCTTTTTCCCTGTTTCCCTTTCAACACTGATATGAAATTGTTTGAAGGCTGCAAGCACCTAGTCTTTTGATTTCAAAGCAAAAGCCCACACTTTTCTAGAGCAGTCATCAATAAATGTGACAAAATACAATGCACCACCAAGTGTTCTAGCATCCATGCAGCAAACATCAGTGTGAACTAAATCAAGTACATCAGATTTTGTGTGTGGAGACGAACTATGAAATGAGAATCGATGTTGCTTACCCGTGAGGCAATGAGTACACTCCGTCAGATTTTTCTCCTTTAATGATAGAAGATTCTTCCTAGCAAGAGTTTCAAGTCCCTTCTCGCTAAGATGACCAAGTCTCATATGCCATAGATCAACTGAGGAATCCTCCACTGCATTTACCTCTTGTCGCATCAAATTTGCTTGCATGATATAAAGACTACATGTCTTCTTGCCTTTTGCCATCACCATAGAACCTTTAGTCAATTTCCATTTGCCATCGTAGAAGGAGTTGCAATAACCGTCGTCATCTAAGGCACCTGTGGAGATCAAGTGAAGTCGAATATCTGGAACATGTCTCACATTTTTCAAAAGTAAAGTACATCCCATATCAGTCTCCAGATAAACATCTCCCATGCCAATAACCTTGGAAACACCACTGTTTCCCATCCTAACACAACCGAAATCACCGCTGCAATAGGATGTAAAGAAGTCACGACGTGAAGTGACATGATAAGAAGCTGCAGAATCAACAACCCAGCTAGAATCTTGGCATGTGAGATTTACATAACCGTCATCACAAATGAACACAATATCACCGTCAGCTGCAACTGCTGTTGTAGGCTGATTTTCTTCTTTCTTTTTATCTCTATTTCTATCATGGAATTTATCTCTTTTCGGTTGCCAACACTCTTTGGCATAATGTCCCATTTTGCCACAGTTGTAGCACTTCACACTTCTTCTTGGCCTTGACTTCGATCTTCCTCTTGACTTGCCCCTGTCATTACTTTGAAACTTTCTTGACTGACTTCTGCCTCTATGTTCTACGACAAGTGCTTCCGATTTGGAAGCATAATTCAAACTTTTCCTCCTTGTTTCTTCATTGAACAAGCTTTCTTTAACCATGCTCATAGAAAGCACACCATAAGGAGCAGAATTATTTAACGCCACAACCAAGGTGTCCCAGCTGTCAGGAAGTGTACCAAGCAGTAAACAAAATTGCAATTCATCACCAAGGTCAATCTCAAGATTTGTCAATTGATTTACAACATCTTGAAATTCACTCAAGTGCTCAGTCATGCTACTCCCTTCCTTGTATCTCAAGTTCACAAGTCTTTTCACTAGAAGAGCTTTATTTTGTGGAGTTCTCCTCTCATAGAGATCTTGCAATTTCTTCCACAAAGTATCCGTCTTCGTTTCTTGAGCAACATGATGAAACACACTATCATCAATCCATTGTCGGATAAACCCAACCGTCTTCCGATTCATTCGCTCCCACTCTTTATCTTCCATATCTCCTTTAGCTTCATCGCCTTCGACCGTATCATACAAATCTTTGCAATATAATACGTCTTCCATCCGAGGCTTCCATATAGAGTAATTCGATGCATTTAACTTAAACATAGTGCCACTCGTATTCTCCATCTAATACTAGAATCTCAACTCTAGCTCTGATACCACTTTGTTGGGGAAAAACGGGCAGCACCTCGGCACAAATATAGCCAATCCAGGATCAAATAATAACCCTCGACACTACTCCAATATAATCCAGCAACAACCAACAATTATATCCAGCAAAATATCAACCTCGCGGCAACGAATATAACAGCGGAACAATAAATAAATATAACACCAAGATTTACGTGGAAAACCCGAATCGGGAAAAACCACGGACGACCCAAAAATTCCACTAATCACCAAGAATAGCAGAATACACCAAGTATTTCGCTCTAGTCACACACTAGAGCTCAACAACAATATTCCAGGAGCAATCCCTCAAAAGGGGGCTAGAAAACCCTAACCGCAATAGGAGAACCGGAGACAAATCTCAACAAACGAAACCTATCAATTTGTAGATCTCAGTCTCACGAACAACATACTAAAATTTGAGACGATTCCGGTAATGTTTGGCCGCCGAAATCACACCGGAGGTCGTCGCCCTTTCTCTCCTTCCCTGCGTTCACCGAGAGCTTCCCCTGTTTTTCACTCTCGGCTCTCTCTTCTCTCTCTCCTGTTGTCTCTGCCGCTCTCTCTTCTCTCTCATCTTCTCGGTTGCCTTCTCTCTCTCTCTCTCTCTCTTACACACACGAAGCAACACACAAAACACCAAAAAACACAAAAGCAAAGGCCATCATTTTGTTTCTTTCTTTTCCTCTTTTTGATTTCTTTTTCTTTCTTTTGCTTTCTCTTTTAAAACAAATAAAATATAAAATGCTGGTTGTCCCCCACAAGTAGCGTACCAGCCAACAGTATTACAGTCGCCGATTGTAGAGTCCGGTACCGATATCCGCCTAGATTTTGACACTGAATTACGAATTACTGGGACAATGCTTCAATCTTTGAGTTTGATTCAAAGGGATTACGGTAATTACTCCAGGCCGTACGTGCATGATGCAGCGTGAAGTCCAATGTCTTTGAGCATTTTTTTTTAAGACATATATCTCGAGACGGGCAATGCTGGCACACTGATATACCAAATGATGCGACGTGCTTTGAATGGGCGTTCTAACTCGATAGCGATGGTATGCGCGATACTAGTAGATAGTGCGTGATTGATAGACCTGCACTATCTCTATATTCCTTTTAAGATTACGCAGCATGAACATTTGCTGGAGAGCTGTGGCGCATAGGTGGCAAATGGAATGAGAGATCTAACAGAAACTTCATTTGATGCAGGCCTTAGATTCTGCTTTTCAACATTACGATGCAGACTTGCGGAAGCGATCTGCGAAGAACAGTGAAAAACCAAATGGATATGTCTAGATGAACTTTATGGCTGCTCATCGTTCAAGTTTATTTGCGGAGACTAGTGCAGTCCATGGAAGAAGGGGGTATGGAAAAATGGCCCATTTTGACAATGCTACAAGATCCATGGCCACGGCATCCGTGCTCCAGGCAATCCTTTTACCGAATCTCTGTTGAATGAATAAACCCCATCATGGATCAATTTTGGTGAGTGCCCATGTTTATATTGTAGGAAAAAAAAAAACAAACCTCAGATGGGGATTGAGGCCATTGATCTGATCTACTGTGTTATATGAGTTCCACAAATGTGAGGGAACCATCAAAGAGATTAGAGGAGAGGCACATAACTCATTTCCCCCCTCTTTTAAGTTGATATGGGCTCTTATAGTGTATGAGTGTTAATCCTCGTTTTCTGCAGAGCAAAGCATCACTTCTGGGAGGAAACCCATCCGGTTTCTTTATGTTTCCTTGAAGCTTTCTTGAATTTTATACTTTTATTCCTGATTTTTGATTGTACCAATAACGCAACCATGCAATGTGTTTGCATTTAGGGGTGTGCAAACTAGACCGGACCGGCCGGGTTGGTCCGGTCCTTGAGGTGGATGGGTCCCCGGTCCCAATAAATGGGACCGGTGACTGGGCGGTCCGGTCCTCGGGTTCTTGTGTTGGGATCGGACCGGCCCGGCCCGGACCGGATCGTCAATAATATACAATTATTTATATATATATATAAATATATATATAATTACAAAAGAAATTGAAAACAATCGGATGCTGCTGATTTGGTTGAGGAACTCCTCCTTTTTCCTGTATTTCTTTTATGATTTGTGATGTAGAACGCCTTCATCCAAAAGTAAGTGGATGCTTGTTGAATGGCCTCGTTCTTTCAAGTTGCTCAGTGTAGTTTATCACGTGGACCTCTGTCACCTCTCTTGATCCAATTAATGATGCACTTCATGCTGTAAAATTCTGAGATAGTAAGTTTTGCTCAATCTACTATTATCGATATCTTTGGGAAAGTGTTGATCAAATTGTCTCGCAGATCGAAAGGACTGTACAGGGAAGATTAGTTGACTCCTTGTTGTCACTAGGAAGATTGCATTGAATAGGTACAAAGGGATTGGGTCGGGACCGGGACCGGACCGCCGGTCCTGGTCCTGTCCGGTCCCGATCCGGTCCTTGGTCCCGAAATTATGGGACCGGACTATTGGTCCGGTCCCCGAGTTCATGCCGGCACCGGACCAGTCCGGACCATGCACACCCCTATTTGCATTTACGACCAATAAGTGTTGAAAAGTATTTTGCTGTAACTGGGAAAAGGTAAGTAATTTTTCTTTAGCCAACAGACAAAAGAAGAGGTTTGGAAATTGACAAAATTTATGAGCATCCTGGGCATATGTAGGTTCATTAACAACCGGACATCTCCAGGATGTTTTCTTTTTCTTTTTCTTGCTCGGTACTTGTGCTATCTAATCTAGTGTGATTTAAGTCAATAAAGGAAGCTATGTCCAAAGTTCGTACCAAAAATATTCTGCACTTTCTGGTTTTGAAATCACAATCGTCTGACTGCCAACCGAACAACTCCAGAACCGCCTCAAACGCGCCAGTGGTGTTTGCCGTTGCTGAAGATGTTTGCTAAAAGTTAAGCAGAAGGATGACAGATTGGGATGAGTGCTTTAAGTTTTGACCACTTGGTGAATTTGGAGTGCTTTTTTTTTTTTTTGGTCAAAGTGAATTTAGAGTTTAGCGGTGAATATTTTTGTTCCACAGGTTAAATATCATGCATTTTATGGGGGCATTTGAGATGCAATTGCATCTGCCCAAAGTGAGCCAAAAAATGAACCAAACAGCATTTGCATTTAGCCAAGAGACTTTAGAGCCTCAATGCTCATCTCAAATGCTGAACCGAATCGAACCAAACCAAACAGCATTTGCATTTGGCCAAGAGACTTTAGAGCCTCAATGCTCATCTCAGCTTTAGAGCCTCAATGCTCATCTCAAATGCTGAACCGAATCGAACCAAACCAAACAGCATTTACATTTAGCCAAGAGACTTTAGAGCCTCAATGTTCATCTCAAATGCTGAACCAAACAGGACCATTGCCCCCCTCTCCCTCTCTCTCTCTCTCTCTCTCTCTCTCTCTCTCTCTCTCTCTCTCTCTCATTTTGCATTTCCATTTTCTTCCACCCTGGGCCCCACATGCTTTCTTTTTTTTTTTTTCCCCTAGAAGCAAACTTATTGTGCATAATTTATTGCATATACTTTAGCCACATGAAAAGCATCACGTGGCTCCCATAATTATATGCATAATGAATACACATGTTCCATGGATCATAACAGTAAGCAGTAAAAACCTTTTTACATGTAGTTACCTAAGCTAAAAGGGGACACTTATACTAGTCGGGGATTCTTTTCAAGACGAAGGAAAAAAAAAATTCCAAACAACATTGAGATTGAACTTAAAGTTAGGGAATTTTTAGGGAACTAGGCCAATTTTGAGTAAGTGTCGAAACATCAAGAGGATAAGTGTTACAAAGGTTTCTCCATGTCTTTTCTTGGCCAAGTAGTCCCACCTAGACAGCCCATATGGCAATAGTCGCAAACCGGTGAAGCTTCAAAAATGATAGCCGGTTCCATCATTTTCCTTAGAACATGTATAAGGCCGTCCCTCAACTAACAGCTTGTCATCGACCATAAGTAATGGAAAAGCAAATTAAGTGCTCATTAGGCGTAATTAATCTAGAATTTTACCCATTAATTAAGTGTCTTCGAGCTCATGTGAAAAGCTTTGACTAATCGATCACGGGCAATGTAGCAAGAAAAGTTGCTACTTGCCATTCAATTGCAAACATATGAAGAAGTTCTCCTATAAAGAACATCTTTTATCGCATGTTTACCAACCCAAGTTAACATCTCTACTTTTAATTTGTTGTGATAGGTTATCCACATGACCGATGATTGGTTAACAATAAACAATTTGGATCCGCACGAATAGCACAGATCCGACATGACTTGTTTAGTTTAACACGAAAAATCGATATAGTCACGTCTGGTTTGTAACTTCCTTTCGTGTTGAAATAGTTTGATGGTAGCAGAAAGATGCTAGAAGTTTAATACTCCTAGGATCTTGCAGAAACCTTCCAATCTAGCCACAATGAACGTCGACACTTGGATAGTTTGGTATTCCTCTGAACAGCCTATACAAACTGTCGATGCAACGAATTGGACTATGGGATGTGGGAAGTATTGTTCAAGTAATACATCTATGAAGTGGCTACATCATGATTGTGTGGTTAAGAAAAGCGAGCAGCGCCATCATTCGAATCCGTTCCATTCCGCTCATCGAGTGGCTATGTCTAATTCACTACATAACCCGATGTAACCCGCGCAGTACTACATTTCAAAGCGGTTTTTAAGGAAAAGCAGAGTGGCAGCCACACTACTCTAGTTATCACATAAGGCTACACACTATCTTAAGAATTTTATACAGCCCTTTCATGAGCACTCACTAACGATGTCTTTCGTGCAATGGAAGCACATTGAAGAAGGGTATGTTCCTTTGAGGCATGGTCCCGTCTTCTTCGTCGTACGTAGTCATTGTCGAACTCTAGCAAATAACTGATGAACCTAGTCATGACTAGCTTTCTGGAGATAACGCCTGTGTAATATACCTAGTCATGTACTGAAAGCTATTTATTTTGGTGATGGACAGTCTCAGACGCAACGCCAATATCGTGCCAAGCATGAGCTTAGCTATGAAAAAAGGCGACCAATTTTGCTGTCCATGATACTACAATTCTCATCTCTACTTAGGTAGTGAGCTCGATTATGCAAATGATTTCGTATATACCAACGTTGACCGATCATCAGTCAGCAGCAGCAGCATCATCATCATCAACATGGTCGTCATCGTCCCAATATGGCCATATAACAGAGCTCTTTTTGCTCAGGCTACCTCCTCATGTGGCTCATGCCCTCTTCAGCCGTTTTGGGCCCACTCATTCACAGAACAATCACCCACGCGCAATCAGTCTAGAAGAGGTCTAAAGGACTGTTTGATTTACGCATGGCGGTTGTCTCTGTGACCTCGCTTGAGAGTCATGGAAAGCAAAACATAGACAGGCAAGCACAAAATAAAGCCTGCAACAGTCGATCCCAGGAGTGCCGCTAGAGGTAAAATATGACAGTAACTCTCAGTTCAAACAACTTCCTGCTTCATAGCCATCATTGCTGGATTCAAAAAGAAACCACCAACCCAAGTTCGCTAGTTCCATTCAGATCATGCATACAAATGTCACCGCCCTAAATTACATGTGCACTCATTCATGCAGGGGAACCAGTAATTTAGATTTCTCAAACTAAATTTAGATCATGCATAGAAAAAACTTAAAGTTCTTGTGGATCACTTCGGGAGTTGCTTGTTTGGAGATGATCAGCTCTCGAGACCATTTACTCTTCTGCTTTTCGTTTGAGTCTTTGGAAACGCCTTTTTGGAGAACCGAGACTTCGAAAGTACTCCGAAAGGCCTCCTCCTTTCTGCAGAACCGACCTAAAACTCTATAGGACATCAAGAGTGAAGGATATCGCATTGCAAAGTAAGCGTCCAAACCATCGGGAACCGATCCGAAGATCTTCTGCCAGACACATTGAAGCAACAGATATGAGCTTTGCATGTGTGCTGCTAGAGACCAAGAGAGAGAATGAGAGAGCGAGAGAGTACCTTAACTCGTTTTGGAGCTTTCATGCGGGGGGTAAAATTGTCTCGCACCGCTCGCAATAAATCTCTGACACGCTTAACATCGTAGGCTCCATGTCTGCGTAGGTTGTCCATAACTTCAGTATCTATTTTGTGGTTCCAACTCTCACCAAAAACTAGTGGCGCAGTTTCCTCCAATTTTTGCAAAAGACGTGAATTGGGTGCCCCAGCTTCCAACTCTACTCTATCGCTGACATCACGAATAAAGGACAGTCTCATCTCTGAACTCCAAAAAAATGGATGGTGAAGCACCTTTGATGCCTGTGGCCTGCCAGTAGCTAAAAGCAATTAAACTATTGACCCTAAATGCTCAAGGAAATCAACTACCGAGGCTTTGATGGACCGATTTTCCGAGTTCAAAATCCATCAAACAGCGCAATGAAAATGGTAGTGATGCAAAGTAAAGATGACAGCACTCACCTCAACTTAGGATCCGGGTTTAGCAAACGCGAAATCAGATCATGAGCTTCTGGTATAAATTCCACTGAGGACAAGTCCACTATGTTATACTTAATATAACCGTCACGAAGGCGACGCTCGCCAAAAGGATGTCTTCCACGAGTTATGCAAAAGAAAAGGACACATCCTAAACTAAACATGTCTATCGCTGGTGATACACACCCATCAAGTCGACACATTTCAGGTGCCCGCCATCCTGAGGTTCCGCAAACTGCAAAACAGACATCAAAGATTAAAAAAAAAAAAAAAGGAGCCATCATCATTGCGCATATATAGACGGATGTGATAGATTCACCGGTCAATGAAGAGAGACAGGGCCGGGAGTTAAACCTCCACAAACTTTACCACTGCATAAAAAAGCAATACAGAGCAACCTAACCTCCAACATAACATATTCCTTAAAAGAAGAGATTGGTTTAACAAGAGTTTTTAGTAATAAGGAATCTGGAGATGATTACCATAGCATAGAATAAGATTATGCACAGACAAATCTTGAGGAAAAGAAGATTAAGATTATGCAAAGATAAATCTTTGAGGAAAAGAAGTCTGGATAATTTCGTCATGAGCACTTACTGGGGACGAGATATACATGACGGTGCTTGATAATGCCAACATCAGATAACTTAGCAACCAAAGGGGTCCCGGTGATCAAGATATATTGAGGCTTTATATCCCGATGGACTATACCCACGTCATGCAACTGGCCGAGTCCCAACACCACTTCCCCTGCATGTATCATGTTACAGAGTAGTCAAGTCACCATTACTTAAAACAACAATACCAAAAAAAAAAAATTGGCCTAACACACTAAAGAGAGCTAGTAAGGATGCAGGACATATTTACTGGAGAAACAAAACTGTTATAGTTCTTCAGGTAAACTCTACAGGAGAAACGCGGTATCACGAATCAAAAAGAGAGAAGGCAAACCGATTCTACCAAAATAGGAAAACCAATGTTTTCATCACAAGGCAATTCACAATAACCTAACTAAGAATCTGGCATTGATGGCGACATTGAACTTTAACGTTGATTGCATTAGGTTAAACCAAAGTGAAAGTAGTGACCTGTATATATATGACCTGTATATATATGAGATGCTTCGGAGTCTTACATATGTAAGAGAGCTCACTACAACTACAACTACACATACACATACTATAAGATACCACAGACACCACAGTTAGCATGTCAAGAACATAAAAATTACCTCATGAGATTTAGCAGCAAAGGCGAGGGATGACGATCAATCCAAAAATTAATACGCGCCATTGTTGCCCTAACACGTGCTATATTCTCTGGTGGTGGATCACCAGGATAAATAGATCTGTCGGAAGGGGCTGAAAGTGCTTGAATTAAATCATACAAGCTGCAATCACAGAATTCTTGAGCAAGAAACATCATGTCCTCGTCGAAATTCAATCCCAAATACCGAACAATATTCGGATGCCGCACGTCTCGCAGCATTTGAGTAATCTCGTTGAAGGCAACGGTGCAATGACTTCGCACCCATCGCTTCACTGCACAACGAATATCACGAAAGTAGCCCAGGTAGAAATAGCTCCCACTAGTTCCCCTGCCGAGTAGTGTCCTTGTAACCCGGAGCTCAGCACCGCAAGTCCCTCCAATCGCACCATCCGGAAGAACAAAATCCTCAGGAAATCCCTCAGCCATATTAATAAGTTGAGGGCTTAAAGTGGCCGTAGCTCCTCGGTGTTGCGCTCCGAGTGATCGCCAAGGCTGAGGGTACGATTTTCCCATCGCGTTTCCCTTTTTGAGGATCGCCTAACCTTATATATACGCTCCGTAGGCCCTTCAAAATCACTTTCTACATTGCTTTCTAGGTAAGTTTTGCACAATCAATATCCACCCTCCATAGTAACGAGGATTCAACGGCCATGATGCTTGCTTGAGAGGGGTCGTCCGAGCTTGCAGCCTTCGAAACCTCTGATTATCTGGTAAGGGCGTTTAGTATATTTTTTGAAGCACTTTAGGGAAATGTCAGCATTAGCAGAACTGAAAGCAAAGGAAGGTTTGAAGGTTAATAAATTTTTTCTTTCTTTCCAAATTGCCCTCCCTAATATTTTGATATTCCTATATTGGCCTCGCAAGGGACTAAATTCATCTTCTCCAGCATTCTAGTTTGCCGGTGAAGCTCTGCCAAGGGTCGCCCAAGACCGGCAGAACGTTCCAGACGATTACCAATGGTGGCAGAAGTTTGCCGTGCCTTGTTGACGGTATCTGGCGAGTTTGACGGTCGGCAAAGCTCATGGAGGGTTGCTGAGGCCGATGGCCGTGGTCTCGAGTGTCGCCAAGGTCAGCATCAAGGGTCGTCTGAGCCTTTTGTCTCCAAACCTTTTGTCATCGGAGTCAGGCGGAGATGAAAGGAGGACCTTCCACAATGGATATGATCAACAAAGAAGCCGATGAACAGAGGAAATTCCAGGGGAGACGATAAAGCGAGGGCCTGAGTTGCTTGGGCTCTGTTTTTCTTTCATAGGAGATGCTGAACAGAAGCAAATATGCATCTCTTCCCCGTCTAAACATAACTTAACGTTCGGCGGAACATCCTAGTAGCTGCAGCAGAGGATTTTATTAGACGGGGACATCAGAGGTACAATGTTGTACCGTGTCCTTGCAAGTCGGAGCCCTTCGATTAACATGAGAAAATCTCGACCGTTAAAATTTGTCTAGTTTCAACCGGTTATCCACCTCTTCAAAATGCCGAACACCCGATGCACTACAAAACGGATGTCCAAGACAATAAAATTGGATTTTTCTTCTCTCCGCAACTATTTACAACATACAACTCTAAATGAGATGGAAAATGTGACACGTAATGCATGATGATTTTTTTTTTATTTTCGGATTCAATTATGGCCCTAAAATAAACTATGCCTAAAAGAAGTTTTCTTACATATTTTAGGATTTAAATCGACCTAAATCCTAACCCATTAAAGATAAACAATTTTAAACATGATTATCTATCTAAACATGCATATTCTAACCTAGAATGACGTCTAATCTAATTTACTCTAGGAATCAACTAAACATGCAAATTATCTAAGTGATCCTATCCTAAGGATGCAATCCATCTTAAACATGTGATTCTATCTAAAATGTATGTAAATCTAATCTATATTCAGCAATTATCTATATGCAATATTTTTTTAGAGATTTTCAACATGCATTCAAATATTGCAAAAAAACAAGATAGCAATCCAATCAATTCATTTCAAATATGGAAAGCAAATAAACCATATTGAATATTTCGTAATTTCTTTCGAATCAAGTTTCGATCTAAAGCATGATAGATCGACCCTAAAAATTCGAAATGCCCATTATGAAAATAATTCCATCTAAAGCCTGATAGATAGACTTATTTTCATGTATGCGGTTGCGAGAATTATGAAAAGATTTTCTTAATTGATTACTTGTGGCTCAAAGATTTTGTTAGATAACGATATAGCTTAAATGGGTAATCAAATATTCAATTTGACAAAAGATAAAGATTTTACCTGTTCCAAATATTGACTTTCCAAACTCGAACCGATATAGGATCGGCCTATGGATTACGGACCGGCCAGGGACTCTGTGCGATGATGGTGCTCCACGGTGGTGAGGACCTCGGGAACAAAATAGATTAAAGCTATGTATAGTACAGCTCAATTCTCAGTGCAGTCCATAGTTGTTCTCGAGGACGAATGAAATGACCTGCAACAAGAATGCAAGACCTTAAAAAAAAATATATATGGAAAGATTTCCTTTTTTCGCTTTCAACGTAGACTGTCCAAGAACATGACAACTTCCACCGTTTCAACATGTCATTCTCATCTTCTCTCCCATCGCATGACCATTCATGGGGTTAATTATGAGCAATTTCAAAGGAACTTCCATTAATGCCTAAGGATGAACAATGACAGCTAGAGGACCTGCCGAGAGATTCAACCAAAATTTGTGATATCACAAAGCCAAAATCATGACTATCGAGCGACAGGCTAGCGGGGCTGAATTGGGCTAGCGACAACTCTGGCTCGTTAACGTTGAAGGTGCGACAAGTTGGCCTAAAAGCTTGTTGATCTAGTGCGACGGGATGTAGCGTTGCGATCATCTCTCTCCGACTCCTAGGGTGGTGTGCAAAGGCGTTCGACTGCAAGTAACAAGGAAAGCACCAAGAATTTTATCCTGCAAAACCAACACAAATGCAAGAAAAAAAAAATGACTCTTTCGGACAGAGACAATAGGTAAATCGTCAACTCGTGGGCTACGTTTAAGGCACGCTAGAAAATCAATATCTTCTCTGTCCAGATGTGAACATGAAATAGCTTTGCCATGCAGATATCACCGGGAAGACCAACAAATCGCTCGCTCCGCAAGTTACGTCGACAGCAGATCATTGTCGACACGGTCGCTTCATTGCGGTGATTCGATGGTGATACTCATTTCGACCATTGCCGAATGGCCACGCACTCATCATACATCATTATGGATTCAGCGAGAGACTTGCGGAACTTCGATGATGAACTTGCATTGCGGACTGGATCTGAAATTTGTGCGGTTCCTGATAAGGGGAAAACATCATAAAGGCATGTTAGAATAAAAGGAATTTGAAGAACTGTGGACCTCCCCTTTGATGTTGTTCCGTGATGGCCTATGGTCTATTCACTTTCAGCTTTCTCTCCAATTTCTGTGTACCCAGGAGAGACGTGAGGGTCCTTTCCTCTCTACCTTGAAGCTCGTGTTGAACGCAAAAAAAACAGTAATGACCATGAAGGAGTTGCACCAGTACCTACGATTTTTAACAGATGAATAACTCGGACAAAAGCACTCCAGCCCCCTAAAAATTTTTTCTAAATTGTTCAATTTGATCTTTGATTTTTTATTTTATTTATTTTTATGCAATCGGATCCTTAAAATACGTACTTTTAACAGTTGGTATCTCCATTAAAATGAAGACGGAGATACCAACTCCATCGCCACATGAATGGCAATTTGATACTTATGTATAATTTTCATTTTGACTGACTGGATAAAATGTTAGAAGATTAAGGAGGGAGAGAGAGTGCAAGTGGCGGCAGGGGCACCGCCGAAAGGCCGTCAAGCCCGTGCCGATCGTCCGTCGGTAATTATGAGTCTTTTTATCCGTATATTCGTATTAAGAATCACCGGTACAACATATTTCGAGATATTCTATCAAGCAATCATCGTTTAATCATCTCGGGTGAAAATACGATAACACGATGAGAGTCCTTGGCCACGAGATTGCTCCGACTCATTCACAAAATTTAAATAAATAAAAAAAATCAAAGAACGAAATATAGAGAAAAGAAAAGAAAAGAAAAGCTAAAAATATAAAGGACGTAGTAAAGAAGACAAAGATGGCCCAATCTTTACGCGAAAACGCGCAAAGCCCGCAAAAAGCCAACATGCCCGTTTCTACGAATCTTCTAAAGTCGCGCCTCTACTTCTCGTGCTCGTCTTCCCTTCTACTCGAATTCAATCGCGAAAAAATAAAAATAAAAATAAAAATAATTCAATCACAAATTGACATGTGTACGGCGAGCAGTTCTTTAGATCTCGAGAATGACGAGATGGGGAAAAAAAACAAAAGAAGATGGTCGTGGCTCGACCTAGACGCACCGGCGGCGGTCGGACTAGATTCATAACGCCGACGACAGCCACGACGAACGACGCGGACGGCTTCCGCTGTGGATGGCCATTGGCTGGATCTCGAGATGTGGAGAACGAGAAGATGGAGAGAACATAGGGAGCTGGCTTGCTCAGTGACCGGTTGGCCTAATCACGACAGCCGACGGTTTCGTCGGCTGTGACGACGAGGGATGAACGAAAGTTGGATTGACTATGGACGACGGAGGAGGAAGAGAGAGAATTCATTTACTGTTTAACTTAGGGTGTGTTTGTTTTATTAGAGCACTCTATGAAAAAAGGGAAATGATTTCCTGAAAATCATTTTTCTCGCGACAACGGGTCTGTTTTCCTTTATTTGGTGATATGCGACCGAAAATATTTTTTTGGTGTTTGGTTCTCATTTGAAAAATAATCTCAATCTCATTACTTTATTTTAGGCAAAACAAAAATTCAACTTTTAAATTACATTGTGCACTTTTTCTGTTCTTTTCTTTTCTTTCTTCTTTCTTCCTTCTTCCTCCACCGCGACCGGCTGACGGCTGCCACAGGTGAGCTCGAGGCTCGCTTGCCAACCGCCGCCGCGAAAGTAGAAGAAAAGAGAAAAAAAAATGTAAAAGGAGCAATTTTGGAAATTGTTTTCACCTCTTTAGATTTATGAATTTACTTTCTTAATTTTGTGCATGAACTTTGCATTGATCGGAAAGTGTTTTCCGTCGATTAAGTCATTTTCGGCAAACCAAACAGGTGAAAGTCCAGAAAATCAACTCCCGAAAAACACTTTCATTCAAACAAACGCACCCCGGCGAGCTCGACCTCGCCCATGGCTGTCGCCAGTCGGTTGTTGCGAAGGAAGAAAGATAAAGAAAAAAGAAATAAAATAAAGAAATAAAAATTTCAAAATTCAAAATTAAAATCATTGAGATAAAGTTATGAGATTAAAATCATTTTCCAAATGAGACCCAATCATTAAAAAAGATTTTTTCGGTCATATATCACCAAGCGAAGGAAAACAACACGTTTTTCTGGAAAATGGTTTCCGAAAAACTATTTCCTTTTTCATGAAGTTTTTCCCCAAACGATTTTATTCAAATACGGGGAAAATATCCGACCAAAAAAAAAATACGGGAAAATAAATTCCACGTCAATTGTCGGCATGAATCGCAGACACGTGTCAATCGTAGGCACATGATGCTGACGTGTGAAAAATTAAAGGCAAGCCTTTTCTTTAATAACAGCACACCACTGAATATTTTCTCCGACAACCCGGCTTTGGAAGCGGCCCACCGCCCCCTTGCCCTTGGGTCTATCCACGAGCTTTCCGTTTTCGAACGAACTAAAATCGAATGGCCATCGCAATTGGGTGGCGCGGAGGAATTGCCACGTCTCCCTTTAGGCCCATTTCTGCAATTCAGACCACGATCGTTGACCCCGCCCCCCATAAACCAATAAATAAGTTTCAGTTCTTCTAACTTCTAAGTCCGTACTGTTCACGATGAAACCCCCCTTTTTTTTTTTTTTTGCTTTTTTTTTTTCGGGATGTCGGCAGTGGTCACCGGTTCGATCCGGCGGGAGTTTTTCGGGGACCACCCGATTTGTCAAATCCGGGGAAAAAACAAAATGATGACGGCAATCGTCTTCACGGGTTTTGTGTGGATGGTTTGCCTCCGATTCGAACAACGGGGCATTTAATGCGTGGAAATTGGCTTAAGATGCCATCAAAAGAGTGAGTTATATAAAGAGATCAACGCGATAACCTCGACGGATGTTCACCGGCACAGTGCGGGATCATTTTGATCTCCGCCAAACTTCGTATAAAACCATCGTGATCAGTCGGAAAATTTGAAGTTTAGCGGGCGGCGATTATCGCGTCTTCCGAACTCTCCATGCCTTGCCTAACAGAGATCGCAGACCGGGGGGGCGATCGAGATTCATCGACGAGTCGGTGGCTGCGCGAGATATAGCTTTACGGATTTCGACGACGCGACGAAGTAGAACTGCTTCGATCGATGCGTTGGGTCCATACATGTGGTGGAACCCGGTGTGTCATCGTATGCTCTCGCAATAGCCCGACAAAGGGTCGCAAGGAAGCATTAAGATGGGCGTTTGGTAGTTAGGAATAGGGGAAGACATTGAATGTGCGAGGATGCTTTCAATTTCATGGCCACTCAATTCAATTCCCATCGTTCGTTCATCTGATGCCCTTACTCGCGAGCGAGCTCGTGTTTTCGGAGGAGAAACTAACTACGGTTCGAATCCCGCGTATTCACGGAGTACGATTTTACACGAATAATGTCCCGGTGACATGGGAGTTGAAAAGATGAAACCGAGACAACCTCTACAACACGAGAAGTTGATTCGGCGTCGTAAAATAACTCGGTAAAACATCGTAAGCGTAACTTTTAGAAAGGAAATCGTCATGCTGACTGGCTTGCTAATCTCAGAATCGATAAGCGCTTAGACACTAAAATTCTTTTTATTAACTGATAGATAGATAGTAAATTTACCACGTTAATTTCTTGTATCACAGAAAAAGGGGAAAAAAAAAAAAAAGACAATCATAAAGCAACAATCGGAGCTGAAAACGTTGCGGTCCAAACCTTCAATTGAGGGAGGTCGTTGCACAAATTGTAGCCACGAGATTCGTTCGGTTTGGTTGTGTCCCATCATGAACGTTCTCAATGATTGCGAATGCAAATCTCGTCCGCTAGCAAACTCGACACAACGCGAGGCGATGAAGTTGTTTTCGCCATAACAATAACGAAAGGAACATGCACCGCCCGATATAAAATACTTCCTTGACAGCTCGATAGTACTGTAAGTTAATTCTAATCGTAGATTCACACACCGTCACTGCGTGCTTTAGATAGAGCGCTCATTAATTGAAAAATCGCGAGGTCGGAAATAATAAAAGTACTATTAAGCTGTCAGGGTAGCAATTCCCTTGTTGGATACTTGTGTTTCGAAGACTATTCTATATTATAATTCGAAAATACAATTGCGAATGTCAAAAATTCTAAGGGGGCGATTTTTTCTTTGATCCTCTTGGATGTTCAACAAATTATAAAGGTTAAAACAGACACGATTAAGACAAGTAAATATTAATAGTAATTAGTCGACACCTCGTCGCAATAAGTAAATCAAAATCAGAAAATTGTGCTTAGAACATATTAGTACTTTCAATTATTATTTTTCTTATGGGTATCAATTTTTTTTTTTGGGTCGAAATTATGGGTATCAATTATTACGTTTATTAATCACATTTCCCTTTCGCCAAACATGATTGGCTATAAGGCCAGTCAAATGAGCAAATGCTCGTTTGACAGCGACCATAAGCTAGGATTAATAGGCTCTATCCATATGATTTACCACATCTACCAGAAGAGTAGACTTTCGTGGTGACAATTCATTATTAAATTCCATTTGATAAGAAGTAAAGTGACATGAGATAAAGGTGCCATTTTTATCGGCCAATGTTCCTCGTCCTATGTCGGATCTAGAATAAGAGCACAACCTAATTCCCTACAAAAATCCCCAACATTAGGTTGAATTTCCACAAACTTTCTCTCTAGTCTCAAATCTGTCCCCACGTCTGAAAATCATCACTGATTGCTACACAATTATCAATATCAAAATCGATTAGAGGTTCATTATCATAACATCTTCACTAACGCTCTCTGCTCCTTATGGAAAAACTTCCTATGTAAACAACACTCAGCCTCTTGATATTGACAATATGAAGAAAATGGCCATTTTTTTTATGCAGTATATAGATTTGGAATTAGAATGAAGATTTGAATTTTTTTTCCTTAGGTAGAAAAAAAGGTTTGGGTTAGAATTGAAATTAGACCTAAAATCTGTTAGGGTGTGGTTTATGCTCCTCAACGACAGGATCGCACGTGGGTCTCAAGGGGGCAGCGGCCCTTGGACACCAGAAGGCTCTTACAATTTAAGTATATAATTTTTCATTAGTAATTTGGACTTAGGCTCATAAGTAGCTACCGTTGTATATATTCTTTTTCACCTGTAATTGAGTGATGTAACGAGAGATGAGATGTGCTAATTATAGGAGAATCCTTTACTGGACTGTCGCCTAGTTTAAAGGTGAACCAGGATAAAACCTCGTTTCTCAATTTCTCTTTCTCGCTTTAAGTTTTACTTCGATTTGATATCGAGTCGAATCTCGATAAAGTTGACTTTTTTGTTTATAGTAAATTTAGCCATTAAAGCACGCATTGCGAAGCATGTGAAGTTGGGCAAATCCGTAAACATCATCCCGACTAAGTGCTTGCCAATTGTGATTATAAACGGAATGTGGTCCGAACGATAGCAATTAAAGAAACCCATGTTCGGCGACCTTCTCGATAGGAAGATAAGAACAGTTGGTGGGAAAACTTTTGATCAGATTACCGGTGAAGCCAACCCACGTCGTGAGTCCGAAGCAAGCCAACGTTGATTAAATTAATTAATGATGTGTTTCAAAACCAAGCAATCAAAAGTTGAAAACTTGAATTTCCACGCCATCCTTTTCACATTACCTTTTTTTTTTTAAACTAATCAATTTGAAAGGTGACCCCCGACGTGGTTCACGTGTGGGATTTAATATGTTTTGACGCTCCTCGTTCGGGCCTCTTTTTGTAGGAAACTCAAATTATCAGTAATGCAATTTATCTTCCGACAAAAAAAAAACGTGGTTCACGTGTCACGATAAATTTCAATTCGTTGAAAATAATATGAAAAATGAGTGACTACCGATGTATTAATAATTGATGACAACAGCGCGAAGTAACTTTTCCGGCTAATTATGTAGCGGGTACAAGTCACGGGGAGTGATCGGAGCGGCAAATCCTATCGACGTATTTAAATACATAATTGAGTTGAGTTGAAGGTTGAGCAAATATGGCATTAAGCTTGAGGTCAACTAGACTAGCATGTGGATATTTAAAAACAGGATTTGAGCTCAATTGGGCATTAATTATTGTATTTTTATTCGAAAAAAAAAATGTCAAAAAAGCCTTAAATTTATTGCATTGTTGCTAATTCAGTCATTTTTTTAATTGTGCCAATTTAGTCTTAAACTTTTGCATTTGTGCCATTAAGTCCATCCTGCCAACTTTTGTCGAAAATTGCTGACGTGGACACCAGTCATCCTACATGGCACGCCGGCCCTGACGTGGACCTTTTTTCTAAAAATATTTTTCATAATTTTTTTGGTTTCCTATTAAAATTTTTTATTAAAAAATAAAAATAATTTAAAAATATATATGTTAGCGCCATCCATGCCACGTAGGACCACAGACGTCCACGTCGGTGATTTTCGGCCAAAATTGGACGGATTGGCTCAATCGGCACAAATTCAAAAGGTTTAAGACTAAATTGACACAATTAAAAAGGTTTATGTATGAATTAGCACCAATGCAACAATATGTCAAGACTTTTTTCTTTAACACCCTTCCATATTTAATTGGACTTGAATAGAAGAATGGAGATACTCAATCCAAGCTACTAAAAAACAACTCGACTGAATTTCACGGCTCGATATCTATAAAGTCGTCGAGGAGGTTGAAGGAGGAGGGTTGTGCATCACGCGACATTAAAGTCGCATGCAAAATGAATATGAAAAGACATACTCATGGGGTGTATAGACTCCATAGTCAATAGGCATTCGGCCTTTGCTGATAAAAGAATTGGAGTTGAAATGCTACTATTATAGATGTGCGGTTCGGTTCTCGTGCTCTATATGAATGGAAAGTAAAAGTAGAGACAGAAGAATTAGAGAGAGGAGAAGAGAAAGGGAAAAAAAAATTGACTCCATTCACGGCGAGCATCGGGGGAACAGAGAGAGGAAAGCTCCCGGGACAGAACAATCTCGACAGCGACAAGCACGAGCAACGACCCGACACATGGACCACGCACGATCTTCTTCGTCAAAATTGTCTCTCCGTCTCGCGTTTTTGCCCGCACCTCCAGTGCCAAGTGCCCATGGCATGACCTTGAGCACCCCCACTCGCGTAGTCCGTCTCGGCTGGCTGTGCTAAACACTAAAACGCGAAGAGGAGAGAAAAAGGGCCCCCCCCCCCCCCCCCCCCCCCCCCCCCAATAAAAAAAGAAGAGAAAAAGTAAAAAAATTTAGGACAAGAAACGAAGAAACACGGTGCGCTTCGAAGCAGGAAATGGCGTTCAGAGGGAAATTTGTCTTCTTCCTCGAAGCCAGAATCATCCGCATCATCATCTCCTTCTTCTTCTTCATCATCTATATCTCAGTGCCTCTACAAGGAATCCGAAAAGCCATACGCGAGCAGAGCTTCTCTCTTTTTCTCCCCAAAGACCCATAGTAGACCTCTATCTCTTTCTATTTTTCCTTGTGAGTGCTCTTGAGCTGATTCACTATGCGGTGTTGGTCATAGGCTCCGCTTTGTTATTAAGTGTAGATGCATGCAATAATTACACACGTTCCGAATTCGGGTATATTGCTATGTATGACTAGTGATGTCAATTCCTTTGAATTTCTGCTTCTGAGTTTGACTGTTTGTTTGATTACTCCTCTTTCCCCCTCCTCTGTTCTCGTCCATTACCTGCTCCCATTTAAAGCTCTTATCTTCTCTCTTTCTCTCTCTCTCTCTCTCTCTCAAATATCTTCCATCCAATCGATTCCACGTCGACTACTTGCCTTTTCAACTCGTAAGTAGGAATTCTTTGTTATTCTCCTCGATTTGCTTGTTGGGACTTCTTGGATCGGGTGTTTGGAGACTTTGCTCATGGTGGGTATTCTGGGTAGAGCTGGTAATCCGAACAATTGTTGAAGCAGTCTCTCTTTGAGGCATTTTAGGACTTAAATTCTGGGAAGGAAGCTGCCGAGAGTCTCTTGTTGCAGCAATCCGAGCTCTCTCTGTACTTTTTTTTTGCTGGAAATTTGCTAGATTGGTGCTACAGCTGAGAAGCCAATCTAGAAATTTTACCCAAGGAACGAACTCGCTTCGTAGTTTTGAGTGGGCACAATTTGAGGGTCTTCCCTCATTTCGAGCTGCAATTGCTAGGAAGGATCGGTTCTGAGCTGTCGAGCTTCCTGTCCTCTCTTCACCTCTGCGTGAGCTCTGATTCCACATCTTGGATCTGTTTCGTGATGTTTTTCCATCTCTGGCAAAAAGGCTATATGATTTCGGATTTTTTTAGGTTGTGCTGTCACGCTACTTTGGAATGGTTCTTGTTCGTAATTTTTGTGTCTTTGCGATGCTTCTCATTTGATTTCTTTAATTCCAGTGTAGAGTTTTTCCATCAGCTAGTCCTTACTCGTCTCATATGCAGTTCATGTCTCATGAAATGGAAGATATTAGATGCCGTGACTTTTCTGGTTTGCGTACTCTTGGTTTATGGAGGCTGTAGGTCATTTTTGTCATTAATATTAGGCAGTGTACAATCAAAGACGTGAAGTTTCTTCTGACATTTGCTATGCATTCTTTGGATTGTTGTTGCACATGAGTCACGATTGTGTTAGTCCATGATGTTTCCTCAGTGTGCTCCCTATCTGAAAATTTGTTTGTAGCATCCTGTAATAAGCTGCAGTTGACTAACATTGACAACATATGGCAGCAGCATTTGTCCAACAGTCAGTAATTAGTGATTCGACCCAAGAATTTAGAATGAATCAACCTAAAGTCAAGCGCCGAGTGGGCAAATATGAGGTGGGACGGACTATCGGCGAGGGAACATTTGCAAAAGTCAAATTTGCGAGAAACTCTGAGACAGGGGAACCGGTGGCTCTTAAGATCCTAGACAAAGAGAAGGTTCTGAAACACAAAATGGCTGAACAGGTCTCTTTCTATTCTCCGTCATCCGTATTCGGTTGCCTGCTCACTCTCTTTCTTTTGTGCGAGAGGCTGATCATTTGTGTCTGACCACTTATTAGACAACAAGATAATGTTCTTGATCATGAAATATGCATGTTCTTTGTATTGGTTTTCTGATTACTTGGATACATACAGCGCTGGGTTTCATCTGTTTCTTTTTCATTCATGTGTAGATCAAGCGGGAGATAGAAACAATGAAGTTGATAAAGCATCCGAATGTTGTATGTTTGCACGAGGTCTCTCTCTCTCTCTCTCTCTCTCCATGTGCTCGCATGAGGGGCTTCTGCACTTTAGATCAATCTCATTGATGTCAGAAAGATCTTCTCTTCTTTTGTATGAGACCATCACCCTTACTCTCAACAATCGTATTGTATGTCAATTTTGTTGTCCAGCGCCCGTTTTGTAGTGCTGGTGTTCTGGATACATAATATCATTAATACACTATCTTTCAGTTATGCCACTTAAGCAGAGCTTTTAGTAATTGGAGGGGGGGGGGGGCTAATATTTTGGTGAATCATTTTGAGCATTTAAGGGGAGTTTCTTGATTATGCTGTAAAGTAACCCGCGTTCTGCGACTGTTTATTCACATTAAAAGCAACCTTCTAGAAGATTTATGGGGAAGTTGATCTAATTAAGTACGGAAATTGGCTTTGTTCGAGGGAGTCTAATATGAAGCCGGTGCTGCTCTGACAACTTGCCTTCTAAGTGAACATATAGATCAATGCAAAGAATTAAGTCATAGAAGTCCTGTTCATAAAACTACTGAACTGCGAAAATCTCGAATAATGTCCAGGTAAATGCCTGTTTTCGTGAATCTTCAGTGCTGAAATGATAACGGGAAGATATAAAAGAGAGGTTGTAAAATTCTAGAATTCTTTCTTTTCACTCGACCTTATCCCCTTCTTTTGCAATTGAACCTTGCATGAATCTGCACAAGATCACATTGAGATTCCCTTGAGGTAATTAGGCTCTTTGGTGGAGAAATCTAGGATCATTCACAAGGTGTGATGTGCTAACCTTTTCGAAATTTTCATTTCAGGGGGTTCTATTGTGTCTCAAATGCGTCCTATACATTATTATAAAGAAAATTGTTGACTTTGCATATTAGCATCCTTTTCATATTAATTCTAGAAACAATGTAACTTGCATCCTGCATCATGATAATAGACGCTTCTCACCATGATACATACTTTAAAATGATTTGATGGCACTCATTTATGCGTGTTATTGTGGTATTTGCTGGTTGATTTGCATTTCACTTTTCCCGCAAATGGCACAATGTTCTTGAGGGCTGAGCATTGCCAATGCTGAATACAAAGTAACTATTTGGGGAGGCATTAAGGTGGGAATGAACGATGTTCATTGGATGTGTTAGACTAGACTGGTTACATGATTGACCTTTTTGAACAAGATAACGGACGAACGGTTGATGGAAGACCTTGGTTCTTGAGGAGTAAATTGTGCCACTTTCGAAATATCTGAGATGAGGAACGTGTGAGTTTTACATATAGCAAGAAATTGAACATGCAAAAGTTAACATCTAACCTTTTCAAAGTACAAGATACATAAAAGATACCTGAGGGACACTTGTTGACCTTTTCCATGTGTTAAATATGAATTTAAAATTTTTCTCTTGACTTTAGTGTTTTTTGGGCTTTCCTATTTTTGCTTATCTTTTTAAATTGCTCTATTTCAGGTCATGGGCAGCAAGACTAAAATTTTTATCGTCTTGGAGTTTGTAACTGGAGGGGAACTTTTTGACAAGATTGTAAGTAACGATGACTAGTAAGGTTATTTTGTGCCCCTGTTTTCTTCCCATTGATTAAGACGCTTAGGATCTCTCTTAGGTGACCGCTAAAAAATCGTTAAACAGTTTCAACTTCCTTTGCATGTTACTTTGCTGGTGTTCCTTTTTTTTTCTGTAGAAAAATCTTCAGATAATCATATAGTGTGGCTGACCCCAGGTAAGTTCGCATCACAATATCCACAGGCACTGTAAATAGTTTGTTTGGAGATTGTATTGTGGAGCTATCCGGTCCATTAGTTCCAAAATTCTCTCGATTGATTTCTTATAATGTATTGCCTTCATTAACCAATTTATTTTTTTGTGAAGGTAAACCATGGAAGAATGAGAGAGGATCAAGCAAGAAAATATTTCCAGCAGCTTATCAATGCAGTTGACTATTGTCATAGCAGGGGTGTCTTTCATAGGGACCTAAAGGTGGATGAATAGCATGACGTTGACTGATGCTCTAACTATCAGCGAGCTATTGTGGTGTAAAGGAAAGACTCATTAAATCTTTGTTTGTGTTGGTATGTGTCTTTGCAGCCAGAGAATTTGTTGTTGGATGCATATGGAAACCTAAAAGTATCTGATTTTGGTTTGAGTGCATTGTCCCAACAAGTCAGGGTAATTATGTGTCTTCGATCTCTATCTCAACATACTTCCTTGTCATTAATGCCCTTATTTTAATCAATTGCTGTTATAAGATGGCTGATATCAAAGGGAACGACTTGCCTCTATGGAAAACGTTGTCGTGATTAATTTGCACTTTATAGCTACAGTTACAACTCCCTGTTTGGATATGGCTTGCAAGGGCACTCACCGAGTTCGGCAAGTAGTCTTCACTAGCATGTCTTGAATTAGCAGAAAGTTGTCTGTCAAGTTATGCCGCATCTTCTCAAATTGTGCTTAACTGGAAAATTATCTTATCCAAGTGCTTCATAGCCGAAGATTTTGCTTAGTCATGCCTCCATCTTTCTGGAATCCTCATGGTATCACTTATTGTTGTGAGACCATTTCCTGTCTTTGATCCATTACTCCATATGGAAAAACTAGTTTAGACAATGTCTAATCATCCCAGGCACTCATCTCGCATTTTTTTTTCCTTCTCTTCTTTGACCACTGTATTTGGTGAAAGCTGGCTATGCTGCGGAGTAATTTGTCCCTGTGATTGGTTTGGCAGGATGATGGTCTTCTTCATACTACATGTGGAACTCCAAATTATGTTGCTCCTGAGGTTTGTATGTTCTCCAATTCCTGTTGCCATGATGACAGTTTGTATAACTCTCTGCTCATTGCTTTGGCTTGTAACCTGAATTTATCGACTCTCTTCTCTTCTTTTCTAGGTCCTTAACGATAGAGGCTATGATGGGGCAACGGCAGACCTGTGGTCTTGTGGAGTAATACTCTTCGTATTGCTTGCAGGTTACTTGCCTTTTGATGATCCTAATCTTATGAACCTGTATAAAAAAGTGAGCATTCTTTTACTTTCATCAAGTGTACTCCGAGTGCCTTAGGCCTTCCAAAATCTTAATACTTTGGCTCTTCCTATGTAGATATCCGCTGCTGAATTCACTTGTCCTTCTTGGCTTTCTTTCGAGGCCATGAAGCTAATAACTCGAATATTGGATCCCAATCCCATGACGGTAACTAATTATGCTTTCATACATTTGCTATTGAAGATTGTTTGAACATTATTTTGCGAAACCAAAAAAAAAAAAAAAAAAGAGGGGGAAATACTTGTTATAAAACCTTAAGCTACAAATTTGTCTAAAGCTTTCAGAATAAGATACTTTTAGCAATATCTGCTATTTTGTTATGTTATTGGTTTTTTGCCAGGAGTTACCTTGAAGTTGTTTCTCATGGAATGAACATTTTCAAGTATATGAATCCACCAATTCTTTTTGTAACTGTCCAAAAGCACATCATGTAAAATAAAACATGAGGTGGACCAATATGGCATTCCTACCGTACCCAGCTGCAAAGTCCTTCGTTTCATTGCCTCCTGGATTTTATTCTAGACCAGTGCTATGGGAGATAAATCTTCCTCTTGCTCTCTATCTTAGATATTAACTTTCTGTTGTTCCCTCTATCTTAGAAATTTAGTGGAACCAAATAAATGCTTCTGCCCTTACCAAAAAAATAAAAATAAATAAATGCTTCTGCATTTTAGTGATATACTCCAACTTTGAATCTATTGATGTCCTGTGTATTTCTATTCCAGCGCATTACCATACCTGAAATACTTGAAGATGCATGGTTTAAGAAAAATTACAAGCCCCCCATCTTTGATGAGAAAGATGGTGCAAAGTTGGATGATGTAGAAGCTGTTTTTAAGGATTCAGAAGTAAGTTGAGAAGTTAACTCAAAACTAAGAAATTAGGTATCACAAGAGATTTTGTAGAAATTGCTTGATGAAATTCATGCTGTTTGGAATTGTGACAGGAGCACCATGTGACAGAGAGGAAAGAGGAACAGCCCACAGCTATGAATGCCTTTGAATTAATATCCATGTCAAAAGGGCTCAAACTTGATAATTTGTTCGACTTAGAACAGGTCTGTTTGTGTTTCTGTGTGTTGTGTCTGAGTTTTTTTCCCTTCTCCCTGCCAACAATTTAGTTGGTGATTTTATTGACCTTTTGGTTACTGAAAGCTGTTCCAAACCAAATTGGTACTGGTTTGTGGGGAAACAGGCTTAAAAACTATATCAAGAGAAGTACCTGTGGACCACCCAATCAGAATATCCTTAACACGATTAATCTGATAGGACATGTTTGACATGGACTTCTAGTAACAGACATGCTTAGGAATACCAAAGCTGGAAAAGGAAGATAAGCATCATAGTTTCTCCAATATGTTGCTGGAACATTCTTTAATTTTCCTAGCATGCTGCTGATTTCATGTGTAAGCTAGAGCATATGTGTCATTATCTTTTGTTCAGAAGGCTTCCTGCAAAATCGCCAAAACTTCATAGATGTGCATTTGATACGGGGCCTTTTGATGATCATTCGCGTCTTCTAAATCCTTTCTTTGGGTACTAGTTTCAACGACCTTATTGTTATTTGCGGACTGATCATTGTTCCAAATATTTTCTTTCCCAGCAAAGGTCTGGGCTTCAAAATTTGAAATATGTTTTCAGAGATTCATCGCGGGTTTTGGAGTCGATTATTAAATAGTGAAAGAAAGAGCTTGGATAGTGTTGAAGTTATTGTTGTTGTCCCACATCGCTTGTGAATGAGTGTTGTATGCTTTTTATATCAATGTTACCGAATAGCTTAAGCTTTTAGGTTGGACTTTCTAACAGATAATTTCATTATTACCTTGCTGGTATCATTCTTTTTCTTCATAGAGTCAATTTGTTTAATTTCTTTGTAGGGGTTTAAGAGAGAAACGAGGTTCACGTCGAAATGCCCTGCCAATGAGATCATTCATAAGATTGAAGAAGTGGCAAAGCCCCTTGGTTTCGATGTTCACAAGAAAAACTACAAGGCAAGCAGTGAATATTGATCGCTTAACATACTCTTGTTTATTGGGAAGGCTGGCTTGATTTTCTCATGCACTGTTGTGGAAGCAGAGAGTTGGGCTCGTTGGGCTCTTTCATAGATGTGGATTAACACTCTAGTTTTTCTCATGTGTCCGTCAGATGAGGCTTGAAAACAGTAAGGCGGGACGGAAGGGAAATCTTAATGTCGCAACAGAGGTAAAACTAGAACGGAATCTTCCTAAGATCAGCAGCATTTTGAGGAGACTATTACTCAGCATCTTGTAATTTTCGTCATTGATTAGATATTTCAAGTGGCACCTTCACTTCATATGGTCGAGGTGCGGAAGGCTAAAGGCGACACATTGGAGTTCCACAAGGTACTCTATCCTGTCACTTCGCTACCGGCATCTGCATGGTTTTTCGAAAGAGCTAAACACAATGTTTTCTAAATGTCGTATTACTGTCGAATGTAGTGACTGATACTTGTATTGTGCATATACCATGTTCTGTTCCCTTTCCCGATCTCATCTCGTACCTCATTGTTGACCCGCCACATTTCTGCTGCAGTTCTATAAAAACCTCTCAACTTGCCTCGAGGACGTCGTTTGGAAAACCGAGGAAGACATGCAAGATAGGAAGTAAGAGCTATGGCCGTCCTGAGGCGCCGCTGTTAATAACCTTAAGCCCATGTTTCGTGTTCATTTCGAACTGGCTACAGATTTGACATTGGGTCTCTATATCTTCATTCTTTGTGGAGTCTTTTTCTTGGACGTTCTTGATCCTCCTCTCGGTTTGAATTTTAGATAGATAATGTCGGCACCAGTTGTTTGTAGCGTGCTTTGTTACAGTCTCGGAGGAGTTGTGGAGCGGGCGGGTCTCTCGTCTGACGGAAGAGAATCCGGAGTCGTGTTGTAATCTTTAGATTTATGGTCAGATAATGAAATTTTTAGTCTGCCTTTTCCCATCCTCGCCCCGTGTTTCGTACCAGTTGCCGCCTAGTCAAAGACTCACAGACGCCTGGCTCGACGAGTGTCGAGAAAAGCGAATCTTAGCTTGGAAATCGCAATCGACCGGCAATGTTGAGTCGAAGAAGAGATTGCGTTGTGTTCGAGCTTGCACCTAACGTTCTGATCGTGCATGAAAAACGACTCTTCCTGAGCTGGCCTTTGGACTGGTAGACGTTGGTGGACGGACATGGTTTGAAACTTTCTCACTGGATCCTGCATGAGTTATGGCAGAGTCGAATTTGGGAGATAGTGAGGAGAGAGAAAAAGTCAATTTTTTTAAAAAAAAAAATAGGACACGTGGCGCTATACTACACTTTAATGGTGTAGGGTAGATTTGGGAATTCATCGAAAGTGAAGGATTTTTTAGGCGATTAGAAAAGTTTTAAAAGTTTAGGATAGATTTGAGTTTAAACCTAAAGTTGAGAATTTTTTTAAGGAATTCAGTCCATATAATATTCTTATATTTACATATATAAATTAGTTACCAGTAATTATAATTAGATTTCTATATTGTATATGCATTTTTCATGTGCATGCTCAATTAGGATATTATTTTCTCGATACAGACACGTATTCACACGGTCGGATTGTTTTAAACCTTTTGTAACATGTCGAGACTGAGCTTGATCTAGCTCGCTCTAAACCTTTGTAATAAGTCGAGATCAAGCTCGTTCTGCCCGATTTGACTTGTTATTTAGAGCTTGACCTCAACGCAACAAAGTATACTAGGCAGCCGCGCTTGGTTCAACTTATTCAGTAAAAGCAAGTTCTTTTTTAATCGAATGGTAAACAAATTTGCTTTTACTCAAGCTCGGATAGTCTAGAGAAATTGCAAAAAACGAACAATAGACATTTACTTTTGGGTTAATACCACGAAAATCTGCACATGTGACAAATTTATTTCAAACTATTTTTTATCACAAAAATCCTAAATCAGTACACTTATGAAAAATTTATCCCAAACTAATTTTTTCTCAAATTGATATCCTTATGATATATTTATCCTCTTACTATTTTTCGTTAAATTTTATCATTAAATTGCTAACTTGTATGACATATGACAGTTGATGAGTGTATCAGTTTGGGGGTTTTTACTTTCTATTTTGACAGTTTGAGATTTTTCGTGTTATTAATCCAATTTAATGAAAACTAACAAGGGTAAATTTATCACAGGTATACCAATTTTAGATTTTTTGTGGTCAAAAAATTAGTTTGAAATAAATTTATCACAATTGTATTAATTTTAAATTTTTGGTTGTCAAAAAAGTAGTTTAGAGTAAATTTATCATAAATATACTTGTTTGGGGTTTATTGTGATAAAAAAAATAGTTGCGGATAAATTTATCGTAATTATATCAATTTGGAATTTTTTAAGATAAAAAAATTAGTTTGGCGTAAATTTATCATAGATATACCAATTTGAATTTTTCATGATATAAGCTCATTATTTTTCTTGCGCCGATTTTTATGTTTCGAATATTGTAAGATTAATATATATATACACACACATATTTTGCACGTGAGTTAATTCAAACTCAAGTAATATCAAAAGTTTGTCGAGCCAAAATTTATGAGTTCATTTATTTCGCGAAAATTTTAATATTTTAATTAATAATATATTATGTTAATGATTATTTTTATCGCTAAAAATAATAATTAAAAAAATTAATTATGCATAATAGTTTATGGGTGATTATTTTCATAAAGGACGGAAATGTTTTTTTTTCTTATTATTTATTTTTGGCACTCAACATCTGAGTCCACGCTCAATCGTCTCGGCGTTGGCCTGCTCTGCTCTCTGATCACGGACATGGAGGAGAACTCGTCGAGCTCTTAAATCTGCTTAGCTTCCCGCGTGTTCATCTCCCTCCATCGTTTCGTCGCCGCCCCCGTGAGGATTATCCGGGTACTCTCTCACCGGTCAAATACACGATCGTTGCGCTCCAACGCCGCTTTCTTTTCCTTCTTGTTTGATGTGATTTGAGTCCCGCCGCGTATGCAAACGATTTCAGCGCCCGCCGTTTGTTTGATTCTGTTCTCGAGGCTGAGATCACGAGTTTGTAGGTAAAACTTTGATGCTGTCTCGTACTACTACTTGTTTCCATAGTCGAAGCTATGGCCAGCTGAATTGAGTCTTCTCTGATGCATCACACAGCTTTGTCCTCGCACTTCTTACTTCTTAGTTACGAGCACGGTCCGCGTGATTGTGATCTTTCAAACTAAATCAGAGCTATTGCTTTACCAGTCGTGAAAATTTGGTAAATCTTGGAGTAGTGGATAATGTACTCAGATACTCTGTGGCTTTTTATGCTGCAAATTGGCTTTTCAGTATGCTTTCTAGAATCAGATTGATAACGTGAAACCGATTCAAGGATCATAGAACAAGGAGAAGTTATAGAAGAACAGACAGTATATTGGTTGGTTTTGCATTGTCGATTCTTTGCTTGATCATTAAGGAGCATATGATGTCTCTTAGGAGACATCCGATAAAATTAAGAAGCATATGATGGGACGTCCGAGAATCTGCAATTCTGTTTCATTATTTCAATTTTTGAAATATATAATTGTCGATAGGAAAGTCTGATCAAATCGTTGCTTATGGGTCCTCGATACACAAGATTCTATGTTCTTATTCCATGTAGTAGGGATTTAGATTGATACGTTTTGTTCCTTTCTTTTCCTTGCACCAGAGAGAAGTTGTATAGGTGTGATATGTTGTTTCTGTCTGTAGGGTCTTTCTGCTCGCAAATTGTTGCTAACTATTTCAGTTGCAAAGTCATGGTAAGGTTTCATGGAGCTGGTTTCCTCTTGATAATATTCCTTTGATGAGAAGAATGAGTTCTAATAGAGTTGTTCTGTATCATTTGCACATAGAATTTCCTGATTGGAGCTTTTAAACCACCATGTACTATTTCGATCTCATTGGCGGATGGAAGAACACACAAGCAGGTATCTATCTCTGTGCTAAAGTACTGATGAATATCTTGCAAAGTACAGTTGAGCCCGTAACATGCATACTAGTTTTAAATGCATGAAATTGTTGGTTACTGGTTGGATATCCTAAGGATTATCTCGGAGTAAGACATTAAAATTCGTAGAAAGAGATGGTCCGATTATATTCACAAAGTTCGGGAATTAGTTGAATATATGAATTTGACAGAAGTAATAAGGATCGTTCTTAACTGAATATATGGAACTTAACATCTTTTAGCTGAAAATGCAATAGTGCTCATAAGACCTGTTATAGGACATTTCATAATTTACTTCACGAAATCTGTCATCCTGTGAACTATATGTTGATAGAACCTGTTCTCGAATTAGCAAAATCTCATGGTGCAATGTGTCGTTCCTGCTTAGAAGCTTTGATAAGAATGACTAGCCTGTCAGCCTACAGCAGAAGAAGTTAAGTAAACTTCTATTCTCAGAGCTTTCATAGCAGCTCAAGCCTCGTTATAGGCATAGCATGAAAAGTATTCATCATTGATAAAAATTTGTAATGACTGGGTAGAACTGAATAGTTATCACACTAGAGGCTTGAAGTACTATCTTGTAAATTGAACCTCTGATAAGCAAAAAAAAATCTCAAGGTCGAATCTTGGATTTTCAGCAAGCTTTTCATGGGAAAGGAGCTTGCTGAAAGGTGTGTTTCCTTTACTGTACATAATGTGTTCTGAAGTTTCAATATGATATAGGTACCATTGAAGAAGGACAATGGTCAAACAGTTATGGTTCCTCTCTTCGAAAGTCAGGAGAGTATAATTGGAGAGGTACTTCATGGAGTTTGATAAAAACTCCTCTCATCAAGCCTATATCTTTGTATATTTTTTACAATTAGATGTTTAGGATGAGGGTGAACATTTGTGAAATGCTTGTTAGGTTGTTGTTGAACCATTGCAAGGGAAGAAGGTTGAGCACATTGGTGTTAAAGTGGAGCTCCTCGGCCAGATAGGTTTGCCTATTGTCTTTTCTTTTCTCATTTCAAGACCAAAGAGAAAGAAAAAAAGCAGAATAGAGCAAGCATTTCTTAAGAGTTTATTCTTAAGGAATTGTAGCTCTTGAAAAAATTCACTGAACATACTTGATAAACACAATTTGACAAAGCTATTGCACAACACATTTACTACATGGCTTCAACTATACCCAAATGGACTCTTGGACTGCTAAAAGAAGGAGGAGACGTCTTAACTAGATTGATTCAGGAAAGGGCATGTATTTGCTTAAGGCTTCTTAAAAAAGTCAAGTTGCCATTCACCAAACTTGTCTGTTTTCAAAGCAGTATTTACATAAATTGTCTTTTTCATCCATGAGTTAGGCCAAACTCTTTTTCTACCATCTAGATCATATTACAAACTGGAAGCACGGTACTTACCTATGTTTCCTGTGTTCCTTTGACTCATATTGTCTTTACACAAAGCACACAAAAAGGAACCGTCTATGTCAGTGATTGATATTCTTTGAAAAAAACAGAAAAAGATGGCTCCACCACCAAAAAGTTTGAAATAAAGGCTAGAAGAGCTAATGAACTAGGAAATCAAAATTTCTGCATAAAAAGGGTGAGAGTACGGGGTGGCCTATAGAGCATGGATTTAATTATCGTGCTTGTTGCCCTAAAATGTTGACACACTGCAGTACACTGGTATCATAGTTGCTGATCCCTTTTTCTCTCACTCCGTGGTCCTAAATTCTCGTATTAAGTCCACGTGATTTTCCTTGACTCACTAGTATCTACTTTTCTATTCAATGGAAAACCTCCACTGTTACAGAATTTGCAAGTCATTTTTCTGTGGTTGAATGTTCATTCTTTTTCTTAAGCTCTTGGGAGACTCTCTGATCCATTTATCTAATAACTATTATGGTCGACTAACTAGAAACCTCAATCGGTGTGAATTCTAGTCTCTACTAGTTTCTCTCAAATGCTTATTTTTGTCTCGTTGAATTTTATCTTGTTCTGAATGGTTAAATTGTAAATGATGATTTTATTTCAAATCAGGAGTGTCTTCGAAAAATAACATTTCCATTTCATTTTTGCAGAATTGTATTTCGACAGGGGCAACTTCTATGATTTTACATCTTTGGGTGAGTGAAGGACTATACAGTTACATATATAATAAGTCTTTCACAATGTTAATAATATAAGTCAGTCCATCAACCCTTTTGCTAATAATTAATTAGGTTATGCTAGAATCTTCTAGTTTTTTGGCTGTTCAGTTTCCATTGCTCATTGAATTATATTGGGTCCCAATTGTACATGACTGCCTATGTAAATTGTGCAGTGCGTGAACTTGATGTACCTGGTGAATTATATGAAAGAAAAACGTACCCCTTTGAGTTCTCAACTG
Source organism: Rhodomyrtus psidioides (assembly GCA_021437785.1). NCBI lineage: Eukaryota > Viridiplantae > Streptophyta > Magnoliopsida > Myrtales > Myrtaceae > Rhodomyrtus > Rhodomyrtus psidioides. The sequence continues at coordinate 440,620 of JAILYB010000128.1, read as the reverse complement.
TCGAGATGCCCTACGAATCCTATAATGGAGTCAATGTAAGACTCAGGTAAAAATAAGTACTGTCGAGATGCCCTATGAATACTGCGGATTTTGATTGTCACTCTCTGCTAGTTTCAGGGGTTTCTTTCTCTCCTGGGTAATGGGTTCATTCTTTAGGCATTAGATTCTTTGCTCTACTTTCACATGTCTGAATGTGTCCAGCTCTAGTTATTGGTGAATCGCATCATTCAGTGTACTCCCTCCCTCTCTCCCTCTCTCTCTCTCTCTATCTATCTCTCTCTCTCTCTCTGTGCATGTTTGGGGCATTTGTTTCTGAGGATATTGCATAAGGAGACGTAATTATTGTGAAACTAGTGTGAACATGCTCGTTCGGAAAATTTAATGGTTAGATTATGAAAACGGTTGTTTAATTAGGTTTACTTTCACGCAAGCCAAATAAATCTGAAAATAGAAATAGGCATTATGCCTTATATGTGGAAGCTCAGTGTGGTCCCACAATCAGTGGTGGAAGAAAAGATATTCTGTTAAGCTGAATCTCTTCAGGTCGAAGCTCTTGCAACAATTACTTTTTAAAGAGTTACTAAAGGAGTGCTAGGATTGACGTTCGCTGTAGTTATCCTCGTCTGTGTTTTTCTTCATGTCAGCAGTTAACCTCCTTTGATAGAACCCTTATGATTTTATTTTCATCAGTGTTTGCTTGAAGTGTTGAGTGCATCATCATCTACTGACAGTTTTTAAGTACTTTGCGCCGGAACAGAGGTGCCAATTGGGGAAACAAATAGTAACAAGCCCAGCTCTTCTTTATACACTGCAGGTATATTTTGAAAGTAACGATTAGCAGAAATATTGTTGGCAACATTGTGGAGAGCCAGGATTTTGTGGTATTTACTGAACCAGCTCTGGGAACTTATTTCACTAATTGTTTAGAGCACATGCTTGTCACATTGCTGCAATTAATGCTTTGTGCAACGGCAACCTGTAAATTCAACAACCTCATATCTGTTTCATAAGCCTTAAAAGAAGGGTTTTGTTGGATCTTACCAATTTTGTTACTATATTAGATGGGCTCATTCATTTCATGAATTGGCACTGAGAATAGGAAGTACCAGTTAATCCAAAATTTGCTTATACTGGGTCATGTCTGGACAATGTTACTAGGTTGTTTTACATCTCAATTTAATTAAGGCAAGATTCATTTATTTTTTGGAACAATTGTTATCAAATCAAACAGAATGAAGATGTAGACCTAATTGCTGAGATATGATTCTTCCTGACATCTACAGGATCAATTTGATATAACTCACCTCAGTACTTCCCAGTTAATTGCGCATGGTTAAGAATCCATATAGAACTAATTAAGGATTGATTGGGCTTACCAAATAATGCTGTTCTCTTCTTTTTCAGGTCCGGAATTACACTCCACTTCCAGCTATCAATAACAGCATCAAGGTGAGGCACGTTCTGATGATTATCATTAATAGTTGATGGAAATATCATCCATGGACATGGTCTATTCTCCATCCTGCATTATCTTTTGCTTGTCTTTAGTTGCTGTGTAACTTCATTTGGCTAGAAATGTTGATTAACTTCTAAAATATTTGCTTTGACTTGTATCAATGCTAAGTATTCTATTCTGTCAACCTGATTTATTCAACGAGTCACAGACTTTCATGTGAAGTCTTTTTATCTTATTGGAAGCATGCAGGTCATCATTCTCAGGTTTTGATTTATATGTCATTATCACCAATAGCTTCTCCACTTCATGCTCTAATTACATAAGATTTGGCTGCTCTTGTTTGAATAATATTAATCTTCCTGCAGTTTTTGTTGTTCGCTTCTGGTTGATCTGCCCTGTGGAGTGTGCAAAATTGGGCTTCTCTTCTTTGAATCATATTGTTCCCTCATGTTTTGCTTCTTGTAGATGGAAGTTGGGATCGAGGATTGCCTACATATTGAGTTTGAATACAACAAAAGCAAGTGAGTTAATATACTCCTGATGCTGATGGATTAGTTTGTTATGAGAGCCTCCTAAGTTCCACATGAGGGGTTGGACTTCACATTTTCTTACAGTGCTTTGTAATTTCAGGTATCACTTGAAGGATGTTATAATTGGCAAAATATACTTTCTTGTTGTAAGAATCAAGATAAAGAATATGGAGCTTGAGATCAGGCGTCGAGAATCAACTGGATCAGGCCATAATACCTATGTTGAGACGGAAACCCTAGCTAAATTTGAGTTGATGGATGGCGCTCCAGTCAGGGGTATGTCATCTAGTTTTGCAAATAATTTAGCTTACAAGTTTGACACTGCAAGTGCTGCTTTTGACCAATTACAGAATTTCTAACCTCTTATTATTCAAGTATATTACAAAATTGTCTGGTGTTGTTTCTAGCATATCTCGGGTTAGTATGGACTGCTTGTAGGGTCTTCTATTTCCCTTTGTGTGCAGTTATCAACGAAACTCTGTAGCTGGATTTGCTTGAAATGTGAGAGTCAAGATCAAGAGAGATGTACTCTTTTGGCGAAATATACTTACATATGCAGTTCATCAAATGTTCTTGCAGGCGAATCTATCCCAATCAGATTGTTCCTGTGCCCGTACGAATTAACACCAACATACCGCAACATCAATAATAAATTCAGCGTGAAGTATTATCTAAACCTCGTCCTAGTGGATGAAGAGGACCGGCGGTACTTCAAGCAGCAAGAAATTACAGTATACCGGCTCCTTGAAACTCCGTGATCCTTTTCCCAGCTTGTACGATCTCATTGTTCAATTCCGGGAAGAGGCTGCACTTTCAAACGCCGGACTGGACCCCTCATCTGGTTTTACTGAGGAACCAGGAGGCACCCTTGCGACATCTAAAGAGCCACTGAAAACGAAAGATGACCGATCCCGTGTTCCGTCTATCTACGCGCCGAAACGAGTGGACCCTTCAAGTTCAGCCTGCTCGTTTTCAGCTGGAAGAGTGTCTCTTTGTTCTTCTTGTGTGGCCGTCATCGTCTGTGTTGACTTCGGGGCATTTTTTTTTTTTTTTTGCCATCAGATACGATGTGGCGATCGCATTCCGTTCGATCCCCTACCTTCTTTTATTATTATGTAGGGCGGCTTTCCGCGTCGACGTTGACCCCCTTCACATCTCGTTTTCACGTGTTGGACCTCGATTGCATCCGCTGCAGAAGATAAAAAGAGTAGAGAATCAAATTCTGGACGTGTAGCATGCGAACGGATGCACTTTAACAGTTTATTGCACTTGTGCTCAGATTGAACAATGATCCATTGATGATCTGCAATTTGTAGTTTATTTGTACATCAACTTCACGTTCCGAAAAACCTTTTTGGACCGATTCCGGTCAAGTCATTCTTTTTGCGGTCGAAGCGACAAGACAACTCCCTCTCTCGTTCTTTAGCTAAGTGTCGAGTCGAGGGAGATGAATGATTCAAAAGGGTGCCACCTTTCATTGCTTTCCTTCTTTGGCCGAAAATGCGAGCGATGCCACGTGGGGCCTGTTCGGCAATTCGGACCGAGGGCGTTTTGTCGCCGTACGTTAATGCGAAAGTGCTCTCGGTTTAGCTGATGAGTCTGACTCGATGAACCCCGAACTTTTTAGATAAGGCGGGATGGATTTTTGTGATTTTAGGTTCCTAACTTGTTGAGCTTGAGTTGATATGTGGGCAAGTGTGCTTGCGGCATTAGTAATTGCGGAATAATCAATAAGTGGAATTGTAAAAAAAAAAAAAAATTGGGTCGGAAGAAATTGTGAATTTTTTTTTACATCTAGAGGAGATAATTAATAATCTGATTTTGTTTTTGGAAAGGAAAAAATCAATTTAGAATGGGGAAATTATTGGAGGAGAGAGAGGGAGGGAGGGAGGGAGATAAAGATAAAGAGAGAATCGGACGCGCTGCTGGGGTTGAGGGGGAGAGGAGGGCCCACCACGACCACTCCTTCCAATTGTTTTTTGCGGTTATATATAATCTCGCAAAGCGCGACCATTTGTCGCCCCATTTCAGTTCCTCCTCCCACCATCTCCTCCTTCATCGCCATCATCTCTCCACTTTGAATCCCCTCCCCTCTCTCCGTTTCCGAGGAAAGCCATGGCGGATCAGCTCACCGACGATCAGATCTCCGAGTTCAAGGAGGCTTTCAGCCTATTCGACAAGGACGGCGACGGTCTCTCTCTCTCTCTCTCCCTCTCTCTCTCTCTCTCTCTCTCTCTCTCTCTCTCTCTATGCCCTCCTTTTTTTTTTGGCAGATCTGGTTGTTTGTTGATCCGGCGATCGCGTGTAATTGCTTCGGATTCGGTTTCGTTTTCCGATTTCTTCTGTGATCTGAGGTGCTTTTCTCTCCGTTAGCTTGTTATTCGCTCTGTGATCCGAGCTAGTCGACGGAGGTGGAGACTTGTCGGCCGTCTCTTGTATACGTTGACGTTGATATGCGCCTCTTTTGTTTCCGTCTCCTGTGTTTCCTTGTCGTTGTTCCCCTGTCGGGCCTGTTGTGCCGACGCTTTCTCCCGATTTTTGCCGAATTCGCGGTTGCTGATGTGTGACCTGTTGTGGCTTTGGTTTCTTCTCTAGCTGGTTTGTTTGCGTCCGGTGTTGCGCTGTCGAGTTTTCCATCATCCGTGGTCGCTTGACCTTCGTTGAATTGTTTAGCTTCATGATGCAGCTGAAAAATCCTACGCACCCCGTGACTTGGTTTGATTTGATCAATTATTTCATGTGCGTTCCTCTTTCAGAGTTTTCAATCGTCCAGATCGCATTCGATATTGGACTAAGTTAGCAGTTTATTGATCGTGTCTGTGATCGTTGTTTTTTCTATGTTCTAACTAATTTTAGACTTTCGACCAAAAGAAAAAAAAAAACTAATTTTGGACTTACCTTATTATGCTGTACTTAGCTATGTTAATGTCCTTAATTAATGTTTGCATTGTGATGAATATTTACCTAGAATGGCCTGGTATATGGTGTGTTGAATTTACTTTGTCGACAGAAGCGTGTTGTCAATTGCTTCAATATAAGAATCTTGAGAGGATTCTGCTAGTGCTAGGACCTCTTCAGTTGTGTAGGTTCTAGAGATGCATAATTGCCAGAGTATCTGTATAAGCAATTTTTGTGATATGAATTGAATAATAGGATATTTAGTTGCATCAAGCATAAAAGTCCACAATGGAACATTGACATATAAATGTACCTAGATTCTACTAGCACAACAGAATTGTGGAAAGGGTAATGATTCGAATTTGGGAAACCATCTTTTGGTTGAATTGATGACAAAGTGAACTTTTCCTTTTTGTCTTTGATCATCTATTTTTCTTCATCTTCAACCATAAAATGTGGAATTTGGTCTAACCGGGGAACCCTTCTCCCGCTTCTCTCTTTCTTTTCCTTTCAGGTCGAAGTCTCTTCCTAGTTCCCTTTGCTAACTCATATATGTATATCCAGGGCTTTGTTTCTGTATTGATGATAGTGGTACTCACACTTCTTTATCACAGGTTGTATCACTACTAAGGAGCTTGGGACTGTGATGAGGTCACTGGGTCAGAACCCCACTGAGGCAGAGCTTCAGGATATGATCAATGAGGTGGATGCTGATGGCAATGGCACCATTGATTTCCCGGAGTTCCTTAATTTGATGGCTCGGAAGATGAAAGACACTGATTCTGAGGAGGAGCTAAAGGAAGCTTTCCGAGTTTTCGACAAGGACCAGAATGGCTTCATCTCTGCGGCTGAGCTGCGTCATGTGATGACAAACCTTGGGGAGAAGCTGACTGATGAGGAAGTTGATGAAATGATCCGTGAGGCTGATGTGGATGGTGATGGCCAGATCAACTATGAAGAGTTTGTCAAAGTCATGATGGCCAAGTGAGGGCCCATCCTTCCAAATGCGTCATCTTAACTACCAAAAATCAAAAAAATGTAGAGAAGAAGGGAACAGGGCAGATAAGTTCGATGAGATTTTGATTTCACCTTAGGCTTTCATCACCTTAGGCTTTCATCATCATTCACATTTTTAACTGTTGTCGGGTGGTCTATGTGTTCCATTGTTTGCTTTGTTCCGTAGCACTTCATTGCTATCTACTTGTTTGTTCCGTCTCTCGTTTTAGATGTGGTAACGGTCAATATTCTGTCTGGTATTTGCCTTTTTCCTGGTATTGTGAACCTTGATCGGTCTTGAGAGGTTGGATGCTTTTGTTTGTATTGACTGATTGATCCTTATTCTGGTTGATTTAAGTTTGTAAATTACTTCCTCTCTATGGATTCCACCCGTTAATGATCTATCTTGTTGGTTTTAGATGAACATAATGATCGAAATGCCTATATTCACCATTGAGGTGTTGGCTCTGGGGAATTTGCAGTGCCAAGCTCGGGTGATTCCTAATGAACGCAATCTATTTATTTCCCTTTTGAACCTGGTCTTCCGAGATTGTCGTTTGAGTGATTCTTTAAAATCAATCTCCCCATTTTGTTGGAATGTGGTCTTTTAGTTTTTACATGTTTAGTTTTTCTTCTATAAATGTTTTTTGCACGAAAAAATTACTTGTGTGTGTTTTACTTGATCGAAGCAACTTAATGTTGCTCCCCCCTGCGACTTACGCTATGTAGCATTTAGGGCTTTATTGAGTGGAGATGCGTTGCGGGCGTGAATGTGTCTTTTGCCTGCCTCGCCTTCTTTCTGAGAGATGGCTGAAGGATTGCACGGACTAATCCAACTGTTTTTTTCGTTTGCTGATCATCATTCGGTTTCGCCTTCTTTTTGCTTGTTTTGCCGGATCCAAGTGACCTTCAACTTGTCCGACCTCCATTTAGTAAAATTCTGGCGAACGCATCTCATCTCGACCTCGGATGTAATTGGATTGTCCCTTTAGTCTGGCTTTATAAGGACATCAAGATGTAGGTCTAGGTTAACATGCCCCGCGTCTGGTCCCTGAAAGAAATGCGACAGCATCCTAACCATGGATGGCTAAATCTCGTGTGCTGTGATATGGCGTTGTGGGATTCTTTTGTTAGATCATTGGTATCTTCCCTCACCGGTAAAACCCACATCTCTAATGGACCCAAAATTCGACCCCCCCAAAAATAATAATAATAATGGACCCAAAGGAAAGGAAAACCATCTCTAGAGTCCACACTGTTGTCAAGCACTTGGCTTCCGTTGCACCTGACCCACCAGATTCGTAAATTCGCCACTGAGGAGCAAAAGATTGTAGCAGTAGCAGTAAGGGTTGCATCCAGCAATTGAGAAAATTAGAGAATGGAGAGGTCCTCTCTTTGTCTGGACCAGGTCCGAGATGGATCAGACGACCGAAGCCATCAAAAATGTGTTAGCTCAACGTGAAATTCACCAAATCTCCAGCCAAGCGAGTCGGTCGCCTTATTTATCACGGTGCCCATAATTCGGGTTCTTTTTATAGACAATGGAAACAGATGAACGAATGATTGTGGTTGCTAGCAAAGGGAGGGCGAGGCAAGATGTATCCATGCTACTGCTGATGTGCATGTGACACGGGCTGGGAGTTTCGTGACCCTTACGTGATGCGGGGATCGAACAACGAGTGTCATGGGGTCGTTCTACACTTGAAATCCTTGAAGCGATACTTGTTAATGCTAAAATATAACTCATGAGCGATGCAGAAGGTAAAGAAGCGACTGGATCAGGGGGTTGTGTCAGATCGGTTTTGTATCGTGAATTCTAGGATTAAACAGAATACATTCCTTAGGAGCTCTAGAGGCGGGGTTGGCCTCTCGTGTACAAACTGGTCGGGAACTAATGCCGCTCTCTTGATGAGGCCATGGTAGCTCGAAACCAGTCGTAGTGTTAAAAATAATGTGTTATTGCTCGGTACAAAGGACGTCCGAGTTAAGCTAGACGTGGTACGACTCGATATGGTAAAGATATTCGCTTGAGTGTTCTATGAGACAACTAAAGAAAAGGGCTGGCTGGCGTTGCAAGACACGGCGAGCGCCCCACGGGCTATTCCCTGGCCAAGGAAACTGTAAGCCCGTGACAAATGGTATTAGAGCATGAATCTCCAGTAGTGTGTTGAATTGGAAGAAACATGTGATCTACTCGGTCCTACGAGTGAAGAAAGTGAATCGTCGGAGCCAACACAAAAGTAAAAAGAAGGCTCGGACAATATGCGACTCTCGACTTGCTTCTAGGATGCCAATGGGGGCACAGGAGGAAACTAACTCCACACTAAAATGGGAAAACGTTCCTGAACAGAACTCGACGAATCTCAAGATGAGTCATCTACCATGTTTAAAACAAGGAAACACCCTTCGTTGGTTAGCTAAAACAAAAGAGAGAGAAGAGAAGAAAATAGCCCGGGGTGATTCACCCGAACAGCCTTTTCGGACTAGAGCGAAAACAAATGGAAGAAAATAGCCCAAAGTGACGACGCCTTCCAAACAAAAGACAAAAGGGAGAAAATAGCCTAGGGTGATAACCCGAATGGCCCCCCAAAAAACCAAAACAATAGAACAAAAGAAAAACAAGCTAACCGATGTTGAGGAGAAAAAGTTCTGTTGAGCAAGCGCGACGCCTCCGACAGAGGAAAAGGCGAAAGGAAGTGACAGAACCCGCAACGAGGGCGTTGCGGAAATGAGTGGCGGAGAATGACACGGACCGGGAGTTTCGCGACCCTTGAATGAACGACATGTGTCGTGGGGTATTTCTACACTTAAAATCCTTGAAGCGATATTTGTTGATGCTAAAACATAACTCATGAGTGATGCAGAAGGTAAAGAAACGACTGGGTCAAGGGATTATGTCAGATCGATTTTATACCAGGAGTTCTAGAATTAAACAAAATATATTCCTTAAGAGCTCTGAAAGCGGGATTGGTCTCCCGTGTACAAACTGATTGAGAGCTGATGCCGCTCTTCTGATGAGGTCATGGCAGGTCGAAACTAGTCGTAGTGTTAAAGATAATATGTTATCGCTCGATATAAAGGACGTCCGAGTTAAGCTGGACATGCTACGGCTCGATACGGTAAAGATATTCACTTGAGTATTCTATGTGATAACTAAAGAAAAGGGCTGGCCTGACCTTGCACGACACGTCGGGTGCCCCACGAGCTATCCCGCGGCCAAGAAAACTGTGAACCCGTGACACATGCCTCCTAGATTGTACTATAATATCATACGTAAGATATATAAATATTAAAAATAAGGCAGATTCTCAATTTTGAGTTCGACTGCTCCCCTTATTAATTCCTTTCTCGCAAGATGTATAAATTCATCATGGATAGAAATTTTTCCTTGGAGAGAGAGAGAGAGAGAGAACATTGATCATCTCCGGGGCTAAGTCTGAGATACGGAGATAGCGATGGACCAAATCATCCAGGTAGTAAGCAACCACTTGATGCACGAATGAACCTGCCAACTTTATTCAACCCACAATCTGAAGCATAATTTATTCAGGACCAAGCTGAAAGTGGTAAGTTTTCACTGGTGCTTTACATTGTGGATGAGGAAGAAAAGGGTCATCGAGGTCAGAAACATCGACTACAATTATATTTATGACAACAATCATTCGCCTCTGAAGAAGAACAGGAGATGATAGAAAATTTCAAGAATTACTGTTACAACAAGTATGTGTAACAAAAACAGAAGGAAAATTCAAGACGTGGAAAAATGGATAAATCAATAAACATATCGACAGCGCAGAAAGGCCAGCCACCCCAAGTAGGCTATTATGTTGGCAGATTAAACTCCGTGGCAAAGGCTACTTATTAAGCCAAAGCTCAACAGAGAAGAAAAGCCCTAGCCTATTTCATAGAACAAAACGCGCACCTCATTTTTAAAGCTTTCGCAATACTGTCCAAGAGTCCGATTCCGAAACACTACATCCAAAACTCAGTAAAGTACGATACAATATACAATATTCAGCAGATTGAGTTTGTAGAATGCATCAGGAATTGAAACTCTGCTGCAAATGACCGCGGAATTGATGTATAGACCATAGACCTGCCTTTTTTTTTCACGCCAATAAACACATTCACTCATCGGTTTCCAACTAGGTATGCCACGAACAGATCAGAATCCTTCTAGCAGGAAATAATTTCCATATTGCCCACTAATCTAGAGTTAATTTACATCGAGGACAACAGCTTCAAGACGCTACTCACCTTTGAAAGTCAAGGAATGAAATCAAACATAACGATTCTTGAGTACTACAGCCACACAGAGGACTGAATATGAGAGAGTGTTGTTATTAACAAGACAGCTTTGCCCAAAAGAGGTCTATCTTTACAAAGTCAGAACAAAATGAGATATTTACCTTCTGAGCTGCTTGTAGAGAACAACAGTTACATATTTGGACTGAAACCTATGAGTCAATCCTAAAGCAACTACCGACTGAGGGGTCCTTCCTTTCTCTAAGAAAAGGTGATTAAGCATGACATGTTGGGGCTTGAGCGGAACAGTTTCATCTGAATTTTCTGTATCCAGAACAGTGAGACGAAGCTGAGGAGGAACCACCACCGGCTCCTTCGCAAAATCTTCCTCAGCAGGAAACACCTGACTGTAGCCAGAATCAGGTGATGAGGGAACCTCAAATTCAGCCACACTGTCCAAGTTTTCAGGAATATAATCCTGCAGAAGTGATGTGACAATAATAAATCAACTAGGATTGCTAAAAGAATCTAAAACTACAAAACATTTACCCCATAATATGTGTACATATATATCAACCATTAGCATCTATTGCATGCATCCCGAAGTTTGTATTTTGCTTGCCTTCAGCGTAAAAAACAGGCTATGGTAAACTTGCCTTACCCCCATCCCAAACAAAAAAACCCGTCCAAAAGAAAATGACCAAGAAGATAGCACTTCTTAGAGTCAGTAATCTACTATCCAGATAATATTTGATCAAAGTGTGGATGTAAGAGTGTACAAAAAGAAGTGCAAAAATTACGAGAAACCAAACATAATAGCAAGATTAGCATTGAAAAAGATGTTATAATTTCAATAAACCAACCAGCCCTCCTCGAATCTCTTTAATGCCCGGGAAAAAAAAAATCTCACCGTCTGTTGTGACATTTTGGATTCCCAATTTTGCTTATGTAACTGACTTGATCAGTGATACTACATTGGGGAATAGGCCGCTACTTAAATCACATTCACATACACACACTTTACAGTTACACAAGCTCTGTGGATTTATAAAATACTTACATCAACCTCCAGAATATTACAAACTGGGCCTTCCGCATCGGTAGTATGGGGAAGATCTGGACTATATCTCAATTGACCATCGACAATAAACTTATAATGGTATACGCCAGATGGTAGGACCAAAAGGATAGAATAATCTTTACCGGATCTCTGTAATCTTCTCCTGCATTATAAAGTAATCAACTAACTGGCTTTAGTCAGCTCCGCCGTTTTTTTTTTTTTTTTTTTTTTTTAACTGGTTTTATGGAAGCCAATAACCATAACAAATGGAAAGATCGCAATCCTCACCTAGATCCCCAATTGTCCCATGATCCTTCGACCATCACATCGTTGCCGCCATATTGCCATGCAATGATCATGGGTATGCCTCCCTCAGAAGGATGATCAATGTTTCCTTGAGACTCATTCTGACCACTCTGATTAAAAGTGGCAGAGGCATCACTCCTCTGAAATGGAGGTGTAGGAATCTAAATATGACAAAATGGAAAGGAGCTCATCAATTGAAAGCATAATCACAAGCATTCATCTAAATGTACAAGACACAATTTGCGAAACATATCCTCACAGCCCATCTTTTGCACTATAATTATGAGTAAAAAGTCCAAAAACGTTATTCTTAGACACGCATGCCGGGATTACAGATAGTTCAGCAAGTACAAAAGTAGGCAGGCATATGAGGAAGAATAAGCACCCTGCAGCAAGGCAATGCCCACGAAATGTAAACTCAGAGCAAGCAAATCAAAGGCAGATGGGGACAATCATAGAATCAGAGTAGAGTCTCCCCCTCGAAAACTACAGAAGTCATGATTGTTACAAACTGATAGCAAAGTTCGTCACGATCTTCATCTTCTTTCTAACACTTTACAAGAATATCAACCAAAGAGTGAGAATGCAGCTCTTTACACTGTAAAGAGATAAAGCGATGATCTTGTCCTGACAAAAGAATCGCCAAAGAAACTAAACCTTGACTTTGGAGAGAATGCAGCTCTTTACACTGTAAAGAGATAAAGCGATGATCTTGTCCTGACAAAAGAATCGCCAAAGAAACTAAACCTTGACTTTGGAGAGAGTATCTGTGAAGTAAAGGCGCACTGAGAAAACTTCCTCCAACAAAGGGAAAAAAAACAAGAGAGTAATCAGCAAGAGGCTTTCGACCAAAAAAAAAAATCAGCAAGAGGCTGACCAAAAAAAAAAAAAAGATGTACGATTGCCCACAAAACTATCATCAATCGTCACACGAATGTTATCATAGACAATAAACATTCACCATCCTAGAAGCAGCACAAAATGAAAAAGGAACGCCCCATAAATTTAACGACGGAGCCAAAGATTAATACACGATAACACGTAGCATTCATCGCCGCTAGATGTATGTATCCGATCGGAAAATAAGCACAGACGATCACAACTATGACGCACGCCACATCTAGCAGTAGAGACAACGTGATCGATTGGCAAGTCAAACAAAGTCGACAGAGATCAACACACGTTACCGCACACGAAAAGGACCGGAGATCGAGATATATTTTGACCTGAGGAGCGAAGACGAGGGGAGACGGAGAGCGTGCGGCGGTGGCAGGAGAAGCATGGCTCGTGGAATCAGAGGACGGCGCTTCACCAGGCGCATGCGGAGCCGTCGCGTGGTTCTCGCGAGGAAACCGCTCGCCGTTTGATCCGGCGGAAACGTCGCCTCTCTCGGCGTCGCCGCGGGGTGGCGCTTCTTCTCTCCCATTGGCATTTCCCATGGCTTTGCCGGTAGATCTACAGATCGCAGCTCCAACTTGCACCAAGCAGCTACGGCGGAATGCAATCTATTATATTATTCGGGCGTATAATTTCCCCTTGGTTTCCATATATATAATAATCACTGGTGCAGCTTCAGAGAGAGAGAGAGAGAGAGAGAGAAGCGAGAAGGAGAAAGGAGGTGCGAGCGCAGCAAAAATGGCGGACTGGTCCGGCGATCAAAACCCTCGCATTTCGATTTGCAGGAGACGATGATCATTCAGAGACGCCGGAGCACCGCCAGACACGACGAAGCAGCCGAGAGAGAGAGAGAGAGAGAGAGAGTCATGTGAAGGATGAAATGGATAAACTAAACGAGAGAAGAAGCAATGCACGTCACGAGATGGAAGCTCACGCGCCTCCCCCGGGGCGTGCCGCACACCTGCCGTTCTAGTGGGCCCCGCCGCTTTAGTTGCAAAATTTCGTTGTCGACTTTTCTAACTCGGGCAAATTGGAAAAGTTGGAGGTTTATTAGTACTCCTTTAACCTTTATTTTGTGCAATTTTTCAATTTTTCTGTTTGATCTTTTGATTTTTATTTTATGCAATCAAGTTTTCTAATATTTTTCTAATCGTCCAAGCAAAATTTTCGATCGGCCATCTCCTTTAAACAGCCGAATTGCTAATGACGTGCTTAAAAAATGATACAACGGGATAATTCGACCCTAAATTAGCGCAAGATTAACAAAAGAACAAAACAATTTTTTTTTCTTTTGGGGTTGGAAAAAAAGTCCTTTGTTTGACAACATCAATTATAATAAATTATAACCAAGCATTTGGTTGCACAAAATAAATTTCGGAGGTTCAAATTGCATTAATCGAGAAACAAAGCAATTGGTCGTAAAAAAAAAGGTTAAAAGATAAAAATACATAAATAATAAAATTCAGAGTTTAACCCTAATTTGAGGACTACTTAGCTTATTTTTCAATGTTTAATTTAAATCATGCGATATTTTGAATTTTTGTTTCGATTTAAAACAATTGAAATTTCATAAAACAATATTTATGACGGATTCACATAGAACTCTTTTCATAATTTTGAGACACAAGAAAAATTCTAAATCAAAAGCTGTGAACAAAAGTCGAGAAGGTATTAATATCATCTAAAAAGATTTCAAGAAAAATAATCCCAACAAGCACACAAAATCACTTTGATTGTGTTGGTCGTCCAGATTTTTAGTTAGGATAGAGATTGATAGGATAAAATAAGAAATCCAATGATTTCGTCATATTCTATATATTATTTGGTGAACTACAAATGAGGCAAGGCACGGTTGAGATCGATTCTATTTTGCTGAAACATCATGATATGTTAGAAACTGTTCATTGATGAGTGATTTGTTGTTGAGCAAAGTTTGTGTCGTCTGAATTCGGTTACAACAACGACGAAGCAGACTCGTAGAATCGGGAGTCTTGATTTGGAGTCGAATCCTTTGAGAATGATCGGCCGGTCTGGCTCTTTATCTTGTTGAGTGAGTAATAAGTGATGAGCAATCTAATTATTCGATCTCTTTTCGCAAATTGAAGATGCACCCATGCCGATCATTCAATAGAGCCCTTTCGTATGTCGATGATCGATCTCAAATTATTCTTAACATGTTGAGACCCTTTTTTCAAATGTTGAAAATGTTCAAGTTGTTAAATAATGAGGAACGTAATCCCATATCAATCTCAAATTCTTCATATCATGCCGGAGACCCCAGCCTAGCGTCTCGCTAGAGAGGCGGCTCACGAAGGAGAGGCCGTAGCTATGAGAAAAATCCAGTTCTCCTCATATCTGCTCTCTTGAGAAATTCTATATTAATCTATCTCATCTCCTCTTTTGGATTTTTTTTTTCCTTTCCTATATTTCCTTATATCCCCATTTATCCTATATTGGGCGGCTGCCAAATAGAGGATAAGACAAAACATATCACAGCCGCATATCATCACGATCAAATGCAGCGTTTGGTTATCTTTGGTCCCCCCGTTAGTTGGTGGAGGGTTGATTAAGGTCGGGACCAAGGGAGGTGGCGGAGCGCACGTCGTTTTCTCTTCTCGGGCATCAAATTAAAATTTCCCATGCGAGGTCCCCCGTACGGCGGCGCGTGGAGACGGAGGCAACTGTTTCTTTTTTATCTTTATTTTTAAATACTGCGGATACTGTGAGCGATCAGATCAGATCAGATCAGCGTGCGTCCGTCCGACGTGGCATGAGCACGTGACGAATCGGCGGAGGGGGGTGATGCCGTGATGGAGAGGAGGATCAGGAGGAGTTGGGAGAGCACGATGATCACGTGACGTGGAGAGTGGGGTGTTTTTCTTCTTTTCTGGATAAGATCTGAGTTGGAGGACGTACGACTTCTATTTATTTATTTATTTTTTTCATTTTTTAATATTTTGTTTGCTCGAGTTTCTTTTTGGACTTCGAGAGTCGAGGCGTCGGCCAATTAATGATTGCCAGCTCAGCAGGATATTTTTTGTTCTGACGGGACAAACGAAATCGGATAAACAAAACTCAGGATTTTTCGCTTTTGCATTTCTCTCTTCTTCTTTTTTCCCTCGAAGATATGGAGGATCTTTTTCTTCGATGAAACAAAAGGCTTTCAATTTCTTTCGATAGGACAAAGGAATATTCCACGTACTTAATTAACGGAGGCCCGCACAAGCGGTGAAGCATGCGATTTAATTCGATACAAAGCGAAAAACCTTATCGGGCTTGACATGCCACGAAAAAAACCTAAAACTCTATTGACTCTTCCGATCATCCTATCGCTTATTTTGATAGACTCGGGAATATTGTAATGAAGTGGCGTGTATCGATCTGTCTAGATTTACCTTTTCTGCTTTCTAAGTCTCACTCGATAACTTACCTTATGGATTTTTTTTTTTTTACCCTTAAACTGGAACGAAAACAACTTGGGCACTTTACCCCGATGGCTTGTAAGAGACTGGCAGGCATGCTAGTGGTACAGCCCGAAAAAAAGAAGAGGGATGAAAGAACTCCACCAACAAACAAGTAGAGGGAGTGCATTATCTACAATCCCACCATCTTATCTTAGGTCTTTTTTGATAGGGTAAAGGAAAGCAGGAGGAAAATCGATGTTAAAGGTGCGTTTTGTTTTATGAAAAAATAAATATTTGGATAATGTTTTTCAAAAGATAAACGCGTACATCTTTTAGAAAAATTAGTCAGCGGAAAATATTTTCATTATCACCAACATTTTATACCTGACTATTTTAGTGGTAATGAAAATAATTTGCATTTATTCATTTTTATGAGTGATACAAGCGTTTATTTTTTAGAAAATATTTTTCAAACCTTTGATTTTCCGGGAACCAACGCACCCCTAAAATGAAAATGAATTGCATTTGGGGGTTACAAATGTGTTGGTACCTGGTCGTTACCGGTCAACGCAATGGGAGTCAGCTGGGCTGACATGTGGACAAGTTAGCCACGAGAATCGACCAATGTTAGAGGCTACTATTGGAGCAGAAAATGGCTGTGCACCTTTTTAATATGTTTGAAATGTTGTGTTAAGTTTATCTCATGTATAAAAAGGTTGTTTCAAATCTTTGGACTGTAAATGTGGACATGTCTAGCCTTATCAAGAAGTTAGAAAATTCGACGAAATTAAAGAACTAAAAAAAATAGAGATTTAGGTATCGTGGTTGCCGCAGTCACAGTGGACACAATTTCGAAAATGATGACTACCGACATCTTCGTGCAACGGCGGCATAGATCCGTTGATCTAACACCCGACAGAAAGCATGGCTCTCCGTCGCCTTAGAATGATTCGGGTCTAATTTATCGGCGATGCCGAAGATTTCCAGCCTATCCATCACCATCTGCCCCTCGTCCCTTCGAGAGGTTCATGTCCGCCGTAGGATTCTCGGTCCGTGGCGGAGTCAGGATCATTGTGTCCAATGAGGTGGTTTCCGACCAGCAATGTCCGAGGTGGTGCAAGCGTTGGTTGAATTAGTTCCATAGGCGAGCACGAGCAAGAGGACTGTCTTTGAAAGGACCACAAGGCATCCTATTGACCCGATGGTACATATGCTTATCTGACGCAGAGGAAGATAAACTTGAAAAACGGTTGGAAAGGATAATGTTTATTATGAGTAAAGACTAAGAGTCCTTTGCAATGCCTCAAGCGCTTATTCAATGGGGAGGTCGCTCTTTAAGAAATAATCAAATAGTTAACATCAAATAAAGAATTATGGAAAAAACATCGATAAAGGATAAAGCCTTCGAAACGAAAAAAACCTGCGAAACGCATTCGAAATCTCTTAAGACCCGAAAATCAAGAGAAACACTTAGAATTTGGAGATCAAACATTACCCAAATCGGCGTAGCCCTTCGGACATCTTGCAATACTCTTTGATTTGATATGTTGACCGTTCTTCTACTGCCCAAAGGTTTCCATTTTTGGCAAGGGCTCATCCAAGCTGCTAACTTCTTTTCTCACAAAGTCTTGCAACGACGCGTGTCTCTTAGATTGCAAAAGCATATTATGTGCGGACGATCTCCGAATCACATAAGCTCTAGGCGACATAATCAACATAATGATAATTATCCAAAAAAAAAGAGTCATGTCCATACAGCTAATGCAGTCCTAAATCTTTTAATTGTCGAAACTCGCCGAATAAACTAAATTAAAATTCCACGCTGAAGTGGGAATCAATGAATGTCGGGAGAAAAAAAAAAAAGAGGAGGAGGAGGAGGAGGAGGAAATGATGCCAAATTATAATGATGATAATGTATGATAAAGTCTATTATGGTACGAACAAAAAAGCAAGACAGAGATGCGCATGAAAGTGTGCCAAAGCTTATCTTTGCTTTTCTGTCCTTATCCCATGCCTTTCCGCTTGTCAAACTCCATTGTTGTCATTGATTGAATAGAAAGAAAAAAAAAACGAAGAATAATAATAATAATAAAATATATACAAGAATCAATTTTAATTGACAAATAAAAACAATTCCTCTCGCGATCAAATATGTTCCGATGTTCCTTTGACCGCGATTGCTGAAAAGGCATCGAAATTGACCACCGTAGTAGGCCTTTGGATCTGCCAAGGCCGACGGCTCGCTCTCCCTTCTTCCCCTCCGGGCCTCTGCAAACCTCGGGGGCAAGGGGGTCGACGACGGCGCTCGAAGCGTGCGCTGGCCAGCTGAGGCCGTCGCCAACCCATCTGGACATCGGGCTCAAGCTAGCCATAGATGAGATCCAAGGCAAGGCTGGTGCCTCGGACCACGCCCGCCGCACCTGAGATGGGATTGAAGAGAGAGAGAGAGAGAGAGAGAGAGAGAGAGAGTTCCACCGAGAGTGGATGAGCGAGCCAAACACAGAAATTCGACGGCTGGAGAATGGGCGACGGACAGTCCACGATGTCACCGGCCGGCAAGGGCGGGTTGGGTCGAATTTGGTTGGGTCAGAGACTGAGGTAGAACCCGACTTGAAATTGGCATCTAAGTATATTATAAAATAGCAGTGTCGTGAAGTTTAGACCTTCCCAAGTTCTTTACCTAATCACGAATCGCGAGCCTTCCGTGGAGAGCACGTTCCTAATGAAGGGCTCTCCACTTCCCCGGTTTCATCTTACACCTTTTCAACGTTCATCCTGCGCCTGCGGTTTTCGTTCTTCCAAGACAAGTGAAAGCTAACTGATGACCCAAAGAGAAAAATGTGATGACTTCGACGCTTATCTCGACGGCGAAAAACATACGAAACACGAAAAATTCTTCTTCGCGCACACGGGGTTATCATTCACTAAATTATTGGTGAATTGAGGTGGCACCCGCCGGATCCAAAGATTCGGGCGCAACAAACGGCCGTAATGCATCCTAGGCACCTAGCAATGCCTCCAAAACACGGGGCCGGACTTCTTTCACATGATCAAGGTAGGTAATCAGGAGACGGCGTGCAAAGCAATGTGTCAAGGCCATGAAATTTCACTTATATTTTCCTACTCCTTTCATCAGGTCTGGAACATACAAAGCCTAGATTTTTATATGGGCATGGCAACTTTGATGCCTTATAGTATACACGGTCTACTACGATAGGTTAACTAGTAAATGTACATAAGAACTCACTCTAAGAATGGACGACGCGGGGTGGGACACGCCTGCAGAATGAGCTGGTCGGGAAGTAGCCGAAGCCACCCGATGGTTCCAGGACGCCACTGCTTGGGGGCCCAGGAAACGGACCGAATAGGAATCAAAAGGAGGCCGAACTGCTTCTGCGAAGCTGATATATCGGTTCTGGTGATGCTTCTTCGTTTTGAAACTTGGTCTCAAATTCCTACAGGGAAGAACAACAGCGGGGTAACATAACAAAATCACCAGTGCTTCATGCTTTCTGTTTTTTACGATGGTAAAAGAAAATCCAGAATAGATCATATACTCAAAAAGAATTGGCAAAACCAAGGATACTTGTCGTGATGTTCCAGAAAACCAATCTATCATCTTGTTGCAATAATTTGACTCTTAAGCATGTTTACTAGGTAATATACATGTTCCGGTTGGAACAGTCAGGTCATGTTGATGTATGCTCAACGGTAACAACAAAAAGTCTTTGCAGACTAAAATCGTGTTGAACAACCACATATTTCACATATCCCCAGTTCTCTTCCCTCCCACCCCCCCAAAGTGAAGAGACCAGAAACCCGCGTTCCTATAATTGTGTTTCAAGTGACAGGATCAAAACTGGCCGCAACTAGATTAAACACAAAACAGGAATGGAAACATTCTCGCTAGTATTTTCCCGGGGTTCCCATGTTCATTTCAATCCGAAAACACCGATTTGCATGAAATAACTAAGTTGAAGGATGAAGACCCTAAGCATCTCCACACTCACACAGAGGCGCCAAACGGGTGGGGGTCGGGTCGGGTTTGGATCAGATCGAATATGGTCCGACTCATATTGACCCACTTAACCCGTTTTGATCCATTTCCATGCTATACAAATCTAGTGACACATACCCGATCTATATTGTTAAAACACATCAATATTAAAATCCAGTTTAGAGAAAATTGTTTCTTATACATTTTTAAAGATATATAATTTGCTAAAAAAAAAAAATTGCAGTTTCCTCAGTCAATCCATTTATGACCTCTTTAAAACCCATTTATGACCCATTAAGTTTCTAAGGGTCTGTTTGGCAGTGTTCCCGTTCTTTTGTTTCTGTTCCCGAGAACAGTAAAGAATAGAAACATATTTGATAATGCAAATAATTATGATTCTGGTTCTGTTTCCGGAAATACTTTTGGATCACTTTTCAGAACAAAAAAAAAAGTCGATTCTTGTGTTCCGAAACACTTTTGAGAATCAATATTTTCTATCATATACTTCTATGAATTTTTCCTCGATACTTTCAGTTCTTGTTGAAACCTGATTTTTAATTATATTTATTTTTATTTTTATTTTTAAAATTAAATTAAAAATGACAAAAAATCATAAAAATTGCAAAATCAAGTTTCAAAGCCTTGGCCTAGCCTTAAGAACCAATTTTGAATTAAAAATATTTTTCATATTTTTAAATTTTTTTAAATTTTTTTAATTATAAAATACCCAAAAAATTAGAAAAATATCATTCGTGGTCAGAAAAATACACAAAGATAGTTGATATTTTTATTTCAATTTCCTCTTCAAGATTTCATTTTTAAATCTAAAAAAAATTAACTTCCTTCTTCGCAACTCTTTTTTATTTCTTCGTTTCTTTTCCTTAATCACTATTTGATTTAATTATTTTCTCTTTTCTTTGTCATCAAATATGATTATATAATTATTTAATTTAAATGACAAATTGGGAATGAAAATTTCATGCAGTTACTAAATGCGTTTCTGTTCCTAAAACAAAAAATTTAAGCAGTTACCAAACGCGTTTTGATTCTCAAAAAATCGTCCAGGAACGGAAATACTGAGGAACAGAAATAGAGGAACATAAACAAGGAATGGAAACACTGCCAAACAAACTCTAAATAACCCATTATTACCTATTTTTAGTTTCCTCAGTTAATTCATTTATGACCTATTTAAAAACCATTTATGACCGATTAAGTTTCTAAATAACCCATTATTACCTATTTTTAAAACTTAACGAATCCATTTATGACCCACCACCATCAAATATGAGTTCTAGACCCATTTTGCCACCTGTACTCGTACATTGATATGGGTAGGCATAGTAGATATCATTAAGTTTCATAGATTAGTAAGGTTAAAATTACAAAGAGGACAGTGATTTGATATCCTCCCATCAGGAAGGTAGATGATATATTTTGAGGCCATTCCGTAATGATTACAAGCTGCTACCCAAGTACCCATCAACCTAAACTGACTGACAAATCTTTCTTCAGCACACAAACGATTCTTTTCTTTTCCTCGGCCAAACTTTAGGACACTAAATTACTTATACATATATTGATCTAATTTGATTTAATAAATTGAACAAATGAGATTTAATTTGGTTTAGTAAGTTAAAAAGATAAAGACATCTTAATTTTAATATATCCATAATTAAATGAAAAATTAGGAACAATTTTTTTTTTCGGGAACAGAAACTTTATGCAATTATCAAACGCGTTTCTGTTCTTTTTTTGTTCCGGGAACATAATTTTTTTGCAGTTACCAAACGCATTTCTGTTCCGAAAAATCGTTGCCGGGAACAGAAATAGAAAAAAAGTGTTTATGTTCCAAAAGTTGTTCCAAGAACAAAAACATTACCATACGCAGCCTAAATTTCATAACCACTAAAATAGTGCACCCTCCTCTGAGCAAATGGACAATCAATGGAGGCAGAACAATAGAAAGGGAAAGGGGCAACTAAAGATAACTACTCTAATACAAAAAGGGCCCAGTTTCCCAATTTCACCTCACTTTCAAAAAACATACCAGACCAATTACTTAACTAGGTTCTAGATGAGAATTCACCTCTTCAGCCATATGTATCAGAAGATATCATGCGTTCATGAAAAGGAAAATCTAGCAAGACATGTGGGTACTGAGATAGGTGGTCTGCAACACTTCAAGCGTGATATCAAGACTAACTGAAAATAGGTACTTTATACATAATATTCACACCGCATCCCCATGCTAAAGGATAGATGCTTTTAACCCTTAAAAGACTGTCTTAGTCCTCTAAGTCACGAATCCACGTTCAAGGCGCCCCACCAATGAGAGAATTGTTGACTCGTAATTCTTCCTCATTTTCATTGCATGAAGCATCTCAAACATTAATAATTTGTAAAAATTATATGGTTCTTTTAGTAAATGTCTAATTCTTCCAAAGTTGATTCTGATATAGTCTAATTGAGGCACAAACCAGCAACCACAGCCAAAATTGTGATTTGTGGTCCATTTGTGAAGTCTATAAATAAACAGCATCTACTTATACTAAGTTCTTATCGACATGTAAAGTCATAGATGATGTCCAAAAACCGCAGCAACTCTTGTGACATCAAACAGCGCACCTATGCAATGCCGCTACTAACATGTCTCCATATAGAAACACCCATCAAGTTGATAACAAACTGGATTTCATCCCTGCTTTCATGTTACAGACAAAGGTACTCTTGCCAGTGGATTTTATTATTATAGAAGTACAAGAAAACCATACAGAATGATCAAAGATACAACATTGAAAGTCCCACCATTTTAGTCCCTCAAAGAGACTCATTAATCATATAGTAGTTATAGAACCAACACCTAGCGTCCAGTCCACTTAAGTCTTATGCAAGAAGGAGATCAACAACTGATAGAGGAAAGTCCATAACAGATTAGGCTTTAGGACAGCATAAAGGGAGAATCCACAGATTCGTGGAAAAAGTTCATTGTTGCCAAGACAAACATTATAATCATCATGGCAGGCATGAAGTCTTTTAAAGTCCACTCATCACTTGTACACACACATGGATAAGATTCATAGACACAGGACAACCACATCAACATCAACATCAACAACACCTTTATCCTAAACTAGTTGAGGTCGGCGGTCGATGAACCCCAAAGATTCATAAAAATAAAGCAAAAACAATCGGGTAAAGAGAGAAAAATATGTAAAAATAAATAAACAAAGATATATATGCACACACTCACTACCTCTCCACAATATTAATAGCTTTCTTCCACTCCGTCTTAAGACAAACCGTACGCCAATCTATTTCCCACTCCCTTAAATTTTGTTTTACTACTTTTCCCCAAGTAGTTTCGGCCAACCTCTTCATTTCTTCGTGGTATGCTCTCGATAGCAAACTTCTGTTCATACCGAGGCATTTAAGGGCCTTCGGAGAATATGTCCAAACCATCTCAATCTATATTCTCTCATCTTTTCTGCCACCGGTTCTACCCCAACTTTTCGTCAAATATCTTCATTCCTTATCTTATTCATCCTTGCATGACTACACATCCACCTTATCATGGTTCGGCCCTTATCATGCCAAGGCATTTTATTGTGTGTGAAATCCACCAATCACAGAAAAAATTAGCAATATCGGAGGGTCCAATTACCATTCTTATTCTTACCAAGTATATTAATCAGACTTGATAGCTTAGGGAAGTGTCAGTGTTGGTCGTGGCCTCTAGCTTTTTGCTGTAGCTTTAACTTTTACAATTTACAATTATACCTCTATCCGCTACTGAACAGTTAGACCCTTAAAAACTCTTTGGCAAGGAAAGCAAACAACTTTTAAGAAACCCTCATTAGATGAATAGTCTACATAAAGAACTGTTCCTACGAGAACTGTTGCATCTATGCGCAACCTAGTCTTACCATGTCTTACGGAAACAAGTAGTCAGACAGTGCATAACTTCTTTCTACAAGAATGTACTAGCCCTCATGGACCAAGCATTAAGATCAGATTTACCTTCTCTTTCTTTAGCTTTATGTTCTCCTCTTCTAGAAGTGAAACCTTGCTCACCAGCCCATTTTGGTAAGCCTGCAGTATAACATGTAAGGTAGTCGAGATAATAATAGAGGTCAGAATCATGTCTTAAAAAACAAATCCATTGCAAAAGAAACGAAGGGCCAACCTGCTTTCTAGCTCGTGAACGTGCAGCCGACTCTCTGTTTTTTATCTTTCTCCTCAACCTCCTTTCAAGTGTCCTTTCATATGCAACCGGGTCACCCCTTTTCCGCCTAGGCACCGATGAATCCGATAGCAGGCCCGTCGAAGGAGCCGGCGACAAACCGAGCGGCGGTGTAATGCTCTGAGGAGTTGCCGGCTCCAAGAGGTTTAGATCCATTGGAGGTTCCAAATAAACATCGGCAAAAAGCCCGGCTTGCACCAAGAAATCCTCTAGAGTCATCTCGCCGAGGGTCTGGTCCCTACCCTGACTCCTCACCTGAGTCACCTCCGACCCGCTCCTCTTCTTCTGCCCCTGCTGGATCTCCTTCCACACCTCCTCGACCGTCTTCCCGCTCCGCCCCCTGGCGAGCATCGAGCTGGCCTGGTGCTGCGGCGCCACCGCCGCCGAAGGGGACACGCCACTCCCAACGCGACTCATCCCTGCACACCGAGTCTCTTCAGCGGTCCATACATTTCTAAGAAGCTCATCGAGGTTCATGCTACCTAGAGGTTTCTTCCCCAAGTCCCCCAGTTGGGTCACAACTTCTTCGAGAGTGAGGTTATACCAAGAGCTTTGCCTGGTCAGTGATGGTGGTGAGGGTTGCAATTGCAAATAGGTCTCTTGACTGTTACTTTGTAACCCCATTGTTTGAATCCCCATTAAAAATCAAAGCAAGGGTCTTTCTCTCTTCAACCCAATGACCTATCACTGTACAAGGTAGCGAGCTTACAAAACTGCCCACTGCAATAACCAAAAATCTAAAAGACACTTTTTTTTTCTCCACTGTCTCATTGATTCGGTTTACAACAATGACCAAATCATCTTCTCGATTAGTTACTCGCTTGTGCACTCTCGAACTCCCAAATTCAACCCCGACCAAAAAAAAAAAAAAAAAAGCTCATCTTTACTCAAACCGATGATTTTGCTTCTTACCCTCTGAGCTTCTATGAAGGAAACATAAACACTGTGATCAAGCAAAGCAACGTGACGCAAACCCACGTTCACTAAACGCAAGCAAACTACAAACTAACTAAAAATTCGGTTCAAAACAGAGCAGAAAGGAACAAAGAAGATGATTATCGATGGACAATCGGAAGAGTGAAGGAAGAGTGAGGGAAATCTACCTGGAGGACGAAGGATCTGACAATTCTCGAGCCCTGTAGTAGCCCGGGGATGGATCCACGTATCGTGTGTGTTTTCGAGTGAGAAGCGATTAATCGGACGCCGGTTCTCTCTCTCTCTCTCTCTCTCTCTCTCTCTCTTTTTGGATTTTGGCTTGGTTGGTTTGGGTCTTCGATATGGTTATGTCACGCGAGGCGCGCGTGCCTGTTTAGACATGCCAGGGGTGTGCAGACGGGACGGGACGGGACCGGACCGGCCCGGACCGGGCGGGTTGGTCCGGTCCTTGAGGTGGATAGGTTGGTCCCCGGTCCAAATAAATAGGACCGGTGACTGGGCGATCCGGTCCTCGAGTTCTTATGTTGGGACCGGACCGGCCCGGCCCGGATCGGACTGCCAATAATATATAATTATTTTTATATATAAATATATATAATTACAAAAGAAATTGAAAACGAAACGAAATCCCCTTTGCTATCAAGAGTAAGAAAAATCCCGGACCGGCCCAGCAATTTATATGTATAACTCTCGGACCGGCTTAGCATTCATATGGCATTTAGTATTCTATCATGGTGGTGTTTTGGCATTCGGCGGCTCAAGTTGTCGAGCCCCAATGTGGAATACAATACTTGTTTAATATATTTTAATATTTTCTGAGATTTGTTTTTCCTTTTTTTTTTCTCTTTGTTCTTTTATTTTCATCTTCTTCCAGCCAAGATGAGGGCCAACGAAGCTCGCCCCCACCTCTGGTTGGTCGCTGGGCTTGGCGGTCAGCTGGAGGAACAATAAAAATGTAGTAGCAGACTTTGTAGCGGTTGGGCCGGGACCGGGACCGGACCGGACCGACGGTCCTGGTCCTGTTCGGTCCCGGTCCGGTCCGGTCCATGGTCCCGAAAGTATGGGGACCGGACTATTGGTCCGGTCCTCGAGTTCATGCCGGGACCGAACCGGCCCGGACCATGCACACCCCTATATGGTTCGGCTTTCTTCAAATTTTCCATTCTTTTTTCCTCACTTTTTACTCCTTACGTTTGCATTGCGCATGATATGAAATAGAAGTATTTTTTTATTTCTATTTCTAAATGAATTTTTTAGGAAAAAAATGGCGTTTGATAACGGCATAAATTTTTTTATCCTAGAATAGAAATTTGTTTGAGTGGCGGGCGACAGCCGACGACCAGCGATGGGCGGGGTGCGACGGGTGGTGGTCGTGGACGGAGATTTCGATTTATATTTCTCGGAGAAGTAACTTTTTTTATATCTCATTTCCGCTTCAAATTTATTTCTGAAACAAGAAGTTGTTCCGGTAATAGAAAAATAAAATTGCGTTACCAAACGAGTTTCTATTCGAAACCCATTTCAGAAATAGGTTTCTATTCCAAAAAAGTCATGCACCCTCCTTGATCTTTCTTTTCAAAAATAATCTTAGCAATTCTAGTACGGTGTAAGGCTGCGTATGGATGGTAGCCAGGGAAAGTGTTTCTGTTCCAAAAGTGTTCCGGGAACACTTTTGAAACAGAAACACGTATGGTTAAAAAATGTTTCGCGGAACACTTTTGAAGGAACAAAAAAAATTTGCTTCTGGATTTTTGGAACACTTTTGAAATCACCATCCATCGTCGCCGATGCGGCTACCACCTGCTACCTCGCTAAAAGTCGGCCGCCTCCGCCGGTCACCGGCCGCTGCCGCCGGACGCCCGTCGCCCGTTGCGGTCGCCGATGCTGGTCGCCGGTCGCTGGTCATCGACCATGGTCGCCGTCGTCGGCCGCGGTCGCCGCCGCCGGTCGTCGGCCGCGGTCGCCGCCGCCGCCGGTCGTCGGCGGTTGCGGTTGCCGTAACCGGTCGTTGGCTGCCGTAGCCGGTCATCGGCCGCAATCGCTACCGCCGGTCTTTGGCCACCGCCGCCGCCGGCCGACAACCGAAAAAAGTGTTTTTTTTTTTACTTACCAAACGCGTTTTTTCCCCAAAAATCGTAGTTTTGAACAAAAATACAAAAAAATGTTTATGTTCCCAGGAACAGAAACGCTACCATACGCAGCCTAATTCACTAAGACCACTAGCTTGGGTTACTTCCCTGTAGTACTTGTTCTTCAGCCAGATTAAAACGTAGATAAATACAAACATCCGAGCGTCGATTTTGATCATCCCGTGACATCAACGGAGGGTTAGATCCCTCTACGAGCTAAGGCAGGAAAGTCTTCCCGTGCGCAGGTTCCTAATTTCCAAGGGCATTTGAAACAAATGCGAGGCTATCATCGCTGTAACTTTTACAAGATTTATGTTGCGTATGGTAAGGTTTTTGTTCCTTGAAGTATTTTTTGAATAAAAACAGTTTTTTGTGTTTCTGTTATAGGCTATGATTTTTGGGAAAAAAACGTATTTGGTAAGTAAAAAGAAAAAGAAAACACTTTTTTCCCCTAGCGGCGGGTGGCCGGCGATGGGTGGTGGTTTCAAAAGTGTTCCAAAACTCAAAAGCAAGTTTTTTTTTCTTCAAAAGTGTCCCGCAAAATACTTTTGAAATATTTTTTAACTATACGCGTTTCTGTTCCGAAAGTGTTCCCGGAACATTTTTGAAAATAGAAACAGTTTCCCTAGTTACGATCCATACAGGCCCTTAGAGTAACGTACTGCGGGTTTTGCGACGCCTTTTCCGGTTCTTTCAAAGTGTAGGATCGAGGCGTTATGGACGCACTCGCCTTGAAAAAAAATTGGTGCTACACTAGAGGTGGCAATATGGGTCATTAATTTTTAAAAGGTTCACTAAAAATGGGTTAATAATGGGTCACACTTAAATCAATTTTCGACCCACATTGACCTACTTTCGACCCATATTGACCAAGTTTCGACTCATAAGGACAACATCCTTCCACAAGTTACAAATGGTCTCGAGACCCGGTCCCGGGGCCTGGTCTAGAGGTCGGGTTCAAGGGCCAGAACGGGTTCCGGGACCGGGTGCATGGGCCGAGTCCGAGGGCCGAGTGCGGTGGTGGATCCGGGGCATGGGCCGGGGCCGAGACCGGGTTCAGGGCCGTGGCCGAGACCGAGTCCAGGGTCCGGGGCCGGGTCCCGGGGCGGGGTGCCGGGGCCGGGGCCAGGGCCGAGTCCCGGGACCGGGGTCGAGGCCGAGGCTAGGGCGGGGGCTGGGGCCTGGTCCGGATCCCGGGGACAAGGTCCCGGGGTCGTGTCCGGGGGCGGGGTCCCGGGGTCGTGTCCGGGGTCGGGGCCGGGGTCGAGGCCGGGGCCGGGGCCAGGGACGGGTCCCGGGGTCGGGGTCGTGACCGGGGCCGGGTCCGGGGTCGGGTCCCGGGGCCGGGTCCGGGTCCGGGGCCGGGGCAAGGGCTGGGTCCGGGTCCCAGGTCTGAGGCCGGGTCTCGGGGCTGGGTCCCAGGTCCGAGCGGGGTGCCGGGGCCGGGTCTCAGGACCGCGGGACCGGGGCCGGGTCTTAGGACCGCGGGACCGGGGCCGGGTCTCGGGACCCGGGTCGAGGCCGGGGCTGGGGCCGGGGCCGGGGCTCGGGCTCGGGCTCGGGCCGTGGCCGGGGCCTGGTCCGGGTCCCAAGGACAAGGTCCCGGAGTCGTGTCCGGGGGCGGGGTCCCGGGGTCGTGTCCGGGGTCGGGACCGGGGTCGGGGCCGGGTCCCGGGGTCGGTGTAGTGACCGGGTCCGGGGCTGGGGCCGAGGCGGGGGCCGGGGCTGGGTCCGGGTCCCGTGTCCGAGGCCGGGTCCCGGCGCAGGGGCAAGGTCCGGGTCCGGGTCCCGGTCTCAGGTCTCGGGGCTGGGGCCGGGTCCCGGGCCGGGGCCGGGGCCGAGTCCCGGGTCCTAGGCCGGGTCCCGGGGCCGGGGCAGGGTTCGGGTCCTGGGCTCGGGGCCGGGTCCGGGTCTGGAGCAGGGTTCGGGGCCGGGTCCGGGTCCGGGGCCGTCTCCCGGGTCCCGGTCCCAGGTCCTAGGCCGGGTCCTGGGGCCGGGGCAGGGTCCGGGTCCCGAGGCCGGGGCCCATGTCCGAGTCCCAGGGCCGGGGCCCGGTCCGGGTCTGGAGCAAGGGCCGGGGCCAGGGTCGGGTCCGGTCCGTCTCCCGGGTCCAGGGCCGGCTCCCGGGTCCCGTGCCGGGGGGTCGGGTCCCGGGACAGGGACCGGGTCCGGGGCCGGGGTCAGTGGCCGGGTCGGGGTCCGGGGCGGGGGCCGGGGCCAGGTTTGGGGTCGGGTCCCAAGGCGGAGGTGGGGAGCGGGGGCGGGGACCGGGTCCCGGGTCCGGGAGCCGGGTCCCGGGGCCGGTGCTGTGTCCCGGGGTCGGGGTCGGGTCTCGGGACCGGGGCCGGGGCTGGGGCTGGGGCGGGGGCCTGGTCTGGGTCCCGGGGTCGGGGCCGTGACCAAGGCCTGGGCCGTGACAGGGACCGAGGTCGGGAACTATTTTAGTAATATTATTTTTTAAAAAAATTGTTGTGTTTTGGTAATATGGATCAAAACGGGTTGGGTCGGGTATGGGTCAGTCGTGGGTCGGATCGGGTTTGGGTCATTAAATATGGGTCAATATAAGTCAGATGGGTCAATATGGGTCGGACCATATTCGACCTGACCCGAACCCGACCCGACCCACCCATTTGCCGCCACCACTATGCTACACTAGTAAATATGTTAAATTATAGGTAGAAAGCTATTGGACATAAGCGGGTCGGGTCGGGCCGGGCCATGGCAGAGTTATTTTGGGCTGACGGGCCTCGAAATCGGTTATACATAAACCCTATCCCAATAAGCTCCGGCCCAGTCATAACCAACAAGAAGAGTCGGTGTGATTTTCGTCGACGTCGCCGAAGCTCTCTCGATCCAATCATTTGCTGAGTTGAATCCCGATTCCGCCATCGGCCAAACCCTAGCTAAGCTCCACCGAACAGCCAAACCCCCATACCATCACCACCACCACCCTCCCCGTCATGGCCAAGAAGCGAAAGCTCCGATCCTCCGACCCCTCCCCGGCCAAACCCGCCGAGCCTCAGGACCAGCAAGAGCCATCCCAGGCCAGCCAGCCCGAGCGAGTCCCCGAGCAGGCAGTGAAGCAGGAGCCGCAGAGCATGTCCGTGGACGATTCTGCGCAGGAGGATCCGGCTTCGGAAGTAAAGCCGCAGATCGGGGAACCGGATGCGGAAAAAGTAGAAGGAAGACCAGAAGCTGAGGAAGAAGAGCGGGAGCGGGAGCAGGAGCAGGAGCAGGAAGAGCGAGCCGATTTAAATGCGTCGAGCGGCGGCGTCAAGTCGGAGCCGGCAGCATCCCAGGCGAATGGAGCTTCTGAGGAGAATAATGAAGAGGAGGAAGACGTGGGCGACGTGGACGACGAGCCCGTGGAGAAGCTTCTGGAGCCGTTCACTAAGGAGCAGCTGACTATGGTTCTCAAGCAGGCCGTGGCTAAGTACCCCGACTTGATTGAGAGCGTGAGAGGCGTGGCGGACGCGGATCCTGCTCACAGGAAGATCTTCGTGCACGGCCTTGGCTGGGACGCCACTGCCGAATCCCTCATTTCAGTTTTCGGGAAGTACGGGGAGATCGAGGACTGCAAGGCGGTCACGGACAGGGTCTCCGGGAAGTCGAAGGGCTATGCATTCATCCTTTTCAAGCATCGTAGCGGCGCGCGGAAGGCTCTCAAGCAGCCGCAGAAGAAGATTGGCAACCGCGTCACCTCATGCCAGCTGGCGTCCACGGGCCCTGTCCCAGCCCCGCCTCCTAGCGCCCCTCCTGTTTCCGAGTACACCCAAAGAAAGATCTTTGTGAGCAATGTGTCAGCTGAGGTTGATCCTGAGAAGCTATTGGAGTTCTTTAAGCAGTTTGGGGAGGTTGAGGATGGTCCTTTGGGGCTCGATAAACAGACTGGTAAGCCGAAAGGTTTCGCATTGTTTGTTTACAAGTCTGTTGAGAGTGCTAAGAAGGCTTTGGAGGAGCCGTACAAGAACTTCGAAGGAATTTCTTTGCACTGCCAAAAGGCAATTGATGGGCCAAAACCAGGTAAAACCTTCAGCGGGCATCAACAGCATCACCAATACCACCAACCACAGTATTCGCATCCCAGGAAAGACAAAAATAAGTTTGCAGCTGGTGGTGGGTCGGCTCCAGGACATTTGATGGCGCCTGCCGGACCAGCCGTTGGGTTTAATCCTGGCCCAGCGCAGGCGTTTAATCCAGCACTTGGACAGGCCTTGACTGCTATTCTTGCCACCCAAGGAGCTGGGTTGGGAATTGGTAATTTGCTGGGAGGTATAGGAGCGCCTCCGATGAACCAAGGTGGGATGCCAGGAGGATATGCTAGCCAACCTGCCGGAAGCTATGGGATGCAACCTGGGATGCAAGGCGTTTATCAGAATCCACAGATGGGTCAGGGGACTTCTGGTCGGCCTCCGCAGGGCGGTGGACCCCCATACATGGGACACTAGGCGAGTAAGATCTCACATCTGCTGTTACTTGTGGAGTATTTTGATTTCATTTCTTTTCCTCACTTTCATCATTCCCATTGTCCTTCATTTAAGATGTATTATGGTCTTTCGGGGCCTTCCACCTCGTTCATCATTGTCCAATACACTTGCTAAGCATGTGCACAGTGTTGCGTTGGTATAGTAAATTGATTGGCCAGATAAACAACCAAAGGAGCTGATCAGATAAGTCGGCCATGTTGAGTGTTTGTCGCCTCATATTTTTTGTTTGAAACTTTCATCTAACCATTGTTAGTCCCAAAGCACATAGTTTTCATCCAACAAGTTGAGTACTTAGATTTTTTGTTAAATTTGTGTTGATGCATGTATCGGTCTGCATCGTTTCATGGCTTAGGACTGTCTATTGTATCATGCTGAGTTTGGTGTTCGTATATTTTATGATTTGGGTTGGTCAATATTGACCGGACAGTCTAACACGCTAAGCCTTGGTAGTAAGCACGTTCTTTACAGATTTTTTTGGATCAGGTTCCTTCCAGGTGTCTCGAAGTCTTAAAACAAACGTTGTCTATGGTTCCATACTGAACGTGATAAACTTTTTCAAGTCCCAAATGATTGGTTGATTATGTTTAGAAAGGCCTTCAGTTACAAAATGACCTGTCTAGGCTTAGAATATCATATGGATTGTGAAAACTCCTTATGTTACAATGGATAAGCGTTGTGTTCCCTTCTCATGCGAAACAACTATATTTGATTTGGATGTAAAAGTACCTATTAATCTCAACTAGATATTGCATTGGTGTTCTGTAATTCAATAGTATGTGTGGAGCTGCTTTCATAGGCGTCGCACTTGTCAATGCTTGCTTGTTTTCGATATGATGTATGGATCATTATGAACAGGTATATTTGCCACTCCACTCTTGTTTTGCTTGTTAATGCTTGTGTAGTAAATGCAGGTGATGACATCGACAGATTTAAAGATAGCATAGCATTGTTGTTTGCTTGAACTTAATATGGTTTGAGTTGTCATGCTCTTTTTCTTTTTTGATATCTTTTTATGCTCCTCCTTTTTGCATGCGTTCTTAGATGGTCTGCTAATATATGAGATTAAGAACTTTTCATCCTTTTGAGTTGAAAGGTATGGTACTTGATCCAACTTATTACATGCTTGTGTAGTCATTTATAATTAGTATTTTCATGCTTTGTATGTTCATTGTGCAGATTCCTTCATAGATGCATCAGTCATTTAGTTTTGGACTCTTGGTGAATCTTCTGAAGTTCCAGGATCTCTTGCAAAGTATCTTTAACTCTGATTAGAAACTGTTTGTCTTCTATAGAGATCCCTAGACCTGAATCTCAAACTTGTATCGTAATTGCTATTCCAGTACTTTCCCCTTCACTTATTTTTAAAAACTTTATAGTTCTTCATTTCCATTTTCTCCTTACGTTGAAAGTGTTGGGGAACAGGTAGAGTTTTCAAGCAGAGATCATTTCCTTAACTAAAAACTCACCATCATGCATGAAGCTCTATTATATTATCCTTTGCAGAAAACATTTAATTCGCTGAGTGGGAAAAGAACTTTTTGTGAACCTCAATTGTTGAAATAGTTGTTCTGTTCTTTAATGGCCAATTGAACAAGTTTTTTTCCCCCTTTTGCGTAATTTTTATTAGAATTATATTTTCTATACCAGCTTGATGGGGCTCCTCTTAGCAACCATAGTGATGCTATGCTTCTGGAAGCAGATCTGTGTCAGGTGAGGATATATCTTTCATAATTCTTAAAGCAGCTCGAGTGCTTTGCACTATGGAAAGGAAAAAAAAGGGGAAAACCTTGTTCACTCCATTTCTCTCTATTGTCTAATAGTTCAATGTGTAGCTTCTCTTCTCCATGATAGGACCTTTCTGGTAATTTATCCTATGTGACATGTTACTACCTCGATCTCATTGCATCTATTTCAAAGGACACCTATTTAATCCTTTTAGGATTTTTCATTGAACCCCTGAGTCAATTGCTCTGGCAACCCTTGCAAACTTTTCATAGCATGATGAACAATGAAAGGGTTCTTCCCCTCAAGTTGCTTGGCAGCATACCATTCCAATTGTCCAAAGTCACCCCAAAGATCCTTTTCTCCCTTCATCTCAACGCCATCTTAGATTTTGGTTTGTGGTCTCTGGAGTTCTGCTATGAACGTGTAGAAGTTTCTTGGGGCTTATCTGTGATTCCTCTCAGGGTTATACATACTGCAGATGCTGCAGTTGATATGAGTATTTTGATATGGTTGTTCCAAAGTGTGGAAGCTTGGCAAGATTTGATGTTCCCGTGGACTATATGTAGCTCTGACTCTGTATCTCCGTTGCTCTGCACGACCTATATTAAGTTGTCTGAAGTAAGGAGAAGACGGGAGATGCAGTTGGTTGATTTGATTCGACTTTGAGGACGTGAATGGAGGATGCGTAAGTTGCTATATTCTAATCCTATCCGGCCAAGTGCTGTCGGTTTCATAGTGTTGAGATTGGAGCTCCATTATCATTATGTGTCTATTAGGATTGAGGGGGGCGCTGGTGCGGTCTTCACCGGCCTAAAGAACTGAACTTGGAATTCAGTAGTGGCACACTGGCACTGACTGCTCCGCGAAGTAGCGTCTGTGTGGTTCATCGTCTTTGTGTTAAATAACATAGGATAGATACTGTATGTCATGTGAGAAAAAACCTACATTGTCTAAACTGCTGCAGTGAGTGCTGATCTGATATCTCGGTTCGAGTCTTGTCCCCTTTTGGTTAGAAGTCCGTACCTTGGAGTGGTGGTGGTGGTGGTGGTGGATTGAGAACTTGTGCTTGGTTTTATGTACCTCGTGATAACCCCCTACGAATCTGTTTGATGTTGGAATATGCCCTCACCTCCCAATTTCCTTCCTTAAACAAACTATTGAAATTGGGATCTTAGTTCTGCAAACTGCAAAGCAGAAGGGGCTTTTCTATTAATGAATTCGTATTCTTTCCCACTGTTAAGTTTTTTAAACTGGGGCCAGCAACAGAGAACGAGCACACAAGCTTATCCTGGTCTCTTAGACGGAAATTTTTTCTTGTTGCAAGATGTGTTTGAATTTGATACTTGGCTCGGGTGATCACAGTTACGTGACCGTCTCCTCCCTCCGACAGTATTAGCAAACCATTGAAATCCTACCGGGGGCCTGTTCGTTTCAACTTTAATATAAAGAAACGGTGCTCTTTAATTGATGGGTATTCTATTTACTTTGTTATTAAAAAAACAAATAGTGCCACTACGGGGGTAAACGGTGCCCAACATTTCCATATAAAGCTGCCGTCCGACCTAGTTTGTCTAGTTTCCAAGTGGGTCCATAGAATCGATCCTAATAAGATAGACTATTTCGAAGGACTTCTATACCGACCGATGGTTAAGCTTTGAACTCCAAACGACCTATTTCGCTTTGGTTGGGATTGATAATGAGAATGTTTTCCGCTGTTTAAATCTCGAGTATGAGGTGTTTGATCATGACAGCGCTGCGTTTCCGATCACTCACTTGAGTGGCCAGGGCAACCACAACCCAGTGCTGCCCCACCCTAAGCAAGGCAGGCGCTCTCATTTAAATAGTGATCCAGTGTGTAGCAGGAATAGGTACCCCATCAATCCAAAAGAGACGCACCCATTTCCACGTAAAGGAAATCTGAGAATACACTTGGTCACAGTTTACAAAATGCATGCAGTTGGATTTCGTCGCATGGTGGGATGGGGCCGATTCAGGAGCAAAGTCAGAAACAACCTAGCAGTCACATCCAGGTCAGGACATATTTACAGACCAACCCTGCAGCCATATGGGTTAAATATTTGGCACATCCACGGGGAAAAAAACCGACACAGGGCCCCATGGAAGAAGACTGTCGGACTACCGCATGCAGCTGAAACCACACGAGGCTCAGACAAAGAACATCGAGCTGCTGACATTGTCCCTCAGTTTCGGCATCTGAGGGACGGGAACGGCTCCAGCAGACGTCAGCCCGCCGTGGCTAGACGATGTCTCTGATGCATCTAGGTCTTTGATAAAGTGCGCCAGCTGGGTAGCCGCCAAGTGGGCGTAGCAAATAGGAGCGACTACACATGCGAGAGAGATTTCATTAGGTGCTAACGAGATTGAAGGACTGCTCAGAAGCTGACAAGAATATGTCCAAGAAAATTCAATTGCCACATAATGATCCCATCCTCTCGCGTCGGAATTATACAGAAGGCTAACCTAAGCAGATCCCCCACTTGAGTTGACCCAAAATATGCCCAGTTAAAAAACCTGTTCCTGGACAAAAAACTCTTCCGACATTCAAAAAATGAATTAAGTATGTTTACCTACAGAAATCGCAGTTGTGCTTCTCTGATATCTGCAAATGTGACGAGGAAGAGTTAGAAATTCCAGTGATTTAATTGAGAAAAGTCAATCAAGATCGAAAAGGCACTTACACGTATGATAGAGCATGTACGAGTTCCTGCAAATCATCTGCTGAGTAACCAACCTCATCATATAGCACATGGTAGTGCGTAGGCCTAGTGGTTCCCTGCAAAGTATCAAACAAGATATGGAAGATAAGAAACGAAAGAAGAGTAAATATTGCCAGATCGTTTCATTCTTGAAACGTACCTAACATTTGGAAATGAGCTGGAATGAAAAATAAGAGACAATGCGACAATAGGGAAAAACTTCAGCATAGCAATCAGGCTGTTGATACTTAAACTAAGCTTTAACTCCAACCCATCTGTCAAAAAGGACCGACCTATTAGTTGTTGGTTCTTAAATCTTTTAATGAAGACACTTAGAGCCACATAGCAAGTTGTCTACCACTTACTTTCATAACGTGACATTGGCCAAGAATATCTGAGAGTGTTAGAGATATCATTTCATTCAAGAGAACTGGCTATAGAACTAGGCAAGATAGGCAAGCAAGGTAATTCTATAGCCAGTTCTCTTGAATGAAATGATATCTCTAACACTCTCAGATATTCTTGGCCAATGTCGCGTTACGAAAGTAAGTGGTAGGTAGGCAAGATAGGCAAACAAGGTAGAGTCACTCCAAATTAGTTCAAAGTAAATCCTACAAAAAAATGTCTAGTTGCAAGGCAAATGTAGGGGACTGCATTGTTTACCTAATCAAGCACTTTTTGTGTTCAACTATATTTTATTGTGCCAACCAAAAAAAAAAAAAAACTACCACCAATAGCACAAGGCATTGTCAGTAGGAATTAAACGGGTCTGAAGTTAATGCAGGAACTTACTATCATCCCTGCATGCGCACAAAGATAGAAGTCATTGTTCCGAGGATGACAGACTTTGTTGTCAATGACAGTTCCTGCAAATTTAAGTACATAAATTTGTGGAATAATACTCAGAACCAGTGTTTAAATTCAGCAAATCCACTCAATGAAGACAAAGATCAATCTGTTAAGCAAAGGCTTACCAGGAGGAACATTGTTTTCCGGAGATCCAGATTGGAAGAATTTTGTATGGTGGTTTTTTTGAGCCACGATCACCACAAATTTGGGGGACCACTTCTCATCAAGGAACTTGCAAGCCTGAACAAAAAATGCCGAGCATAAAACACTTCAGTAAATATGCGGAACAACACTGAGAACCCGCGTTCCTTCTTCGATCCAGTGCAAACTGTACTGACCTCAATGATCTGATCTAATTCAATGTTTAGGACCTGCATAAACTGAGATTCGCTAACTCCATCCCTGAAATAATAAGGGCCTTTAGGCATTGACTTTGCAAAAGGACAAACCAAAAGCCACGGAACAGTACTAATTTGACAAGGGAAGTCATTTTTTTCAGGTTTACTCACCATATCCAGCAAAAAGTTATATTTTATTATGCAATATAGTCGTGAGGCAAGGGCAGGAAATCAAGTAGTGAAAAAACAATAGCTCAATAATGCCATCCTGCTGCAAGCACTTGTGAACAACTCAAAACTTTTAATCCGAAAGATTACCCACCGATCTATGAGAATAAAATTGAGAATTTCTCATGAGAAATGTGGAAGAACTCCCAAAATATACTAGAGCACACTTACAATGTCGCATTTATCTATGGGTGAGCAAACTTGAGCAAGCGAAATCAAAAGTACAATCACTCATGCATCTCCTTACGCTCCTTTTAATAAGGCCCAAGACACTACCACTCATCCCTCTGGAAAGTGCAATCAATTATACTTCTAGTCCTCTTAAAGGTTATCGGCAATATAAATAATGCATAAATGACAGGCACACTCAAGACATGACATCATTAAAGATACAGACCTGAATATGATAATCTGGTCAGGTTTCCTTTTGTTGGAACTCACATAAAAGTCCAGGAGAAGCTCTCTGAAATTAGAAACCCAAAAAAGGCTTGATATATTGGATGAAGCAACAAATTACTGGAACATGCACACGTGGTCATAAGAGATGATCTCTTATAATGACTCAAAATTAAGAAGCACTCGCTCATATGAATATAGTAGACAATGGAAACTCACCTTATTATACCTTCATCCACTTTGTCAGACACCTTTTTAAACAGTGAGTCTATCATTTCTACTTTAGGGGATTGGGTACGGACAGTTGCTCTGTAGCGAGAAATTAGTGGCCACTGGCGAGAGCTTACCACCTGCATTTGAGATGTAATTGACAGAGAACCTTATAAGCCACTAAGCCCCCGCTACTAGCTACACATCAAGTAATTAAATGAGCTGAATTAGCACATCACCGCAGCAATGGACGGAACATCAGAATGCCCAGGAGAGCCATGAGACACATCCATTCCAAGGATCATTGTGGGGACCTTGGAAACCACGGGAATAGAAGGAGAATGCTCCAGTGTCAGCACAGAGTTCAAGCCACCAAGCTGCAGGAAGAAAGCATGGGTCTAAATGTATGGTTTGATAATCATCAAGCAAGGACCTCTACAGCTTAAATCATCATCAACTGGTTAACTCACAACACAAAAAGGATCTAAAAGAATTAATCATTAGAATCGTTCACCTTTGCATTAATCTTGAGAAGAAGATTGGTGAGGTATTGGTCATTGATCCTCATGGGGCAAAGGCACTGGGTAATGATTCCATAATCAGAAAGATTTTTCTTCTTCCATGGACCTAAAGTATTGAATGAGCACAAGTAATCTTAGATATGTAACCAACAATTTGGCAATATAAACAAACCGATGCAGCGTACTATACCATAGATTTCGCAGTTCTTTCTCTCAGGAATCAAACAAAGAAGGAAGAGTGGTGCCCCAGGTAGTTTAGCCTGTATCTCCTCAAACATTTTATCCACTCTAACAGCAGGAGGGGCTCTTCTGAATTGGGGGCTTTCCTCAATCACCTCAAAAGGTTGTTCAGTGAGCTACATGATGGCAATGGACTATTCATGAGCATATGGGGATATGCTGCATTATAATCGACATTAAACAAGATGAAAGAAACACAACCAACAGGGCAATCAGGGGATGAGAAGGGTGTCTATCAATCATCAAGGCAAATGTTGCAGCGCAGACAGATAGAAGACTCACAAGTCCTTTCATTTCAGCTAATCTAGTCAGATCTCTTATAAGCCCGCGCACATCACAGCGAGCAGAGAAGTTCACCACAGCCCATTTCTGTATCTTAGCTGGCTCAACAAATTTCTGCAGAAGAATGAAAAGATAGCGTAAACAGACTAATTGAATGCAATAATCAGTGGCAGATAATTCAAATAACCTTATTCTGGAAGCTCCACCGTCCATTGCGGGGAAAGAAATCCTCTCCATTGCCCACTTTTAGCTGGGAAGGAAGCCATGGAAGCCACGGAAGCCACAGAAGTTTGTGTTATTCCAGATGATTGTCTAACAGTCCATTGCAAACAAACTGAACTTTTTCTATCCAGCAAACAAAATGCAAAAGGGAAACCAGCAGTGGCACCTTAGGAGCCGGTAGAACCCGCCCTTCAACTTGAGTAAAGCTATTGCTAATCGTAATACCGCATGAACGTAGCATAGGTTCAGAATCATAGTTGCTTTGCTTCAAAGCCTAGAGAAAACCATCAAATTTTATAAATGTGAGTACAACTTAGCTAAAGCTGTTAAACCAATCAATCAGAAACAGGAGGAGACGCGTACATCTGATAAAACCCTCATCCTTTCTTGGGGCTTCTGCCTTGACTTCTCAACCAGTGCAGCTCTTTGGAAATTTGTTAAAGATTTTGTGTAACGTTGCAAGGACACCAATGAACAGAGCTAAAACACAAAATAGTCACAGATAGATTCATCCAGATCAGTAATACAAGAGATTCAGCAATTTAGCTAAACGGGATAATATCATATTCCAGCAATTATTCACCTCCAGTGGTATATAAGTTGGACGCTTTGGTTTCCCAACATTAATACATGGAAAATCTCCAGAATAACGCAAATCTATTTTCCTATGGTTGACAAAATAATCATAGACAGTGACTTCCACAGTTTGAACCTCCCCATCAGCATCTCCACTCCTCTGCTTCAGTGAGAATCTGTGACATGAATAGTTGCATAATTCTTTGACGTGTGTTACATCTCAGTACAGACGAGTGAAGAAAAAATGAGAGTAAAATAAGGATGCAAAAGCATACAGTTGGTCCTTGCACGGACTTTCACTTAGTCCAGTTATCTTGTACTCAGTATTTGAGGGGCTTGCCTTAATCCGAAGATTCTTGAGAGCCCGTTTTGCCTGTTGTGTCAAAATTGGCAGAAGCAATTTCAACAATCATAGGAGAATGGATGCAGCAGACATAACCCTGTAGGAAGAACACAAATCACCTTCGCCCAGTCAAGTGAGTAAGGATCCTTCACATTCTGGTTCACAATTAGAAAATCCACCAGTGGCCCAGGTTGTATGATCATGGTAGTTGATACATCTAGAATAAACGCATTGGTTACTGGTTAGTTAGCAAAATTTAATGAATTATCTATTAATTGTTGCGAGTATCGACCTATATTAAGGGACAAGCCTCCCTGGGTAGTTCTGAAGCTTGAATGAAATCCTCTGCATCCAAGAACACCACCCCCCACATCGGCAAAGTTTCTTGGATCACCATGAAAGAATGACTGGCGAACAAGAAGGCATCCTCTGCAGCAGTCAACAAGATAGCATTGACGATAGAATATCCAAAAACAAACAGGACAAAAGAGAAGGAAAGGGAAGAAACATGACTGGCTTACTGCTTAGCTGCATGCTGCCTCAGTATTATATCCAGTACCCTAACGGCTTCCTGGAAGTTCTCTGATTCTTGACCCCGCAGAGCATTAGCAATCGCCTGCATGGGTATCTTCGCAGCAAAGCTAATCTCTACTTTAAATGATTTTGACTGATAAGGCCGCCGCATTCTCTTCCGATCACTATTACTTGGACTTCCATGAGCATCGGGATTAGCATTTCCATTATTCCTACACAAATCACGACAAATGAGGATCAAAATAATCCACCCATGGGTGGGAGAGCACTGATAGAATGGAAGAATGTTTACCTGCTTGATGTTACATCCTCAAGAACAACTGTGAATTCCAGTTTGTTGCGTGGAAGAGGCCCAATGGTAAACAAGCTCTTCTCTCCATCATAAGCAAAGTCCTTTCCAGATAATTCACTACTATAAGTTTCCTGCACTCTGTCCATCACTCGTCTTCCAATGCCCTTCGCATCAACAGGGTGACCATCTTCATAAGACACAGCTACCTGAGTAGCAGAGTCGAAAGATTAATGCAACGTCAAAACCAGTATCGACATTGCCATCAGTTAGTCGCGAACAGGGTATTAAAATAAGAGAGGGTAAAAGTAAAACAATGTACATACAGAATAATGGAAGAACTGGCCATCAACATTCGTAACATTAACTTTGAAGTGATTTGTCAGAAGGGCTATTTTTTGGCCTTTGGAACCAAGCCCTCGCCTGGCTATTGGAACCCGTGCAGCCTTTTTCTTCATTGGTGCAAGAGCATTTATATCCTCCACTTGATCAGGAACGGTATTCGTCGTGACATCAGATGAGGGAGGTTGCACACTGTTGTGCGCCCCATTTCCCTCAGGATCAGAGGATTCCATGCTAGTTCCTAAGTGGAAATAAAAGGTCGAGCAATTTAACTTTGCATATTTACCGGAATAGGCATGTATAATTTAACCAACTTCCTCAATCACAGGTAGTTGAATTAACTTCCTCAACAGCACGTATAATTGCATTCAACCACCTCAATCACGTGTTCGACGTTTTGCAAGCATAGCCACATGGATGTAAAAGGTTTATAAAGTCAAGATGAGTTGCGTCAGTGGTTCAATTAAAACCAAATTCAAAGGCAGCTACGGTGTAATGTGAGTCATAGTCATACACGACCTTACCACTGTAAGCCTATCTACACGTACCGAATTAGCATCTTCCCAGTTACATAAACTTAGCAGGAAATTAGGCGACGAATAGAGGAAAAATGAAAAAACCAGGTTACCAACGATCTACTCCAACAACATATACATGGGGAAGAGTTAAATGAAAAGATGCCTCATCGGCCACTCTATCAGTCCATTGAAGCCAGAAGCAAGCGGGAGATAATCCACGTTAAACAAAATATTACCTCGCTATTCGAGAAGCTGAAGCCTGAAAGTCGAATCTTCGTAGAAACCTACAATAATGGAAGACAAAACACAGAATATAAGCAAATCTAACTTTAGAAACACAAGATCCCTGGTGCTTAAGCCCAGTACAGTTAGCAACCGTAGCATGCAGCGAACAACATTCTACAAAATCGAGCTTAACATGCTAAAAGATGAAAGAAAGTCACACAACAAGAACAAACAAAAGAAAAATCTCGAACAACAAAAGGATACATACAGCTCTCCATCTTCGGATGTCAACACAGAGTGAAACAACAGACCGACCATTAGCGAACCGAAAGAAACCACTAAGGAACCCAAAAAAAGAGGGGAAAAAAACACAACAATCCCAAGTTGTAGCCACCCGATCGAAAGAGCAAACCAGAGAAGGGCGAAATAGCTCCGGACCAAAGCAAAACTAGAGCGGCATTTCGAAAAAGTCATAGGTCCAAGAGGGGGAAAAAAACAGACAGGAAATCGAGCGTAACCAAAAACCCCTTCCACGACCACGACGACGAGAGAGCATTACGCAAAGAGCGACGAGAGAAGGCGGCGGCGAGACGCCAGCGCCTCCCTGCATTACCTGGCGGAGTCGTCGGAGCAGCCAAAACCCTCAAAAACCCTGAGAGAAACAGCGACGAAGAAGAAGAAGAAGCTGTCGCTCTCCGCCTCCTCTCTCCCCCTGTGTCTCCTCTCACGCCTTTTTAACTCGTTCGAGCTTAACAACGGCCTTTTATTTATGGTATTGAGGCAGCACTAGGCAGTAGGAGTGATGACGTGGTCCCCGGAGCCACGATCCTCTGCAAATCGCTAGCACCGTTGTTACCGTGGGCTCCCCCTTTTCGCCCTATCGCCGTGGTGAAATATCCGAGAAGCCCCGGAGTGGGTGCGAAGCCTGCGGTTGATGCTGCGGACACGTGGAGTATGGTCGGCCGCCTACGGGAGTGCCCCTGCGCCTTCTAGTAGTGGATAATTCCACGGTGGATAGAGGTAGACGAGTAAAAGTTCAGGGGTCTGCGTGATGGTCAATTTCTCTGTCAAAAGTGTGGCCCCGTGGGCCAGATTTGTGTCAAATAGGGCCCGATACTTAGAAAAAAAAATCAATTTTAACATTTATGATAATTATATTTAAAATT
The DNA here is from genome assembly GCA_021437785.1 of Rhodomyrtus psidioides. Taxonomy (NCBI): domain Eukaryota; kingdom Viridiplantae; phylum Streptophyta; class Magnoliopsida; order Myrtales; family Myrtaceae; genus Rhodomyrtus; species Rhodomyrtus psidioides. Next base: position 397,315 of record JAILYB010000128.1, on the reverse strand, counting down.
ATTTTTATCTCATATGAATTCTTTAACTTCTATTTTTATCATAATTCTACCCTAAATTTTTACTTTCATCTCAATTTTATCGATTTAATACCTAAAAAACTCTCGATTTAGCATATGTCCCAATTATATTTAAAACCTTTTTTTTCTCGTAAAAAATAATCAACTTTTATTTTGTCCAAATTCCACCACCGCTAGCCTTCTGTCAATAATCACTGTTATTAGTTAATCCCACGTGATATTTCCACGTCGTTAATGAATTACACCTCAGCAAAGATAATATGAAAAAATCTCTAACTTCCATTCCTTTGTTTTCCCTTACATATATTGCCGGGAAATACAGAATCACTCGCGACGGAGCGTTTCCTATTCTCTTCGACACTCAATGGCCCAAAAAACTGTTAGACATAAAGATATTTGGAAGAACGATTTCGGCGACAAAAATTCGAGTCACATAGGATTTACCTAAAGTTGATTATTAACGGAATGCTGACGGTGATAGAATAGGGATAAAAGCAAAAGTTGAGATTTTTTTAAGAGAAAAAAAAATTCATATATAATCGGGACAGATACTAAAGTTAAGAACTTTTTTTTTGTATTAGACAGTTAAATTATTATATTAATGGAAAATTTGACAAACGAAGGCACGAGGTGTTTAAATTATTTCGTTAAAATAGGAATATAACTATAATCTATTTATGTAAATACTTATTTAAAATCTATCTAATTATTATATGCTATTTAATTTTTATTTGAAAAACATCCGTCATGTTTTCGGTGAATCGACTGTTTCCCTATTGGGAGAGCAGCAAAAATTCGATGCATTCACTCACGTCCGAACCCGTCAATATACTCAGTTGGGTCTATTTTTACTCAAAAAATTAAGCTAATGAGTTATAGGCCAACTAAAACGTATTATTCGATCTAAAAAAATTAGGACATATTAAATGTTCAAGACCATATCAATTATTCAATGTAAAGCTCCTCTAACATAACTCACACGTTGTTACTCGACATACCAGTCATTTAAAAAATTAGTTCGAGATTTTTTCTAACTCTATAGCGCATTGATGTCACTTTTGAATATATCCTCTTTTACCATCTCGTCATTAGAAAAACGCGACATGTTGCTCATAATTTATGTATTGACTGGGCCAAAATGGTAAAATCCTTAAGTAAAAAGCACGTCGTTATAAGCAAGCCCGTAGAATAAACAGGCCTGAGAACTGCGCCGCGAAATAAGCCCAGGGATCGTTACCAACCAGCCCAGCTGCCCATGCAAATTCTTGTTATTATTTACGTCGTTGTGTTCTTCTTTTCTTTTCTTTTTTAACCTCGTGTGGAATCCATGACAAATACATCGAATTTTTATTAACGCGAAATATTGAAATATTCGACCAATGACATGTAGGAGCACAACTACTTTTTTCAGGTTTTCTATGTCTTTACGTTAATGAAAAGAAAGGAAAAGGAAAGATAAAAAAAAAATAAAAAATGGTTATTTTGGAGATTCAATGCGATTTGTTAATCGAACCAATATAACTTAACTGAAAAAAAGAAGAAGATATTTTTTAATTATCCGAACCAAAAACATAATCGAATCGAAATGCATGAAATTTTCGGTTCAATTAGCAGTTTTGTTTGATTTTTCAGTTCGGCTTCGATACCCAATGGTAATGATAATCCTGACCCCCTTTTTTCGCCTATTTTCCAAATAATAGGATTTTTTTTTTTTGGGGTCGAAAAATAATAGGAGTTCACTCGCTAAAGTTCGTGGTATTGGGGGCTTGACCAACTTATATTCCTGGAGACCAATTTTATTGTTACCCGAACAAGAATTGCATGCAAATTCCGGATCGGGTCATGCTTCGGATCGGGCCTCTTGTGCGGTTTGGACACCCCTAAATATAATATATAATCCCATCATAGTAATGGACAATATTTAGTGGATTATGCCCGGCTCCAAAGTTCAGATTAAATGGAGGTTTTTTTTTTTTTAATAAATTAGTAGGTAGTGGGAATTGCCAAAAGGACAAAAAGTAGGTAGTGGAGCTGGTTTGATTCCACTCTAGCTCACGCCCATCACTCGCTCGTTCTCGCATCTATCTTTTTGAGATGTATAGAAGCATAATGAACAGCCCGATTGCAACCTTTTAGGATGGCATTGTAAAACATCGTTGGGCATGATAGATTGCACCCGGGTCACAACCAAATCAACGGTCGAGATCGATCTCGCTTGGCAAACAAGAATGAGCACGCGTCGCCGATGATGCTAACAGCGGGGTGTTTTGATCGGCGATGGTTCGTCGAGGTGCCGAGAGAACTTGCGATGGGCTTCAGAGACGCGGATAATCGAATCTCTCTAACTAGCTTAAGACGGGGGGAAAATTGTCCAAAAATTCCCGAACATATTACACTTTTATCAATTTAGCCATAAACCTATTAATTACGCCAATTGAATCGCATGCATGGCTTTTTACATTTTGCCAATTGAGTTCATCTGATCAATTTGGACCGGAAATCGCTAACTTGGACGCCAATCGTCCTATATGGCATGATCGTTGCTGACATTGATAAATTTTAATTTTTTTTAATGTATTGTTTTTCTTTAGTTCTTTTTTTTTTTTTTACAACTGCAGCCGGCAAGGTTGCTTTGGTCTGCCCTTGCTTGGATTTGGGCAAGAGCTTGACCCTCTTGTTGGCCATATTTGTTAAAAAAACATACAAACAAATAATAGGGTAAAAGGCACCAAAAATCCTAAATTATGTCTGCTGTGACACATTTACCTTAAATTTTTTTAGTGACCCAAAAAACCATAAACTTATTCTCATGTGGCACATTTTCCCAAACTTTTTATTCTGACATAAAAAAATCCTACACTTGAATCCGCGTGACTCATTTATTTTAAAATTCGGGGTAAATGTGACACACGGCTAAAAGTTTGGGATTCTCGGTGTCACAAAAAAACAACTTGGGTAAATGTGTCGCATGAATAAAAATTTGAGGTTTTTGGTATCACACACATTTTTTTTTTGTTTGGAGTAAATGTGTCACACGAGGACAAGATTGGGATTTTTGGTGTAATCCAAAAAAGCTTGGAGTAAATGCGTCACATTAGACATAGTTTAGAGTGTTTATCGGCTTTTTTTTTCCCTGAATTATAACATGAATTTAAAAATGGCGGAATGTACTCGGTTGACAGAACGTACAAATGTTTAAAACTCAATCAGCATAATTGAAGGGTAAAAAATGCAATAAATTTAGGATTTTTAGGTAGTTTTTTTTTTCTTATTTAAGACAGGGCGAGTGATGCGATCTCGTCAGTGACGTGATTGAGGGCGAAAATGCCTACGATTTCCAGCAAGGTTCGGTCTTTGATTTGAGAGAGAGAGAGAGAGAGAGGTTGATTGATTGGTCAAAGCAGAAGCATTTGACCCGGCAATGGACATGAGAACAGCACAACGTTGGATTCGTTGGCTAAATGGAAAGGTCAGTGTCTAAGAAACGCCCGGTCAACAACACGCGTTCGAAGGACTCGGGAGAGAGGGCGGCGACTTTTGAAGGGTGCTAATAATAATTCATTCGAGACTCGAGACCAAGAGGCATATTCCTAGTTGGAAATTAAAATGGAATCGTCTTACGATTGAAAGGCACAATTAGATTTTTTATTTTATTTTATTTTATATAGGTGCGAGGAGAAAAATAAAAATAAAATCTTTTGCATCGGTATCTGAATAAATGGTAATTCTTATCGTGCACGCTTGCACGTCGCGCGATCACTTCCTTTCTGCTCTCGCGGTGTACGAGTCTTACGACTGAAGTAGTAACGGCCGAGTGGATCGAAGGAACATCTCTTGCGGCTTCAAAGATGGGACGACTCAGCGAGCTCGGTTCGACGAGGCTAGTGGGCGATCCTCGACGTTAGAGTGCTCGGACAAAAAAAAAAGAAAAAAGAGAAAAAGAAAATGCGACTCGCGACACGGGATTGCGCAATGGCAAAAGAGGACAGAAAAGAGGCGAGCCGCAACTACATAAAGAGAACTAACTACTATGTCCGTTGGATCGTACTGAAGTCAGATCGAGTCCGGACGTATCTAAATTGGAAATGAAATGGAACAAAAGGATAAAAACAAAATTACACTCCCTGGTTCCAAAAATAAAATAAAATAATGATTTCCCAAGGAATCTATGTCCGTACCTTTTGTTGGAACCGGCCAACAACTACATAAAACTACTACTATCAATAAATAAAAAAAATGGTAAAAACCCAACAAAAAAAAAACTTTTTTTTTTTAAAATTTGGCAATTTTTTTTTTAAACAGAGAGATGGAAAAAAAAAGAGAAAAAAAAAGGAAGGAAATTGAAAAGCGCCATGATTCCCTCTGTAATTCCCAAAGCCGATCCTCCTCGCCACTTTCCTCTGTAGTGTCTTGACTCTTCGGCGCACTCTCTCTCTCTCTCTCTCTCTCTCTCGCTGAGCACGCAAGAAGAGAACTCAAGTCTTCCTCTTTTCTCTTCCACACCAGCGAACCCCTCCAAGAGCACAACCCTAATTCGAATCCACAACCAGTGCGCGACCTCAATTCGAGCCGAGCCGAGATCGAGCTGATTTGGCGTGGCGAAGCATGAAGACGCTGGCTTTGCTGTGGAGCTTCTTCTTCTTCTGCGTGTCGTCGCTAACCCTAGCCTCGCTACGGTTGGCGGGCGCCAACTCCGAGGGGGACGCGCTCTACACCTTCCGGCGGAGCCTGTCGGATCCGGACAACGTGCTCCAGAGCTGGGATCCGACCCTGGTCAACCCCTGCACTTGGTTCCACATCACTTGCAATCAGGACAATCGCGTCACTCGAGTGTATGCCTCCCTCTCTCTCTCTCTATATATATATCTCTGAACTCTGGTATCGAAGATGGGTGTTTGTCTGTTCGTATGGCTCGCGGCGGTGATTCTTAGTTTCGTAAGACTTGCCTGTTTTGGTCGAGCTTGATCGGCTGTGCCGCTGTGTGATGAATGGTCTCCGTGATTCTTTTTGATCGATCAGGGTTGACATTCGGTTGAATTTTGATTAAAGATTGTGGTTTTAATTTCTGAATCATGTTGTTTTTTTCTTTTGGCGGGTAGAAATCATTTTGCGCTAGCATTAGATGAAGTGGGTGGTTGGTTTTTTTTTCTTTTTTTTTTCTTTTTAGGTTTTAGTAAAGAGGAACTGTGCTTTAAAACCTTGATGTAAGTTGGGAGATGCATTTACATCACTTTTGAAAGCTTCAGTTTCCTGTTTCGAGAGGCAAGTTTGCATGGTTTTGTTGAATTTATTGCTAGTTATCACCCTCATAAAAAGTATTCTTTTTGTGACTCGTTCTTGTTTAGCACAAATCAGTTAAAGATTTGACTCTAGATTGTCATCCTTTCCCAAATAAAATTTTGCTGTACTCTATCTGTGAGGTCTATTCCTGTTTCCCTTTTATTATGTATCTACTTCAAAATGAAAACTATATAAAATCAACTCTCAGTAAAGGTATTGTGGATGGGTTTATGTAATGCTTGGATTGAAGGTTAATAGTGGCTCTTGTACTGTGGACTTGCTTATGCGTCCTCGGATAAATAGATTTGTTTCTAAGTTGGGTGATAGTTCTCTCTATTTAATTCCTATTTGAAACAGTTGTTTCATGATGCATTACCATTGTCTTGGCTCTTCATCTCCCTTGTACTCCAATTCCACCCCACTTCCTTCCTTCCTTCCTTTTTAATGGCAATTTTGTGACTTGTGCTTCCACATTTCTATGATTGCTTCTGATGATATTCTATAATATTTCTGCAGGGATTTAGGGAACTCTAATTTATCTGGTCATCTGGTACCTGAACTCGGAAAGCTCGAGCATCTTCAGTATCTGTATGTTCACTTGGCATTTCTAATCCTCATATATTACTTTCTTATCATTTGGGGATTTGGCTAGTTAATCCTAATTCATATCCGTACTTTTCTTGAATTTGCTTAGTTCATCCTAATTCACACCCCTACTTCTCTTGGTACAGCTTAATGTCACAGCTTATTCTTGATTCAGTTCATTTCTTGAGCTTTCTTTCTTTTGTTTGCAGTGAACTTTACAAGAACAACATTCAAGGAACTATTCCAACTGAGCTTGGTAACTTGAAGAGTCTCGTTAGCTTGGACTTGTACAACAACAATATCACTGGGAGCATCCCTCCCTCACTGGGGAAGTTGAAATCTCTTGTTTTCCTGTGAGTTGATTTACATTTGTCTCAGTTTGATATGCATGTTCAAGTCTTCTTCATGCTTGATCTTTTCGTACTCTTAGAAGTAACCTAAAATTTGAATAAATTAAAATACGGCATGTCGTAGCATGAAACTATTTCCGGCATAATTGCACAGATCCGTTCAATATATAGTGAGGGTGTATAATATCTTTTGCCATATGCGGGCATGTGTCAGGTCTTTTTAGTCTCTAGCACACACATCCCTTGATAGAGGTTAACGGCCTTGCTGCTCACCTTTCTCTCTGTTTGTTTCTTTGTTTCCCCAGGAGGCTAAATGATAATAAGTTGACTGGGCCAATCCCAAGGGAACTTGTTGGCATTTCAAGTCTAAAAGTCATGTATGTCTCTTGGTTGTGTCGCTGTGGTTACAGTAATTTTATTATCCCCTGCGAAATCATTGAATAATTGTGAGAGTTTCTAATAATATTCCAGGGATGTGTCAAACAACAATCTTTGTGGAACAATTCCTACTACGGGACCATTTGAACACATTCCGCTGAACAAGTAATCATCCCATTCTCTTCTCCTCTTTATTATTTCCCACTTCTTTTAGTTTTGAGCAATTTGCTATGAGCTTGACCGATGGGCTTAAATCCTTCTCTGTTATTCCGAATGTGGACCATAGTCTATTTTTCATTGAACATTAAATGCATTAGTTGTGCAATAACTGTCATCTTTTATCTCCCTGTTTCATCACTTTCTTTTGGCACTCTGTTTATTCTTTTTTTTTTTTTGGTAAGTGTTTATTCTTTTTTTGGTGCTTACATTTACCAAGAACTGCAATATGAAAAGTGGTGGCATCATTAAGGCTTGATCATTTTAGGTAGTGGGTAGTTGAATGATGATGATAACTATTAACCTTTCCTCCCTCTATGAGCCTCTATTAGGAATCGGATGCACCATTGACTTGATATTTCAGTAAAACCAGACATTAAGAACTGTGGCTGGTAGTCTCTATTGGTCGGTGTCTTCAATTGGTTGATTGGGCTCTTTTTCTTCATTACTAGAAATTCATGTGTATTTGCTACAATCCTTGATTTATTGAATCTTTGAAACAGAAGAATGTGCTTACCGCGTAAGTTATGGGGAAGTATGTGTCTTCACCGAATTATTACTGTGGCCACAGGGATAGTGTATTAGCCTATTAGGTGATAGTGAATATATGAAGCCGAGGGGGATGCGTAGTATGTCCGGACTACATTAAGGATCTTTGATTTCATCTTTTATTTGCCTTTTGATGTCCTTATTGTTCTCTAGTCAGCATGCTTGTTTCTATTTTTCTTAGGCAGTTGATTGAGATGTTTGAGGTAATGGTGTTGAATATTTGTAAAGTTGTCAAAGGTTTCAGAGGAATCAGAGAACTCGACAATTTTATCATATCAATGGACTCCTTTGTACGTGAACAAAGAGATTACATAGGCTAGTTTCCCCGTCCAAAATCGGTATTGGGATTCCTTTGTTGATTAAGATGGTAGAGAGGCTTATTCACACTATCTAATATTCAAATATCGGAGTCTTTTAAACATCAACATTATTCAGTTCGAAGACAAAGTTAAAATTTCTTTTGGTAGCGTCCTTGCAGCAAAACTGCAAAGTGATTGGTCTTGTTTTTGCTTATCACTCTTTTCTAGATTTGGCCATTTTGCATTTTCTGACATGGGGATGAAGTAACTTGTTATTAGGTTTTTGCTCTCATTTATGTCTTCATTGGAGTCTGACAGTCTTTTCTTCTCTTGCTGTAGCTTTGAGAACAACCCGCGACTAGAAGGACCCGAGTTGCTTGGGCTTGCAAGTTACGACACTAACTGTTATTAATGGGTGGATGCGATGTGAAATCTCATAATTAGTATGGTCATGCAGTCTCAAAGAGTCAGAAATCTATCGTCTTACAGTGCAAAAGGATTGCAGTCAATGCGATCCTCATATGAAGAATTTGTATATTGTCTCATGCTCGAATGCTTTAGCACTTGGAACTCTGGGTTGTTATGTTGTTTCGGAGACATTCTAAGTTATGAATCTAATCTGTATTGTCATAGTACTAGTGAAAGTTTGATACCAGGAATCGAAGCGGTGGCCACGATGGTCGGAACTGATGCTTTGCGATATTTATAGATTAACAGTCGGGTCCGATAGCAAAACAATGTGTGGTGGACAGCTTACCAGTTTAACGTCATACTGTTTTCTCAGTTTCTCAAATAGGTAGAGGTGAGTGAACTTCTGACAATATTCGTTGTCGAAAACATTCAATGTGATGTGATTTTCGGTGAACGTCGTCAAACAACTGGACCAACTTAGTTCCAAATTAAGTAGTCAATTTAACATATAAGCCAAGCGTGTTTTGACCTATGTAGCACGGACTCGCATTTTAGGGGGATTTTTGCGTGTCGGACACCGTGTGTCGGACACTGACACATCCGGACACGCGGTCAACGCGTGTCCGAGTTCCGACACTTGGTCAGCTGAACTGACACGTGACTCCTGGATAAGGTGAGTCAAAATTGAAATTTTTCTGACCTATTCTCTCTCGCGTTCTCTCTACCTCTTGCTCTCTCGGTTCTATCGCGGCTCTCCTCTGTCTCGCGGGCTGCTCTCTGCTCGGTCAAGACTCATCTCCCCCGGATGCTTCGCTGGTTTCCCGTGGGAAAGTGAAGGAAAACAGAGATGGGTCTTTGACGGAGGCCTTCTTAGGGTTCATGCGAGGCTTTCGTCTTGGGAGGAAGGCGCTGCCTTTTGTGTTCGATCATGGAAATGGACACTGCACACAGAAAGAGAGAGAGAGAACGGTGTAGTACTGTTGCTTGATAGAGGGAAAGAGAGGGGGAAGGGAGAAGAAGCTACGAAGATTGAGGATAGAGAAGATTGGGGAAGAGAGAGAAAATACTTTTTAAATAAGCATAAGTTACCATTGTAAGTAAGAAAAAAAGGGGAAAGCTTAAACTTTTATTTTGGGAAGAAGGAATAACTATCGGAGATTTTCTCTTATAAAATATGGAACTTTAACATCAAAATAATCATTTTTGATAACATATTAAGATGTAAAAAACATATTTTTATTGTCGAATCATAAAAATGATAAATTATTATGTATGTATAAAAATATTTATTTAATATACAATGTGTCCTAACGTGTCGAAATTTTTTATTTTTTAAGAAAAGTTTTCTATTTTTTAAGAAAGCGCATGTCGGCGTACCGTATCGTGTCGTGTCCCGTGTCGTGTTGGTTCTACATAGGTTTTGACAAGCCTAGCTTTCTAGATTAACTAATCCAATTGATTCATGTCTCATCTCACTACTTGATTAAGATAAGTGCTTCTTAAAGCCACCTTTGCACGTGTTCCTCATTGACATCATAGGGTTGGGTTTCGCATCTACCCTCTTCTTAAACCAGCGAAGACAAGTATGAAGCGAATCGTGCTACTGACATGGTCTCTTTCATATGTTCATAGTTTTCGCCACCCCAATTGCACGCCCAACATCGAGGGCCGCCGGCAATCTGTGGTCGAAAGAAAGAGAACGGGAGGCGAAGGAAGCGATGGAAGGAACCTATCGAAAACCCTAGAGCTCGAGGAAGGGGAAGAGTTACCTCACGTGTCTGGAAAGGATTTCCCTTCCTAAACAACAAGAAACTGTAAATTGCAATATTTCCTTAGACCCTCCAAGGACCGTTCCTTAAGGAAGTTCTCCTTTGCTTTGGTCGGGCCTAGGCAGGCCCAAAGAATCCGAGACCAGGCCCAATGCTCATCATATGAATAGTACATGACAACCGAATGAACCTTGTTAGCGTACAAATTTTTAGGTGATCGTGAGAATAATTTATGTGTCATAAATTCTTGAAGGAGCGGATCCCATAATTATTCAATTATTTTTTGCCCAAAACAAGAGTGTTAATCATAGAGTCACTCAAAGACCGTTATATAATCAATTCTGTAATTAAAATAGAATACGATGAATGAAAATCACGTGTTAGGTAGCGTATCACATGATATATGCACAGATTCACACAACAGCTATAATTGTATAGCAAAAGAAGAGCAAGAATTACCACAAACGATCATAAGAACGACCCATCCACAACTGAAATTTTTACCATACAGTGAGAATTTCACTGAGAAGAAGACCTGCTATTTTTGTTTCTTGGACTTGTGCATGAACGGCTTTGATCATCACCTTTCACTTTGACTCTACTCGGGAGTGGTTCACCAACTTCACCCGTTTCTTATCCTCTCTCTCTCCCTCTGATCTTTTGAAAAATCTGCTCCCACTTCACTGGTTGAGAAGTGAAACGAGACGGCACCATCGACCCACGTTGCCTGTTCACTTTGCAGTGTGCAACGGAAACCCTAGCGATGATCATCAACTTCATCGCCGTGCTGCTTCTGATCCGACCGCCTTTGCCTCTGGGATCCAAGACCCGGCACTTCAAATGGGAGGTCGGGTACGTGTTCTGGTCGCCGGACTGCGTCGAGGGCCTCGTGATGGGGATCAACGGCGGGTTCCCGGGCCCGACGATCCAGGCCGAGGCCGGGGACACCCTTCACGTGGAGCTCACCAACAGGCTCCACACCGAGGGTGTTGTCATCCACTGGCATGGAATCAGACAGGTTAACTGCTCATGGTCTTTGCCATAATGAGCGTTTACTTATAGTGTATACATAGATTTCTAACATTAGTTTCTGTGAATACCTTTCTTCTTTTTCTCTGATTTATCATATCTTACACATGTTTTCAGCTTGGAACTCCATGGGCTGATGGCACTGCTTCCGTCTCTCAGTGTGCCATCAATCCCGGAGAAACCTTCGTTTACAGATTCAAAGTCGACAAGGTCTCTCTCTAAATCTCGCGGGAGCGCGCGTTCATCGTCGTGTGATTTCATGTGCCGCATGTGTTAAGTTTTCTGTCGAAACGTATGTTCGCCAACGGGACGACATCGGGACATAGCCCCGTGTGGTCGAAATCCACTGAAACATCGAAAAGCAAGAACCTTTTACATCGATAACCAAATTAAGAATAGCTTTACTCATCAAATTTTGCATACGGTAGCTTCATACATTATAGTTATCGATGAAAATCTATACGCTGCTTACAAAAACGGAGGACTTTGGTGAACACAATACTTGATGTATAACGTTGAATTAGTACAGAAGATTATTGGAACTATATGATGCGTTAAGTGCGTGTTCGATGCAGGCAGGAACGCACTTCTATCACGGACACTACGGCATGCAGAGATCGGCGGGATTATACGGGTCTGTCATAGTGGACGTCGCGGGAGGAGAGAAGGAGCCGTTCGACTACGATGGAGAGTTCAGCCTCTTGCTGAGCGACTGGTGGCACCAGAGCGTGCACGAGCAGGAGGTCGGCCTCTCCTCTGTGCCGTTCCGCTGGATCAGCGAACCTCAGGTACACACATATATATACACACACACACACAGCTGCATCATCCTCACCAAGGTCAAGTTCGCATTTGTAATCTTTGAACTTGACCTTGGTGAGGATGATGCTGTCGAAGGAGAATTCTGTTGTACGATGATTGCCATATGGGTGGGTAATGACCTGTGTTGCGGAGACTAACTTAGGACATCTATAGTTGACTACAACTCATGGGCCTAAGTCCGAGGTTTATATCCGGTGATTAATTTGTGAGGACCGCTTTAACAAATGTCTATAATTATTAGAAATATGCTTATTTAACAGATTTTTATCTACTACGACATCGACATCATGTTATGAGTCACAAAAAAAATTAAATAGTAAATAATTAAGGCCCAAAATGTTGTTCTTCTCGCATTAAAAAAAAAGTTGTTATGCTAGCAAAGTCCTATAATAAATCTCTAATCGATTCTTATGCGTATTTTCTTTGTAAATCTCCATCTGAGTTAACAATAGCATTATATATAGTATATGGTAATGATAGTTGATTCATAAGAAATAATAGAATTGCATTTTGATAATGAATGGTCATAAATAATTGTTTATGCACATATATATATGTATATGTATGTATGTACTGTATTTCGTAATACCTATATATGTATATATATCATATATATTTAAGGATAATTTTTTATGACAAGGTTTTCCGTTTTTGAAAGAGTTTAATAAATAGAGATACTTATCTTGTACTTGATAAATATGGGAAAATATTAAGGAGCATCCATCCCTACGGTACTTTTTAAGCCTTCATTCATCGTGCTTTGAAAATACTTTTTTCGAAATGTTTTATTGCTCAACTTTCGAATTGTGTCGATATGCGCTATTTCTGTTTTCAGTAGTCTTGACGATGATCCTAGGATACTTGTTAATGAGACCGGTAATAGTATTAGAAGATCAACCTTATATTGGGCTCATTTTGTTGCGGACACATAATATTGAAAGATAAATAATAAAAAAAATGGAGCTTTAGCGCCTTGTAAGATGTATTTTTTTTTTTTTTTGGTCGGAATAAGCGGTAGTTTTTTTCTTTTTTGTTCGAAGAATAAGCGGTAGTTGAAGTTAGGCTTTCTAACTCCAGATCGGCCGGTAGGAGCAGGGGCTACGATATAGACCAGACAGAGCTCTTATTCTACCCTAGGTTGCACCGACACCCCTCATGGGTGAGGGTGTCGGTGTCGGACATGTGTCGGACACCAACACGAGTCCGACACACGTTCCCGACACGCGTGTCCGGAGTTTCGTACACATGATTTCTATTTTTTTTTTAAAGCGCAATATTTAGAAGTTTGGTTAACGCTCGAGTGTGCTCACTTACACGGAAGTCGGCCTAGGGCGACACTTGAAAGGTTCCAACTATAATGGTGGGCCTTTTCACTAAAAATTTAATTTGAAATGAGTCTCCATGTCCATTTATTGGTATTTTAAAAAGCCATCCCACTTATTATTCTTATTGAGCAAACTGTTTTCTTCAAGAAGTAAATCTCAAAGTGTCGCTTTTTAAAAAGACTTCATGTTTATCTCTCTCTCCGTCATTACCAATGTGAGATCAATTATAGGCTTTGTAGCACGGACACCTCTCATGGGTTCTCATGTCGGTGTCCGACACGTGTCGGATTTTTTATATTTAAAAAATATATTTAATACGATGTGTCCCCAACGTGTCAGATTTTTCTATTTTTGAGAAATTGCGTGTCGATGTGTCGTATTGGTGTCGGGTGTTGGTGCACCCTAGATTCTACCTGAAGTGTAGGGAAGTCAGGAGAAGAGGTGGTAGTAGAGTGGTCCATGAAAGAAAGTGACACAAAAGAAACGAATAAATAAATATAGCATTGGAACATAAATAAAATAAAGTTATGGGCGAAAGTTACAAAATAAAAATAAAAATGCATGCTTAGATCTTGCTTCTCCGAGAAAGATGAGATAAATAAGTAAAATTTCTTGCTACTAATATTCATCATATAAATGGGTATATGTTTGGACTCGTTATTGAAGGAAAAATAAGGCGACTCAGATCTAAAGTGATCAAAATAATACCGTTATGCTTCTTTTGTTTCGTGATAAATGAAGGATTTGCAAAACATTTTCCTAAAAGACGATCACTTGTATCGTTGGAAATATTGAGTCAATGAAAAACACTTGCATCTTTGGACGACCCACCTTAACTGGAAAAAGATGACAAAATAAAAATCCAATATGTACCCTTGCGACCCTTTTAATTCTATTTTGTCCCAAAACCTAGAAAGATTTAGCTAACGTCCCTTCGGGATTATCTAGATTGATGATCTATTTTGGTAATGCTTCTTAGTTCTTGTACTAGTTATATGTAGGGTCTTGTTAGCATGGAGTCCATGGCAACACTTTTGAAGTAGAATTTTTACTCCATAAGTGCTTCTGAAACAAAAATCGATTTGATTACTTACTTATGGAGCATTTTTTTTTTGCTTCAGAAGTAGTTTTAGAGCCACTTGAGAAGTAAAAAAAAATATTTCTCTTCAGAAGTAGAAAAATCAACTTCTAGCTAGAACTCGGAAGCAGAAGTTTGTTTCTAGAACAGACGTGTTGCCATGTGCGCCCATAAGAGTATTTGGATGACTGCGAGAGTAATGATTTATTGTGAGCCACAAATTCTTAGATAAATGGACTCCGTAATAATTTTTAACTATTTATTATTTAGTTTTTGAGGTCTAAATTAGGCTGTTAATTTCACAATGGATTAAGGAAAATCACATAATTATCTTATATGTATATGATTTTCTTGAGCGTGTGCTTTTGCCTCTATGCTTATGTTCGGATACTCTGTGCAGTCCTTGCTGATAAACGGACGAGGGCAATACACTTGCACGCTCGCGTCGAGCTTTACCGTCGCCGGCAGCAACGTGACCGCGGGTCGAGGCGGTCCGTGCCAGTTTCACGGGCACGAGGAGTGCGCACCTCAGATTCTCCCCGTGCTTCCGAACAGGACGTACCGGCTCCGACTCGCCAGCGCCACTTCTCTCGCCTCGCTCAACTTCGCGGTCGCGGTTCGTCCTCGCGAACACGTATCTACTCGCAATGTTTTGGGCATATGGCTGTGAATTGGAACGTAAATACGTACTCTTTGTGAAATGATTGCGTGATTTATTACGCTACTCTATGCCAGATGCAGATTCTGATTATCATATTATTTTTTGTTATGTTTAATTATTCATGATATTCTAATTATGAAATCCCTTTCGTGACATTCATACATTTACATGCATAAGACCTAACCAAAAGAGCGTGCGCTTCGCTTTTTGGCAGAGCCACAAGCTGGTGGTGGTGGAAGCCGACGGCAACTACGTCCAGCCCTTTGCTGTCGACGACATCGACATCTACTCCGGCGAGACTTACTCCGTCCTCCTCACCACCGACCAAAACCCCGCTGCCAACTACTTCATATCTGCCGGCGTCCGGGGAAGGCAGCCGAACACCACCCAAGCCCTGACCATCCTCAATTACAAGCCGAACCCGCCCTTTAAGCCTCCTCCCTTGCCGCCTCCGGTCACCCCTCGCTGGGACGACTTTGATCGCAGCAAGCGGTTCTCCTTGAAGATCCATGCCCTCGCCGGACGCTCCCTGAAGCCGCCAAGGAAATCCAACCGCCAGATCGTCCTCCTCAACACGCAGAACACGGTCGATGGGCTGCTCAGGTGGTCGATCAACAACATCTCGCTGGAGCTCCCTGCAACCCCGTACTTGGGCTCGATCAAGTACCGACTGAAGCACGCCTTCGACGGGGCTCCGCCGCCAGAGACGTTCCCAGATAACTACGACCTCGCGAGGCCGCCGCCGAACCCCAACTCCACCATTGGGAGCCGAGTCTACCGGCTACGGCTCAATTCCACGGTCGACGTGGTGCTTCAGAACGCGAACGCGATGAAGGAGAACGTTAGCGAGATCCACCCGTGGCACTTGCACGGGCACGACTTCTGGGTTTTGGGGTACGGCGAGGGGCGGTTTGCGGCAGCGGAGGCGGAAAGGCAATTCAACCTGGAGGATCCGCCGTTGAAGAACACGGCCGTGGTGTACCCATACGGATGGACGGCCATAAGGTTCGTGGCGGACAACCCCGGGGCGTGGGCGTTCCACTGCCACGTGGAGGCGCACCTCCACATGGGGATGGGCACGGTGTTCGCCGAGGGCGTGGACCGGGTCCGCGGGATACCGGGGGAGGCGATCGCATGCGGCTTGACGGCGAAGATGGAGATGGCTGCGAATGAGGACGAGGACAAGAATTGACGAGGGATTGAGATGGTGATCCCGTGTCTCGGGTTTTCTTCTGGTCTGCTTCATCAACTGTTGGGTGTACTAGGAAACCGTCAGGGCCGTTATTTTCGCTTGAAACCGTTAAATCTGTTATGTTTACATGAAACCGTTAAATCAGTTAAAGTCATATGAAACCGCTTATGTTCCGTGTTATAACGGGTGAGATCCGTCACTTCACATGCCGCTTGATGAATCCGGCATTATAATTGACCATGTTTAACATACTAACTTCTTCGGAAAAACGAGTTAAATAAATTATTGATTATGAAATTAAAAGCGCATATTTTGGTATTGGTGACAGGATGTGAGGCGATATAGATTGAAAAGCTTGTCTAAATAGAAATAGAGATTATCACGCCATCCATCTCGACGAATTCCACCATCGATAGAATAAATTTGGAACTTAAAACTAATTGATTAAGTTAGTGGTCGTTTTATCCAAAAACCACAATTCTGAAATCTCTTCTCTCTCACTTCACACGTTGGCTCAATGCTTTGAGTTTGCCTGCTTTCTTTATGGAAGAGAGGTTCCAGGGGGGAATCAATGCTCTAAGTTGAAACGGGGCTTGAAGCCTTCGGGAAATCTTCTCCTTTATGCTCTTCTTCTTCCTATCGAGGTAGCTTCTCAATAATATCACATGTGGTACCGACGAACTCGATGTGTGTGATCACGTTAGAAGCACGCTTTAAGGCGCAATTATTCTTATAATCCTTTATTTTGAGATGTTATCGCCAGATGAGAGCGCATCGTCCTGGCTTCTTTAGAATATTTCAAACGTCTCTACCGGTTTGGATCTAAATGAGTCATAGTTTGCGAACCATTTTGAACAAATTAAAAAAAAAATTGGGTACGACATTTGCACATTGAACTGAATTTCAGAGATCGCGTTGAACAGATTAAAATTTCAAAAAAGAACATTACACATTGAGGGGCCAAAGTTCATGGGCCGTTCCTTGTCGTCTTCCCAAAATAGATTTATCAGGTTGAATGGGCCTAACTTGGAAAATGGAGAAGCAAAATCGTATGGAATTAAACTCGTGAGAATGGGCCCAAACCACCAGGAGTGATCAGAAACCAAGCTGGACCTGGATTGCACACCAGATGTCGACTCGTCTCTTTACTCCTTCAACGTCGGGTCGCTGAAAATCTATCTCCTTTTTTTTTTTTTTGCTAATTAGAATTTAGGAATGTTAATTTCGTGACAATCCATGTTGTCGCCTTCGGGTTTTTCCCGATAATTGTGTTAACTCGTGCCGATCCCGTGTTGTCCCCTCATGTCGAACTTTATCGAGATTTATGTAAAATATATATATATATATCGTTCAGGTTTTTTCAAAATGGCTGCGTGAACGTTTAAGTGGTTTAATCTTGTCAGACAGACCTACCGTTTTCCCAAATCGGTTAATGTTCCGATGGTAGCTGCGCCTTAGTTTTATTTTGGACACGAAACGGTGCGATTCTATGATTATGCTTTTATGGACAACCGGATATTCTTTCAATAATTCTTCATTTGAGCATTTTTTTTTTGGGGGGGGTGTGGGGGGTTCTTCATTTGGGCCTACCATGGTCTCCTCCTCTCTTTTTCCATAGACTATGGTCTACGGACCATGACCAAATTAAAATCATCGATCGCCATGTGTCGACGTCGAACACACGTGATTAAAAATAGCGATGCACCCGGTCCCCATGTGGGACCTGGATCTAAATAAATATTTCCCCGTACATCGAGCTTTCGTGAAATTCATTCGACAAAAAGTGATTTAAACCTTTTAATTGGATTAATCTCGTTGGATATAGGCAGATCTTCCCGTCTGTTCCGACGTGTGAGGTTTCATTCGTAAGGATAGTAGGATAGGAAAATCATTTGGGCCTTTTAACTGGATTAATCTCGCTACACGGGATAGGGAAAGATGCAATTCCATCATTTTCCTGTATGGATCATTTGATATTCTGTCGATAATTCTTCATTCCGCACCTTCCTCTTCTCCGTCCATAGACTCTCATCTATGGACCGTGAGCAATCACGCACGATCACCAACGATGGTGCACTCGATCCACATGGGCTCAGGTCTAAACAAGTATTTCTCTCATGTCGAGATTTTGTGAAATTTATTTAAAAAGAAAAAACCACTTGACTCTTTTTATTTTTTTCACATAATCCATGAAAATTTTAATTATATTAATCTCATCAAATACATGCAACGAACAAATGTATCACAAAAAAGAGCGTAGTTTTGTATTCTATTCTCCATCGTTAGAATACGTAAAAAAAAGGGGGGGGAGGGGAAGAGAAATCAGATTCTTCATCATCTCCGTCTTCTGCATCAATCGTTCACGGAGAATCGCAATGGACAAAGGTACGTATTCATTCTTATTAATCGTGAAAATCGTGAAGATCGAAGATCCGTCGTCGATTGAATTTCCGCATGAAGTTTATGTTTAATCGCTTACAGTTGGTATTAGAGCATGATTTAGGGTCTCATGATTTTCCGATTATATAAGTTATGTATATGTGTATAGTAGGGTCGCATGCAACAAAAACCCTAAGTTTGTTCGTGATAACAGTGATTGACGGAGGCGAATTAAGCACATGAAAATTTCGGTGATTAGGATTTATGTTCGACTGGTTTTTTCTTGATTAAAATCCAATTTCTTGGCCATTTTTACTGATTCAACGGCCTGTGTGGTCGCTCCAATCAGATCTTCCAAACCCATATTTGAATTTGGTCTAAAAGGGCTCTTCAAAGGAGATATGGGCGAAGGAACTCGCGGCGTAACTCTGTGAAAAGGCGAATGGGTGTAAGAGGAATGCGCAAAGAAGAAGATGAAGTGCAGGCGTGATTTTGGCACTGTTCGTCAATTTATCTTTTTTCCTTTTTCGAAAAATTACATTTTTGCCCAGTTTCGTCTTTTTCCACAAAATTTACAGTTTCACCCCTGTTTTGTCCTTTTGCCAAAATTACAGTTTTGCCCCAATTTTATCCTTTTGTAAAATAATTAAATTACAAAATTTGCCCTTGACACATAGATTTACTATTTTGCCCTTGGATGCTGAATTTATGATTTTTCCCTTGGGCACGTGAATTTAATAAAACTTGAGAATTAAGTGGTTTGTTAGTGGTCGAATCTTAAGTTTCTTGAGTTTTTGAAATTCATAATATTTTATTCAATTATCCATGATATTTGATGCTATGATTGAGAATTGATATGTTAAATATCTTTATTATTATTATTATGAATATATTGAAGTTTATATATTACAATAACTTATGAATTAACCCAAAGGTTAATTAAAGAAGTCAATAAATGGACTTAAACAAGCTTCCCGACAATGATATCATAAGTTCAATGATGCCATAACCTCTTTTGGGTTTAAGGAAAACACTGTATAGGGTTGATCGATTCAAGGATGGATGGTTCCCACCCTAGAACTGAGAATCATCTGCTAGAGACCAATTTTGCAAAACACGAACCGTGAACAAACTGCTTCTTTTATGAACTATGAACCAACCGAACCATTGGTCCGGTCCGATTTCCAATTGGATTCCGATTACATTTCTACCGAGTAAAAAATGACAAAAAAAAGAAACGTGAAGGTGGGGAGATGAGGATTTATTCATAGATGAATTAAGTACATTCACCTAAAGTAGACAATATGTGAAAGTGTCTTTTGGTTCCGCAACAAACACATTATTACAATGCGAGCAAGATGGGCCTTGGGGAGGGATTTAATAAAAAGAACATGTATAAGGTCGGTTCGATTGAGCCGGTTGGATGGTTTCATCCAAAATTAGGAACTGAACCGTACCATTAGGTTCCATAAAGTTGGAACCGGGAATCGGACCGTACTCGTCGATTTTCATCCAAAATCAGCCTGTTAGGTACGGTCCGATCCAGTTTGGATGATTCATGATTTTTTTGCTCACCCTTATATATGAAGGTCAATGGGAGCAAGTTTATTTTTATAGTTATGTATGTTGATGATATTCTGCTTGCTGCAAATGATCTTGGTTTATTACATGAAACCAAGAAATATCTCTTTAAAAATTCTGAAATGAAAGATATGGGTGAGACAATATATGTGATATGTCGATTAATGACTCACAACCGCTATGACTCGCATTAGTATTCTTTACTTTACTGTGATTATTATGTAATACCTAGTTTAAGAAGGTTTTAGCTTAATGTTATTGTGCACATTATTTTCATTATAAAATCATGAAAGAAATATCATATGGATCAAGTGGGAGAATGTAAGAATTGTGTGACCCCCGTGATATTATTGACGATTTAATAATTATTAATGCTAAAATCTGTTGATTATGAAAGGGTGCAATCAAGTGCTTTGATGGAAGGCACCTATTGGATAATGCTTTAAGTTTAAAAAGAAATTTGGTCCTCTCTCCACCCTATCAACGAACAAACGTATCAGAAAAAAAGGAACGTAGTTTTGTATTCTATTCTCCATCGTTAGAATACGTAAAGAAAAAAAAAAAGGTTAGGGGAGAGAAATTAGAAATCGTTCACGAAGAATTGCAATGGACAAAGGTATGTATTCATTCATGCTTTTTTGGATTCTCCAAGGTTCATCTTCTTTTCCTTTCCCGGACCCCCCCGATCTACAAATTGCACAGGAACCGCCGATTGTGCAATAAGCTTGACCATTACTCCTCATTAAATTATCTCTTTGATTTTGGATAAGAAAAAAAAAACCCGTGTCAAATTGAAACTTTATTAGAAAAAAAAATAAAAGGTTCCATTCGGCCTGATTCAAAAATTCCATAATGGCACAGTAAAAGGACGATTTGCCTCCTCTTTCCGGACAATGAGAAATTCAATCCAAAATCGCTCCGATCGCCGATTATTTATAGTCAAAAATCACATCTTCATCTAATAACTAACGAAAGAAAGATATTTTAGCGTATTTAGCAATGTCGTGCATTTCCGAATCTCTATCGATTCCAGGCAACATAGTAATTGGTCTCCCTGATGATGAGTAGGCCTAGGCCGCCCACATGTCTATAAATGGTCAAAAAGATCTTCCGGGCAAAACTTGAAACAGACACGGAATGGGACACGTCAATACGAATTTGCCAGCTCGTTCACTCCCGGGCAAAACTTGAAACGTCCCTTAAGTTAAGGCGATGTAAAAAGACACAAGTTAACAAAAAAAAAGTAATTTCCATGTTTCCAATTTTGCCCCCGTCTTTCTCTCCCTTCAATTATTACAAGCCCGACCCCCTACGAATTTACCATCCTGCCCCCCATATCCCGGAGCCACCCTCGCCTCGACAATCATTGTGGTCACGACCCGACCAGACGACGACGGAGACACGGTCCCCACACTGGAACTGTATCTTAAATGCCACTCCGAGAAACGGCTGTTCCTGACCCGGTTTCTATATATCCCCGAACCGGAATAAGCTCATCCCATCGTTGTTCAATTCGCATTTCGCTCCGCTTTAACCCCCTCCCCCTCTCTCTCTCGCTCTCCCATTTTCACGAATCGGTATAACCACTCATCAAAGTCATGAAATAAAGAAGTGCGGATCGCATCGCAACGATACCAAGTAAAAAAGCTCTCTCTCTCTCTCTCTCTCTCCCTCCTTCTCCTCTCTCGAAGATAGCAGAGGAAGCAAAAGGATTGACTTGCGGGAGAGTCGCAGGAGCTTCGCTGAGATCTTATGATGCTCTGATTTCTCCAGGTGCGATCACTTGAGTCTCGTTTTAGCTGACTTGTTTCTGTGTTTGCTGCTGCTGCTGCTGTTGTTGTTTCTTTCCCAGTTTGATGAGTGGTGTTGTTTCGAGCTGTTGTCGGTCCTGAGTCGAATTGACTCGCCGGTGTCGGGGAGTCGCTGAGTGATCGGAGATGGGTTGGGTTGAATCGGTTTCGATGAGTTTTGACTTCGCTCGCGTGAGTCCTCCACGCGATTCTAATTCCAGAAGTCGGTTGACTTACGATTCGATTGATCGCTCTTTCGATTTCTTTTTTGAGTTCTTGTAAATGTCCCTTGTCTCGTGTTAGAGATATTTTAGAAATCTTCTAGAGATATTTAGCTTCAGGAGCTGGTTCGATGTGGTTGAACTTTTGGAAGAATCTGTTACGTGTACTGTAGAATTGTATGTTGTTTCTTGCAGAAGCCAGAGAGCACGCCCTTCACAGCTTGCTCTCACGAAGAAACGCGTTCTGCTCTAGATTTTCCTTTTATTTATTTATTTATTTTTGTGATTCGTGTGGGACATAGATCTTCCTATTCTTGACATCCTGTAGAATCTGCGGTGAAGTATCTTGATTGGCAGATGCTAGTTTGATTTTTCTATCTTGTTTGAATCATTTCAAAACTTGAATATGATGTGGATGAGTCTGGTCTCACTCACTTGGTTGATCTCCTCCATCCTCCTCCTGCAGTATAACAGAAACACAGCAACTCGAGCAACCTTGTGCGCTGGAGTCGGTGTTTAGGGCTTGTTTTTTTATTTCTGATCTGATAAGCTTGTGAGCGTTTTTGCGGTTTTTTCAAGATCTATATCAGATAATGATGATGTTTGATGATTTAGGAATTTGTGGCGATCTGGATTTCTTCTCTGCCCCTCTTGGGGAGGGACATGTGGTCGCTCCTCAAACTGAGCCAGAGGGCACTGTGGAGGATGATTACCTTGATGAAGAGATCGATATAGACGAACTCGAGAGAAGGATGTGGAGGGACAAGATGCGTCTCAAACGGCTGAAGGAGCAGAACAAGGGAAAGGAAGGAGTCGATATCGCGAAACAGCGGCAGTCCCAAGAGCAGGCAAGGAGGCGCAATATCTTGAAAAAGTGTGAAGCAATCAGTCGTCGTCGCATCACTATGGACGCCGAATTCGTGCCATGCTTTGAGGCCACTATTCATGGATTATGGCTGCGAAACTATATTTCCGTACTTGTAATTGTCGACAGTATTGCCAGGCCGCTGAAAATTTACTGTGGTAATTCTGCATCAGTTTTCTTCTCTAAGAACGATAAGTATTCTGAAAGTGCTATGCATATGGAAATCAAGTACTTGTCCGTCAAAGAAGAAGTTCAGAAACGGAGAGTTTAAATAGAGCATATTAGCACCAATCTTATGATTGCAGATTCATTGACAAAAGGACTGCCGCCTAAAACATTTAATGAACATGTTGAAAGAATAGACATTATTGGACATCACTAATGATAGTGTATTATGACTATTTATTTTATGTATTTGACACTTTGAGCTCATTTATGTGTGTTTCTGATATATCATGTTTTCTATTTAGTATGCATGATGAAAGTAAATGAATGTTTAACAGGATAGTCTCTAACAGAGACATTATAGTTGGACCATTGATATATTTCTTATTTATAAATCTTGACGAGTAAAGAGCTATAGTTGTAGTACATAGAATGGACTGTGTCGGTTAATGACACACAACCGCTATGACTCGCATTAGTATTCTTTACTTTATCGTGATTATTATGTAATAGCCAGTTTAAGAAGGTTTAGGCTTAATGTTATTGTGCACATTATTGTCATTATAAAATCACGAAAGAAATATCCTATGGATCAAGTGGGAGAATGTAAGAATTGTGTGACCCACGTGATATTATTGACGATTTAATAATTATTAATGCTGAAATCTCTTGATTATGAAAGGGTGCAATCAAAAGCTTTGATGGAAGGCACCTCTTGAAGAGGCACATTTTGGATAATGCTTTAAGTTTAAAAAGAAATCTGGTCATCTCTTCACCCTATCAACGAACAGACGTATCAGAAAAAAAGGAATGTAACATTTTATTATATTCTCCATTGTTATAATACGTAAAGAAAAAGAAAGGGTTAGGGGAGAGAAATCAGAAATTGTTCACGAAGAATTGCAATGGACAAAGGTACGTATTCATTCTCATTAATTGTGAAAATCATGAAGATCGAAGATCCGTCGTCGATTGAATTTCCGCATGAAGTTTATGTTTAATCGCTTAGCCTCACTATTACTTTAGACATAAAACCACACTCGGGAACCCCGCTTTATGGAACACCCGATATTCTTCCCATAATTTTCCATTCACAATGAGAAATTCAATCCAAAATTGCTCCGATTGCCGATTATTTATAGTCAAAAATTACATCTTCATTTAATAACTAACGAAAGAAAGATACCTTAGCGTATTTAGCAATGTCGTGCATTTCCGAATCTCTATCGATTCCAGGCAACATAGTAATTGGTCTCCCTGATGATGAGTAGGCCTAGGCCGCCCACATGTTTATAAATGGTCAAAAAGATCTTCATTTTTGAAATGTCCTTTCTACCCCGTACTTATATATATATTTTTTCCCTATCCTCTTTCAGAAACCTTCTATTCTAAAAGCACGTGACAAGTATCTTGCCAACCCGTCGATTTTTAATTTCAATTTTTTTTAAAAAATTTGACAGTCAATTTTTTTTTTCAACTGCGCAAAACCTACCGCTCATCCTTAAATCAACCCCACTTGGACCACACAAGCAGCAAAGCCCCCCACAATCACTTTCACATGAATGGATCGTATTTGGATTTACATACACCGCCATGTGTGTCTCGAAATATTATCAAAGTAATATAATTGTTTGGTTTTGGGAATATGCCCTTTTACTATAATCGGGACGGGTCACTTTCAAACTCCGTAGGCTCGTGATCCGTGAGTTAAGGGTGTTCGGATTAAGTTTAATCGCGTTCTTACCATAAACACGCCTAGCCGTTATATGCAAAATAGTAGCATAAATGATGCGCACCTTGACTTTTTTTTTTTAGCCTAATTAACT
This sequence comes from Rhodomyrtus psidioides, assembly GCA_021437785.1. Lineage (NCBI taxonomy): Eukaryota > Viridiplantae > Streptophyta > Magnoliopsida > Myrtales > Myrtaceae > Rhodomyrtus > Rhodomyrtus psidioides. Next base: position 372,526 of record JAILYB010000128.1, on the reverse strand, counting down.
GAATATGCTGAGATGCTGTGTTCAGTTAAGTTAAAACACGGTCTTATATGGAAATTGTGAATGAGTAGCGGCCGGTAGAATCTGACGTAAACTCGACCCAGACACGGAATGGGACACGTCAATACGAATTTGCCAGCTCGTTCACTCCCGGGCAAAACTTGAAACGTCCCATAAGTTAAGGGGATGTAAAAAGACACAAGTTAACAAAAAAAAAGTAATTTCCATGTTTCCAATTTTGCCCCGTCTTTCTCTCCCCTCAATTATTACAAGCCCGACCCCCTACGAATTTACCATCCTGCCCCCCATATCCCGGAGCCACCCTCGCCTCGACAATCATTGTGGTCACGACCCGACCAGACGACGACGGAGACACGGTCCCCACACTGGAACTGTATCTTAAATGTCACTCCGAGAAACGGCTGTTCCTGACCCGGTTTCTATATATCCCCGAACCGGAATAAGCTCATCCCATCGTTGTTCAATTCGCATTTCGCTCCGCTTTAACCCCCTCCCCCTCTCTCTCTCTCGCTCTCCCATTTTCACGAATCGGTATAACCACTCATCAAAGTCATGAAATAAAGAAGTGCGGATCGCATCGCAACGATACCAAGTAAAAAAGCTCTCTCTCTCTCTCTCTCTCTCTCTCCCTCCTTCTCCTCTCTCGAAGATAGCAGAGGAAGCAAAAGGATTGACTTGCGGGAGAGTCGCAGGAGCTTCGCTGAGATCTTATGATGCTCTGATTTCTCCAGGTGCGATCACTTGAGTCTCGTTTTAGCTGACTTGTTTCTGTGTTTGCTGCTGCTGCTGCTGCTGTTGTTGTTTCTTTCCCAGTTTGATGAGTGGTGTTGTTTCGAGCTGTTGTCGGTCCTGAGTCGAATTGACTCGCCGGTGTCGCGGAGTCGCTGAGTGATCGGAGATGGGTTGGGTTGAATCGGTTTCGATGAGTTTTGACTTCGCTCGCGTGAGTCCTCCACGCGATTCTAATTCCAGAAGTCGGTTGACTTACGATTCGATTGATCGCTCTTTCGATTTCTTTTTTGAGTTCTTGTAAATGTCCCTTGTCTCGTGTTAGAGATATTTTAGAAATCTTCTAGAGATATTTAGCTTCAGGAGCTGGTTCGATGTGGTTGAACTTTTGGAAGAATCTGTTACGTGTACTGTAGAATTGTATGTTGTTTCTTGCAGAAGCCAGAGAGCACGCCCTTCACAGCTTGCTCTCACGAAGAAACGCGTTCTGCTCTAGATTTTCCTTTTATTTATTTATTTATTTTTGTGATTCGCGTGGGACATAGATCTTCCTATTCTTGACATCCTGTAGAATCTGCGGTTAAGTATCTTGATTGCCAGATGCTAGTTTGATTTTTCTATCTTGTTTGAATCATTTCAAAACTTGAATATGATGTGGATGAGTCTGGTCTCACTCACTTGGTTGATCTCCTCCATCCTCCTCCTGCAGTATAACGGAAACACAGCAACTCGAGCAACCTTGTGCGCTGGAGTCGGTGTTTAGGGCTTGTTTTTTTTATTTCTGATCTGATAAGCTTGTGAGCGTTTTTGCGGTTTTTTCAAGATCTATATCAGATAATGATGATGTTTGATGATTTGGGAATTTGTGGCGATCTGGATTTCTTCTCTGCCCCTCTTGGGGAGGGACATGTGGTCGCTCCTCAAACTGAGCCGGAGGGCACTGTGGAGGATGATTACTCCGATGAAGAGATCGAAGTAGACGAACTCGAGAGAAGGATGTGGAGGGACAAGATACGTCTCAAACGGCTGAAGGAGCAGAACAAGGGAAAGGAAGGAGTTGATATCGCGAAACAGCGGCAGTCCCAAGAGCAGGCAAGGAGGAAGAAGATGTCGAGAGCTCAGGACGGAATTCTCAAGTACATGTTGAAGATGATGGAGGTCTGTAAGGCTCAGGGTTTTGTGTATGGAATCATCCCAGAAAAGGGAAAGCCAGTTACCGGGGCATCAGACAATCTCAGAGAATGGTGGAAGGACAAAGTCAGGTTTGATCGAAATGGTCCAGCAGCCATATCCAAGTACCAAGCGGATCATTCCGTCCCTGGGAAGAACGATGGATGCAACCCTATCGGACCTACCCCACACACTCTACAAGAGCTTCAGGACACGACCCTCGGCTCGCTTCTGTCAGCACTCATGCAGCACTGTGACCCCCCTCAGAGGCGGTTCCCATTGGAGAAAGGCGTTCCTCCGCCATGGTGGCCCACTGGAAACGAGGACTGGTGGCCCCAGCTGGGTCTGCCAAAGGATCAAGGACCACCGCCCTACAAGAAGCCTCATGATCTTAAGAAGGCATGGAAGGTAGGTGTTCTCACGGCGGTAATCAAGCACATGTCTCCTGATATTGCCAAGATCCGCAAGCTTGTGAGGCAGTCCAAATGCTTGCAAGACAAGATGACAGCCAAGGAAAGCGCTACTTGGCTAGCTATAATAAACCAAGAGGAGTCTTTGGCGCGAGAGCTTTACCCAGATTCATGCCTCCCACTGTCCTCATCAGGAGGGAGCGGGTCTTTGGTCATAAATGACTGTAGTGAGTATGATGTGGAAGGGGCGGAAGACGAGCCTAACTTCGACGTACAAGATTGCAAGCCTGAGAATCTCAACCCACCGTCCCATCTGGGTCCGGAGAGAATGAGGGAGAGAATTCCGTTTGTTCAGCAATCACCTTTTCCAATGAAGGGAGAAGCTATCACCAACTTAGATATGGTGCGGAAGAGGAAGCCATGCAATGATTTGAACATGATGATGGATCACAAGATTTTCACCTGCGAGTTCCTGCAGTGCCCTTACAGTGAACTGCGACTAGGGTTCCGTGACAGAACCTCAAGGGACAATCACCAGCTGAGTTGCCCTTACAGAAGCAATTCTTCAGAGTTCGGCGGGTCAAACTTTCATGTTAATGAGGTCAAGCCAGTGATTTTCCCTCAAGCTTTTGTCCAGTCCAAGCCCATGGCTTCAGCAGTCAATTCAGCATCAGCCCCCTTTGATCTATCAGGGCTAGGAGTTCCTGAAGATGGGCAGAAAGTGATCTCTGATCTTATGTCAATCTACGATACCAGCATCCAAGGCAATAAGAACATGAATCCCGGGAACGATGCGATCACAGAAGAGCGGAGCCGTCCTCAGCCAAAGCTTCAACAACAACAAGAGTATGTGGGATCATTCTTTCATCAGCCCAGTGCTTCGACCAATCATCACATGTTCTCTAGAGAGGACCTTCAGTTCGACCGGTTCAAGTCCATGAATCCTTCGTTCGAGGCCAACAACCACAACCATGACAACCTACAACTCATGTTCGGGTCTCCATTCGACTTGTCGTCTTTTGATTTCAAGGAGGAGTTACCGGGCGGAGTTATGGATGCCCTGCCGAAGCAGGATGTCACTATATGGTTCCAGCAATGATTCCGATTGCTCGGTTTGTCTCAGGCGTTCGTGGGAACTGTATATTTCTCTGAAGAGAGAACTATATACTTAACCTCGGTCTCTTGGTTGGATCAAGTTAAGTTTCTTGGCCAATGTCTTTGCTTAGCTTATGTATTCTCTCAAAACTTTTTTAGGTGTAGATTTAGAAAGTTTAGGCAGGCCTTCAGATGGGGAAATAAGATATTAGACAATGACCCATGACTAGCCCTGCTGCTGAATATATAAATGTTGTGTCTGGTTAAGTGATTATTCTACTAGAGTGTCGTATAAATAAGTGAGGTGCATTTTTATTTTCATTTTCATTTTCATTTTCCCCCTCTTTGTTTTTCTCTTTTTCCAATGGTGGAATCTAAAGGTGTTATCTTGTAATTGGACGCGTTGGCTTGTCCTTGTTTGAATGTTGTGAACTGGTGTCTCTTTCTGCTCCTGCTCCACCGTGATCCCCATGTGCAGAAATGACCCACCAACCTGATTGGTGGGATGACGAGTTGGACTAACATGTTTCACCTTGAAATGGTGGGGGGAGCTGTTCAACGACGGCTCCTCTGTGATTCGACGGTCCATCGTTCATGTATTCTTGTCCTTGTCGGTTCACCAGTTGTCCCAAAGACTCTCTCTCTCTCTCTCTCTCTCTCTCTCTCTCTCTCTCTCTCTCGCGGGGGGGTCTTGTCGATAAGATGGAGCTTATCTTTTCGATGGGGTCCCGCTATAGGGAAGAGTGCTACCGACCCCGGAAAGGAAAAGAGAAAAATTAGGCGGGTCAAAAAGCATTTTCAATTCGTTTCCCAAGTGACCTCCTTTCCCTTCCTTGCATCTTCATCTTCCTCTTCCTCTTCCTCTTCCTCATCCTCCTCCCCCGGGTCAGCACTCAGCAGACTTCGTAGCAAGAATTTGTTCGAAACTAATATTTAACGGACCTTGCTTTATGAACCCATTTCTCTAGAATTTTATGAGGACGGCAACCAGAACGAGACTTCCGAGGTGCGAGATGCAAATTTTAGCATACGATTCGCCGTGCTGGATCGCACGTCGGGATTCGGTTTCGTGTCTAAAAGGGGACATCTTGTGCTGCTAAATGTTCTGTCCCCCGAGTCTCATACATGCACGGAGCATGAGACCAACCTCTTGGTTTAGCTTATACGCAAAAAAAAATAATAATAATAATAATAAAAAATAATCGGCTATTAGAGGGCTCTCCATGTGAGAAAGGGGGGTTTGATTATGATGGTTAAATCTGTTCGTGTGTTCGTTTAAAAAAAAAAAAAAAAAAGGAACGAGTCGATGAATCTGTCGATTTCGAGGATTTTCATGGTTCTTTGTAATGAGGATAAGAGATATGGTGCATGAACCGGGAAGATCTCGAGGGCCAAAGCCAAGATGCAAATTAAATTATGAGGAGCATTTTGTACGGTAATTAATTAAATTAATGCTTTGTCAATTGTGTGTCGCTTGCTTTTGAGGGCACACCACACACGCCCTCCTCGATTTTATTTATCTAAAACAAAATAAAAATATGTTAGAAAATAATTACTGATTTTTTAGTTCTTGGTAATAGAAACAACAAAAGGCACCGCCCAATTTGTCCTTTCGAGCGAAGGTGCACCAGAGAGCTTTTTTTATTTTAATCATTATTTTTTACTAGAAAAAAAATTCCAACTAAGAGATCGAAATGCTATAATTTTTTTTTTTAAATAAGAGCCCTAAGTAAGCTTTATTTCAAATAAGGGCCTGAAGTAATTTCATCGTTTTAAAGAAGAGTCTTTACCAAATGTATATTCGTAATTTACATTTTCTAAAAAAAATTCTCTTTTTTTTTTCCCCTTCCTTTTCACCCGTGGCTAGTCTCTGGCGATAATCGGCCACCGGCAAGGTCTAGGCGAGGCCGCCCCTGGCCTTCGAGGGCCGGTCCAATTTGTTCCTCCGAGTGAAGGTGCGACTACTGAGAGCTTTTATCGATCTTATGATGATTTTTATTTTAATCATTCTTTTGGAATCCTACACGTTCTCTAGGATCAATAGTGTGTGTTCGCTTTTGCCACTTTTTAGGTTTTTTTTTTTCACTACAGGGATGGAAATGAAATGAAAAGGTCTTGTATTCGAGGATAGGTCTAAATCGCATGAAAAGTTTGCTTTATTCCTCTTCTTTCCCCCCCACTTTTTCTTAGTTAAAACGGCACGTGAAATAATGAGCATAATCAAATCGAGAACCCTGTAGAACGATTCCTTTTTTTTTTTTTTTTTTGCTGTTTTAGATTTAGGGTCAGTTATCTCGTCTCGAATATTGATTTAGGTAACGTACGTCAATCGGATTACATTGGAACAAAATCAAGTTGGGGGGCATTGAGATTGGAATCACACGAGCGAGAGCTATCGTGTCTCTAGGATTTCAACATTTTTATTCACGGACTTTCTTTCAAAAAAAAAAAAAAACGTGTATGCACAATTATAGAAGGCAAAATGACACAAATAGTCACTAAACTTTGGCAGAATGTGCAATCTGGTCCCTGAACTTTTAATTTATTCAATTTAGTCTCTGAACTTTGGCAGAATGTGCAATTTGATCTCTAAACTTTTGACTTGTTCAATTCAGTCCCTGAACTTTTAGTAAATGTTCAATTTAGTCCATGGACTATATTGAAATGCTCAACGTTGTCCCTGATCTTAAATTAACAAAAAGACTATATTGAACATTTTCCTATAATTCAGGGACTAAATTGAACATGCACGAAAAGTTTAGGGACTAAATTGAACAAGCGAAAAGTTTATGGATCAAATTGTATATTTTGCCAAAGTTCAGAGGCTAAATTGAACAAATTAAAAATTCAGGGATCAGATTGTACATTCTGTCAAAGTTTAAGGACTATTTATGTAATTATTTCCATTATAGAATAAGGATGAGACGTTGACAATGTCCCTCTACACTTCATCCTATTTCCCTTTCTTTATTTATTTATTGTTCTGTCGTAGATTGACTTCCATGACTCCCCCTCCCCCCACCTGGTTAACGTGTTCTCGATCGTCTCTCATCACTCGCGTCAATGATTGCTGCTGTCCTTTAACTTCCTTCAGCAAATTAAGGCATCCCCACGACGTGCGTTGATGACGGGCATATGATTGATCGGTTGCCCGGTGTTTTGGACGACGTTTCTCTCCAAATCGCCTCGCGACTATGCTAGGATCAATCAAATGAGATGTGCATGCTTTTCTATGCGAAGAAGCGCGGCATCGCGCGCATTCGCAGCGTTTGTACGTAATTGTCGAATTAGGTCGGTTCGGTTATCCAATTCCGATTAATTGAGCTAGAATCAAGTGAAGAGTACTTTAAAAAAAAAAAGTTCTGAACCTATTGCATTAGTATCAATTTAGTCCTAAATCTTTTTATTGCATTATGTGCCCTTGTAGTCCATTAAGCCAGTTATGGCCTGAAATAGCTGACATGGCGCCGACTGTCCCGCGCGGCACGACCTAACATGGAGAAATTTTAATTTTTTATTATTGTTGTTTCTTTTTTTACTTTTATTTTTATTGTGCCCTGCGTGAGTTGTCCCCACAGCCGACGATGGCCTGGACAAGGGCCGCATTCACATTAGGGAGTTCCGGCTAAAATTGGCTAAATGGATTATATTGGCACACATAGATGTAAAAGGTTTAGAACAAATTGGTCGAATAAAAAATTTATGGCTGCATCGGCACAAATATAATAAGTTTAGAATATTTTTCTTTTAAGACTTTCTCGCCTCAATCAAGGTCAACGGTTATCTTTGGTGTAACTACATGGCATCTTCAACGAGGCGTTGAGTTGTTTTTGGTGCATGCACATCGTTGGGATTCCCAAACGCATCTTAAAAAAAAAAAAAAACCAGAATCAAGGTCAACGTTTCTTTTTTCCTTTTTATACTATTCATTTAGGGTCATTTAGTCCGCTTAATTTAGGGGGCAAAAAAAAAAGAATATTAGATTCCGAAACATTGATTGTGCATGATACGAGTACAGGTATACCTTTACAAACCGCAAATTTGTATTAATTAGTTAAAAAAAAACTAGTATTTCATTTTATTCTCGTAAAAAAGAAGAAACGAGTAAGAGGCGTTACAGTGGACTCAAAATATAGTGCCCTCGCGAGGGGCCCCACCGCGATAATTTTTGTCAATATTCTCAGAGCCGTTACTCAAGATCGAACTAGCTTGAACCGGTCGATTGACCCGCTTCGGTCGAATCCCCGCGGCGGCCACTCGCGATACCGTGTCGCCGACACGGCACGACTAACGTCAACCCTTGCACTTCCCCCGTACAAATTACCATCCGACATTGGACAACGCTGTTTCGCAGATGGGCCTAAATGGGCCAGGTCAAGGATAATGCGTCAAAGCCCAATTCGGCCCACGAAAAGCATCGAAATGGGTTCCCCTCAACTTGTGTCGTTTGGTTTCGGTCAACGACAAGGAGAGGGGACATTTAAACTTTTTCCGGGACCATCCAAAACACCGTATGGGGGAGGGTGTGGAGTGGGCCCCCGTGGGCATTTAAAACGCTGTCGTTTGTCTCGAAGCGACTTGTCGTTTCTAAGATGTGGACCTCTCTCGTCGCTTAAAATATCATGCGTCTTTTGCCTTTGGTGTTCAAGATCCTCTCCGTGCTTATCCATTCCATGGTTTACTCAAACACGAACTGGTCCCATCGCAAATTTAAGGGTACTAAATTCGGATGCAACCATCGAGGAATCTTTCGACGCTCGTTAAATTGATGATACAAGTGCGGACCCAAAAAAGAAAAAAGAAAATTTGAGCACATAAGTGATTTCTAAGCCAACCGCGGTAATTCAACTTTAGTGGGAGTTCGCTCCCCGGCGAGGCACACCCGATCATGAGCCCGACGGCCGGAATCACAATTCGGCGGAGCAAATCTCATCTTGCGCCGGAGTAGCTCGAGAGGAATTTGGTATTTTCCGACATCGTGGATGGGAGTTGGATAACGACTTTTCTTGGGTTTAGTACCGGATTTTTACTTACCCATTCACCGTTGGACAGGTCTAGAGTAGAGAGAGAGAGAGAGAGAGAGAGAGACTGGCTGTTGCTATTAGCCTTTGATTTAGGCCGAGCCCAGATGATTGAGCATGGAGAAGGAAAGGATCCAAAATTTTCTGGGCCGAGCCCATTGAATGGGGGGGGGGTCTATTTCGAAATCCCGGTGTCAGGTGGGATTCGTCTTTGGCTCGTTACAGGCGAGCGAGTGCCGCATATCGCTTCGGTTCGGCTTTGAAAATAGATTTTGAGCAAATATGGTTATCTTCAGCCTAAATCGTTTTGAAAAAAATATACATGGCGTTTATTAAAAATTCTTTTGAAATGCAACTTTGAATTAAGTAGTGTTTGGCATTTTTTTTTTTTTTTGCAAAAGGCTTTTGGCTATATGTGTGTGTGTGTGTGTGAATTTTTATTGCAAAAAGTCAAAGCCCTTAGCCGGTCGGTAGGCGAGATATTGCACCGGAGGCCATCAATCAAGGCTGCCTGGGGTTTGGCGGCCCTTAGACCTCATTGCTTGGGACGAGGCCTGAGGTCGCGCGACCCCAAGCAGCCCTTGCCGACCTTGCTCAAGAAGGAAGATGAACAATAGATCTAAGGTTTCGCTTAATAAGGGTGAAATTGAATTTTTAGTAAGGTTTTGAGGGCAAAACAAGCAACTCACTATTTTTCTTTACTGGGGCCCAGCATTCCAAAAATGGGAAAGAGATCGTCTAACCTTTTCCTTAGAAGGTTAGGCCCTAACCTTGCAATCCGGGTCGTTCGTGTTATGAATAGACTGCTCAGATTATTACTAACAAAAATATATATATAAAATTCAAAAAATCGCCCTCTAAAAATAGGATATCTAGGTCGTCCATTCAAAAATGGACAGCCCGGATTGCAAGGTTATATGCCTAACCTTCTAAGGAAAGGTTGCTGGTCCCTACCCTCATTGGGGTTTCAGCCTTCTCAAGGCTGGCATTTGGCCAAATGTCCCTTGAAAAGACTTGCCAAACATCCTAACATTTTTCCAAAATCTCATCAAATCATCATGGCGTGCTAATTTGGCTCTGGTCTTTACTCTTTGTCTTCCCTCACCGTTCGTGAGATCGCCAGAAAATTTCACATTTAGACAATCAAGAAAGGGTTTTTCTAGTATAATAATTTTTGAGTAATCATATTGTGAGGCACAAATTCTTAAAAAAAATAAATCCCGTAACAACGTAAATCATTTTAATGCTCCTACATGCATTTTATGTTACAATCGCAAAGCCGGAAAGAAGCTATGCTGATACACGGAAAAAGGGCATTCCCTTAAGATCCCTCCGAGGGACCACGGCGGCGAGGGTCGGAAACCGGCGACCCTCGGCCGGCGGGGGACGACCGACCCCACAAGCAGACCAAATCATGTGGCAATGGCTCTTCATATGTAAAGCCATAAAGGCTCTGCAGCTTCGAGAAAGCACGTGGCGTAAAAGCCCTTTTCGGTGGAGAGAGAGAGAGAACAGAAGAGACAAGAATCGGAGGCAGCGAGGGATGAACTCGGATTCAGAAAAAGACTCCAAAGCTCTGATCTGTCCCTCACGAACTCATCATTATATTAATGCATGAGGGGATCAGTATTCAATTACGAACACAACCATCATGATCTCGTAATCACAGCCCATTGATTACTACTGAATCGACTGCGACATTATTCAAATCAACCGGAGCAGAAGATACCCGAGTCAAACGCCACGCCACGCTGTCCTTTTAAGTTTTAACTCCACGAGTTCAACCAAGCACTGTCTTCCCCCGTCTCTGTTTCTCCCATGTTTCACTATGAATGGCCGAGAGGAAAATCGCGCCTTTGACCTGGGGAAGCGTCTCGGGGAGCTCATATCGGTTCTGTCCCTACGCTGTGTTCGATCGAGTCGGGTCGAGTGGAGTCGCGTCTGCGTCGGGCCATTTCGAATTCTTGAAGTTAAAATGTGATTTTTGGCACGAACAAGCACCGATTGCTCGAGTGGGTGGATTGCCGTTAGGATCTTATTAACGGGCGTTTCTCGAAGCAATCGCGAAGCAATTTTCAGGACCTGGAAGTCAACAACTTGCTCCTCTTACGGGCAATCGGTACACCTACACCGTATTCAAGACAAACTATGATACGTCTGTCCATCAGGCTCTCTCTTTTTACACCTGGGTCTAGGGGGCAGGAAAGAACCAGGCACCACCTAACTCTCCGAAACAGACTTTACTTCAGTGGTCTCACTCCCCTGCTTGCTCTCTCTCTCTCTCTCTCTCTCAGTGGTCTCACTCCCCTGTTCTCTCTTTCTTCTCACTCCCCTGTTCTCTCTCTCTCTCTCTCTCTGGCATTCCTCTTTTTTCCACCGAAATTCTATCCATCTACTCCCCCAGTCCCACCGCATTCTCCCTGCACTACCCACTTTCTGTTGGGGGACAAAGAAAACATCTTGTGTTGGTTTCTTGCTTACCCCCCACTTCTTTTGGCACTACGTTGTACTGGCTCTGTGCGTCAACTGCCGAAAAGCTCGAGCTGGTTTCAGTATCGACTCCCTCTTTTGCTCCCCACTCATTACCGCCATCATTGCCTCTGCATGTTCGCTTCGTAAAGGTGCCTACATTTTCCATCAAGTCCTCGTTGTTGGAGATGTGGGATTATGCGCGTTTCTCTCTTCTGTCTCAATAATTGTCTGCTGGTACTATTAGACTCACGGATTTTGGGAGAAAAGGGTGGTTTTGTATGGCGTGATCTGGGCGTTCTTGAGCTTCAAAAACTTGGGATGGCGTCGACTTTTGATGCTGGCTTTTCCGCAGACCTTTTAGCTTTGATTCTTTTAGGTCTTTCACTTGGCCAGCTCGGGGCATTTTCCAATAATTCTTTTCTTGCTTTTTGTCCGCGTCTTTTGTAAATTCTCTCATTTTGCCGTTCCAAGTTCAATCCATTGCTCAAACAGTTCCCTTCTTTGGGCCGCATTTTGAGAATCTTTTCGTTCTCTCTCTCTCTGTCGATCCTTGCCTGTGAGGCGCTGGAGTTCTGAGAGCTGGGCTGTGGAGTGAGGAATGCAGATGATATGTTTGATAATTTGCCTCTTGATAGTCAATGCTCTTGCGCAGTCAGACTTAGAAGCGCTTTTGGAGCTCAAGAAAGGTTTCCAGAGAGACCGCTCAGGGCAGGTTCTTGATTCATGGGATTCCAAGTCCTTGTCCTCTGATGGTTGTCCCCAGAATTGGCACGGTGTCACGTGTAGTGAAGGTCGTGTCACATCACTTGTCCTTGACAATGTGGGCCTGATTGGAAAATTCAGCGTTGTTGCTGTGTCTGGTCTCGCCATGCTTCAGAATTTGTCAGTATCTAACAACCAATTGACAGGGATTGTCTCAGGGGTTAGCTCGGGCTTAGATCAATTGAAATACTTGGATTTGCACGGTAATGGATTCTCCGGGGATGTCACGAAGCTGCTCTCTGTATTGGGTAGCATAGAGTACGTCGATCTAAGCCATAATCAGCTATCTGGTTCGCTTGACCTGGTGCTTGGTAATTCTAGTTTCGTTTCCTCGATTCGCTACCTGAATGTTAGCTCCAATGCTTTAGTAGGTGAGCTTTTCTCACATGATGGGATGCCGTATTTTGACAGTTTGGAGGTGTTTGATGCTAGTAACAATAGGTTGGTGGGTAAAATACCCTCCTTCAACTTTGTAGTGTCTCTTCGGATTCTTCGTCTAGGAAACAACCAGTTCTCGGGTTCTTTTCCACAGGCGCTGTTACAGGAGAGCTCTATGATTTTGTCTGAGCTGGATCTCAGTGATAACCAGCTTGAAGGTAACTAGATCCACCAATTTAATGCACCTCCAGTTTGATGCAGTTTTCTTTTGCCTTTCTCCAAATTCTCTGGCCCGATTTCGTTCTGTCTGTTCAGAACCATTCTGTGCAGGGGATGATTAGATCTACAATGAAGCTAGATTTCTTGCAATATAAAGATGACATGTTTCTTCAGCTGTGAGAAGCATATGTTCCTGGAAACATATAGAAGCCTTTGTCTGTTGGATTTTTACCCCCTCATAAAAGGAAAGGAACCACTAGAAGTTCTTGTACATTAGGCAAATTTACAAGTCTGTCCTTATTCGATCCTTAAAGAAATTGGAGAAACTGCTTTGAATTTCTATTGCTTTCACTGTATGTTTTGTATGTGCTGTACCATAACCAACCTTACATGATGATTTAGGATAAGTAACTGTTGAGAGAAAAAACTGAACTCTGCATGTGTCCATGGAGTTGGAACTAGGCATGTTATTCTGAAATAAGTATTTTTGTAAAGGCACTGATATGGTTTCTATTATATTGCCACTGCTCTTACCATGTAGTAATGTATTAACACACGATCTATGTTCATGGGAGAAGTTTTCGATTAAAATTACTAACTGGAACGAAGGGGGAGCCTGAATTTGCTTATTTAGATTAGCCAATGTGCTATGCAAATTTGGTTATTTTCTTTGACAATACTCAATGTGTTAAACAGATTATAGACTTATAATTAGCATAATGAGACTTCCAAAATTCTTCACAAAAGTGAATCTGATTATAGTGTACTTATGGTCATTCTGATGTAACTCAATCTTCTTGGCAGGCCCAGTTGGAAGTATTACCTCTGCAACTCTGAAGAAGCTTAATTTATCTTCAAACAGACTGTCGGGTGCATTACCTATCAGTGTTGGGCATTGTGCCACAATAGACTTGAGCAATAATTTGCTATCAGGCAATGTATCACGAATACAAAGTTGGGGTAACTACGTGGAAGCCATTCAATTGAGTTCCAACTCATTGACAGGAGCATTACCTATCCAAACTTCTCAATTTTTGAGACTGACTTCTTTCCAGATCTCGGGCAACTTAGTTGAGGGCACTCTTCCCCAAATCTTGGGGACATATCCAGAGCTGAAAGTAATAGATCTTAGCCTCAACCAGCTTAGTGGATCCCTTCTTCCGAGTTTGTTTAGCTCAACCAAATTGACTGATCTTAACTTATCGGGAAACAACTTCACTGGTTCAATCCCTCTTGAGGAAAATTTAGATAATTTCTCTGTAGGTTCTGCTCAGAACTTCAGCCTTTCAATTATTGATCTGTCAAATAACTCATTAAATGGCTCTCTCCCTCGGGAAATCAACAGATTCCGCTACTTAGTATATCTGGACCTTTCTCGCAACTACTTTGAAGGTGGCCTTCCTGATGATCTGCCTGATGAACTTCAAGGATTTGATGTTTCTTACAATAATTTCTCAGGCACTGTGCCTGAAAACTTGAGAAGATTTCCTGATTCAGCATTCCATCCAGGAAACTCTTTGCTGGTTTTTCCTAATTCACGAAAATCTCCAAAAGGGCCTGCAGACAGGATTGAGCAACCTCGGGGACATCGTATGAGAACTGCTATTAAGATTGCCCTTATTGCGGGTTTGGTTGGAGGTGCTTGTATTATAGCTCTTCTATGCTTCATTATCTTGCGCAGCAGAAAACGAAAGGAAGGTGAAGATTTGAAAGGAAATATCGGGAAAAGTGGTCGTTCTCTAGGCGATTCTGCAGCTAATCTTGCATCGTCTCCGCAAAAGATATTGGAGCCTCCATCGTCCTCTGTCACTTTAAATCCAGATCAGCTGCCATCTGCTCAGATGGGCTTTGTACCTCAAACCGAACCGAATTCATCAGTGGCAAAAGTGACTAAAGATCTTAGACATCCTGAAAGGAAAGATGAACGGGTTTCTTCTCCTATGTCTCTGTTGTCTTCTTCAAATCCATCGCCTTCTAATGACCAGTATCTGGCTGAGAGCCCCAGTGTGCTTAGGGTCGGCTCTCCGGATAAGTTGGATGGTGAGTTGCATCTATTTGACGGGTCCTTCATGTTCACAGCAGGAGAGCTTTCGCGTGCTCCTGCAGAAGTCATGGGAAGGAGCTGCCATGGAACGTCATATAAAGCTACACTTGATTCGGGCCACATTTTGGTTGTCAAATGGTTGAGGGAGGGAATAGCAAAAGGAAGGAAAGACTTCGCTAGGGAAGTAAAGAAACTTGGGAGCATCAAGCATCCCAATCTAGTTTCTATACAGGGTTACTACTGGGGGCCAAAGGAGCATGAAAAACTGATCATATCTAACTATGTAAATGCAGCAAGCTTGGACCTTTATCTTCAAGGTACCCTTTTCCATCTTTGTGCTTGACTTGAGAATAGACCTTTAATATGTGATTCAAACATTGCTATGGCCTTGTTATTATTACAAACCTTTCCGCGTGGAAGAATCCTAGCTCATGATTTTTGAAGCTTTAACCAGTAAAAAACTGTTGCTTAAAGAAGCATATGTTGAAGGTTCATTTCGGATTGATCATTGTATGATCGTATAAACTGCAATGCTCTTTGCGTGATGCTCTACCTTATTAAACTTAGGGTCTATAATCATCTTGGAGGTCCTAGTGCTGTCTTACTATGTGCACTATCTTCTGCAAGTGAAGGAATTTCAAATGAAGTGTATCTCTAGAAAAGAAAGAAGATGGTCATCAGGAGTCAGACATGTCATCCACTGAAGAGCATCTTAACCATCTAGATAAATGAAGTAAATCTATAGCACAATGATACTTCTCCTATCTAGGTTTGGTCCTGAACATAGTCGTAGTGGATCTGATGAATAGAATGACTTTGTTGGTCATACAAAGGGTTGGTGCTCATACAATAATTTTTCTGTGTTTGGAAAATTTTTAATATACCATTATCTATTTGGCAATCGAGATTGTCCACTGTCATTTCACTCTGGAAAATCCTATTGACATGGATCAAGATACTACTGAAGATAATAATGGAAACAATTGAGTGATACTTGATTTTGATTAAGAACACCCTATGAGTCTATAACACGCGTTTTGTGCTCTTTGCAACAGAGACGGACCCAAGGAAACTACTGCCCTTGTCTCTAGACACAAGGCTCCGAATCGCTGTAGATGTGGCGCGGTGCTTGAACTTCCTCCATAACGAGAAGGCAATACCGCATGGCAACCTGAAGTCAACTAACATCTTGTTAGAAGCTCCGGACTTCAATGCCCTTGTCACAGACTACAGTTTCCACAGAGCAATGACGCCTTCTGGTACCACCGAGCAGGTACTAAATTCCGGCGCCCTAGGTTACCGACCACCTGAATTCGCCAGCTCAAGTAAACCGTGGCCATCGCTGAAGAGCGATGTCTATGCATTTGGGGTCATATTGTTGGAGCTTTTGACCGGAAGAAGTTCGGGGGAAATAATTTGTGGCGACCCAGGAGTGGTCGACCTGACGGACTGGGTTAGGTTGATGGAAGGAAAAGGCCGCAGCAATGAGTGCTACGACAGAAGGATTCTCGAGGCATATGACACGGAGGAGGACTTGCCTAGAGTTCTGTATGACATGTTGCAGGTGGCTCTGAGATGCATCCTTCCAGCGTCCGACCGGCCAGACATTAAGACAGTTTTCGAAGATCTTGCCTCTCTACGGCCATGATGGGCAAAACAAGCTAATCGATTAGTTCTGTCATTCTCGTTAATTGTTGGTTCCCCCGCTTAATTCATATTCGATCCTTGTATTCAATTCTTCACTTGAATAGGGCTAGCATTTTTAGTTCCGCACTGAGATTTTTCTTTTCTTTTTTTGTCCTTTTGGTATTCTTCGGAGAAATCATCAATAAAGCTGCTGCATCGAGATGTAAAGGGGACGATCGCCATTCTTTTCATTTTTGTGACTGGTGGCTTTTTGCTTCTGAACCATTTGCCGGCAGTGTTTCTGCCAAAACACCGCGTTCGCGGCCGAGCAATTACTTTTGCTCTGCTTTCCGTCAGTCGTGTAACTCGTGTTTCATCGCAATGCGAAATGTGTATGCCACGAATTTGGCACGCCTGGGATCGCCATAACTTGAAACACAATATGCCATAGCGGAAAAGGGTTGGCACGCATGCCTCGTTTGGAATTTATCGGAATCGATACGGAACGTCGAGCGCTTTCACTCTCTTCCCTCTTGTTTGCATTGGCCGATGAGACCATTGCTGTTCCAAACGAAAAGAGTTTCTGCCGTGGACCCTCTCATCGCGGGTCAGGCCTAATGAATGACGCAAACTAGCTAATTCATATTAAATCGATTAAGAATCCTTATATCTTATATTTTAGACCAACCCGTTAACGGTTAAATATCAATTTCAATTAATGTAAACCCACGTAGAAAAACTCTTACAAAACGAGCAGAATTGGACAGATGATCCATTGTGGATTTTCTTTTGCCCTTCTTCCTCTTTCTTTTGTTGGAGAAAGAGTCCCACCATATTTGATCAAGTCAGTGTGCCATTTTGCTCCGGCCATCCTAAAAAATTTTCAAGACTGAAGTTTTTCTTGGAAAATATGAGTTATTTTAATGGGTGAGTGAATGAGAAATTGTTTTTCAAAGAACACTCCTTGAGTTGGAAGTGGGAAGTGAAAGTATGCTAGTCCCACATTGGAAAGGAGGAAGGCCTTGAAGTACTTTATATATGGTTACACTCCTTTTGAGTGATAACTATCATAACATAAGTACTATGCCTCGCGCGCATGCATAGGGGTCAAATCCCAAACCCCGACGAGCTAAAACTTGGGCGCGAATGCAGGATCGAAAAATGGGCCCTGCGACAAGCTTATTTTTGCCTTCTGTTTTAATTTTTTCAACTCAACTTTTAATTTTTTCAACTCAAGCCATTATAATTTAACAGTTCTTGAGTTAATTACCGACATGTTAATGGGATTAACTAACTATCCAACTTTTCTTGTTTTCTCCCTCTCTTTCAATTCTCTGCATTTGCATTGTTTTCGATAATGTTCACGTTTTGTTCAAGTTCGCCGAAAGCTTTGGAGTGCTGTGCTTGCCTCTATCGCTGCTCACCGTTGTATACTAGGAGACAGACGTTTATAAAGCCTCAAAGCACATATGGGAGGGGACGAATCTGTTTTAAAGAAATTGTGTCGAACACAGGCCTTGGTATTTGTTTCAATTCCATTTCTTTCAATGCTGTTGTGGTTTTGTTAAGAGATTATGTTTCTATCAATTCAGATTTTGTGCTTCCAACGGGTTCAGATTTTGTTCTTCTGACGGCTCAGATTTTGTGCTTCTGAAGGCTCGGACTTTGTGCTTCTGAAGGCTCAGACTTTGTGCTTCTGCCACTTAATTGGTTGTGCTTCTGCCGAATTGACTTTTGTGCATTTGTCATTGGAATATATTTGCAGATTTGATATTTGTGGCAGTTTACCCATATTTACTATTGTCATTCGAGTTTTAAGTATCCTCAAATTTTATAAAACAGAATTGTTATTTTTAACACTGTTTGCCCAACAGTTTTGTCGTGGCCCATAAACTTCATCTGTAAAATGCATCTGGGCTGACGGTTCTTTTGAAACACCAAGCAATTTGGTTTGTTCTGCAGATGATGTTGTGAGGCTCACTGTCCATCTGGATTGCGTCGTCTCTTCCGGAAAGTGCCAGGCCGGACAGGGACATACCATGTTTAAACTAATGTGACGCAAAAGAAAAACAATCATCCTGGTTGGTTTCTGAGAACATTTCAACCGCGCATGACCTCGCCTCGCCCGGGACGGGACATATTGACCGGCGAACAGAATCATACGTGTAACAATGCATGATCAAGTACTCGTGGATCGTGACCCGGTTGACGATCGTGCCCGAAGAAAAAAGTACATCGGACCCGAGTTAAGTAAGAGCTTGTGAATGAAGGCACTTATTTCATGTTGTTAACCGCGTAGTTATTTCTTCTTGTGGAGGATATTATAATAGGAGCCAAGAAGCTTGAAGAAGCTTCATTTTGACTGACCTCAACAAGCTCTGAACCTAACGGCATGAAACATTTTGCCCCCACGTTTTCTGAAGAAAGTGACAGTGGGAAAATCAAGACCATCTCCCCCTAAGAAAATTCCAACTTGGCCACAGCAGAGAGAGAGAGAGAGAGAGAGAGAGAGAGAGAGGGGGTTAATGGCTTGAACAACACTAATCTCTCTCTCTCTCTCTAAATGACCAAATTATCCAATCTCCGAGACGACTGCGACATTGGATGCAGTCAATTGGAAAGGGGTGGTTCTGTCAATTGAAGCAAGATTTCGCCTCGTTATAGTTGAGAAAACTCTGTTTAGGTTAGGATAATACCCAAAAGCAAAAAAGAATGGCGGCATCAAGAAATGGGAACGAAGGGGGGAAGGCTTTCTTGTTGACTTGTTCTCCAGAAACAACTAATTCTTTCAATGGGTGCTGCAGGAAAAAATCCTTATTAATTGACACTGGACGAAGATCTGTACTCCATCCACATTTCGATTACTTAGTCTTATCTCAGCTCTTGCATGCAACTACATCTCTCTCTCTCTCTCTCTCTCTCTCTCTCCATTCCATAGTCAGAGAAATGAAACAGTGAACAGAGCAAACAGAGATCAGCAAATCAAGTTCCGAATTCGTCGCAGAAAGAAGGCAGCGACATTTCCCGAGGGGTGCGAAGCAGGTGACATCTTGATTCTGTGTTTCGTGATATGATTCAGAGTCTATCATCAATTCATCATAGGGGTCGTCGTCTTCGTCTTCGTCTTCTTCTATCTTCTTCTTGTTGGCTGATTCTTAAACATTTTGTGATATGACTATTTATGCACGCGGTATACGTACTGGCTCTGTGTCGCGCGCTTCGTTATCCCAAAGAAGGAAAGATCGTCAGCATCTCGCCCCGTCTGGATAAGCAATAAGCATCATGTTCTTCTCCCTCATATGCGAGAACTTCTCAGATCGCAGATAGCTAATTCAAGCTAGTCCATTTATCCGAAGTTAGTCAAAACTGTTTTCGGAAAATTATTTTTCGGACTTTCACCTGTTTAGACGACCGGAAAACTTAGCCGACACGAGGAAAACTCTCCACGGAAACACTAGGCTCAGATTTCAAAAGGGAAATCGCTTTTAAGCTAGCCCTTTTTTTCTTGAATATGTTTTCATATACGATCAAGTTTTCAGTGAGCACAAAGCATTTTTATTGGGTAAAGTATGGTGTAAGTTGTGATTTGGTTGAGGGTTTCGAATAAGCGGATTACATTTAAACCCAATTTCATCTTTGATCTTCTTTTTCAATTGTGCTTTACCCAGTAAAATCTCACGTCATATCTTCCTGACTGGATCAAGTCAATGCAAATTCGTAAGATAGATAGTGTTAAATTTCATACGAATTCCATGTAACATGACACGTGTCCATGTAAAACAAGAACTCTCTCTCTCTTATCTTATTTTTAACTTGCAAGGACGATTCAAATTTTCATTCGTAACGGATTCCTGTCCTTGCTCAATCTTTTGTATTTCAGTTAATTCACGCGCGCGCTCGCCGAGTCACTCCGCCCCGTACGTCCTCCACGGCAACTCGACCCTATGGCGGACCGTGTCCACCCGCACGGCTCCCCGCCTGAATCGCCGCCGTCCCCGATGGAGAAGCCTCCACGGCAGCCGCAATCACCGCCGAAACTGACGCTCCCGTCGCAAGACAAGACCGTCCCACCTCCACTCACCTACGTCGTCCATGTCCCCAAGGACCAAGTCTACCGCGTCCCGCCGCCGGAGAACGCCAAGCTCTTCGAGCGCTACACGCGCCGGGCCCAGCGCCGCGGGAGCCCCTGCTGCTGCATCTTCCTCATTGTTGCCACCTTCGCCCTCCTTGTTGGCGCTGCCGCCGGCCTCTTCTACCTCATCCTGAGGCCGGAGCCGCCGAAGTACGCCGTCGAGGGCGTGGCGATTGGCGGCCTGGACCTCAACTCGACCTCCGCGATGTCGCCGGAGATCGGCCTCGCCGTTCGGGCAGTGAACCCTAACAACAAGATCGGGATTTATTATGTGGGCGGAAGCTCCGTCGACATGTACTACAACGGCATCAGGTTGGCTGGCGGCACCGTGCCGGCACTGTACCAGTCGCCGAACAGCTACACGGTGTTTAACGTGACGCTGAAGGGAAGCAGCGTCACATTGACGAGTGATTCGCGTCGGGATCTGACGGCAGAGCAGAGCCGGGGAAGCGTGCCGTTGAAGCTGACGGTGAAGGCACCCGTGAAGTTCAAGGTCGGCGCCGTCAAGACGTGGAGGATCACCGTTAAGCTGTCGTGCGGCGTGACGGTGGACAAGTTGACGGCGTCAGCGAAGGTTGTGCATGAGGGTTGCAATTATAGAGTAAACATCTTTTAAAAAACCTAATGTTTGTTGAAGACTGGGTCAGTACGTATAGCATGGTGAAAGAAAGGGAAATAAATTTATTTAGTTAATTTATTGGGTGCGTTGGATGAATTTCATAAATCACGAGTGACGTCATTGTGTGGAAATAGAAGTGTCATATAAAGTATAAACAATCGTTTCGTTGGTATCTAGAGACCATATATTAATATTATAGCGTAAATTAAAACAATGTTCTAGATTAATTGCTCAAAACAGAAAGAAAAAGGAAAAAAGAAGAAGAAGAAATTACCTCTTGCTAGAATCTATTACCTTGTAATTTTGTGAATTCTTTTGTTTGCAGATGTTTGTACCGTGAAAGTGAATCTTGTTGAGACAAAAATGTTAAGTGTTGTGTTCGGATTGAAGTATAAGGTTTAAGTTAAATGGTAGATAGCAACCTGCATGGTTTCTAATGGAAAGTATATCATCTCTCTGGGCCTTGATGCGATTGAAAGACGACAATCATAACATGTCGAGTGTGGGGTTTCACCAAAGATTTTCATAAGTGACCCCGACACTTTCACAATCCTTATGCGATTCGACAAGAATTGTTCGAGTTGGATATGAAACCGGATGATTTCACATTCTTTAATCTCCTGGGAGAAGTGTTAAGTCGACATTTAACCAAATCATTGAATCGTTTCCCGTCTTGTTTAGACCGAGACAAACGATGTAATTGATGAAAATCCTAAGTTGACTTGGTTTGATTAGAATAGGCAAATTATCAGTTTCCCTTTAAGTGTTAAAACATTTGACATCATCCGTAGTTGTTATGCCGCGACGGCGATGTGCAGTAGGTTTTAGAATCAGTCGTACATTAAGTTGGGAAAGCGGGAATGATTCAACTGAGATAGGAATGAACTAAATCTTGGGGAAAAAGCCAAAGAGGGGCCCCAACTACCCTTCCTTTCTCAATCAAGGGCCCCAACTACGTATTGTTTCAAAGGAGGGCCTGTAGTGCATTTTTTGGTTCAAACAAGGGTCTGGACTCCGGACAGAGGGTATTTCGGTCTTTTAATTTTTTTGCAATGTAATCTTTTTTTATGCTCTTCTTTTCTTTTCTTTTCTTTTTTAAACTTTTCTCTTTTTTTTTTTCTTTATTTCCCTCCCCCTCCCCCTCCCCCAGGCACCTGCTCGTGCCCTCCTCTGCTTATCCTGCGCACCCCCGCCTGCTTAGGGCGAGGGCCGGCGACCTCTGCCAAGTCCCGGGCGAGGGCCGACGGCCCCCTTCCCCCCTCCCTCACAAGTCGCTACCAGTCGCATGAGTGGAATCGGCGCTTCGGGAAGCAGTAGGCGAGGTTCGTGGAGAGGAAGTGAACGGAGGAAAGGCTGTGGATGGAGGAGCGGACGGTCGGGGAGGAGCGGTGAAGCGACGGCTTCCATCTGGTGAGCGCACGGCCGATGGCGGAGACGTGTGAGCGCACGGCCTCGAGGAGGTGGAGGGCGCCGGTGGCGACAGCGTCGATGGTGTAATCGGGTATCTCGAAGGAGACCGCCACGTTGGACTGGGCAGCGAGATTGTAGACCTCGTCGGGGGAGATCGTGTCGATCCAGCGGCGGAGAGAGGAGGCATCGGAGAGATCGAATGGAGCTTCATCCGGGCCTTGTGGGCGTTGCGTGGGTCGATGTAGATGTGGTTGATCCGTTGGGCGTTAAAGTTGGAGGAGCGGTGGATCAGGCTATGGACCTCGTACCCCTTGTCGAGCAAGAACTCGATGAGGTATGACCCGTCTTGGCCTGGCCACCTTGAGGTGCTGTGGCGGCGAGGCTTTGCAGTTGGCTTCGGATCCGGATTTGGGCGTCTCGTTCTGGTCGCCAGTCGCAATTATCGGTGAAATAAGTTTGCTCGCGAGGTGTTCGCGGAAATGCCTAAAAGAAAGATGCAGATTTGAAGGAAGTCATGGCGTGGAGCTAGAGATTTTTAAGGAGTGGAAGATGAACAGAGTGGTGGGGATGCGCCGGAGGGCATCGAGCACTAGCAGGTGTTGGGG
Organism: Rhodomyrtus psidioides; assembly: GCA_021437785.1. Classification (NCBI taxonomy): domain Eukaryota; kingdom Viridiplantae; phylum Streptophyta; class Magnoliopsida; order Myrtales; family Myrtaceae; genus Rhodomyrtus; species Rhodomyrtus psidioides. Next base: position 349,816 of record JAILYB010000128.1, on the reverse strand, counting down.
GAGGGAAACAAAAAGAAAAAGAAAAGGAAAGTTAAAGATGAAAAGAAAAGAGAAGCAAAAAAAAATCAAATTGTAAAAAAGCAAAAGACAAACACCCTTCTGTTGGACCCTTTTTTGAACTAAAAAATGCAATCCAGGCCCTTGATTGAAACAATATGAAGTTGAGGCCCTTAACTGAGAAAGGAATGGTAGTTGGGGCCCCTTTTTTGACATTTACCCAAAATCTTGCTTAACTGACCAAACGACCTTGAAGTAAACGACCGGCTCTTAGGCTGTGAATGCCATGAACGAAACAAAGAAGAAGGGAAGACCCAATTCTACACGAATAGGCAAGAAACAAACACAAGATCTGCATAAAGCTCTTTCAAAAGAAGGCCCTCCTTTTTCCAGCGCAAGAGCCTTTTCGCGCCATGATTGATCGATCTTGAACAGACCCGAATATGAAATCCGCTACGAGTGCGAGAATTTTCAAAGTCTCTATTTCTTAGAATGGGGTAAATGCAAGTATCCCAACCAAATTCTGCCATTCTTGGCCAGCTGAAAGTCATGGACGTTTCCAGAAACGGCCTCCATGGATTTCTCCAGAAATAGCCTGCTCAGAGAAGAACAGATTCAAGATGCAAGAGCTGTGCGCATTTATACACTGAGGCACACATGCATGTATGGAGGCATAGACAGATAAACATAACGCAGAAGAAAACAAACATCGACACTTTGTAATCCTTTAATTATAGTACAGAACTGTTCCAGCACGATGCAACTGGCTGCATTTATACAAGCGACGGTTCCTACGTTAGCTAGTGTATCTCCCTACCCCTACATAATCCAATACCTACTACCACAAGCAAATTCAACCGATATTTACATCCACTTTGTAAAACATGTACATTGACCAAATTCATCTTTGTGCAAACATTCTATGATCATCACAAATGCTATAGAAAGCTAAAGAATGAAGACTATGTACGGTTTCTTCATCTCTGCTATGGTTCCTCTTCTAGTAAATGTAAAACCCTACTCATTATCCTAAACTGTCTAAAATATTTTGGGAACGGAATATTCCAATTTCTGAGCCTAATTTTTTTTTTTTTACAAAGTACCTGAGCCTGTCATTGGGACTTCAAGTGCTCATAGTGGTTTTTTGCATCCTGGATGGCTTTCTCCAGTTCTGCGAACTTCTTCGCGGACGACTCTGCATAATTATTTAACTGATAAAGAACGTCCATCAATCTTGATTGGATACGATGAAAGTGTGAAGTGCATTCCTCCGGAGCTTCGTTGCTCAATAATATATCATAAGCGAGGTCGCACACATTGTCAGCATTTGAGGATGATGGATGCGGCCATTTTCCAATCTTTTTCTGCCTTTTTTCTTCATGTGGTAAAAAGCTAGAAACCTCAGCTGCTAAACCCCTGATGGAATCTGTAACTTCCTTAGTAGGCAAGGAATTGAGCATTTCCAACCAGTCATCGCATGTTACATATATTGGAGGACCGAATTCCCTTATTGATGGGGGCTGTGCCCTTCTCTTTCGTTTTGAAGTCTTTTGAGAAATGGAGACGCATTTATAAAGCCACCTGTTTAGTGCCTGCAGATAGAATTTCTGGGCAGCAATATGCTTCATAAAACTCGAAGAGAGAGAGCCCAGCTCATTTTGAAGATAGACTGTCTTCTGCTGCTGTATGGTAATCTTGGCGTTGCAGTTGTTGTGTGCCACAGAGATTATGGTAAACTGAAGACCGTGGCACTCAGACATTAATTCCCACATCCTATTTAACCTGCAAGATATTGAGGGATATTGAGGAATAGATCCCAAACAGTATGAGTTGAATGTCTCATGACCAGAAAACTCATATAACTGCGAATCATAGTAGGGGAGGAAAAAGAGTAATAGCAGGAATGCGGGTTGTGGACAGCTTGAGATCAATCTTTTTGAAGGGAGACGGCATTCCCAAGTTCTTGTGCAAACATGTGTCCATGCCCAGAAATTTTGTGACACGCAGTCAAAGCGAAGAGAGAAAAACCAGCAGTCATAAATAGGCAGAGATGACAAGTTATACCCTTCAATCAACTCTTCAAGTTGTGGTTGCAGCTCTTTGTCCCTTAATACCTCAATGCTCTTTGAAATTGAATCAATCCTCTGAATCGCAACTCTGATTCTTGAGTGCAAATCTTTGATCTCTGCACGGGTCTTATCAATTCGAAATCTTTGTGCATCCTTTGATTCAAGTTCTGTTAGAAGTTTGCACCTCAAGTCATACTTCCTCCTAATAATCACACTCGCCTGACATATTAGGAGAGGGAAAAAAATGAGCTTACATGTCAGGTCACAATCCGAGGATTGTTCAAAATGTATCATAGCACATTGTGCATCTTCTTTTCATTTTATCGACATGATAATTTAAAGCCTTTTTGTGCCACTACTAGCCTGTAATATATCAGAGTACTGCCATAGTCATATTACATTTATTGCACTTTAAAACAATCATCAATTTCCTGTAAAAGTTCAACAATACCTTGACTTCATCATAAAGCTTTCTCTCCCATGCATATAGGCGATCCAGCGTAGAAGCATGACTCCCCGAAATCATGCAAAAGTTATCAGAAAGATTACCACCGAGCTCCTCTAGTTCGTCCTTTGGATTCAGCCTCAGAGGATTCCAAGAAGAAACGGAACGAGAAGAAGCAGTTCTGTGCCAAGTTAAATACTTTACTGCAGTTTGAGCAGACTCTAAATGATACAAGCAAAAATTAGCTAAGAAGTTTGATGTGAAAGTAAAGCAATGAACACATCAATTCCACACATATTATGGACAAAAATCTAGCTGCCCTTTCTAACAACTTTACTTTCACATAAGTTTTACACATATTATGGACAAAAATCTTCCTGCACTTTCTAACAAGCTAAAGTATTTCCTTACTTCTCACATGCGAGAGGATGCCATGAAGGAAAAAATTTCACATGCATACATGCTGCATAAGACTTCACAGAGTATCATGTAAATTTGCCAGGACTGAACCTAAGTATTATCAACAGTGTGAGCCTATTTATCTTTCACGTAGCTTAGAAAATAACAGATAAGGAAAACTTCGGCAACTTTAAGCACTTCAGAAAACTTTCAAGCATTTAAAACACTAGAAATTTCGATTCACCCCTGTTGTCTGGGGAGCTTACAGAGTTGTATCAGAAGACAGTTTTGCCTTTCTTAGTTGTGGTATCAAATTTGAGCATTTTTCATGAATTTGAGAATGTGCCAGTCACATATAGGCACTGTAAGCTAATCTAACAGACATAGGGACTTAATCTGGATTTTACAGAAGGAAAGAAAAAATAAAAATATGTGGCCCTCCGCACTTTTGACAAGGATGGACATATAAATTTCTTTAATATGCCTTTTTGTATAAACACAAGCAATGTAAGTTGAGCAACGTAATTTTCTTGAGGGTTGTTTCTGAACAGATGATTTGATTTGATGGAGAAGCCACAGCAATCAATATAAGTGAGAGACACAATCCAAATGAGGTTATCCTTACAGAACAAGCATGAAGGCAACTCACAATGAAGTTATCAACTAGATGATCACACTTTTCAGAATCAACAAAGATAAAATCAACTGATCACATGCACAAGTCTGCAACTCAGTCACAGAGATACACGGGGGCTCACCTTGAACTTGCTCATAGTCTTCCCCGCAAGAGAAACAAGCTTGAAGATACTTTAACACAATTGGCTTACCTGCCATGTTACTTTTCCAGTTAAAACCTTTGGAAATTGAATGGATAATGGTAGAAAAGGACTGATCCAAAAGTATGATGCATAGAAGCTAAATGACCAATCAGCTTTTAAATCAACTGCACAAACTTCTCATACATAATTTTTGCAATACTTCATGAATCAGTCACACCAAATTAATATCCAGCAAATAGGATGTACCGGCACTTCGTATAATAAATGCATTCTCAAACCTAGATGTGAAAGCGATAATGGACAATAAAGCCACAATGTTTGATACAAAAAATTCGGCCAGAGAGAGAGAGAGGGGACCTTTCTTCTCTTTCGTTGGGCATACTAGTTGAATGTTCAGCTTGTTTGCTTCTAGCATCCGTGGGACTTCTTTTCCCAACTCTGAAGCTTTTAGGAAAAGACATACAATGTCATTGATGCTTGAAATGAAGTCCTTTGGATGAAACTTAGCTCCACTAGAATCTTCTTCGAACGATATTTTCTCTGCGTCAGCTTCCAGATCAACCACAGGAGATGTCTTCCTCAAGGGTGATAAATCAGGGGAGTAATCCTTTCCTCCTTTCAAGGAATTCATCCCCGAAGCTCTTGTCGGTGATAAACTAGGCTTACCCTCATCATTCACCCTGCTAGAATTCTCAGGACTGCCAACCGGAGCATCAGCAGAAGCCACACTAAACTCATCTTCAGAATCCAGAGATCCTTCAGCGCTGGAAAAAGAAGCCTTCTCCTCATCATATTCTGGTTCAGAGACTTCCTTTTCATCGTCAGAATTCTCAGATCCTTGCCTCACTCCCTTCCCTTCAAGGAATGACAACTGATGGTCGATTGGATGGGACTGACCAAAGTAATCCCACAACGGACTTCCAGGAGGGACCGCAGGATTCCTCAATGGCAAGGTTTCTGGTTTTTTTGAGGAACAATGGGGAACACTTTCTGGGGTACAAGATAAAGTCACTGTCTGTGTAGCAGGCGGAGCAAGTGTTTCTTCAACTCTTGCAGAATAGCTACCATGAAACTTCGTATAACTGGCTCGAACAGAAGAGGTAGCAGGCGAAAGGGATGGAGAGAGAGTTCCCTTACCATGGGAATGGTGTGACCCTAACGGAGGTGAAACTGAAAATTGCAAAATGGACTTCTCGATGGATGCAAGCAGCTCAGGTGTTGCATTAGTAGAGGTATACGAGGAAGACTCCTTTGGAGCTTCTGTTTCAAAGAACTTAGAGAGAGCTGACGCTACGTTCCTTAACGATTGCACATATGTGACATGTGCATACACAAGGGAGTACCAGCCATCAACAGCTTGCCTAACAAACTTTTTCCTCTCCCGACAAAGCTGCAGGGCCTTATCTTCTTCCGCTTTAGAGCTGGCAAGTTCCATTTTCCACGGCATTCTGCAACTTCTTTCTAGATAACTACACGGAAAATGTCGGTCCCTGAAAATTATTCATTCAATTTATCAGATAAATCCAAAGTACAAGGATCATCACTTTTAGATCTTGTGAACACCATCGACTGACCTAAAAGCAAGAGTCCTTAAAAAAAAAAAGCGTGGTTAAGGTGTGCTATACTCCTCATTCGGCCAAAATACTGGACTAAGCATATTTATTTTAGATGTGGAAGCTTTTGACAGACATGGAGATTTGAGAATGGAATCTCTCGATACAATTTCATATCATGACCAACTGGCAATTCAAGGTCTTAGATTGTTTAATAGCGGTCCCGGATAAACCTTTTCACTGACAACACATACCTCCAGATATGACTAGCTAACAGAACAGCAGATCACAACAAAGAATCGGCATTGTAAAAGACGAGGTTCCCCTTATTTACTTTTCCAAAACGGTAGGGGACAGCAAGGACACTGGAATTGATGGAGATTACACAAATTCTACACGTTTAGACCACGAGCTCTTCAACGAGTAGGACAGGCAGCATAAGAACATAGGTTCTCTAGAAATCCTAATGCAATATAAACAGAAGCAATCAAGAACAAATGCAAAAAGAAAGCGATCAATGCTCAGCCTTCATGTCTGATTTCAAGACATATTTACCTTCCTACATTGTGGCACTACAAGCAATGAAAAAGAAAATCGCCTCAGATGAACAAGCTAACACCCAAATAAAACGAAAGATGAAGAGAGAGAACTTGCTCATAAGCAATATCTAATAGTAAGGAAGTTATTCTAACAGGGCGAAAACTAAAGAAATGGTTCTCGAAGCTGACAATCTTTAATTCCTCCGAACCAACGTCCTTCACCTTCACACATCTACTCGCCTCTTAGAAACCGTGGCGATCAGGTGACCACTGATACGGGGACAAGGCCAACCGTTCAAGCCGTTATGCTCTCAAACATAAACAAAGTCAAGCCGTCATCACCAGACATGAAGTGAGCGACGTCGAATTACTTTTCGACGATTCCTATTTATCACATGTCCTCGACCTCTAAACAGGGGAAGCTCCATCAAACCAAATTGAACTGTGAACAAAAAGTCCGATGGGATGGAAACTAAGCCGAGAGGATTCCAGAAGCATCCGGAGCCTAGGAGGGATCGAGTTCAAAACCCGAGCTCTTCCCAAAGGAGGGAAAAGAAAAATAAAAAGGAACTCCGCGACTCATTAAAGCAAAAGAGACTAGCTGGAGCACAGGGGAAGGTGCGAGAACTCAGTAAAACCTAGCGAAATTCAAAACACCAATCGAAGAGCCCTCGATTCTACGGATTGATCAATCGGGGAAACAAGCATAAGAACGAGTCATGATGATGGAAACAGAGCCGGAGCCCGCCGCGAAGGAGGACGCGCTCCGGGCGACAGAGCCCAGCTCCACCGATCACGACAAAACAACGACAGCCGTAACAAACACGCGACGCGCGAAAGCACGCGATCAAGACTCGCGCGCGCGCGCAGGAAGAAGGCTTGATCGGAGCAGAAGCTAAGGTCACCTGATGAAGTCGTCGAGCGACGGAGGCACCGCCGCGCCGGAGGAGGGAGGGAGAGAGAGAGAGAGAGAGAGAGATCGAGCTCAGGAGGTCCAGGAGAAGAAGAAGGCGCGCGTCTCGGGAGCGTAGGTTTTGATCGGAGAGACGGGTCAGAGATGTTCGCGGTCGAAAGAAATAAAAAGGAGGAGAGGCGAAAAACGGGAGTTGTGTTGAAGAAGTAATAGTCTCGTTTGTCGTGAATGTTTCCATGCAAGTGGAGTGCGCCAATCGGAATCAAAGTTGGCAAAGAGTTTTCCAAGCCGCCGTAGTCTTAGTAGTGTGTAGAAAGAGTCGGCCCTTTCTTTTTCTTTTTCTTTTTCTTAGCCCCCAAGTTTTAGGGCAAAAATTCTTTAGGGAATATGAAATTATAACTAATAAAGCCGAATCTCCACCCTAATTAAAGAAAAATCGAAAAACACGTAAATCGTGCCAAAAAATTTTCAAGTTAAGGCTCTTTTTGTTTCGCGAAAATTAAATAATTTAAATTTTTTTTTCTTAAAAGCGATCGATTATATCGCTCAAAATAATTAGCCAATAAAAAATAACTTTGTTATCGACAATAATTTATATCTAAATATTTTCATAAATGATAAAAATATTTTTTATTCGTTCGTCTAAATGATAAATGCACTCGCGCACAAGTTCGCTATGCTAGTAAAATATACAATGCAATGTCGACAAAAACTGTAAAAAGCGGAGTTATGAGAAGCCAAAGGCTAGGGCCGTTGACCACTAGCGGGCCTAGGAGTAGCCTCACCGTCGTTGGGGGAGGTCGACCTCATCGGCCCTAGCCTCTCGCCAATCACCAGGGTGACAATCGGCTGGAAAAAAAATAAAAAAAATAAAAGAAATGTAAAAATAAAAAACAATCAAATAATTAAAATATTATTAAAAGTTACCAATATAGTATCTACCAGTCAAAATTGGCCAGGTTAATTGAATTAGCATAAATACAAAAAATTTAAGTCCGAATTGATAAAATTAAAAGGTTTAAGATCAATTGACTTTTTGTTAAAGATTTAGGACTTTTTTTTTACAATCTTCTCCTTTGGCTCCTTATAACTCCACTCTTTACAGTTTTTTATTTATCATTTAGATGAGCGAACGAAAAACATTTTTATCTTCTATGAAAATATTTAGATATAATTTGATAAAAAATACAACAAGTTTAGTTTCGAAAACATCGGCCGTTGTCTTTCTATGAATGTCTAAAGCCTACAAAAACCAAATTGGCGCACATAAGTAGAGGTGGCAATATAGGTTACTAAAATGGGTCAAATATGGGTTATTAATTTTTAAATGGTTCACTAAAAATGGGTTAAAATTAGGTCACACTTAAATCAATTTTCGACCCATATTGACTTACTTTCAACCCATAAGGACAACACCATTCCACAAGTTTCAAATGGTCCTGGGACTAGGACCGAGTCTCAGGGTCAGCTCCCCGGACCGTGACCGTGGCCGGGGCCTCAGGGCGGGGGCCGGGTCCTGGGGCCGGGATCGGGTCTCAGGGCGGGGGCCGGGTCCCCGATCGGGTCCGGGGCTGGGGCCGGGTCTTGGGGCCGGGGTTGGGGCCGGGACCGGGATCGGGACCGGGACCGGGACAGGGGGCCGGGCAGGGCCGGGACCCGGGGCTGAGGCCTGGGCCGGGGGGCCGGGTACCGGGGGCCAAGGCCATGTGCCGGGGACCGGGCCGAGTCCTTGAGCCGAGGCTGGGACAGAGACCGGGACCAGGGCGGGGTCCCGGAGCCGGGATCGAGTCTCGGGGCCGTGACTGGGGCCGGGGCTGTGACGGGGGCCGGGGCCGTGACTGGGGCCGATGCCGAGACCGGGGTCGGGTCTCGAGGCCGGGATCGGGTCCGGGGCCGTGACCGGGTCCTGGGGCAGGGCCGAGTCTCGGGGCTGGGATCGGGTCTCGGGGCGCGAGCCGAGTCCCGGGGCCGGGGCCGGGTCCGGGTCCCGGTGTTGAATCCCAGGGCCGGGATCGAGTCTTGGGGCCGAGGCCGTGTCCAAGGGCCGGGGCAAGGACCAAGAACGGAGCCAGTGCAGGGATTGAGGTCGAGAATTATTTTAGTAATATTATTTTCTTAAAATATTATTGTGTTTTGATAATATGAGCCAAAACGGGTCGGATCGAGTTGAATATGGGTCAATCGCGGGTCGGGTCGGGTTTTATGGATCAATATGGGTCAGATGGGTCAATATGGGTCGGACCATATTTGACCCGATCCAACCCACCCATTTGCCACCTCTACACATAAGACTCCGCATCAAAATCATCCGATTCACAAGTCCAACTCGCGCAACTGATTCCGAGCCGAACGTTTCTAAGCGACAGAGCAGTCCTTCCAACCATCACACCGGCCCAGAAGATGTTTCTCATCCTCGGTCTCTTTATTCCGCCTCCTGCAAATAGAATAATTGCTTGGTTCCCCACTGGAAACCTCTAGCGACATCATTAAAGCAAAGTTCGCGGCTGAGTGCCTTTCTTCGCATCAATGATCAATGATTCGACACCCTGGCGTTCCCAAGAGATATGATGTGCTCATTCTCGAAACACCAAGGACCTATCCAGAACAGAGAGGCATTGAGAAACAACAGGGCATAAATTGGCATGCACTCGTCCTATGGAGTTCCTCGCAAAATTCATTAAAGACGCCAGGGACCGGAGAAGAAATGTGAAAGTTTCTCACGTCTGTAATGGACTAAAGCTCAGTCCGGACATGCCAAAACGAAAAGATGACAACGCATCACATTTTGTCCAATTGAATGTCCCGATAAACTCGACCAAAAGTCCTGGCTAGCTATTCGTTGCAGCATAAATACTTCTGCAGCTTCCAGACAGGCAACCAAGCAAGAATGCGCAGTATCCAAAAATCACCACATAAACTAGGAAAATCTAGTACCAGAAATCTTAAAGCTAATTACAGAATGCTAGCCCTTCGGCCGCACTACAAAAAAGGGGAACAATTTACTATAAACAGATGACATCATGATCTAAGGCGGGCAGAGCTTCGAGTTGTCCTTCTAAAATCAGAACTATGAGGGGCACCTTGACTTGAAGACGCTAATAGAGTATCAGCATTTGTAGCTCCCCTGCTTCGAAGCTTCCTCTTTGGACGCGAGAGTGGTTGGCTTTGGATTTGCACATCTTGAGCATCCTCTTCCTCTATTTCTTCCTCTTTGGGCAGTACACATCTCCACTGTTGGCCACAACTAGGACAAACCCGCTCAACCTGCGAGATATAATTTAATTCGGCACAGAAAATTATCTGAACTAGACAGTAGTATGACAAGGAACCCATAAAGACATACCTTCTTCTGGGAAAATCGTTTATTCAGGCAATATTGATGGATTCGAACATTACAATCATCATTCGGGCACAATTCCGCCTGTCGGACAGAGATAGAAATCAGATCCTTTAGTAATGTGTTGCAATGTCTTTTGTTTTATAGTAAAAGCATAAATACTTGATGTGCATGAGGTCTGCATGTCCATGTGTGCGACGAGTCAGATAGTTCAGTAAAATGATACCATTGTTATTATTGCTAATCTAGTGTACTGCTATGGAACTTCAAAGTGCTTGGCACTTCACAGGTTCGCATTTCACTGTTCAATGCACCATATGTAAACATAATTTTTCCAATCATGTTTCAACACAAACTGCAACAGGCAATGATGGCAAAAGAACTCATTTGTGAGTCATTTTTTTCCCCAAAGCGGCATGTTGTCAACCACATGAATATAGAAGATCTGGACATGTCAAAACAACATGAAACATGTAAGCATTGCTAACCAACATCATCAAAAAAGAGAGAGAGACAACCTTGACGGCAGCTTCATTACATACTTCACATGAAGGGATATCATTACTGCGGAACCAACTTCTCAGATCAAGGAACGATCGAACGCCAAGTCCTATCTTACCATCTGGGATCGAACAAAGCCACTTGTCCCGCACAAGTTGCTCAAGGGTTTTTTCTTTCTGGGATATAGAAAAATTCCTAAATGCAGCAGGGACACCAAGAGAATTGTGCTGTGACTGCGACACAGCTCCATTCAGCATCTGTAGATAAAATAGAGGCCCTCAGCATAAATGATGAGACTATCCAGAAATTTAAAAAATTACTGTAACTTGGAAATGAGTAAGTTCGTAGAAAAGTTGGATAGTTTTGCTATTCACTTGTATCTATGCTCTAAGAGTAAAATAAACATGTTGTCCTGGCATTTTATAAAAAATAAAGCAGGACTGAAACCAAGCTTTGCTTTTCTCACCAGAACTTCAACATCATGTGAAGGGAAAATTATTGTATTTTCAGTAAAGTTCAATATATATACAGTACTAATCAGTAACAAAATAAGCTAAGGGTCCTAAAGGCCACTTCGCCCTTTATACTTCTAACAATTGGCAATCCGCAAATTAAATCTTGACCGGTTTATCAATGCAAAAGTTATAACCGAAATATCCAGAATTATGTCATTGTGCAAAACCATGCAAAAAAATGTCATATAATGCTTTACGTACTCTTTTCAAAAATATGGCGGCATAACAATTCATATTAGTCAGTATTTATGCAGAGCCAGAAACTTCAACCTGATTTTCCAGCCGTATATTTAGAGCATCGATATCAGATATGCAGCCTTGAGCAGTGGCATCTTGCACTATTGCTTCTATCTGAAAACAGTGATTACAAGAATAAACTGAATATCATCGAACACAAAAATCACGTCAAGTTAGCATAAGAAAATTAAACGACATTATGTTTCACTTCGAGAGAAGTGGGCAGCAATTTAAATCATTATAAAGACATGTTCAAAATGGCATCCCGGAATAGACAGGCCAAGCCACAGAGACACGGATCGCCTGCTTCTAGACAAGATTACATTTTTTTCACCAGAGACTCTTTTAACTTATTTTGCTATTTCTTCAAGTTACCCCATTCCACAAGCCTCAGCAAGTTAAGCCTTTTTGCTACCAGTTCATCTGAGATGATCGTGATTTCCAACGATGGATAAGATTGTCGGTTTTATGCCTTCGAGAGATGAACACCCTCTCGCTCACCAGAAATACCCATGAAAAAAATTTCTAAACACATTTGAAGCTAGAAGATATTAAAACAGACGAGAATTACTCTGTCCAAACAATAAGCAAGCACATCAGAACTGGAAAACATAGAATCGCTAAAGCTAACAGAAAGGCACCGAGACATACAATGCACTTGTAGAAAGCAATCTGTGGAACCGAGTATTTAGTCCCGAGCTCTGATTGATTGTCAGAGACGTTATTGACAAATCCATAGAAAACCCGGCCATCGTTTTGGTTTCTGCATCCACGCAGCTCGCACTGAACGTGCGAGAGCTCCTTATTTATCTTCAGGAGATAATCGTTGAACAGCTGCTGATGATTAGCTGCGAAATAGGCATTAGGACTTTGCATTAAACTCGACATCGCACAACCGAGTAAACCTGAAGGCTCTGGATCAGACCGCTCCCGACAGCGCTCCGACTAAGGGTTTTGACACACAGATTAAAAAAAAAAAAACGCACGAGGGAGCCACCGGAACCGAAGGTACCTGGGTCTTTGCCGGTGACGCCATTGAAGACGGCATGGAAGTCCTCCTCGCTGAGAGGGCCGCGCGAAATCAGCGCTTGGATGAGGACCTTGTGCCCGTCGGTCAGCCCAGGCATGACTTGGACAGATCGGGACGAACCCTAGGTCGAGATTTTCAGGGTTTTGGGAAACGAGATTGCGGGATCGGAGAATCAAGAAGAAGACGGACTGAGTCGGAAGTAGAACCCTAACGATGGTTGAAATTCAATTGGAAGAGAGAGAGAGAGAGAGAGAGAGAGAGAGAGAGAGATAGTACGTAGACTAGAGCAGATCAGGTGGAGGGAAATATCGAATGTCGCCGGCTGAGGCGAGATCGAACGCGGGTTGGTCGAAAAGAAATTGTGGCGGGAATGAGTGTTGTGGAGGTGTTTTTTTTTTTTTTTTTTGGGACGTGAACAAATTTTCAATAATATTTTGATATTTCTCGATTTTTTTTATTTCTTTTTCATTTTTTTTCCTTGGGTCACAAAAACAGAAAAAGAAGAAAAAATCAAAATCAAAATCAAAAATAAAAAAAGTTAAAATATTTTAAAAATTTATCTACGTCGAGGTCAGCTGGCTAAAAGGACTGAATTGATACAAATATAAAATGTTTATGACTCAATTGGTACAATAACAATAGATTTAAGACTTTTTTGATAATTTTTCCAAATAAAGTAAATTAACCAATAATAGATAAACCCATCGAAGCAGGCCAAGAAATCCAACATTTGCAGCATTTTAGCCATCGAATCAAATGCTTGAACCCTCTATTAAGCTCTGAGAGGTAGACATAGAGAGAGAGAGAGAGAGAGAGAGAGAGAAAAACTAAAAAGGAGGCTGATTTGGGAGTTGAAGAGAAATAGCGCTTTGAACTCACGGGAGAGGGACCGGTGAGACCTGAGGTGATCGAGAGCGAGAGCGAGAGAGGGAGACGAGGCCTTGACTGCGAGGGACGGCCCTAGGCACAGCCGTGTTGAGACCAAGAGCAAGATGAGACGAGAGATGATAGAGTTGAGACCGAGAGGAAGACGAGAGGCAATAGAATCAAGAGTCTTAAAGGCTGAGAGCGAGACGATGGAATTAAGGTTGTGATTTGAAAAACTTCAAAATTTAAAAATACATATATACACCGACCCGGTGCGAATAACCAGTTCCACACTGAAATCGAAGACCAAATCGATACTCACCATTGAAACTGAGAACCAAACCGATTCTCATGAGAATCGCCCAAAACCGACCTATTTGGTCCAGTTTGGGTTGTTCTCAATTTCCCTGCATATCCCTAGAAAAAAAAAACCCATAAATAAGAATAATCGACTCATCTTATATTCATCTGGTATGGATCCCCTGCCATACCATTGCCCCCTCTCACACGTCAAAGGAGTATGGTATGGCAAACGATCCAAGTCCATATTCATCCCAGAATTGCATTTGACAAAAAAAAAATCCTGAACTGTTCCAAAACCCAAGTACTCCCCCCTTAATAATAACCACTCTCCCTCATTTCCTTCGCTGAAAAAAAAAATATCTACCATTTTTTAAGGCAACTCCCCATACACTGTTTGTTCTTTATAAATACATATTCATTATGGTTTTAGCACTTATGTGGTTGTCCGGACCAATATTCAACTTCTTACAAGGATGTAGCGACTAGCGCCTGCTCGATTTAATATATGACCGACTGGGAATGAAAAGGCGCGTTTCGTCCAACTTTCTGGAGCTTTGAAAATCACCCCGTATAAAAATAATAATAAAAAGGGCAAAAAATCACATCGTCGGCACCCAAATCATGTTACGCTATAACTGCCAATCTTCTTGTCCCGGTAATCACCTCATTCTATGATTTCCATCTGCAATCCCCAATTGCTCAACTCAAAAAATAGCTACTTATAATTTTTTAAAGCATCATCAACAATCACCGAAGTCCACAGTGAGCTTTGAGTTACGGTAAAGAGAGAAGCAGCCTCCGAGGAGCAAATCTTGCACATTCTTCATCTGATTTAATACCGAGGTTTCGATTTTCCTCGGAGCTAAAAGTATGTGATATCATCAAGAAAATCGAGAAAGAAAATCTGAAAAGGAAGCACGAAGAAATAAATATAGGCAAAGAGGCACAAGAACAAACTCCCCCGGTGGAGGAAGTTTGTCAAGGTCAAGCTCGAGCTTACAGTCCACTGTAAAGAAGGCAGCTTTGTCAAGAATAAACAATGAACGATTTACCCACGGCAAAGAAGGCAGCTTTGCCAATGAGGAAGCGACTGAACAAAGTCTACTGTCGCCTCGACAACTTTGAGAGATGAAGATTCAGCAATTAGAAACATTCGCGCTCGACATCGATTCATGGAAGACCAAACTACAGATTCATGGAAGACCAAAGATTCATGGAAAGACCAAACTACCGCCAGCCTTAGGAAAAGTTCTACACATATTTCACTGTTGAGAACCAGAAGTCTGTTCAGAAAAACTCTCAGACTCTTCTTTGATTATGCGATGCAGAGCAATTCAGAAACACAAACTCAAGCACAAAGTCCAACTCTTTATAGTATTGGAAAAAAGAATTCTGAGAACAATGCCAAATAGAACAGCTAAAATGGGTTACAGTAGCTGCATCTCACAGTCACTTGATAATTAAGATTTTTCCTGTGGACAGCAGTGTGTGCCTTTTCTCATGAGGTGCCCTCCCAGCCCAAACCAAAATTGGATGCTAAACCAAAATCTCATGGCATCAGGCAATCGACTGCCTAAGAGTCACCAGGCATGCTCTTAATGATATCCGAATCACCTGAAAACAACAGATATCAAGACACATGGACGTTTTTAAGTAGAAGTGCGTGACAGCATTGATAAATCATTGGCATAAAAAAGTTAACTATAGTGGCAGCCCATCTCCATACCTGGGTCAATGATGCTAAGGCAGCATACCCGGAAATACTTTCCACAAGCTGTGCCCAAGTCTACATTATCTGGCACATAAAAAAGAAGAACATATTCAATTTTGAATCCTTTCATGCTTTCTAAGATTAAATGACTTCAGATAACAGTCATATGAGCAACAGCATTCAATCCATGAACCAATCATCATTCCCAGCACAAAAATGGCCCACCAACAAATCTAAATGTAAAGAACACTTTCTTTTCACCTTAACCAACCCGTGTAAGTTTGTTTGTCGGAAAAACAATCCTATGCAACTATCTAGAAATCCCAAATATGATGGACAGCATCAGGTCTAGTGGTTCTTTCCGAGACTTTCCATATGCTGTTTTCTTGGCGAAGTTGCTATGTCTAGCATAAAGAAACACATTGTTTTGCCCCACCCAAAATTAAGTTGTCAAAAACAATTAAGAGGGAAAAGGCTCAGCTGACGATATGGATTCGACTACAAGTACAAACGGAAGCAACTGCATAGTCACTGATCAAATGGAAACATATGCGTCTAAACATCCGATAAGACATTCAAAGCATCAAGTAAAATGATCAAAGCGAAAAGACCGAGCTTGATTTTGTTTGGTTAAAGGGAGAAAAAGTAACAGCTTAGAAGATTCCGATACTCGAGACAGGCCCAGGTCCAGACAAACTTAAGCTAGCCCACCAATCAAATCGAAATAGTGAATCGTAGAGATCAATCAACAAAAAGCAGATCATCCGGAGTCGACGAACTTACTCCCGTTATAGTGGTGAACTCCAACCTTCGCCAACATCGCGTAGTACTCTATCTCGGACTTGCGAAGAGGAGGGCAGTTGTTCGCAATGATCACCAGCTTACCTGAGAAGATTCAGGAGCAGAATTCATCAATTCGAGGTCAGACTTACTACTCGTCATTAGCTCAAGCTTCAATGGCCCCATAGCAGGACTGCTACCACGTCCCAAGCAGCGATCTAGCCATATCGCTTCTCTTGCAGAATAACTAGCACCAGAGAAAATCGGTAAAAGAAAAAGGCACCTTTGGAGTTCCTCAAGGTCTTGAGGACCGTCTTGTATCCCAGGGTGTACTTCCCGCTCTTCATGACGAGAGCGAGCCTGTTGTTGATGCTCTCATGCGTCTTCTTCTGCAGGCGAAAATCGGCGAAAATGTCGATTCCATCAAAACTTCGTCGTGCATTGAAAAAAAAAAAAATGCGACGAAGAAGAACGAAGCCGACGAGGAATGGTTCGCGCGCGCGTAGCAAAAGAGAGAAAGAGAGAGAGTGAGATTACGGTCTTCTTCGACGCCACCATTGTTGCTCCTTGCTGGTCGCTGCCTGAAGCTGTGGAGGCAGAGGGAGCGGCGATGGGAGAGAGGACAGCAAACCCTAGAGGACGACGAAGAGGGGAGGGTTTTATATGGAGAAGAGATGGGCTTGGGCTTTTGGGCCGGGCTTCGAGTAAGCTATAGAAGTTTGTTTGCAGCTAAGGGGCTTGAGTTTGTGGTGATTCGCCAATTCGGCCCTCAATCGAACTGAATTTGCAATTTCCTTCCGGTTTTTCTAATTTGGTCCCTCGAAGGAGCATCCATGATCAACCAGACTTATAGCGACTTCTCAATTAGGTTGCTCCGCCTTTCATTTTAATCGATCGTTGATGCACTTTAATGGAAACCGGCCGGCTGACACTGACATGGCGCTCATCGCCCGTTGTGGAACTCGTTCACCCTCTTTCATAGACTACCTTGAGCATGGATGAATTTCTTCATTGTTGGTAGATTGGCCCGATAAATGTACCATAACATTAATCATTGAGGCAGCATTTATTGTGCGGATTTCTAGTTAAGATAAGACTTTCGGATAAGCAGAGATAAGATGCGGCTGAAGCGACTCTATTTCGCTGAAAATCATGATGTTTTGGAAATTATTCAGTTGCGAGTTCTAAGTTATTGTTGAGTAGAGCTTTGTGCCATCTGAATTCGAGCATAATGTTGACCGGGCAAACTGTGTAGAATCGGGGGTCTTGATTTAGAGTTGAATCTTTTGATAAGGAATGGCTAACCTTGCTCCCCGTCTTGTTGAGTGAGAAACGAGTGCTGAACAATTTAATCATTCAACATCTTTCCACGAATTGAAGATGCACTCAGGCAAGCTATCAAAAGAGTTGCTTTGAAAGTTGATAATCAACTCGAGTTCTTCATAACCAGTTGAGACTCCATTCAAATGTTTTTTGGAAAGTTCAAGCACTTAAAGAACGAGGGACAATCACGCTAAGCAATCTATTAAAGAACAAGGTCGTGGAGATACCCGATTTTGCGATCGAAGACCCCAGCCTCGCGCCATCGAAGAAGCGACCACACTTGACGATCGCTCCCCCGAGAGGTGGCCTAGCATGGCGAAGAGGAGGTTCAATGTGGAGGAGAGATGATGAATGTGAAGAAAATCTAATTCTTCTCATGTATTCTCTTTTGAGAAATCATATACTAATATATCTCACCATCTCCCTTATGGTTTTTTATGTTATTATCTTATCTTGGATAGGAGTGTGCACGATCTAGGCAGGTCCGATCTCGGTATGGAACCGGGGACCAGATCAGTAGTCCCGATCCCCAAAATTTTGGGATCGGCGGTCCGGTCCCAGTGGACCATCCATGCAATAACCATAAAAGGACATTGCTTCGAGGCACACCCTATACATGTAATGTTAGCACTTTGAAATTGTTCAGCATGGATAAAATGGAAGACAATGCAATGTAATCAGAGATAGCAACACAATAGTTCCATTACAAAATATTGCCGTCTGCAAATGAATTTGGATACAAATACAAATGAAACATGAACTGAATTTCCAAAAGGGAAGTTATATAAGTACGACAATGTCGTAATAATATATATATGTATATATTTATGTATTATATATTTTGAGTGGTCCAATCCGGTCCCATCCACATGGAACCGAAGACCGAACTGCCCAGTCACCGATCTCATTTATTGGGATCGAGGATTGGATCGCCCCCCTTAAGGACCAAACCAACTCGGCCGGCTCGGGCTGGTCCGGTCCAGTTTACTCACCCCTAGTCCTGGACAACTACCATATATAGAATATAATAAAACATATCTTATCATAGCTTATATCCTAATGACTAAATGCGATCTAAATGTTTATCCACAAAGGCATGCTTTCTTTCTTCTTTTCGAATAATAATACCGCGTTTTCCAATTGCTTTCGTGATTGATCACTTTCTAGTTAAATTGATTATTAGTTTTCGCATGCCAAGTTCATCCGATGTAGAAGACAAATTGTGCAACTTACTGAAAGGAAAATAAAATCCAATCCTTATCACTTTTAAAGATGAAAAGACGACAACCAAATAATTTCTAAATTTTGATCAAATGTGCAACATCGTCATTGAGTTTTTTTATTGTTTATCGCGATACTTTAACCCGATGTGCAATATCGTTTATGAACGCTCAAGGAGTGCATGATAACTTTTCAGAAACATAATTTATGTTTCAAAACTATTTCTAAAGCAGAAACTCGTTTGGTAATGCAATTCTATTTTCTGAAACACAAAGTTATTTTCAAAATAGATTCGAAGCATAAATGAGAAATAAAAAAAGTTAATTATCCGAGAAACAAAAATAAAAATCTTCGTCGCCGACCATCATTGCCGCATTTTTTTTTTTATAAATATTATAGGATAAGAAATTTTGCGTCGTTATCAAACACATTTTTTTGCTCAAAAACTCATCCAGAAGCAGGAATAGAAAAAATTATTTATAGCCATAAATCAATTTCTGGAACGGAAATGTTATCATGCGCGCCCTTATTTGTTCAATGTGGTCTCTGAACTTTTAGTGATTATTCAATTTAGTCAATCGAATATATGAAATGTTTAGGGGGTGCATGAAACCCATTCTATTTCTCTGTTTTTTTGTTTTTCTGTTACAGGAAATAGCTTTGGACAAGAAATCCGTTTGATGACGCATTTTTGTTTTTCTATTCCCCGGCCAAACTTTTGGCTAAGAAATAGATTTGGGCTAAGATTTGAGAAATAGAAAAAAGTCTTCAACCGTCGCGGCCGCCGTCGCCCCCGCCGCCGCCGGTCACCCCCGAAGCCGCCGGTCGCCGCCGCCGCCGGTCGCCGGTTGCCGCCGGTCGCCGGCCGCCGGTCGCCCGCCGCCGCCGGTCGCCCCCGCTAGTCGCCGTCGCCGTCGGATGCCGCCGGTCGCCTTCGCCGTCGCCGGCCGCCGCTGGTCGCCTTCGCCGGCCGCCGCCTTCGGTCGCCGTCTCAGGCCGACCGCCGCCGGTCGCCTTCACCGGCCGTCGCCGTCTCAGGCCGACCGCCGCCTTCCGCCACCGATCGTCGTCACCGTCGCCCGTCGCCGCCGTCGGAAATAGGGTTAGGGAAGAGAAATTTTATGCTATTATCAAACGAATTTCTGTTTCGGAAATAGAAAAATTATATCGTTATCAAACGCGATTTTTAGTTGAGAAACTCGTCTAGGAAATAGAAATGGAAAAACCTATTTCTTGCCAGAAATTGTGCCGTGAAACAGAATGAGTTTCATGCACCCCCTTAATATTGTCCTTCCATTAATTCAAGGAAGATACCGTACAATTGAGCTAAAATTTATGGACTACTCGTGTCATTTTTCTTCTAAATATCCCAAACGACAATCATTTGAATCGATGACAAACCTTCGATATGTTTTGCAGCTAACTCAAAATAATATAAACCGAGGAAAAGGATCCCGAACAAGTTCTCAATTCGCTTAAAACGAGAGACCGATCAATCGTTTCATGCAAATCCCATCGTGGATGCCGACATGGTTCGGATGTGCTTGGGTTCAAATCCTTCTTCAAGAAAACTGCTTGGTAGTTACAAAACAAGAGATCGAACTCGATTTAATTCGATTTAATTTAGAAGTAAAAAAAAAAAATCGATTTAATTCGAATCGGCTCGAAACCTAACCTCTCCCTTTTCGGACAATCAAATCCTCGGATTTTGTCACATATGTCAACAATATCTGTCAATTGAGGACATTTATGAAGAGGTAATTACAGAAGAGAGCTCGACCCGCCCAAAAAAAAAAAAATTAAAAAAAAAAATAAAACAAAGAAGAGAGAAGCGGGTCCGAGCGCGAGGTTCCGCTCGAGCACAGTGCCGAGACGAATTGAACCCCAGAGTGCCCAAAACCGAACCGTCTCCGCACATCTCTCTCTCTCTCTCTCTCTCTCTCTCCCTCTTTCTCTGTCACACACAAAACACCCATCAATCCCCCTGCTTCTAGGGCTTTCCACACGACCCAAGCGCAATCCATCCATGGCCGACGTCATGAACCTGCCGGTCGACTCCCTCGACGGCCGTCCCGAGGGCAAGGAGAAATCCTCCGACGATCCGGCCGAGTCCCCATCGTCGCCGCCTCCCCCGCCGCCGCCCCCGCTGCCGCTGCCGCTGCCTTCGTCGCAGCAGCAGCAGCAGCAGCTGTTGCCCCCTCCTGCCAAGAAGCGCGACAGGGATTCGCGCGAGAGGGAGTTGGACCGTCCTCCGAACCGCCGGGGAGGAGGCGGCGGCGGCGGCGGTTACTACGATCGGAACCAGTCGTCCCCTCCCCCGCCTCCGCTCAGGGAGAGGGACAGGGGATACAAGCGGAGAGGGAGCCCGAGCCCGCCCCCGCCTTACAGGGAGCGGAGGCGGTCCCCGTTGCCGCCGTACAAGCGGTCGAGGAGAGAGGACGGTGGTTATGAGGGTCGGAGAGGGAGCCCTAGAGGTGGATTTGGACCCGGCGATAGAAGGTGCGTGCGAGCCTGCTGGTTTCATTTACGTTTTTTTGCGTGTAACGGAACGATTAGGAGTGATTTCTCCGTGTCTGGTTTCATGAGCGGTGTTTATCAGCTTAAATTCGAAGTGCTATTTTCGCCACTTGAATGAGATATGAAATCTCTGGGATGTTAAACCCTCAATTAATCAGTATGCTTCTGTCTAAGAGAAAGGCTTAATTTTCGTGGTCATCACGGTTTTGAGGATTCTTATTAGGTCTGAGAGATATTGAGACTGGGGTATAAAATCGCCGTGCAAATTGATACTGTTGGATTCTTATTAGGTCTTGGAATATGGGTCACTTACCTAAATCTCACTTACGTTTGCCACGTGAAATTGTAAATGGATACGCGTAGTGTATCCCTAGCATTGCTCCTCTCCAGCATTGCAATGTAGTGGAGTACAAATAAGATGTGAAAGGCATATTTGCTCTAGGCCTATCTGCTTTTTTCTTTCTGTTATCTTCTCTTTTTCGGGGAGGGTTTGGGTGAGGGTGAGGGTGAGGGAACCATGAAAATATATGGCAAATGTGGATTGTCTTATGTCAACATGCATCGTACTTTATACGTTTCATCTTTTGTGATATCGGCTTTTAATACCAAAGTGGCATATCAGTATGAACCTGGCAATTTTGAAATCTATACATTATTGGCATTGAATGAGTTCTTTCATTTTATCGAGAGAGAGAGTGGGTGGGTGAAAGCCGAACATAGGAAGAATCTGTTAATTTTCTAGTCAAAAAACATATAACCCGCACAATAGTCTAGTCTCCCCTAACCGGCAGTATACTGGGAATTGGTACTGACATTTCCGCTGAAGTGCATGTCCTGGTCCATCACTTACATTTATTCTATCCATTCCTCTGTTATGTTCAATCCTTTTGGATTGGTCAGTGCAATAAAATATGGTATTTCTACGGTGTCTGTTTATTGACAAGAATATTACCTTTATAGGTTTGGATATGACTATGGCTATGATCGTGAGATGGGGGGCAGGTATGGTGATGAGAGGCTTCATGGTAGGTACATGGGTCGCTCAGCTGGAGGCTACCTAGGCAGTCCACTTGGTAAGTCTTAGCTAATTAAATCTTTTAGTTTCCTCTATTTGCGCTATTTATGAGAAGATTCTTTTGGTGTGACTGTGTAAATTTTGTTGGTTGTATGTATTGTATAGTTTCTTGCACTTAATTTCTTGAACATCAATATCAACATCACCTTTATCCCAAACTAGTTGGGGTTGGCGGTCGATGAACCCAAAAATAAATGAAATTAAAACAAAACCGCTTGAGGAAAAACAAAAAATTATAAAAAAACATAATATATAAATATATAAAGAGAAAAGACTAAAAAGGACTGTCAGGATCATAGGAATTGTGCCTCTCCACAATGCTAATAGCTTTCCTCTACTCTGTCCTAAGACCAACCGTACGCCAATCTATTTCCCACTCCAATAAATCTTGTTTTACTACTTTGCCCCAAGTAAGTTTCGACCGATCTTTTCCTTTCTTCATGTCAAGCTCTCGATAACAAACTTCCGTTCTTACCGGATCATCTAGGGATCTACGAAGAATATGCCCAAACTATCTCAATCTGTGTTCTCTTATCTTTTCTACCGCCGGTACTACTCCAACTTTTCGTCGAATATCTCCATTTCTTATCTTATCCATCATTGTATGACCACACATCCACCTTAACATACTCATTTCCGCTACTCCCATTTTATGCTCATGTTGCCTCTGTGCTGGTCAACATTAAACTCCGTATAGCATTGCAAGCCTCGCTACAATTTTATAAAATTTTCTTTTTAGCCTAAGAGTGATTTTGCGATCACACAAAAACCCTGATGCATTGTGTCATTTCATCCAACCTGCTCTGATTCTATGGAGCAGATAAAGCTTGAACGTTTTATGGAAATGGTAAAGCTTCACATGATAAAGACGGATCTTTCCTTCCAGCTTCTGTTGAATTTGTCTATTTCACATGTTAAGCGTGTTGGGCTTTCTTTGTTTTTGCAGACTGGGAAACTGGCCGTGGTGGCTATGGTGATGCATCTGTTGCAGGAAATGCCCCAAGGTAGCTCGTGATCTTGCTAATTGATTGTTCGAATTGAAATTTGGTTCTTTTGTGTCATCTTGTTTGATTCACGTAGATTCTCTAGGCCATTCAATTAAATTTTACTTCCTCTCTATGGAAGAAAGCGCGTTGATGCCCATTATATGTACTCATATATGTTCCATTAAGGAATAATATGGGACAAGGTGCTGGATCATCAGATATGAGAGTGCAAACTTTATTCTATATTACTTGATTGCTAAATTTGAAGCATTTTCTGCATTGAGAGTCAAATCTACTATTACATGATAGATGTTCAATGGATAGATGCAACGTACCTCTCAGAGCCTAATACAAAAATAAACACGAGAAATGGTTGGATTCATCTGAAGCAGCTGATGTTTGTTCCCTGATCTTCATGCAGAGAAGGAATGATGTCATACAAGCAATTCATTCAGGAACTTGAAGATGATATATTACCGGCAGAAGCTGAGCGAAGGTATGCAATGTGATGTTTTCACTGCTCAAGGTTTACCCTTTTCTGAGCTTACATCTAATGGGAACGGTTAAGTGATGCAATCCCCATCTGTCGACTTTGTAGATATCAGGAATACAAGTCAGAGTACATTTCTACTCAGAAACGAGCCTATTTCGATGCTCATAAAGATGAAGAATGGTATATCTTGTACTTTTCGTTGACAATGTTTTTCTTTGGTGGCATTAACCACTTTAATTGAACGATCCACTGAATACAGGTTGAAAGACAAATATCATCCGACAAACTTAGTTGCAGTTATAGAAAGGTATGCTCTGGTGAAGCTTATACTGTATGCGTATCCATGTGCTTCTTGGTACTGTTCATGTTCAAATTCAAGGCAGGTGTATGAGATGCCGACACCTGGCTTCCACTGGCATACTTTTACATATTACCATTTATCTACTTCCTTTTCACTTCATACTTCAGAGCGTCTACAATGGAAGATACAAATTGAAAAAAAATCTAATGATGCGGAATTTGAAGAATTATTGGACAATTTATACAAGTGACAGTCTGTGCAACTTGAGAATTAGAGATAGATAGGATGATGGAGTCGAGAACTTATCAACATATTTTGGCAGCTTGGAAATTAGACATAGCTATGACGAAAAAACTGCAAGTAAATACAGAAGAAATAAACATGGTTATTAGAGAACTTCAAAATTTAATTATGCCGCACTTGCTATTTTGAACTTTAAAGTGGTAATACATAGCAAAAAATAAATAAGTTAAACATTATGCATTCCTCAATAAGAAATTTTTCAGAATGCAAATTTGGGAATGACATTTCAAGATATTGGACAAATTTTAACAGGAAAGTTGCAACGGTTGCAATGGCGTAGAGAAGCAAAAGAAAAAAAGGTTTGAAAGGCCCCTGAAAAAGATAATGGTTCTTTAAAATATGATTTGTCACATCTGAATGAGCCTTAGAAAAGGCAAGGTGAATTAACATCAACCAAAAATTATGCCCATCTTACAAAGATAAAGCTAAATACTTCTTGGAGTGTCCCATTTACAGGAAATGAAGATGGAAAAGGAGACTCAATATATGGAGAATGAGATCATGCATTTTGAAGAAAAATGACACAAATAACATTCATTAGAAATTGTTTTCTATCTTACGGAAGAACCTAAATATCTATGGAAGGAAAACTCTTAGAGCTAAAGAATATCTGCCTTTCTTACTTCAGCTTAACGTAAGGTTGAAATGAGGAGGTTTTAGCTATGCTGCACCGACACGACACGGGACACGATACGATACGATACGATATGTCGACACGTGATTTTTCAAAAAATAGAGAATTCTGACACGTTGGGGCACTTTGTATATTAAATATATATATTTTTATATACATGATAAATTATTATTTTTGTGCCTGTGCGTGGATTTTTTTTTGTCTGTTTCGCATTGTTATTTGTTATTATTTTTTTAGGTTAAGCAGAATATGACGATGACACACCTTCCCACGTTTGAATGCCGTGTTAGTTCTAAATGGAAAACCTAATGTCCGTATGATGTAAGGTTTCAGTAGAAGCTTGAGGAGCAAAATCTTCTCCCGGGGCGTATTCCATGCTAAAAAAGTCCCAAGGAAAAAGGAGATTGGGGCTGTTGTACTAGCATTACAAGTCCCACATCGCAACAAAATAGAGAAGAGATAGGGAAAACATCATATAAACCAGCGGCTTTGATTGATGCCCACAACAAAGAGTCCCACATCGCCTATAAATAGAAAAAGCAATGGAAAAAATTCTATAAGTAGTGGCTCTGTAATTTGTGAAGACCAATTGTCCGGGTGGGCTCAGCGGGGCATAGGGAAGGCCCATGCAGGGCTTCCTTTTGGGCCAGGGCGTTCCTGGAAGTGGGAGCATCAAATTTTGCCCAAGTTTGCTTAGGACTCGCGTGTCCGAGCGTGTCTTTTTTATTGACCGCGTGTCGAAAATTTCGATAAGCATTGACTGTGTGTCGAAACGAATCCAGCCGTGTCCTAGCGTATCGAGGAAGTGTCCGTGTCGGATTCGCGAAATTGGTGCTGGGGGACGTGTCCGTGTAACATAGGGTTTTAGGCTACTTGAGAAATATATCCTGTTACTCATATTGAGTACATAACTATGTGATGCATTCTACATTAGCTCCAGAAGTTTCTCTTATAATAGCACATTCGGCGGCAATGGTAAGAAGTTCTAGTTCATCTTTTTTCTTTGAGCAGTATCAAGAAAGTTGAACTTTTCAGAAGTTGGAACAGTGGCAGCAAAAATAAAGAAAGAATTTCTGGAATTCTCTTCGTGGAAGTGGCTTTCCAAGTTGGCCCAACTTTTAAAGACTGGAATGTGATGGAAGTATGTAGAGAAGTGATTGGGTTGACTCATTTCAATCGTGTTGACGTTTCAGTCAACAGCTCTTAAGTTGATGCTGCGCCACCGGATCTTTTCCTTATTAATCTTGCCTGTTTTGAGAATACAAAATCCTGCCTTGAAAACAATGATACATACTTGGAAAAGATCTGAAGAGTTGTTTATTGAAAAGGCGACATTGGATTGATTATATCCTCAGCAGAAGACCATCGGATGAAGATAAAGGCCATGTATGGAAGGGAAGTAGATGGGGAGGGGATGAAGACTTTAATTCCCCGTTCCGTACAAAAAAAATTTCTTGATTTTCCTCAGCGACTGCCTGTGTTACCCCTCCCTCTCCTTTCCAAACAAAGCCAAAGAGGTACCCGTCGCAAAAGATGACAAAAAATAACTTAATTGTAAATCATTTAAGACAAGTGGATGTTGTTCTAGTTGAGAAGAGCTAAAAATATGAGAGGAAATGAGATTACACAGCACACTATATAATGGCTAAATTGGCTGAGACATAGGAGAAATTGCGGAATCTTTGTTCATTCCTCCTTCCCATTTCTTATTATCATGCTTTGACCTTTGCTTTACAGATACACTTAATGTTCCCTCTTTGTATATATTTGATTGTGATTCACATAGAGATGATATGTGGTTGGGCAAATTTCAAACAAGTCCAGAGCAAAAGTATGGGCTTTAAAACTAGTTGGTGTTGGATGATTAATGAGTTGTTTATTTGAGAGGTTATGGTCTGTCTCACCCTTGATTATCCATTTCTAGGGATAATGTGTTGCCAAAGACTTATCAGCTGTTTCACATTAATTTTTGTATTCTGCTTTCAGGAGGAATGAACTTGCGCGTCGGGTTGCGAAGGACTTTTTGCTTGATTTGCAGAGTGGGACATTGGACTTGTAAAATCTCACCTTCATTTTTCATTTCTGAAATTTTGCCTTTTGTGGCAATATTGGACAATGACTGATGTGCTATTATGTAGAGGTCCTGGCACTAATGCCTCTTCCACAAGTAAATCAGGTCAGGCAAGTGATGCGAACTCTGACGATGAACCAGATACAAGCGGCAAAAGACGGCGACCTGGAAGAGGACAAACTAAAGATGCTGATCTGTCAGCTGCTCCTAAGGCTCATCCTGTCAGTTCTGAGCCCAGAAGAGTGCAAGTTGATATTGAACAAGCACAGGCTCTTGTTCGGAAACTTGATTCTGAAAAAGGTATTGAGGAAAACATCTTAGGTGGAGCCGACAATGATAAAATAAACAGGGAGAAATCTCATGCCGGTTCTAGTGGCCCAGTTATTATAATACGAGGTTTAACCTCTGTCAAGGGGCTGGAAGGCATAGATTTGCTGGATACTCTTCTTACTTATCTTTGGCGTATTCATGGCTTGGATTACTATGGGATGACCGAGCCAAGTGAGGCTAAGGGTCTCCGTCATGTTAGAGCAGAAGGAAAGGGTTCTGATTCTGGAAATAATGGAGCTGATTGGGAAAATAAGCTTGACACACGCTGGCAAGAGAGGTTAAGGGGTCAAGATCCATTGGAAGTGATGACCGCTAGAGAGAAGATAGATGCAGCTGCTGTTGAAGTTTTAGATCCTTATGTCCGGAAGATAAGGGATGAAAAGTATGGGTGGAAATATGGGTGTGGAGCCAAGGGATGCACAAAACTTTTTCACGCTGCTGAATTTGTGCATAAGCACCTTAAACTCAAACATCCCGAGCTTGTGATGGAGCTCACATCGAAACTTCGTGAAGAGCTCTATTTCCAGAACTACATGAAGTGAGTGAAGTTAGATTATTGGGGCTTTTTAACTTTATTTTGTGTTTCCGTAATGATTATTGACAACCACATTATGGTTTGCACTCTGCAGTGATCCAGATGCCCCTGGTGGAACTCCTGTCATGCAGCAAAGCCTTATGGTAAGATTAAACCAGCTATTAGAAGGCTCCATATTAGTTTTATATGTGATTGTTTCTCCCTTTCTCATGCGTATCTAATGGATGCATGTAGAACTGCATACGGGTAGATGTACATTAGTGCTGGAGTTTTTCTGTAGTTATCATTATAAGCTTTTTATTTGTCATTCTGAATATGCACTAGCCGGCTGTGTAAGGTGATTTTCCAAGCAAGGAAATAAGGGAGCAGAAATGGGAAATTGTGGTTCAGGGAATTGAAGGAGCTCCTGGAGAGTGACATTATGAGAAAAATTGGAGGAATAAGGTGCTTAATTTTTGCTTTGGAGATCAGCAATGGGGTGCTGGGGTTGCACTCTGACTCAGTTTATATACATTAAAGAACCCTAACTTGCACCTTAATTGTTTTTTTTCCTTATTATTTTTTTTTTTTGGAGAATATGGAATCTAGAGGCATGTTTATAGTTTTTAGCGATAGGACAAATATAGATGACAGGCCAACTTAAGGCTCCTCTTGTTGGAAAGAAACTTGTTTGATAATGGAGAGTGCTGGCAACAACATGAGGCACATAAAAAACCCCTCTTAATTGAAACAACTTCAGGACATCTGATAAAGATACGTGAGGATCGAGATTCGGTTGTCTTTTCATGTGATTATTTTATTAAGGTAAAGAAGTCATTCATGTGTAAAATGTTTATTGCATTTCAAAAAGAAGGATCTTTTGGGTAGTACATGAGATGTGCACAATGAACAATGGGTGTGTGGTTATTCTGTGCCATTTTGCCATTTGTGCTTGCTAATAGCTGAGCAAATTGGATGAGCATTTCAGTTTTTGCTTGCAGTCATTACTTTGGTATTAATTACTGTGGGTAATTATTAAAAGATCAATGATTCTTGAACAGGTTGCATCTAAAACATATTCATGAATTCGAGAATTATCTATATGTTGGACACTGATAATTGGGAAAACTTGGTCAGAGAAAAATGCTAACTGCACTTTTTTGAACAGTTGTTAACATCATTTACAGTTGCTGTTGCCATTGCTATTGCCGTAAACTGCTGAATTTTCACTGTGCAGAGAGACAGGCCACAGAGACGTAGGCTGGGTTTAGAAAATAGATTGAGAGATGAACGTGGCATTCGCAGAGAGCGTGACAACCGAGCCAATGGCGGTGAGAGATTTGATAGATCTGAAAATCCACAGTCAGCTGATAAAGATGGCGCGGATGGAGGGGATGGAGATGACCCCATGTATGATTCTTTCGGTGGACAAGGCATTCATGTTGCTCCTTTTGCCTCGGATATTCCTCCTCCACCAGTTTTGATGCCCGTTCCTGGTGCTGGGTAGGTTGATCTTTCTGGCATTGATTCCTTGGTCGGTTGTGAAACTATACCATTTTGAAGCTTTTTTTTTCTATATATCTCATAATTTCTGTGTGACTGTAATTACAGTCCTCTGGGGCCTTTCGTTCCTGCCCCTCCTGAAGTTGCAATGCAGATGTTCCGAGAGCAGGGCGCGCCCCCTCCTTTTGAAGGCGCAGGGAGAAATGGTCGACCTGGGCCGCAGTTAAGTGGTCCTGCCCCAATTATTGCATCTTTTCCAGGCTTTCGGCAGGATCCTCGACGGCTAAGAAGGTAATTTAGATGATCAGAGACATAATATTCTGTCACGTTCTCATTTAGTTTATCATGATGCTTAATGCAACTTGTCTGCTGACAAAGTGTCAAGCTTATTGTTTCAGTTGTTCACTGGTCTGGTTATATAATGTTCCATCTTGTTTGAATCTTGTGGTCAAAATTTGCTTCATGGCCTAAAAATCTATCCAGGATATGTGAGACAATAAACTGCAAGCTAATCTATTGACCTAATGGTGTATCTGCCGAACTAACACGCTGCCAGTTTGTAATTTATCACATCAAAACAGTGAAAGATAAATTGTATCACACTTTGTAGTGTGTGTCAAATTCGAATAGTTTTAAGCAATTTAGTTGTAGATACTTCATCAAACTTAATGTCTCGATCCACAAGATGCACAAATATAGGATATTGGTCGACCATAGGTATCTTGAGTAGATAACTGTGCCATGAGATATGTGCGAGACTTCTATGTGCTTGGCCTGACTCTTTATCAATGTGTTTGCAGTTATCAAGACTTAGATGCACCAGAGGACGAAGTGACAGTCATAGACTACAGGAGTTTGTAGGCGACAGCACCGGCAGAGTGGTGAAGTCATAGAACGAGCCATCTCATTAGGGTTGAAGCTTTTTCCCAGTGGTGGTCCCTTGTTCGCAATAATCCGATCTCATTGTGTAAAAGGATAAGTGGGCCGGAACATTTTGCTGAATGTGATTGGATTTCTGCTGTGTTTAGTTGCATGTGTTCCAGCAATCGAGATGTTTTCATCGCTGTCCAGCTTCCATTTAATTGAAAAAAGAAAGGTCGATTATGATTGTGAACGTTAAGGTTGGGAGGTCGAATGGTCGTTGTCTTTTTAATTCAGAAAACTTCATTTACTAATTTTCATCCAAGCTTCGGAAGTATTATGTACATTTTGTTGACGATTGGGTTGAATTAGTCGAATCCTCTTTTTTAATTCTGTCTCAAACATACTTGGGCGATCATTGAGTAACTAATTCTGTGGCTAGTCCTAAGTAATCAAAATCTGCCGATTCGAACTGGATGCCTCGAGCTTGGGGGTATAGTTGAGACTTGATTAGGAAATGAAGCTACAAATTAACTTGTTAAATGTTGTGTTTTTTTTACTATTTGTATAATCTTTGATTAGGCCGGTGAAGATTTGCTCCATCTTGTACGTGTTGTAGGCCAAATTCCAAAAAAGCAATGGAGTTTTTATCTGTGCACACTAGGGGTGAACAAAAAAACCTTGATTAACCCAAATCAGACTGGATGGTACCCAATCGGTTGATTTTGGATGTAACCGGCAGGCACTAGTCTGGTTCCTGGTTTTAATTTTCTAAAATCGGTGGGTACCGGTTTTGTTCCTGATTTCGAGTGGAAATCATTCAATCGGCTTCAATTGGATCGGTCCTTTTATATAATACAAATGGTGGGTCCAATGAGACCGGTTTTTTTATATAACATCAATGGATATTCTTTTAATTGTAGCCATTTCACAGCAGTTTTTAAATGAAGAAAAGGCCCACACATACACATACATGCCTTATATAAGCACTTCGTTTCAGACCAAATTTCCTCCTCAGTCCTAGTCATTTTTCTTTGCACGGGTCAAGGGGTTATTTCAAAAACCCAAGATGGCTTTCTTGTTCAGAGCCATCTTCCTCTGTTTTTTCCTATATCATACGAATAGCAAGAAAATTACTTGCTGGAGGCTGCAATTTCTTCCAAGGAAAATGGGCGTTTGATGCTTCATACCCTCTCCACGGCTCCTCAAGCTGTCCCTCCATAGATCCACAATTTCACTGCATCAAGTACGGGAGGCCCGATAAACAGTACCTCAAGTACAGATGCCAAAGTCCCAAGTTGAGCCCTTCTCCATCAACCCCTAGGGAGTAGGGACTGGTTCATTTTTCTTTTTTAATTGTTATTAATGCTCGGTAGCATCGTAACCGATGGTTTGATTCTCGGGTAGATCCATGAAACAAGCAAGTGATCCACGATTCGCATTTTACAGAACCGGTCCTTAGCGGACGGTTTTCGATTTTAGGGTAGAAACAACCCATTTATGAACCGACCACCGCTGGTACACACAAATAAATTGTTTGTTTAGTAAAAAATAAATAATTTATAATGACCCGAATCACTTATAGAAATAAATAAAATAAAAATATTTTCAAGGAGAAATTCTTCACTCACAAATTATCATTAATAACATAACTAGTTATTTTAAATAATTTTTTAGGAACATAATTTCCAAACACGAGGTGTGTCATTGATCCTTGCTTCCGCACCTACGCTTTAGCGGTTCGTATTTCTTTAGCGCCTTGAAGCCTCGAAACGACCGGGGGATGGGTTTGTAGTCGGAAAAACAGAGCAAAACCTAAGAAAGCAGAAAGCAGGGAGCAGGTAGAAGAAGGAAGCATTGAGATGAAGAAGATAGCGTTGCTCCTGATGGGGTGTGGAGGCGTTGGCCGTCAGCTCCTCCACCACATCGTCTCCTGCCGATCGCTTCACGCCAATCAGGTCATCTTCCTCTCCCTTCCATACCGGAAAAGCCCTCCTCCTTCCCATATCTCTTGCCTCGCCTCCTATCTCGAGTTTTAGAAACGGCGTTCGATCTTGCCGACTCTTCGTGGAGTGGATCATTGTCGCCTTTTTGTGATTCACGAGGTTCCGAGTCATCGCGATGCTGCTTCTTCACAATTTGCATGTTTCGGTCTGTGGGGCATTTCGCATTTTCGCCCGATTTCTACTAGTGAACAGCATCTCGTGCTTTT
Source organism: Rhodomyrtus psidioides (assembly GCA_021437785.1). Taxonomy (NCBI): domain Eukaryota; kingdom Viridiplantae; phylum Streptophyta; class Magnoliopsida; order Myrtales; family Myrtaceae; genus Rhodomyrtus; species Rhodomyrtus psidioides. The sequence continues at coordinate 317,497 of JAILYB010000128.1, read as the reverse complement.
TCAGAGTGTAAAGAATGTCGGGTTTTGCCCGCGACATTGTTTGAAAATGTGAGCTTTCATCCGAGTATGCTATTGGAATTAAATTCAGTTGATTTTGTGCGGAGCAGTTATGGGACCTGTTGGTTGCGTTTATTTGGTTTTTGTGCTTCGGATGTGATTCATCTTACGCCTATTGGCAGCATAAGCAGCATAGTCAATTTGCACTTTTAATGTTGCTAAGAGGAGTTGACTCCTGGCTCATTGGAAGAAATGGGATGATTGGCTTGCAGGGAGTGCATCTACGAGTTGTGGGTGTATGCGACAGTAAGTCGCTTGTCGTTGCGCCCAATGCACACACGTCGGAGTTAGATGATAACTTCTTGCTGGAAGTTTGCAGGGTAAAGGTGGATGGTTCTTCGTTGTCAAAGCTCAGCGGCTTCGGTAATTTGATTTTTTCATCTTTTCCGACTGATGGTGATGGGGCAGAGTTTTATGCTCACGCTTATCTTATTCTTATGTCTTTATCTGATATAGGTGCATGTCGAGTGTTCCCCGATTCTGAATTGACTGCAAAAGTTTTCGACATTGCATCTCATCTTGGTAAATCAACAGGTTTGTGAGCTGTAGCCACTGTTTTTTTTTTTTTTGGTCATTTCTTTTCTTGAATGGGTGAAACGGACTACTTTAGACTATGCACGTGTTCCGTACTTGAACCGTTGGTTCAATTGAGTTTATTTTGACTTCATAGTGTGTGGAACAACTGAGTCAACTATATATACCAACAGGTTTGGCGGTTGTTGATTGTTCTGCTAGCTCAGAGACCACAGAGATCTTAAGTCGTGTGATTGATCTTGGATGTTGCATAATCCTGGCAAATAAAAAACCTCTTACTTCAACAATGGTGAGAATCTCTTTCATGTCCCATCTCATCATTGTCTACAAAAGATGTGAGGCCAAGAAAAAAACATGTGCCTTACCTACTGTTAGTTGTTCCTCAAGTAATGCTTTCTGGTCCTTATACTTCTCGCTTTGACTGCTTGGGTCAACTGTCGGAAAATCTTTTTGGTTTCTGCTATGCAGGAGTACTATGACAAACTTGTGTCACAACCACGTCGGGTTCGGCATGAATCAACTGTAAGTTATGTTTATTCCTGGATACCTACAGCTCCTAGCAAACTAATACCATAGACTATCACCTGTAGTTTTTGTTCAGGTTGGATTGGCTCAAGCTGAATTATAGGTCGATCTTTTTATTTTTTGCTCCCTTGTCGTATGGTTCGTGTCTTATGTAGCTGAGAGTCTGACAGCCTTGTTTACTTTGCTGACATTCTGCTACGAAAGTGCATTTCTCTGCTTCTTTAGAGCTTCAAAGCCAAAGCTTTATCATCTTAATGTACTTGTCTCAATTTTGAAAAACAATGCCAATATAATCAAACGGTAAGCATCCGAACCTATTCCTGGGAACAGTGTATGAACTTATTAATCAGTGGAGCATCATTTGATATAGATGTCATTTTCTTTATTGGCCACTTCAGATTGATTGGAGGACCTCGTCTTGTAGATATGCGAGGATTTGGTTTTTCTCCCTTAATGTTTATTCCTCTAGGCTTGACAATGCTCGCTGCGGAAAGTTCATGCTTTGTTCATGTTTCCACCTGATGCTCTGCTTTTATTTTCACGTTCTGACCTAGGTTAAACAACTTTTGCTGGGAATGCAAATTTCATATCTCGTTAGTTCTGCTTTTCAGTTGGTTATTTTCAGTGGTATGCGTTCTGTTCTGGATATTTTTCTACTTTGTCCTGACTTGTGTTTCGCTGATACAGTGCTACTAATTTACTTCACAAGGTATATGTAATGAGACGTGGGCTGGATGTTATCATGTAGGTAGGGGCTGGCCTTCCCATCATATCATCATTGAACCGCATACTGTCATCTGGAGATCCTGTGCATCGTTTAGTTGGGAGTTTGAGTGGTATCAAACACTTCAGGCATTGATTCCGCAGACACCTTTGAAAATTATATCTTTCTGCTTCCTGTAAATAGAAGCTTTGTATCTCCTAATGGACTTTGCAACATAACTTGCCAGGCACATTAGGATATGTCATGAGTGAGGTCGAAGATGGAAAGCCATTGAGTCAAGTGGTGAAAACTGCAAAAAGTTTGGGCTATACCGAACCGGGTTTTTCCTTACTTGAACCTATCAGTTGTATTCTAGAACATTGCAGGGGTCATTACATGAGTGCTCAGAGCTATCATCTTAGGAACTCAATTTTGTAATTGCAGATCCACGTGATGACCTCGGGGGCATGGATGTTGCCAGAAAGGTGTTACTCCTTGATGCATTTCATGGCTGTCCATTGAGCAAAATTATGATTTTCTTTGGTAGATGTTATTGAAAATAAAAACAATGTGGCTGTTCTGTCTACCCATTGGCGCGATGGCAATATTGCTGTAGAAGATGATTTAAATTTACATTATTTAGCATTTGTTGCAAAAATGTACATTTTAGACAGGAAGCCATAGGTATTGACTTCAAGTTTGCTCATATTGCTGGATGGCCCTTCATTGTGGGCTCTTGATTTGCATTAGTAGGAAAAGTAGGTATTTTGGGTTTTTTTTTTTTTTAAATTTAAAGGGTGATACTCACTCAACATTTAATGAAGTGTGTGATTGTAAACCAAATGAGGTGGCTGCAGACATTGGCAGTGAAATAATATTAACTGAAAAGAGGAATGTGATGCTGCAGTATCTAATTAACGTTTCTTTGGATGTTGAAACAGGCATTAATATTAGCTCGACTGCTTGGAAGGCGAATTACGATGGACAGCATAAAGGTTTGTGCTTAGAGTAGGTTTGTCCGTAGAGTTTTCTTCACTCTCTTTTCTTAATGGCGCGTTAACTCATTTTGGCAGTCTATTGTTCAGTAAACATATTGTACATAGCACGGCAGCCGAATCATTTTCTTGTCTTCTGCTGAGGGATGTCTACCTCTGTAGGTTGAGAGCTTGTACCCAGATGAGATGGGACCTACTGTGATGTCTGTTGATGAATTTGTTAGCAAAGGGCTTCCATTACTCGACAAAAGTATCTGCGAAAGAGTTGCGAAGGCTTCTGTAAGCGGGAATGTGCTCCGTTATGTCTGCATGATTGAAGGAACAAGGTACATTTGGATATATGTATGTGACAAGTGACCAAAGCCGATTTCCTTTAGGAAAACAGAAAATAGGGTCGCATAGTTGGGAGGTTGGATGTTGCTATAATCTTAGACTTAAGTGCTTCTGTTTGCAACTTGGTATCCATTAGACACTCCTCAGAATCTGAGGATTGGATATTTTGAGAGACCATGGTTCCTGCATGGTACACTGCATTTGATCTTTACAGATGATATGTTCAATGCATGGACTGCTCGGCAGCAGTGAAGAACCTTAATTATACTTTGCAAAGTTCTATTTCTGACTAAAGCCCAAAAAGTAATACCGTGGGTGGGGCAAATATGATGCGAGAAATAAATTAGGAATTCTGACTATTCATCTGCTTCTTCTTAGGAGTTATCTGAATTAGTCCCCTCTTTTGTGCAGTCAAGTTATTATAGGGTTTCGACCCAAATTTTTTTTTTTATTGTAGGGTTTCTTCTTTATAAACTAGTCAAATACCATGTATTTGTAGACAGAAATGTTGGTAACTTGGTACTTTTTTGTATTTTCAAGTTCATGCGGTCTTTAATAACCAGTTCCTTGGGTAGGTGTGAAGTTGGAATTCAAGAACTCCCGAAAGATTCTCCCTTGGGGAGGTTGAGAGGAAGTGATAACGTGGTAAGCTCACTTTGAAAGATTTGTCTTCTTATCTCAGTCTCTCTTTTGGCCTGGTGGAAGTTTTTGCTTTTTTTTTTTGTTATATTAATGAATGATTTCATTCAAAAAGACAAACTCTGGTAGATTGGAAATTTACAAAGAGCATAGAGAGAGAAATTAAATAAAAATAAAACGACGCTAAGATGACGCGTAACTGTAGCAAGATGACTAAAGACAAAGGAAGAGTGTAAAGAGGTAGCAAGAGAAGCTTCAGGTCCCTCAAACAATCTATGGTGGAAGATTTACTTCATCACACAAAATGGAAGTACTTTTTTGGGATCTAGAAATAGTTATTGAAGAATTCTATGGAGTATTAGTAATGTAAGGCCATAAGCATAGAGGTTTACAGGATTTGCAATCTGGCTTATGAGATGATTTGCTAGGTCTCAAGGCTGGTTAGTTTTCCAGCAAAGTCGTAGTATTTTTTCTTAAATCTACAGTATGAGCTAAAATGAGAATTTTGCCAGAGCAGGAATAATGATGAGTGTATTGAAACTAGTCAATTTTTTTGACAAGGAAGCTTATTGAATACTTATGAGAAAGAAAGAGGGAAAAAAATCATGGCGTAAATTCATAGTATGGCACTTTAGTATGGAAATTGCCCTTTTTAGGAAATAGAGTGAGTTTATGATCTTATGCTACAATAGCATTCAAATGTGCAACCCCCTTTATTTCCTTCACCAAGTAAGCATCTGTTCAAGTGAATGAATATGTTATTGCATGCTTTAATTCACCCTCTAGCACAATATTAATTGCAAGTATATGCTAAAAACCATTTCTTCCAACATTAAAAATCTTCATTGACTGTATATTTTCTCAAAACTTCGGTGACTGAATTCATCATTAATCAAGTTGATACTGATCATATCACGCTGCGCCATCTGATCTGTGACAACCGCATGACGGTGCCATTTCAGCTGGAGGTGTACACCCGGTGCTATAGTAAACAGCCTCTGGTCATCCAAGGTGCTGGAGCTGGAAACGATACAACCGCAGCAGGTGTCCTCGCTGATATTCTGGATATTCAGGATTTATTTCCTTGATAGGAAGTCTCTTCTAGTTGGAAAAAGTGAATTGATTTTGAGGTGGGAAATCCATGAACAAAAACAGATCATCTGACCCAAATAAGCAGAAGTAATAGGCTGGTAAAAGTAGGCCTTCTTCTTTGCTAGATAACATCCTCGAATTGGCTGAAGTTATTTGAACAGTCGGCATGAAATTGCGTTTGATGACAATAGGCTTGATAGCCTAATTCTCTTCATGTCTACTCTCTGTGGCGGTGTGCTCCTGATATGAGTAAAGCTACGAATACAGGGAAGAATGTCACTGAAACTGCTTAAAATGGATAAGTAAAGTTGCTGTGGCATCCCTCGACTTCACTCTGAAGTCTGAACTGTTTTCTTTGTATAAGTGGCCGGATGATAACGGATGTTGTGGATTGAACTAGATGTCCCAATTTGGCCTGGTTGTAGAATTTGCTACTTTATATATGGTATTTGCGAATTTTTTTGTTAATCCATGTATGGAGGATCTATAAAGACAGCAGAGATCCGTGGATACCAAGTCATCAATGGAAACCGGAAGAGAGGGATTCAAACCCTCGCTACAAAAAACTCAGTGGATTCTTCAGATCTTTGAAATTATAGGAAAGAGGTATTCATAACTTGCATTGAGATTAATGTCTCTTCTCAAGAAGGCTGAACTGCAAGTGTAAAACCAGAATCTTGCACCAATTATTAGCCCGTAAATGTGATGCAAAATGTCCACGCTATGTTTCGCCAGTCAGCTGTAGGTGGAAAAGGCATTGCCAAAAGCAGCCTCGGTATCGAGCTCTCGACTCTTCAAAACTCAGCTATTTCCGTTTGATCAAAATAGAAGCCTGTGGGACTTCCCTCTGGCAGAAGCGCCAACTTGACCGGACCTCTAGCCCCCTCTTCCGTGGTCATGGTCCCCGTGTGCCAGTTCAAGTCGGTGTTGACGTAGCCAGGATGAACACAATTTATGCACATGTTGGGGTACTTCTTGGCGAGAACTCGGGTGTAAGCATTCAAAGTGGCCTTCGAGACGCTGTACGGCGGAAGCATGATCGACCACCCATTGGCCTCGAGAGATTCTTCTTTCACATCATGCAAGAATCTTTTTATGACCCCGTCGATCTTCTCCTCGGTCAGGGTGTCCAAGTCGCCCAGTTCATTCCTCGTTTTCTCGCTCGGGATTCTCTGCACAATAGCGATTTTCCCCACCAGACAGATTCGCGAAAGTCGGTCAAAGCTTTTTAAGTTAGAAACAGAAGAGGAGGGAGAGTTGAGAAAGATGCTTTACCCTGAGCTCACTCCTGAGCGAGGAGACATTGACTATTCTTGCACCAGAAGTTGAGAGCTGTAGGAGAGGGAGGAGTGCCTCTGTCACCCTCTTGCAGCCATAGTAATTTGTGTTCAAGCAGAGTTGTGAACTCTCGTAGGTGTGCTTTATCACTCCCTGAACCAAATTGGCCACTTTGCCCGAGAGCTGCAAATCATTCAGACAAGATTAGCCGTACATTAATCGACCCCTGATAACCAACTCTACGTTTATAATTACAGCATTCCCAATGGGTCCTCTGCTTAAGAAGTCTTGGCCATTAAGCAGGAGACCGGTCTTGATGCGAGACCATGTCACCATTGCGAAATGCGACAAATTCGCTCGATCGGTCGAGAAGGGCAATTTCGCCAACCACATGGGAAGATCTTTGAAATCGAATCAATCAAATTTGGTACAAGGAACCTTCTGAATTGAGGTCAACCTACCCAAGAGGCAGTGTCTATGTTCATTGCCTTTAGCCCATCCTCATCAATCATGGCTCCTGATGCTCCAGCATTGTTCACCTGCCCAAGTATATATGAGCTTAAGTCCTGACTTGAGAAGCTGCCTTTACAAGGATTCTTTTTGTCATTATCTCGATAACGCACGACATTCCTAAAGAAACATGCCCAAATATAAAAGCCGGGACCTGGTGGACGATTGATGTCCATATCATTAATTTTCGTCGGACTCAAGTGACAAAATTTGAAAAGACTTATAATTCAATGAGAAAAAAAATTAAAATTGAAATGACACAATCATAATAAGTTTTTTTGATAATTTTTCCCATCATCTCTAGCTTATGTTTCGGCCGCTGACAAGCTAGAGGTCATTTTGCATAAAGTTGTCCATCGTGGGTGTTCGTTGTAAAAATAATGGAAAATGATAGAAATTATCCTTGAACTTTGGCCCAATATGCACTCTGGTCCCTGAGTTTTAAATTTGTTCAATTTTGTCCATGAACTTTGTTAGAGATATAAAGAGGGTAGAATAGCCTTTTGGTATCTAGGGTTTATTTTGTGTATAAATATATATGTGGACTTTTATCAATAAAAAATATGTTCTCTCTCCCTTTTCACATGGTATCAGAGCCCCAAAACCATCGTCTCCATCTTTGTAACGGCGGGGGTTCCATTTGCACGATATTGTCCGATTTGGGCTTTGCAATCCTCATGATTTTGCTTTCCGAGCACTCAGCCGGGAAAAGGCCTCATACAAGTCTAAGGAACCCCCAAGACTTATAAGCCAAGCCAAGACCCCCCCTAAGCAATGTGGGACTAGGGAGGGGATGTCACAATCTCCCCCCCTTCGGACACAACGTCTCCGTTGTGCCCGTACCGCATTGGGGCTCACGGATGGCACCGCTACCCAGCTACGGCCGGGAGTCCACACATGCGGTCGGGGGTCGGCTGTGATACCATTTGTAACGGCCGGGGTTCCACTTGCACGATATTATCCGCTTTGGGCTTTGTAACCCGCACGATTTTGCTTTCCGAACACTCAACCGAAAAAAGGCCTCATGCAAGTCTAAAGAGCCCCCAAGGCTTATAAGCCAAGCCAAGACCTCCCCCTAGGCAATGTGGGACTAGGGAGGGGATATCACAATCTTCGTCACCTACGACTCTTCATACGATACTAGAACCGAACCTATCGAAGCCGGCGACCCTCTTCCCGGCGTCGCCCAGGCCCGACGACCCTATTCCCGGCGTCGCCCAAGGCCGGCAACCCTCTTTCTGGTGTTGCCCAACCGGCGGCCCTCTTCCTGACGTCGCCCGGACCCGGCGATCCTCTTTCTGGCGTCGTCCAGGCCTGGCGCCCCCTCGCCTGACGTCGCCTTAAGTCATTTAGGCCGGCGACTCATCTCTAGTGTCTTCTGACCAGATTCTGATCTCGCTAATCGGGGTACGATTTCCTTGTGGTTGAGGCGCGTTGCTGTTGAGGTGAGATCTTCTCGTGGGTTTGAATGGGTGGTAGCTGGATATGAGGTAGAGTGTTCTGTGTGAATGGGTGGCTCTGTGACGATCGACCCCGTCCCTTTTGGTTACTGAGTTGTTATTACGGATATTTTCTTGATGAGAACTCTTTGTTACTAAGTTGTTTTAGTTTGGTCGTGGTGAATTCTAGTGTTGGATGTCGTGTTAGAAAGGGAACGAATTGATGTTGTTGGCTTTGGCTGAATTTGATGGTCTGATTGTGATATTTTGGGGTATTTCGTGGCTGAGTAGGTGAAATTTGGTGCAGTTTTGCTGTCTTTGTGTTTGGGTTATTAAGTTGTTGAGTTGATTTAAAGTGGTCATCCATCATAATGGCTGATCCCCAGAAGAGTGGTACGGTCACGACTAAGATTCTTTCCGCTTCATCTTCTCGCATTACTGATAAGAAACTTGATGGTATTACTAATTTTCAGCAATGAAAGCGGCTTGTTAAGTTCGTCTTGACCGGTAGAAATGAGCATACACACTTGACTGGAACTAAGCCTACTGGTGATACAACTTGGGATGTTATTGATTCACGTCTTATGGGTCAACTTTTGAATTCTATGGAGAGTAACATACAAGCTTTGGTAATTCACATTGATACAGTCAAGGAATTATGGGAGTATTTAAATGCATTATATTCTGGCCAGAATAATATTTCGAGGATATATGAACTTTCTCAGGAGTTTCACCGATGTGAGGTCAAGGAGCGTTCCATTGACCAATATTTTGCTGATTTTAATAAAATGTATGAAGAGTTGAATGCACTTCTCCCTATTTCTTCTAATACTAATTGAGCAGGATCTCCAGATGATAGAAGATCAACTACTAGCTAATGTACCTTGGTTGGAGGAAATCTAGTGTCGTGGAAGGGTAAGAAACAAAGTGTTGTTGCTCGTTCCAGTGCTGAGTCAGAATGCAGAGCTATGACACAAGTCACATGTGAATTAATGTGGATTCAGCAGCTTCTGAGTGAATTAAACTTTAAAACTTCAGCTCCTATGGTTTTATGGTGTGATAACAAGGCAGCAATGCATATAGCTTCTAATCCTGTGTTTCATGAGAGAACAAAACACATCGAGGTCGACTGTCATTTTATTCGAGAGAAGCTCCAGAGTGGAATGATTCGTCCTACTTATATTGGGATTGGTGAACAACTTGCTGATATTTTTACTAAACATTTGGGTAATGGGAGGATATGATATATTTGTAACAAGCTGAGCATGATTGATATCTATGCTCCAGCTTGAGGGAGAGTGTTAGAGATATAAAAAGGGTAGAATGGTCTTTTGGTATTTAGGGTTTATTTTGTGTGTATATATATATATATGTATATGTGCGCGCGCGCGCGTGTGTGTGGACTTTTGTCAATAAAATATATGTTCTCCCTCCCTTTTCACAAACTTTTAATTCGTTTAATATGGAGTTTCGGTATATGTTCAATGTAGTGTCTAAACTATACGAAAATGTTCAATGTTGTCCCCGAACTTGAACGAATAAAAGGTTAATATTGAATATTTTCATATAATTCATGGACTACATTGAACATGTAATTGAATAAACTAAAAGTTTAAGTAATACATTGCACAGTGAATTAAAGTTCAAGAACTATATTTAATAAATTAAAAAAATTTGGATTATATTGCATATTGAGTCAAAATTTAAGGGCTTTATTATATTAATGGAAAAAAAAGTCCGGGGGTATTTGAGAAATTGACCCGGAAAAAATTTAGAATTTTTCAATTTTTGTCTCTCACCAGAATATCAAGCCGTCCAAATTGGTCGCGGATGAAGTCGGCGAGAGCGTCGACGCTTTTCTGGACTAGCACGTCGAGCTGATGGAACACCACATTCACCAGCCCATGCTCGCGGCGGAGCTTCTCCGTCGCCTCCGTCGCCTCCGTCCCTCTCCCCTCGTCCCTCGCCGTCAGAACCACCGTCACTCCGCGCGCCGCCAGTTGCCTGACCGTCTCCAGCCCTATCCCCTTGTTCGCTCCCGTCACCACCGCGTACCTGCCAAGACATGGAAATGCTTTGTCCTTGGCAAAGCGGAAAAACGGGGATCGAGCGAAGGTTACAGAGAAAATGGCGATTCGTCCGCTAAAGTATGGCGAAAGAGGATCAGAAGATATTGGTAGATACTCCCGGAATCTGAGTTCCGATGCACGGGAGAGTTCTACACTGTCACAATGGCGATCTTTCAGTGATCGTCACCGATCTTCTTCTCAGTTCGAAGCACATACCATAAGGAATTAGTCGCGGTTTTGTAAAACGAATTCAGGTCGCGATCGGCGCTCTTATTGATGAACTATCGCAGCTTGAGCTTCGAATGAGCGTGGATGTTGCGTTCAAAGATGCTCCAGGTGCCAAATGCAGTCTCAAATAATGACGGCATACGAATGAGGAGCTGGTTGGGCTATGGAGAACTCACCTCTGTGTCGCTTGCTTTCCGTCGGTCGCCATATCTGCGGTGATCGGATGTATTCTCGTCGAGCTTTCTTGGCCTGAGCTGAAGATGAGAAATTTCAGCCGAGGTCAGTGATTTTCACCAGGATCATGCCATGTGAGTTCACGGTTTGATCCTTTGCTTTTGGGAAAATATAAAAAAAGGACCCAAATCCCTTTGTTTAAAAAAAAAAAAAGGCTCATAGCGAGTATTGTTTCAAAAGAGAGTCGGAAGCGCCTAATTATATTTCAATCAAGGCCTACTCAAAGGGTATCTTTCTCTTTTAATATTTTTGCCTTTTTTTTCTGTTTTTTATTTTTCCCCCTCCCACCCTTCCTTCCTGTTCATCTTCGCAGGACGTCTTCTTCATGGTCACCAGTGGCCGGCCACCGACGAGGGCAGCAGCGGCCTCGTCCGGCGAGCCGAGGGTGGCCCTCGCCGGGGTGAGCAGAGGGCGTCCCTCGTCGGCCTCGCTCGGGCGAGTCGAGGGCTGCCCTCGCCTGCTAGATCTGGCGCCTCCTCCGCCGGAACCTCACGGCGGAGATCCTCCATTCCTCTCGCCTCCGCCCCTATTCCCGCTCCCGCGCGAGGGTCCTCAACATGCTTGCGGCGTCGCTTAAGTCCCAGCCTGGCGGCGTCTTCCTTGTCCTCGACCACTTCCCGCACGCCATGTTCTGCTTTCTGGTCCTCATGTGCTTCGGAGATTGGCTCGAGGAGAAGCAGATTAAGCAGATCGAGGTGGTTTTGCGATGCATTCTGCTGGGTATGGTGCTTCCACATGCTCAATTTCTGGCTGCGGGTGATTAAGCTCTTTCTCTGGAAGCGACGGAAGGAGTCTATGAGCTTTGCGTGGGAAAAAAAAAAGCAACACGAAGAGGCAAGAGGGCTGCCCCTCCTGCCTTCCCGGGGGGGGGGGGGGGGGGGGGGGGGGGGTCATCGGCGCCTCGGCAAGGGTCGGCGACCCCGCCGTCCAAAGGCCAATGCCTGCGAAAGGGGGAGGGGCAGTCCTCCCACCTGCGAAGCCTTCTAGAATCCAACACAAGATAGGGCAGGCCACAGCTTGAGGAAATAGTGCTTGCTGTTCATGGCTAAGGCTTCGTTGAGCAGGCTTGCAAATCTGTTCATGGCTAAGGCTTCGACGCTGCCGCACCTTCGCTCATCTCCGATTTGCAGGCCACAGCTCTAGACCGGGCCGACGAGGACAGCATCAACTCGGCGTCGGGCAAGGGGCGGCAGCGTCGGGGATCGGAGATGAACAAGGGACGAACAGAGGCCTGCAAATCTGTTCATGGCCATTCTCCTTCGAGTCACGATCGATTGATTCCGCGGCAACCCCAACGGTCATAGCGTTGACGTTCACATGAAGAAGACGTCTTGCGGAGAAGATGAGCAGGAGGGGTGGGGAGGGAAAAAAAAAGAAAAACAGAAAAAGAAAAAGACTAAAAGACGAAAAGACAAAAATGCCTTTTGGATAGGTCTTTTTTGAAACAAATTGAGCCTTCTTTTGAAACAAAATTCATTCTGCCCCTTTTTTGAGAAAACAAAGGGACTTGAGGCCCATTTTTGAAATTTTTCCTTTGCTTTTCGTCTGTATCACTGTATGTTGATTGCGATTTGCGGCTCATTTTTCGTGCTCTGACCATCACCATGGTTCTTCATGGGACAGTCGTGGTTTTGTCTCTTCTTTTCGCCGCTTTACATTGTGCATCCACCAAGAGGTGAGAATGAGATGATGGGCCTTTCGAATATTTTAACATATCTTTGCCGATGTATGATTTGACAATCTTATCTAGGAGGAGAAAATTGACAAGAGCACCGTTTCCAGTCTATCTATGAATTTCCTATGGACAGGGTATTCACGTATTTATTTGTTCACTGCAAACGTCAATGAATATCTTGAGAATTATAGAGAACTCGGCATCAGTAGATGTACCCTGAGGATGTTTTACTTGCTCTGGTTTTTGGAGCTGCATGCCCATCTTAATAAGAGTTATCAGCAAAAGCCCAAGCTTAGGAACCCTGCGAGAGATTCTGTTCGATTGTTGAATCGGTTTTTTTTTTTTTCCGAGGTTTTTGAATAGTTTGGTTATTTTTAAAAGTAGGGCATGCAAAGTGTAGAAACAAAAACGTGGGCATGGTTTATGTTACAATTTACTTCATCCTACCTTATTTTCTCAGCCTTCTAGCTGACCCTGACTAAGCATTCACTTGGGGAATCTGCTACAAGTGCTATAGCATTTTGAAAACACAGGTCACCTCCTAGCTCTAGTATTCCTACGGGGTGAAGAAGTTGCAAGTGTTGCGCAAATTAATCGAAACTCCTATGATTCGTGTGTTTCTTGCAGAGTACATTATTTGTGTCTAGCATGATAACATGACAACTCTTTTATGAGTGAAACTGAAAATGGAAGATATGGTAAAGCAACTTTCATGATCTAGAGTTTCACGTAACCATATCACCTCATGGCTCTAGCCTCATGAGGATACCTTGGTAATAGCCTGTGTAGGCAAAAAAAATTGCAGCAGCACAGAGAAAACTTACTCTGCCGTTATTCAGGTCAGAAAATTATTGATAATAATCAGAATAAGGCGCTTACCCTTACAGGATGCTGACTGCCACAAAAACATGAAAGAGAGATTTAGTCTGATCAATAAGATTGAAGCATGCCAATCACTATGAGGCAAGGACTTGGTTGTCTGAGGGGTTTCAATAATTGCTGGTTTTGATTGTTGAGTTAAACTGTCTTAATGTCTTTCTTGATTTCGACCAAAAAAAAATGTCTTTCTTGTCTACTTCTCTTGGAAATATAAAAAAGATCATGGTATATTCCAAGATGTTATGGAAATACCTCCATGCTAGCTGAGTTAACATAAGTATATGCTCACTTCAAGCTTAGGAAATGGGCCTGTCATTTTTTTGGAGACATCGATTGGCAACTAATGCCTGTTTCTAGCAACCATTTGGAATTAAGACTAGATGGTTTTCTCTGTTTGGATATTGTCATAGACATGGACAAGTACCACCAAACTTATCAGACCAGAGTTTCTTCACTAATCTCTTCATTAAATGCTGAATTGTTTATGTCTGAGTTGATAATTAGAATCTGGCTGCAAATGTTCTTCGAGATCTCAGGAAGACATCCATAGGAAATCATCAAAGAAAATGAACAGGAACAAGAGAACTAGGCTTGTGAATAGTCGAGAAAAATAGATTCAATTCTCTGTATGAAGATGACTCAACATGAACCTGGAAGAATCAGGAAAGATTCAGATTTGTTGTCAGTTTCAATGGCGATTTATATTGTTGATGGATTATATTATTGCTTGTAGATTTTATTTTAACAGATACTTAAGATTTTCTTCCGTTGTTCCTCTTAATTTATCTCAATCAAAAATGGAATCAATATACATATATACATGCATATAATATGACTTATCAACACGAAAATAGTACGCCTCCAAATACATAAAACGGGGCATTACCGTTATCATTCTGTCTAGTGATTCATTTGCTCAAAACATATAGCTGCGCTGAGTGATTTTATGTTTTGCTTATCAAGAGTGCAAAACAGATTCAGATTGCAACGTCTTTGATTTAACCTCTGTTCGCCAGAATACAACAGAACTATTGAATCTCACCTCAAACTGACTTCCTGAGGAGATGCAGAGAGTGGAAGGACCTGGATCTTCCTTCTCGGAGCTACGATCTCCAGTGTAGAGATGGGTGCTTCTGGAGGAAATGAAAGCTGATGACTGCTCTTGCTTGGGCCTACTGTCATTGTGAACCATCAAGCTCATCTTATAAGGCTTTAAGGTCATAAACTGCATACCAAAACTTAAAGGAACTTTTTTCTGGTTGTAAAGATTTTGATGCATTCGAGATTCTGGGCTGCTTTAAAAATTAATATCAGGGTTTGGGTCAGTACTATTTGTTTTACAAATAAGCACGGGACTCGTGCAGACATGTGCACATTTCAAATTAATATAAACATGTTCATAAAAGCTGCTGCTCTGCTTCTCCAGTTTTGATTACTGAAGCCATGATGAGTGGGATAAACATGTTCCGAATCACGATGTTCTTGCTGGGTATTTATTATCTGAGTCCTAAAGGGAGGGTTTATGGCTGTTTAAAGAAACTTATCAACAGAAAGAAAAGCCACGTCCTGTGAAATGTTTGCTCTGCTTGTGCTAGGATTTACAAATGCTTTTGAAATTGAAGGGAATTTCATACAAAATCACTAATCAAGATCTATAAACGAAGCGGAATAATATAGATCAACATACCCATAAGCTCGAAGCGCGGATTCCAGCAATATGTCAATCAAGATCAAACTTGAATCACTGATCGGTGAGGTATATCACGTAAAACGAACATACCTCGATAGCCACAGATTAAGAGCCCCCGTTGCAGATGAGATAACGATCCGGATCCACCGATCGATCGTCGTCGAGAGAGAAATCTGGAGTGTGTTTTTTTTGGGAGAGTTTCTTCCATGGTGGTTTTTCAGGAACGAACGTACGTTCTTAGGAAGAGGAAGACATTTTCTTCCTTTTCTCATTTACTATAGAATATGAAACAAATCCTATTAATTTGCCAATTACCACAATAATGGAAATTGGCCAATTCAGCCAATTTTAACCCTTGAAGGGCGCCAATTTCCAACATCTCCCACTCGCCCACAAAGGGTTAAATGTCTCTCTTTCTCTTCTCACTGCTAAGTTCATATGGGCAAATAATCCGTGCGACCAGCATACTATGAGAGCTCGTTGCCATACATATGTTAGGAGTATATAGCAGCTCAAAATGGGCACATAACCTCAGAGTAGATCCAGTATGCAGTACCCTAGATCAATCAGTCACATTTACATCATATCTCTCTTGATCTCTTTGAGTACTCAAATACAATACATTGTATTCACAATCATGATTAAACTCATATAATCATAATTGGTCGACCTGTGAATACAAAGATTGAATGTGTCATTAAGAATTGATCTTTCTCTTTCCTTAAACCTCTCAATCTCAGTTCAGTTCATTTTTCTAGAAATGTCCTATTAGATCGAATCAATCTCATGACCATAGGCAACACTCTAAGATAGCGAACACCGAAAAGAAATCTTGAGAATAAGTAAGAGTCGTGAGGGGACTAAATTTAAGGAACTTTTATCCTCAAGAGTCTCACACGGCCACAGAGTTGAAATCTAAACTCTTGCCAACTCTTCTTGGTCGTCTCATGCATACGTAATATGAAGTACGTATTACGGTATTCTCTCCTTTCCCATGAAGCGTATGTCTTTCAACTTTTAATACCGTACAGATGATAGCTCAGACATACTCAATATCTAGCTTGAGTTCACAAATCTACTCTCTTCAAAATAATCCATCAGAACTCACATCTGGCATTAAAGACAGATAAAGTGAAATATGTGGGATATATCACTTTCGGTATTTCACTTTCGGACATAATAAATATTATGGCATCATCTTAACACTTTAGTTAAGGCGACAACTATATTTGAATCACGATCTCTCAATTATCACCTAGATAATGAGCTTAAATTGTCTCATCTCTATTTATCACGCAGTAAATAGAGGCGATTACCCGTATGAGTGGGCTAATCTCTATCTGTCCGACATACCTTCTCAATATAATGCACTAAGCATTAATATGCATAAATGTTATACAAACTCATAGACATCAATAACGATAACAAATACCATTAACTGTGAACATTGGGAAATATTAGTATCCAGTACTCCCACTTTTATGCACTTATAGAGATTTCAATATATGGAAACTAATCATTTTGCCAACACATGACTGAGGAGCAACATCTCTAGGTATTCTCTTTATAGAAGAGCTGCTATCATTATGTGCATGTATGTGTACTGTATGTTCACATATTTTCTTACAACTATGTCTTTCACAAAAGACATATTACATGTCTATTTGCTTGGTCTGGCAATGGATCTTTAGTGTAAGCTCTTGTTGCTTAGCTGTCACAATCAACTAATAATTGTACCTGCAGTGTCCTTAGCAATATCTCACTGATCCAAACATCTCTTAGACCAAACATTCTCTTGTACTGCTGTTTATAACACTACGAGATCACCTTTCATCGTGGATAAGGCTATGCACATTTGCTTAACACCACGAGATCAATTTCCATCGTGGATAAGGCTATACACATTTGCTTCTTACTACTCCAAGATATTGTGCCACTGCACAGTAAGAATACAAATTCAGAGGTAGATTTTCTCTCATCTAAACCTCTTCCTCAGTCAATATCAGTATAGCCTTCAAGGTGCAGATCTCTACTTGAACTTAACAAAAAAAACGTGGCAGTACTTTTCAAATATCTCAGAGAATTCTCATGATGGCAATCCAATATGTTTGACCTGGATTAGAGTGGTACACATACCATTCCAACCACATAACAAATATTAGGTTTTGTACACAACATAGTGTACTTCAAGCATTCAAGTACCAACATATAGAATATTTTCCATTTCTGCATTTTCTTGTGGAGTCTCAAGACATATTACGTGGATCAGAAACGAATCCTTTGACATTTGCCTAACCATTCCCATTGGATAGAGAGATACCATGAATCTCTTTGGGCCAAAACTGGGTTGGCATAGGTATAACACCACCCGGCGAATAAGTCACACATGCAATATGAGTATGTTCGGGTTTATAGTCTTGCATACAAAATCATTCGATGACTTTATCCATATAAGTCTCTAGTGAAATAGATCACAATCTCTTTGAACAATATCTTGAAATCTTAATTTCAAGAATGTATGCAGATTCACCCATATCTTCTTATTTCAGAACTGGAACATAACCAATCTTGAATGTATTAACAAACTCCATATTGTTTCAAGCAATAAGTATATCATTAACATATAATGATAAAATCACATATTGATCTTAGGATCTTTTGATATATACACAATGATTTTCATCAATCATTACAAAATCATATACCACTAAGGCATTATAAGAAAGCATATACCATTATCTCGAAGACTGCTTAAGGCCATATATCGATCTCAAAAGTCTACATACTTTTTATTCTTGGCCAATTGTAACAAACCCATCGGGTTGTTTTATTTTAAAATGTCTTCTTTTAATTCTCCATTGAGAATTGCAGTCTTTACATCCATCTGATGTAATTCAAGATCCATACTAATCACAATTGCTAGACTATGGTGAATTGAGGTAAATCTCAACATAGAAGAACAAACCTCTTCCCAATCAATTACTTCTAATTGATTGTACCTTTTCACCATAAGGCAATCCTTATATGTCTCAATCGAGCCATCAACTTTAAGCTTTAATTTGAGAACACACATGCTCTCAATGGCTTTATGTCCATTCGAAAAATTAATTGTGTCCATTCGAAAGATCAACCAGCTCCCAAACTTGGTTTGATCTCATTGACTCCATCTCATTTCTATTGCTTATATCCAATTTTCCTTATCAGGGCAAGTCGGAGCCTCATTTACATTCCTTGGCCTCTTCTTGTGGAGCGATCATGAAGACTTTACCTGCAATGTCTGCAACGTCGACAAAACGACAGATAATGCTTTTGCGACTTGTTCGCTAAATTGATGATTGTACACTTAGTACATCAAGCTCCATTACGCTCCCACTTGGCAACTTGTTCGCCGTATTGAAGATTGTACACTTAGTACATCATTCTCCATTACATTCCCACTCGGATTGAACAACAACAACATCTCGTTCATGTCAAGCGGTTGCAATTGAGAAGATAATACACTATTTTTCATTATGCTCCCACTAGAATAAGATAATGATGGCATCTTCTTCACATCAAGTGGTTGCAATTGAGACTCATTTGAAACAAATTCCCCACTTCTCATATTGCTCCCACTTGGATGGATGCCCCAATAGTATCATTATCACTATCTAAGGTCTTAAATGGAGAATAGTCTTCACTTGTCTCACCCTTTTTCAGAAAAATTTCATTCACTAAGAATGTGACATCTCGTGATTCATATTCAGTTACACTTCCCACTTTCTTATTCACCTATAACGGATTCCCTTTCGAGTGCTCTTAGATCTCATGAAGATACTCTTTTTGCCTCTAGAGCCCGATTCCCATACCAGTGGGAGAAACCGTGTATATAGGAAGTACATCAAGGTCTGAGAAAACTCAAATCTCATTTTCGACCTGTCCACAACTTATATGGAGTGGTAGTAACTGATTTAGAAGGCACATGGTTAAATATCTAAACAGCAATCAACAAAAAAGTTCACCCCAAAAGGTGATAGGCATACTAGCATATGCCATCATAGACCCAACCATTCTCATTAGGACCTGTTTCTTCTCTCTGCGACTCCATTATGTTGAAAAATCGATGGAATAGTTAACTATTTTTCTATTCATTTTTCATCACATAAATATCTGAACTGATCAGATAGATATTCTTGACCTCGATCGGATCGCCCTTTTTTTTTTAAAATAATATTTTTTTTAAAACTCAAAAATAGAATTTCTCGAAGCAACTTATGCCTCAAATTTATGAGAAATAAAAAAAAAATATCCGAATCGAGTGTAATCATCTATAATGTGATGAATTAAACAGTCCATGCCTTATTCTCACATTCATTGAACCACATATGTCTGAATGGATCAATTGTTAAGGAATCTCAGCTCTTGTTCATTTTCCAAATGGTTTCCTCTTTGTCTTTTCCACTAGGCTCACAATTAGGCTAATCAACTTTTTCAATTGCTTAGTAAGCCTTCTTTGGCTCATCCAAATATTTGACATTGGGCCAATGTGACTCAGCCTAGCATGCCACTTATTCACATCATCACAAAAGATGTAAATAGTGAATAACTAATATTCGTATTATTGTACCCAACAATCAGTACAATGAAACCATTCGGAACTATAGCAACTTGTTTCCAACAATAAGTATTACTACCGCTATGAAAGTTCAAACTGAAATCAAGTTTAACCAAAACTAACATGGAAACTATATTCCATTGAGTTTTTGAAGCATATAACACAATATGTAGAAATAGGGTGCGGTCACTGCGCATTTTCAATTGGCAAGTGCCAATCCCCTTAACTTCCACGCAGGAATTATTTTCCACATTTATCCACTTTGTTCCAGGTCGAACTCGTTGAAATTCCACCAAGGCATTTCTATCTTTCGTTACATGATCTATGGCCTGTAAGTCTATAATCCACAAAGGATAAGATTCAATCACAAAAACTGAACTAGAGACTTAAGTAATACTCTCAAGTGCACAAAACTTTTTTTTTAACTTCTTCGGATCACCACAGTCATGAGCAAAGTGACCTTCATTGCCACATTAGAAAACATTTCACTCTTAAGATGTTTTTCTTGAAAGGACATTTTCCTTTCCCATATCGGTTAAACTTCGATTTCCATCCCGAAGGATATGTTATTTTATCCTTTCCACTTCTTGAACCCACCTTGATGCTTATGCATGGAGCACGAAGCTTCATTTGAGCTAGAACCAGTATTCTAGTTCAAGACAGCGCATAGCGTTCTCAAAAGTCTTTACTTTTTATTGTGGATCAAGTGAATTTTCATATGCACACAGCTATGAAGTATGGAACAAATTACTGCTTGCACTTGCTACTCATCAGTTAAAAAGTGGCCCACTTCATACAGTTCACTTATCATGTTTGACACGTCACAAAAGTCATTTCATATTGTGTCCATGAGGCATCATATAAGTGTCAAAACTTATAGTGATCTGTCTCAACTTGGTGACCGATGTCTAACCAAACTTAGTGTTTAATGCCTCCCACTTGACTCTGGCATTTTCATAAATGCCTGAACTCATGCATAAAACCATTTTTCATGCTACTCAGCAATATATGCGAGCAATTAAGTTCATCCTTTTTCCGTGTAGCAAATGTCGGCTGTGCAGTATTCTCATCCTCAGGTGTTTCCATAACTAAGTCAAGAGCTTCAAATGCTTCTTACTTTTCATAGTACAAATTGGATTTCCATATTCCAGTTTTCATCAATTTTTGCCATCCAATTTCTCCTTTGTTTCGCTAAGCGCGTAACCGTTGTTTATGAACACGAAGTTCTATAGACATGCATTCACGAACCATTGATGCCTAACATTTACGCACCTATTTTACACTAACTAATTATATTAATAGATAATTGCACATAAGGCCTCAGATTCAAAAGTTCACAATGTTCCCAATCATCGTCCAAGAATCCTCGCTTGAAATTACCATGAACATAATCATTTATGTAAAATCGAGTTCACCGAAGTTACTAAAACTTTCTAAAACTCCCCACTCGAATAAGGATCACAATTCATACATTGATCCATATATCTTGTATAACATGGCATAACATGATTTGGACTATACATGAATACTTTACACATCAAATCACGATATTGCAGTATATATGCCATCGATCAATTCTTGAAAAAATGCCCCAAAATACGCATATCATGGGCTTCAAACGTATTTTCAAAATTTTAAAAACATCAAACATGCCCAAATAATATATCAAATCGAAGAAAATTTCAATACGAACGCAACTGTACCTCGCACGTCCCAATCGGAGCTCATATGCATCCACACGAGCCGGTCAAAGTTTCAGCTTTGACTAGTCAACGCTTGGTCAACGGGGTCAAAAAGCAATTTCTCAAATTTTGAGGACCGAATTGCAATTTTTAAAAGTTTGGGGACTAAATTGCAATTTTCCAAAAGTTCGGGGGACCAAATTGCAATTTTTCAAAAGTTCGGGGACCAAATTGAAATTTTCCAAAAAGTTCGGGGATCAGATTGCAATTTTCCAAAAGTTCGGGGACTAAATTGCAATTTTGAAAAAAAATGGTCAACGGTCAACGTTGACCGGGTCGGATCTGATCCGAACCGGATTTGGAATTACCCTGAACTGGATCTGGAATACGGTTAAACCGGATGTGGAATAGGGATAAACCGGGTTTAGGATAAAATTAAACCAGGTTTGGGCGCGTTTGGGCCACGGAGCACGCGACGCGCACGTGAGCGCGTGGGCCCCACGAGCACCGGACCTCTTCAGCGCGTGCGGCGCGTGCGGCTTCGTCCGGCCACCACCGGTGGCGATCCACCCCTCAAAACGCTCGTCTCGTCGATACGATTCTGATGGTATCTTCATATCCCATTTTCGTTGAACTAAATTTCACGAAAACGCCTCGAAACGCCGCTGCGTCGGGATCCCGATCCGTGGTGGCGTGTGGCGCGCGTGCGACGGCTACCGGTCTCCGTTGGCTTCGTTCAACCGCTCAAAATGCTCGTCTCGTCGATACGAGTCTAATGGTATACTCAATTGCCATTTTTACCGAGCAAAATTACACGAAAATGCGCCGATGCGCTGCTGTGACGGGATCGGTCCCGTTGCGGTACGTGCCGTGCGTGCGGCCGCTCCCGGTGTCGCCTCGCGACGGGCGACCACCCAAAATTCTCGTATCACCGAGCCCGTTCCAACCATGTATACGAAATACAGTTTTGTCGCACAAAACAGACCAGAAACTCGATGAACAGTAACCCCAAAAATTTGATTTTTTTTTTGTTCGAAATTCGTACAAAACGTAAACGATCAGGAAACAAGAACACATGCTCTGATACCAATGAAGGGAATTTCATACAAAATCACTAATCAAGATCTATAAACGAAGCGGAATAATATAGATCAACATACCCATAAGCTCGAAGCGCGGATTCCAGCAATATGTCAATCAAACCGTTGTACTGGATCGTCAAGCCCTGAGATCAAACTTGAATCACTGATCGGTGAGGTATATCACGTAAAACGAACATACCTCGATAGCCACAGATTAAGAGCCCCCGTTGCAGATGAGATAACGATCCGGATCCACCGATCGATCGTCGTCGAGAGAGAAATCTGGAGTGTGTTTTTTTTGGGAGAGTTTCTTGCATGGTAGTTTTTCAGGAACGAACGTACGTTCTTAGGAAGAGTTGTACTGGATCGTCAAGCCCTGAGATCAAACTTGAATCACTGATCGGTGAGGTATATCACGTAAAACGAACATACCTCGATAGCCACAGATTAAGAGCCCCCGTTGCAGATGAGATAACGATCCGGATCCACCGATCGATCGTCGTCGAGAGAGAAATCTGGAGTGTGTTTTTTTTGGGAGAGTTTCTTGCATGGTGGTTTTTCAGGAACGAACGTACGTTCTTAGGAAGAGGAAGACATTTTCTTCCTTTTCTCATTTACTATAGAATAGGAAACAAATCCTATTAATTTTCAAATTACCACAATAATGGAAATTGGCCAATTCAACCAATTTTAGCCCTTGAATGGCGCCAATTTCCAACAGAAATAAATTCCCGGGCTTTGATGAAGCAAGTTGCAAATCCAGAGCCAAAGTGCTGCTGTAGGCTGTAGCTACTGCTATGGAGCTTCTGGGTGATTGTTATTTTCCATTTAAAAGGATGAGAGTCCAAGAGGGTTGTTGTCTTCTAATGCAGTGCTTTAGGCTGCGTTTGGTAACGCTTCCTGGAATGTGTTTCTGTTCCAAAAGTGTTTCGAAGAACACTTAAAAAAAAAGAACACTTTTTTCCTAAAAAAAGAAACAAAAAAAAAGATGTTTTTTTGTTTCTGGAACACTTTTGGTTCTAACGCTCCATGGTCGTCGCCGGCCCCGGTCGCCGGTCGCGTTTTTGTTCCTAAAAATCGTAGCTGGGTGTTGACACCTGATTTTTGACCAAGCCTTTTTATTTTTTGAAAAATCACAAAAAATTCATAAAAAGTCAAAAAATTACAAAAACAACTTTGGTGGCCTTGGCCAAGCCCAAGGAACCATTCTTGACCAAAAAATAATTTTTCATATTTTTCATATTTTTTAATATTTTTTAGAAAATAGAAAAATACTTAAAAAAATCAAGAAAAATAGCAGTTGAGGTCACAAAAATATGGAAAAATATCCAATATTTTTATTTTTAATCCCTTGTATTTTTGACCTCACAAAAAATCCAAAATCAGATTCAATGTTAGGTGTTCCTTTGTAACCCGTACTATTGAATTTGAAGAAAAAATAACAATTGAGTCTTCTAATTTGCAATTTTGGCATTTTTTAAGATCTTGACATTCAATCTAACTATCCCCTATTTCAATTTAGCCCAATTGTTTGCGCAATTTGCTCAATTGCACGGATTTGACAAAATTATATACTAAAATTGCATTTTAGTCCTTGAAATTAAGCATAAATTGAAATTACTTTCAATTCAAGGGCTATCATTGCAAATTAAACATGCTACCCAATGGATTTCACCATTTTAAATCGATTGGAATAGGTGGTTTGACCCAATTTGATCATTTACACCCTCAATTACACAATCCCCAATTTCAAATTAAATGGGAATTTTGGGGTTTTATAGAAATTGATGAAAATATTTGGGCAAAACCACATTTCTAGATAGAATTCGTGCCCTAGATTCGATTATGAGGTTCAATTGCAAAAATTTCCTGTTAATTTGGATTTAATTTGAAAAATTGCAAGTCGGGGCCGGCTCGGACCGGTCTGACCGCCGGTTGAACCGGTCAAACCGGTCCAGAACAGTGTCTTCTTCTTCCTCAGAGAACCGTACGAATGAACAGTGTCAGGGTCAATTTCAATGGCTAAATTGAGGGAGAAAACGACCATGATCGGAAGAGTTTGAAGAGGGGTTTTGTTCCTCGAATCGTTGCCCATCGATTCGAACCAAAAACACGAGCAATGGTCGCCAGAACGGAGAATAATCGGTTGGTCAAGGCTGCTGCACCTGTAAAAGTCAACGGCGACAAAACTCAGATGAAACTTGTCCAAATTCATGCCAAATTCGCTTGAAATAGAGCTCGCCGGATGACCAAACGGTACTGGACAGAATGCCCATCCTCTCCGACGCCGTTTCGACCTAATTGCACGTGATCACACGTGCAATTGAGGTCGGTACACAGTCTCCCGTTCGGCGCCAAAAATCGAACGAGCTATATAAGCTCATGATCGCTTTCTGTTGAACGGGAGGGGAGATTCAGTTGTAGAAGTTGAAACTGAATCGAGAGAGAAAGAGAAAACGGGAAGCAGAGCTCGTTCTCCGACCCCCGTCGTCGAGAATTTGAACTCGAATTGCAGGGCGCTGGTTGGGTCTTCCCAGGCCAAACCAAAGCCACACGAAGCCACCAGAAGGTCGCCCAAAGTCTCCGGAATCGATTGCCGCCGGCCGCGCACAAGGAATCCGCGAGAACAGGTGAGTTGTAGTCTCGAGTGTTTCTTCAAGCTTTCATGGCGATTCATGCGTTTCTTGATCATTCATGCAATTAGTGTGGGCGTTTCATTCCCTGAACATCACTGACCATCATCGTGTATCTTGTTTGCATCGGTTTTGTCTTAACATGCCCAATCGAGTCTTCCAATCCAACCTCCATTGTCGAGCCATTGTTCATCTTTCCCCAGCCAAATCTGGGCCGAGCGAGCTCGATCGGAGCTCGAGGTAAGTCTCCTGAACATTGAATGATGCTCCCTGTTAATGAATTGGTTCATTACGCTATGAATCGAGCGATTTGAGTGTATGTGTACATACTGGTTCATGTTCGATCGTGCTTGATTCCGTGAATGGATTCGCGTAATCTTGAGATATGTTAGAATAGAAGCGATTTTGAGTCGATTGCCGCCGGTCTCGTTCCAGTACGTCGAGAATCCACCGTCAGATCGTCATCGGAGTTCCTCAGCCGTCCATTTTGCCGGGGTCGAAAGGTTGAAGACGAAACTGATGTGGCGTGGTCAGCAGGTCAAAGGCCTAGGTGGCGATGCGTGATTGGTCCACGTGGTGTCGAGTCAGCGCGGCCGTTAGGGGCTGTTATTCGAATTAACGGATCGGACGGTTGAGATAAATCGAACTTAAATTCTAGTGGCCGTCCGATTAATAAATAGAATTATCTGAAAATGATTTTTAAAATCAGAAAATAAACGAAGGGTGGAAACGGTGTCGTATGGATTAATGAGAAGGCGACGTCGTTTAGGGTGATAGAATAGACGGTCTAGATTGAGTCTTAGGATCTAATCGTGGCCGTAGATTTAAGTAATTGGATCAAACGGTCCTGATCGAGTCTTCGCCTAATCTGAACCGTAGGTTTTAGTAATCAGATCCAATGGGCACAGATCAGCCACGCGATTCATTGAGGGCCGTTGGATTAAAACCAATTGAGCGAAAAAACAAAAAAGGGCGATACGGCGCCGTTTCAAAGCTTCGGTTTCGCGGGTCCGGGTCTGGGCCGGGTTCTGACCCGAGTGGGTCGGGTCGACCCGGTCCGAATGATATTTTCTAAATAAAAAATCGA
The DNA here is from genome assembly GCA_021437785.1 of Rhodomyrtus psidioides. Lineage (NCBI taxonomy): Eukaryota > Viridiplantae > Streptophyta > Magnoliopsida > Myrtales > Myrtaceae > Rhodomyrtus > Rhodomyrtus psidioides. Next base: position 291,539 of record JAILYB010000128.1, on the reverse strand, counting down.
AAAATGATTTTAAAAAATAATAAAAAATAATAATAAATCAGAAAAATCTTAGAAAATCCAAAAAAAATGCTAGAAAATTCCAGAAAGTTCCAAAAAAAATGTGAAAAAAAATTGTGGACAAATCCTAGACATTCCAGAAACCCCCAAAAATCGAGGGTTGACCACAGACAACTGGTCAACCCTATTTTTGGGGTTTCTTATCAGTTCTTCCGAGACTTGACGACATTACCCTTTAGGGGTAAGTCGCCTCTGCTATGATGCAAGATAAGGCCAATAATGCCAAAGTAAGAATTATGGTCGATTAGAAGACCAATTCTCAAGTTTGGGTTTCAAATCCCACCCCTTTTCTCAAAATGACGATTTTGCCATTCAATGGGAAAATTGTCTTTCTTGTCTCAATCAAATTCTGAAAATTGCTTAAAGTTAGGTTTTGGGTCAGATGGGCGACCAACCCTAATGTTTTAGATTTTCAGTTCCCGTCTTTGTCCAAAATGACGATTTTACCCCTCTGAGGGTAAAATCACTTGAAAATTCCAGAAAGATCCTGGAAATTCCCGAAAAATAGGAAATGGATTGGATTGATGGCCAATCCTATTTCCACTGTCTTTTGACTTCCCAATCCGTCTAAAATGACAGATTTACCCTTTTAAGGGTAAATTTTCCCCGAATTGTTCAAAATTACGATTCTGCCCCTCATGAGCAAATCATGCCAAAATCACTCCTAAGCCTTGATTGATATTTCTCTAGGCTAATAGGGCCTCACTAGGGATGCCATGCTGATTTCATGTGTTTTATCCGCATGTACTGATTCCTTGATTTGCGCCATTACTTTTAATGATTGTGAGTGATAGGGTAGCTATTCCCTTCTGCATAAACTCCTAGATTTAGGATCAGTACCTCACTCATCTGTATGAAACCCTAGGATCAGATAAACCATTCAGCTTAGGTACCGAAAGGGCGTCAACTTTGACAGTTGACGTAACTAAGTCCCCGAACCCACTTCTCTGGTTTCCGCAGAATCGAATGGACCACTCCCAACTATTCGATAGGGTTTCCGATCGTACCCTCCGTAAAACGATTGGTGGCGACTCCTTGACATGCACACTCATCACATGTCACTAGACCACACTGAAGGTCGACCACGTATATCCAGCAGTTGCGATTTGGGCAATGAACCTTGGGAGAGGCCCGCGTCCGATCAAGCCAGCGATCGGGCGGCCCATTAGCCCGCTCCCCGCCTCCGCCTCGCGGGAGAGTGTCGCGACAGACTGGCGACTCCGCTGGGGAATTATTCTAAACCAGAATCTCTGGTTATGAATTCCAGAGGACTTGAGCCGATTAAAAAGTTGTTTGGTTTATTTAACCTTGTTTTCTGCAGATGCTCTCGAAGGTGAGGTACGTACACTAACCATTGTGCTAGATGTTTTTACAGATTGGAGAAATAAGGGGTGGAGTGATTGTTGACATTTTTTCCTGCAGGTTGGAGTTGGGAATGTATGTTTATTTTTATGCACATACTGAAGCGGTGTTTTGATACAAACTGCTGTGCATGACCTTGCATTGTGTTGATCACGACACATCGCACACACTGGCGGTCAAACCCCGACTGCAAACCACCTCTAGGTTACCTTAGATAGGGAAAGGGTGCGAAAAGGATCTTGTGTTTGATGGCACTTGAGACTTTCGTGTTCGTTCCCGCTCACAATCCAAATTGGCGATATCTAGCCCTCTTGAGTGGGTACTCTTGGGGAGGAGTCTGCCTCATTTGGATCGTGGGAGCCTGAGCCATAGGTTCCTCACCTGATTTTTTCTTTAGAGTATACCCACTTGTCTCATGCGCATGTCTATGGATGGTTGGTATACCTAAAACCACCCATTGATACAGGGGGCATTCAACATCCCCCAAAGTGTGGTTGGTAAGACATTTATTTCTAAATGTATTTTATTTCCTGCTCCATGACATGACTCATACATTGCATACACCCATATGCTTTAGCATCATGAAGATTACTCAAAGTGACTAATAGGAACAACAATGATTATAGGATAGGATGTCGCTGTTTCCTAAGAGTTCAACAGAGTTGGTAACTTTCGAGTACTTGAGAAAAGTCACTCGCCCTGGACCGAACACAAGGCTACACTTCACTAGATTCGTGCATGGTCGGGAACTGACTGGACGTAAGCTAGGATATGCTGAGGACTGTCAAACCCGCTACTACGTCGATAACCTCAGGTTTAAGCGACAAGCAGACGAAGGGATGAAGAATTACCTAGAGATGAAGAAACAGCGTCACAACCAGCTGGCTAGGGAAGCATATGCCCGTCGAAAGACTGAATTGCTGGCCAGAGAGAACCTACCCATGATCACTTCTTGGAGTAGGAAGAGACGCCCTGCGATCAAGACCAAGCCAAGGCGTATCACACTCAAGAAAGTAGAACCCGAGAAGACTCCCGAAGTCATCACACCCTGGACTAGAGAGTGGCCAAAGGAACTACAACCTCTCGACCAAACCACTGAAGATAACCCCCCTACCCTAGATTAAGGGAGAGCTCCTGACCGACTGTCATTTGGGTAGACTTCTGAAAAAAGAGTGATTTAGATCCTCACGTTCCATTGGCTTTTATGGCTTTCTTGTTTGAAAAACCTCTCTCTACCCTTCTTCCATTAGGCATCTTGATTGTAATAAAAGTTCATTCCACTTTGTTCTTTTGATGTATTGACCAATGGAATGTGACATTGCTGTTCCCTTTAGTCACGGAGTAAACCTGACTAAATTGCATAATTCACTTCCCTGAAATGCAAATTAGGCTTTGAGTCAGCCTTTCAAGACCTGAAAAAGGGTCATAATCTCCATTTCTTCAAATTGAACTATGCAAACAAGTTAGCTCATGCATGCTTCATGACATCTGCATATTCATACATTTAAAGTAACTTCTGGCGATTGACCTTTTAAAAATCATTTGCGTATTTTAGACTTGATGGGAAAGAATGATATTCAAGTGTTCAAGATCCCCTGAGCTGAACTCCAATCATGGTGGGATGGTATGGGAGAAGCCAGCCAGAAGTATGCCGAATCACGACTAGGGTACCTACTGGACCTATTAAAGATTGAGTGCCCACCTGCCTTTATTCAAGCCATGGCGCTCTACTGGGACCCTACCACCGCTACATTTTGTATGGAAGGACTAGAGATCACTCCCACTATCAAGGAATACAGCGCCGTCATCGGAGTTGAGTTCACCCCTACACTCGTCCGACCCCCAATAGGACTAGAACCCCTAAGTCAAGTGGTTGAATTCCTGGACACAAACCTGAATGAAGTCAAAGCAGATGCAAAAAGCAATTCTGGACGGATTTCCCTGTCTTTCCTTATAGACCGATTTTCCCGCCTTCCTGCTTCTAAAGGAACCAAATCTGGTAGAGCCTTTATGTTGGCATTCTTTAGCTTTGTGCTATTCCCAATCTCAACTGTCACCTTCGACCCTATCATGGCTATAGTAGCTAGGCAAATCTGTTGTGGGTGGGATTACTCAAACATCCTCCTTGCCGAAACCTTCATCTCCCTAAATCGTTTCAAGAAAAACAAAAAGGGAATCTTTAGAGCTTCTAGTGATCTTCTGTATCTGTGGTTCACATCCCATATCAGAAAATTCCACATCGGCATGGGTTTCACTGAAATCAGCCCCAATGCACACCCTCTTAAAACATTTGCTAGAACCCATACACGTGTTCCTAAGTTCAACTTTATAGAATGGAAGAACTTCCTCAAAGTCCTAAAACTCGAACAACTCCGATGGCGGCTAAGGTTACCGACGATGAACAAGGTCAGATTGACCTGCGGTGACGAGAGTTCAGTTCCCTTGCTAGGATTCACAGGCGCTACTGCATACTATCCAAGGAGGGTGATTCGGCAGTTTGGAGCACTACAATAGATCCCTTCTCCACCGCAACCTGATACCTTCTCCTTTGACATACCGAGCAAGACCCTCACAGAAGAGGAGAAGAGACAGTTCGAAGCCAAGGTGGCATCTATCACACGCTCTTTGAAGAATTCCCAGGTTGAAGAAATAAGTTGGCCAGAAGACATGACTCGTGAGGAGAACATTCATAGAGCTACCACTGAATACATTCAACACTTCAAAGCGACCCGACGAAGCCTTGTCGAGCCCTACATACCCGAATACATCGTGCCGTACGTACCGGGAATAGAGCCTTACATACCCGAAGACATGGGACCATTGTCATGTTCAGAAGATGAGGAGCCCCAGGCTGAAGAGGGGAATCCATGCTGGGATGATGAGGATACCTTAGACCTCAAACGTCCTAGACTTGAATAGGCTATTCCGTCAAGTGTAAAATAAGCAAACATTATGATGCCTTTTCATACATTCTCATTTCTGTGGAATACTATCTTGGACACATAAGCATGAATGTGAACATGTTTTGCAAATGCATAAAAACTATCGTCAGAAATTACGCTTCTTTCAATTCCATAAATTCTTGTCGAGAAATGATTAAAAGAACTACTTACATGAGGCTAAGGCTCACAAGGTAGCCCTTTTTCTCATCTACCGACAAGAAGCATGCAACTGAAAGAATTAGCTGTTCCTTTTATAAAAAAAGAAGAAGTACTCACTAGAAATTTTTTCAAAACAGGTACGCTCTCATCACGGAACTACCAACACATCGTTTCCGTACCCGCCTTAAGACGAGAATGGAGCAACAAGAATTGACTCCGCGCGTGGGAATGTTAGAATCCCAAATGACGGCCCTGGCTACTATGATGGCCGACATCAAGGCGATGTTGGAAGTCAACCAAGCTAGACAGACAACCGCCCACAATCAGAACAACTCAGGCCCTTCCATAGTACCTGATGTAACAGATAAAGAAGCAACCAGGGATACCCAACATACAGAGGAAGATGTTCATGAACCAAATAGTCGGGCGCAACAAAAAGCCTCACCTGTTGTCATCAACCTTGAAAAGGAGGAGAAGGGAAAACAAACTATGAAAACAGAGGCAGAGGCTAAGAGATTGGCCAAGATCGAAGAATGCCTGAGCAGCCAAGGCTATGAGATAGCCCGCTTCGACAAAATATCTCCTTTTGCTAAAATAGAGACTCCTCCAGACTACAGGGAGCCAGAGTTCGTGAGAAAATACAATGGGACAGGCTGTCCCTGTGCCCATCTCAAGTACTACCTGCGCAAGATGGCGCACTATTCAGATTACATTCCACTGTTAATGAACATATTCCAAGAGAGCTTGGCTGGCGCCGCTCTGGCCTGGTTCATTGAACTAGACTTGGAAGATTACGACGGATGGGAGGATCTTGCAGAAGATTTCCTCAGGCAATACAAGTTCAACACGGCTACAGCCCCAACAAGGGAAGACCTTCTGCGGACTTCGAAAGCAAGGGGCGAATTAATCAGGACATATGCCCAGAGGTGGCGAGCCTTGGCTACTCAAGTGAAGCCGTCAATCCCGAAAGAGAAACTAATCGATTTATTCCTGAAAGCACTCCCTTACGAGTACTTTGACAGACTGAACACTTCTGGATGTCAGACATTCGCACACCTGATTAAGGTGGCTGAGAGGCTGGAGTGGGCCTTGAGAGAAAGAAGGCCTCACGAAGCACCTGCTAGGAAACAGTATCCTCTGAGAAAGGAGAGAGAAGCCGGACTGGACATAGCATTTATACCAGATCCCCACAAGTTAAAGCCATTTGTCAATTCTAATCAGGCCAAAGGCGGATCATCCTGGTCAGCGCCGAAGGTACAAGAGCCTAGAAGAAAGCAACCCCAGAGGCAATTCTCTCAGCTCCCGAGACCTTTATCCAAGCTACTCCCGATGCTGCTGGAGCAACACCTAGTGGCGAAAGAACCACCTAGGGCAAACCCTGCAAGATATCCTGGCTTTGATGAGAGCCAGACCTGTGCCTACCATATGGGCGAAAGGGGGCATAATGTGGATAACTGCTATGTCCTGAAGCTGAAAGTGCAAGCCCTAATCGATGGTCAGATTTTGAAATTTGATAATGCAGCCCCAAATGTACAAGAAAACCCACTTCCAGATCATCAAGCAGTAGGGGCAATATTCACCGAAGAAGAGGAGGATTACCTTAAACTAAAGGTAGATATGTCTAAGCTGGACGCCCTGCTAATAACCGCTTCATCATACCTAAAAGAAGGGGAGATCTCAACTGACCAAAAGAAGTTATGTATCGCTAAGATGATGAGCTTGGGGATAGTATCCGACATTACTAATGAAGAATTCGAAGGGATTGAAGCATCTCTATCTTTGAAAGGAAACCACTTCTTGATCACAGCTGAGCAGAATAGCACCTATGGTACCTCACGTGAGAAATTGGCAAACGATCTGGGACCGGCCATTCAATCAGGAGAAGAATTTGAAGAAGACGAAGTAGAAGCCAGGAGGAGAAGTCTAGCAGACCTTAAGTTTATGGCTGACGCACTTGAGAAGGGCGAAATTATAGACAACCTGGGTCAAGATTCTGGAGGATACAATTTCAAGGTGAAATATTCGGCCCCTCCCAGCTTTTATCAGAAGATTGAAGATATCATACCGGACGGATGAGGAGGTATGGATGATCTCTCTCAACCAGGAACCTCAAACGGTATGGAAGAACTCGACAACGCCATATTGATGATCGAAGTAGCCACGGCCGTGGTGATTAGATTGGATGAGCTGGATAGCCTAAGCGGGGTGGAAGATTGCCCAGTCAGGCCTATCGTGATTCAATTGCCTCAAGAGGAAGGAGGCGACACGGCGGGACCAGAGACATCTCGTCAGACAACCGTAACGATAAAAGTCCCCCCAGTAGAAGAGTATGATCCTAAAACAGTCCATTGGGACTATGGGACCACACAAGTAGATGCAGTAATGAGGTCTGGAAGATTTTATGCCCCCAGAGAGGGTGAACCTGAAAAAAGGGAGGTCTCCAAGGAAGATGCCGAAAAGCTCATATCGATCATCAAAACCAGCGAGTTTGAAGTAATAGAGCAGCTAAGAAAGATGCCCGCTCAGATATCCCTATTAAACCTATTCATCAATTCAGAAAAGCACAAGAGTGCGCTATTGAAGGTACTCAACGAAGTACATGTCCCTGAAACAATTAATGAGGTACAACTAGGGGACTTTGTAGGAGCAATTCTTTTAAAAGACCAATTAAGCTTCTCTGACGAGGACTTCCCCATGGAAGGAAGATGGCACAATAAGGCTTTATACATCTCCACCCAATGTAACGGCAAAAGAGTGGCACACGTATTGATCGATAATGGATCAGCCTTTAACATTTGCCCTTTGGCTACCATAAGAAGGCTGGGAATCAAGGAAGAAATGATCAAGGCATCCAAGACAGCTGTAAGGGCATTCGACAGCATGAGGAAGACTGTAGAGGGAGAGATTGAGCTTGACGTATTCATCGGCCCGACAAAATTCTCTATAAACTTTCAAGTAATGGATCTGCCTAGTGCATTTGGATTCCTGCTAGGAAGACCTTGGATCCATACAGCAGGAGCTGTCCCTTCGAGCCTGCACCAAAAACTACGTTTCGTTGTAGATGGGAAGGTGATTATCGTACATGGGGAAGTCGACCTCCAGGCATACCAGAACAGTGCCATTCCCTATATTGAGCCTGAAGAGAAAACAGAAGCAAGCTATCATTCCCTAGAATTGGTAGCAACAGTTCATACCCCAGTAGGGTCGAAGATGAGAACTCCCTACATCTCAGAAGCCAGTCTTCTACCAGCTAAGATGCTGCTGAAATACGGGTTCAATCCCGAAAAAGGCCTAGGCAAACATAATCAGGGTATAAATACCCCACTACAGTTGAAGGCTAATCCACATAGAATGGGCTTGGGGTACCAGAAGTATCCCATGAATGAATCCGTCCCGAAAGCAACAGGCCGAGGCCGAGGCAAAAGCCTGGGACGCCAGGGAGGTGAAAGCAGCATGAATAACTCATTCATCGGTTCTCCAACCTGGAAGGGCAGGTTTCGGATGTTCAGGAATCCCTTAAGTACCTACTTCGACCAGAACTCCAAATGACTATCTGAAGAGGATATCACTTCGCCGATGGAACCAGATCTGACAAATCCTTTTCTTGAAGATGACTCTGTGAATGTCATCATGGAGTGGTTGGACAGTGAAGCCACTTCTTCTGAGTAAATAGACTCTTCCTTCATCTTTAAATACTGCGTTTAGAACTTTCTGCATTTCATTGTATTTTCTTTCCTTATTGTACGCATAGGGAAATGCCTTTGGATCTCCGGCCGTTGGTCCAAATAGCACATCTTGTAACGCGGCCCATTTCACATTCAATAAAACCACGCATGTTTTTGTTAAGGACATATGGAACCACAAATCAGCCTGATGATGATAATAGTCTTCCATAGAGAAGCTTGAGGCCTGATTTGCCATATGATTCCTAATTTTCAAAAAAGATTTCTATGGGGCCGGGATGTCCAATGACATGAGGACTAGTCCATTGGCACCTATACCTGTTTCGAAAACTTTTTCAAAAAAGACTTTTCATGATCATGCATGTCATTTTTATGGAGCACAAACTAACCATACTCATGACATTTCAGGCATATCATCTCAAACATGCATACCAGGTTGTTACAAAATTCAGATCCCTCCATTAACCACTCCTATAACATCGAGGAAGAGGAAGACAAGGATTATGCATCTATCCGAAGAGATTGGAACACCTTTGAAGAGTCAAAGCCTCCTACCTCAGAAGAACCAGTCGTTATTAATTTGAGAGACGCTGTGAACGTCAAAGAGGTCAAGATCGGCGGACACCTATCCCGAGATGAAAAGCTCGAGTTCACCAAGCTACTAAAAGAATATCAAGACATCTTCGCATGGTCTTACGCAGATATGCCAGGACTAGATCCTAAAATTGTGGAACATGCATTACCCACGAATCCCGGCATCAAACCTGTCAAACAGGGCAGCAGACGGATGAAAGCCGAGTTAGAAGACAAGATTAAGGAAGAAGTCATGAAACTTCTTAGGGTAGGCTTCATTGAAGCTATCCCATACTCGGACTGGATTGCAAATATAGTCCCCGTCATGAAGAAAGACGGAAAAGTTCGGATCTGCGTAGATTACCGAGATCTGAATAGAGCAAGCCAAAAAGATGATTTTCCACTTCCCCACATTGATGTATTAGTGGACAGTACGGCGGGTTACGAATTATTCTCGTTCATGGATGGATTCTCGGGATACAACCAAATCTTCATGAAACAAGAAGACAAGCCCAAGACTGCATTTACCACACCCTGGGGAAATTTTTGCTACAAAGTCATGCCATTTGGATTGAAAAACGCCGGGGCCACCTACCAGAAGGCTATGGTCACGTTATTCCATGACATGATTCACAAAGAGATTGAAGTATATGTCGATGACATGATCGCTAAATCCAAAAAAGAACAGGATCACATACAGGTATTAAGGAAGCTGTTTGAGCGTTTGCGCAAATACAAGTTAAAGCTGAACCCCAACAAATGTGTGTTTGGGGCAAGATCTGGGAAACTCCTTGGATTCATAGTCAGCAACAGAGGCATTGAGATTGATCCCTCAAAAATTCAAGCCATCCACGATTTATCAACTCCATCCACAGTGAAAGAGGTGAGAAGCCTTCTAGGGAGATTGAACTATATTTCCAGGTTCATCAATCAGCTGTCTGATGTGGCTAAGCCAATCTTCAAATTGCTTAAGAAGGGCGCGAAAATAACATGGGATGCTGAGTGCAGCAAGGCATTCCAAGTGATCAAAAACTATTTGATCACACCACCGGTGCTTGTGCCACCAATTCCTGGTCACCCATTAACCTTATACCTGGCCATACGACAAGAGTCCTTGGGAGTCTTACTTGCCCAAACAAGCCCGATGGATGGAAAAGAAAGGGCCATTTATTACCCGAGTAAGAAATTCACGCCATCTGAAGCAAAATATATATCAGTTGAAAGGGCCTGCGTAGCAACGGTATGGGTACTTCGCAGACTGAGACAGTATACCCTACACCACCATATCCAGCTCATAACAGAGAATGATCCTGTCAAATACCTCTTGGAGAAACCCGCTCTAATTGGGAAATTAGCAAAGTGGCAGGTGATGTTGTCTGAATTTGACATCAAGTGTTCCCCACAGAAGTCGGTAAAAGGGAGAGCTATAGCTGACATGCTGGCAGAAAACCCGTCAAGCGGTGAGTCCCCAGAAGTAACGAACACAGAAGGCCGAATTCTGAACTTAGCAGAAGATAAGTGGATCATGTATTTCGATGGTGCTGTCAATCTATCAGGGGCAGGCACTGGGGCAGTATTGATATCCCCAGATGGTCAACATCACCCTGTCGCGGCAAAGATAACTTTTCATTGTACCAACAATATTTCGGAATATGAGGCATGCATTCTGGGCCTACGGCTGGCCATTTCTATGAAGATACCTAAGTTGCAAGTTTTTGGAGATTCCATGCTCATCATTCTACAGACACAAGGGGAGTGGAAGACGAAAGATGCAAAGCTCATCCCTTATCACGAATACCTTGAAGAATTGATACTTAAGTTCGAAGAAGTGTCATTCGAGTACCTATCAAGGTCTCACAATCAGTTTGCAGACGCATTAGCCACCCTAGCTTCGATGTTACAAACAACTGAAGGGTTGGATGTAGAGCCTCTGAGGATCGGCATTGTTGAAAAGCCAACTTATTGTATGCTAATCGAAGAAGAATTTGACGGAGAACCATGGTACTATGACATCAAGAATTACCTCTCAAAAGGGGAATTCCCTGAAGGATGCCAATCAGGAGACCGAAAATATATAACCAAGATGGCCAGCAAGTTCTTCCTCAATGGACAAATTCTGTATAAGAGATCGTTCGATTCCACTCTACTGAGATGTGTAGATGCCAAAGAAGCAAATATTCTCATGAAAGAGATTCATGAAGGTGTGTGTGGGCCTCACATGAACGGCCACCTCCTCGCCCGGAAGATCATGCGGCTTGGATATTACTGGATGACCATCGAATCAGACTGCTGTCAGCACGTCCGGTCATGCCACCAATGCCAAATATACGGGGATAAGATTAATACACCCCCGAACGAACTACACCAAATGTCTGAAGTATGGCCTTTCTCTATGTGCGGCATAGACATGATAGGGCCTATTAATCCGGCGGCTTCAAATGGTCATCGCTTCATCTTGGTAGCGATTGATTACTTCACAAAATGGGTAGAAGCCAGCTCTTACAAGAATGTCACTGCAAGAAATGTGGCAAGATTCATCAAAAGAGATATCATATCCCGGTATGGTACCCCTCAAGCGATCATCACGGATAATGGGTCCAACCTAAACAACAAGATCGTCGATGACCTACTGGATCACTTTAGCATTCGACATCTGAATTCGTCTCCTTACCGCCCACAGATGAATGGGGCAGTGGAAGCAGCCAACAAGAATATCAAGAGAATCTTGGCTAAGACAGCAGAAAACTATAGGGATTGGCATGAAAGGCTACCCTTCGCCTTAATGGCTTACCGAACGTCGATCGGGACTTCTACAGGGGCAACTCCCTACAGTCTGGTGTATGGAATGGAAGCAGTTCTGCCCGTGGAAGTTAAGATTCCCTCTTTAAGAGTCTTATCAGAGGGTAGATTCTCCGAGTCAGAATATTTCAAACACAGATATGAACAGCTGAATTTAATAGACGAGAAACGTCTCAAAGCCATTTGCCATGGACAAACTTACCAGAAGAGGGTAGCCAGGGGGGCGTTCAATCGAAAAGTCAAGATCAGAAATTTCGAAGTAGATGACTTGGTAATTAGAAAAGTTTTGCCGAGTACTACCCATCCAGGAGGAAAATTCACTCCGAATTACGAAGGCCCTTACATTATCAAGAAAATTCTCACCGGAGGAGCATTGATTCTTGTAAACTCCGAAGGAGAAGAACTGGGGCACCCTGTAAATTCAGATGCTGTGAAGAGATATTACCCGTGAAATAAAATCAGATTCCAGTCATACGACTTATCCCGAATTGAGCATACCCTTCATAATAGTCATTGCATAAACACATCATGCATCCACGCATATACTAGCATGTGTTCAATATTGCAGGACCCGAGGAAACAAGGTCACAATAAATTGGAATGCATGATCGAGAGGAATTACTGCCGCCGTGGTCAGATTTTCACGAGTCTATCTATTCCCAGTGGAACGCATGGTTAAGGGTAAGGTGTATCGTTCTAATTTTCTGAAAATTCGAGAGCATACGCTGACACATTCCTTTTATATTTTCCAGGAATCTCAAGCCGCGCTAGGCAGGTAAGTATTCCTTTCCCAATCTTTTAGGTTTTTGAGACTGTCAGAATCGTCATCACCAGAACCTAAAAGCTCCTTGAAAAATAGCATGCATCCAATTATCATGATTATAAAGATGCAGAATTCCCACAGTTATGACATTAGCATTCATGCTCAGACTTGGAGGTTATCTAAACATGGTCGAAATATACGTTGTGCATCATAAATCCCCTTTGAGGGTAAGTTTTGGAGAAAGCAAAATGAACTTTTCCAACAAGAGTTGTTTAGAACTGTTTAAAAGGATGTTTCCTCAGACAAGAGGCAAGCCTGGTCCAAACACGTCCCATACACACTTAAGAGATGAGTGGAGTGGTAAGGACAGCGAAACCTTGACCTACGGAAGTAGGGGTTATTCGCATTGATTACATGGATCGAGACGACGGAGGCATTCGTTTCTCTATCATAAACACTACAGGTGACCATTGATAACCCTTTGAACGGCGGTTTCATTCTTTACTCCTGTCAAGAACCACCCCACAGTGGGGCAAACTGGAGATACGTCCAGCGATATCAGGAGGTAAATGGTTAGAAGTTCTCTTGCTCAGACTTGCATCAATCTTCGTGTGTTGCTTTGCATTTTAACTTCTATGGAAATTCAAGTGCTTTAGGATGACGAAAAGCATTCGTTTCTCTATCCTATACACTTTTACCCTTTGCACTGCCCAATTGAGCCTATACGTTCACTTCACTAACCCGATGGTGATCATTGCATATTCCAAGACGGAAGCAACGTCCCTTCAAAAGCGGAAGAGTTCAAAACACAGGATTTGTGAAAAATTCATAGATCAATGTTTGAGTGCTGAGATTCAAGTTGTACATCTGGCACACTCATTTGAAAATGGGTTTTACTGAAACCAAAACTGGATCCTCGACTGATTAATCCCCAACTCCCGGCTCAATTCAATTCTCCACTTCTTTTTCATGTAATGGCTTTTACTGAAAAGGGTTTCCAGCATTTGGGTTTCCTCCTGAGAGTATTGGTGAGGACGTCTTCTTTTCCCGAGTTGAGCATCGTGGATGTCGTTGTCGTCGTCGCCGTGATCTTGATTTCCGTTGCCAGAAGTGTTGGGCTCCATGGTTTTGGCGTTAGACTTGATCTTGGAATCTTCGAGATCCCTCTGTGGTTCAATTTCTGAGATTTTTGAGTCAGTCGCCTCTAGCAGCTGACAGTAACCTCTTAAATATGTTGGACTGAGAAATGTTTGATTGGTTCTTGCCCATTCAGAGTTCTCCACTCTCTCATGTATGCTCACTCCCTATAAAGTGACTTTGCATGTTCAGGAGACGCTCTTCAAGCATCATTAGGCAAACGTTCCCCCTCAAGACCTTGAATTTCTCGCTTAGCTTTTCAACGTGATGGGACTGCCAAATCCTGTTAGGGCTTTCTTCGATAGTTGCGCTTACCTCCCACCTAACTCTAATAATGGTGATCCCGACAAATCTTTTACATCTTTTAATTGATGAGCCGGAAATCGCGGACCGAAACGAATCCAATGGTTCTCGTGAGGGGACCTCCTGCTTTACCCCCTAACTGGGCTCCACCAGCATTATTACTGAGACCCTTCATCATCCTCGAGTTGCTATAAAATGAGGAATTAATGTATGGAAGGTTAACGTTCTCGCATAATCAGCTTCTTCCTTCTAATCTCTCTATTAGCCTCGTCTTATTCTCAAGCCAACCTAACGCAAATGGCCTCCTCTCTCGTGCGCACTTTTTCGACTGATGTCTTGGCCCAGTGGGAAAAGCTTTATAACCTATTGGGTCGCGGTTACGCGCACATAACCGATCATTCTGCAACCGCGGATGAAATCCGTGTCCTGCTCGAGGACTTAGATACCACTTCCCTCGAAGGTACTACGCTGGGGAGGGAATATAGAACTTTCCCGACCCTCTTTGCACACTCCTTAGAGGCCTACCGTGTTGCTGATCGGGAGGTTCTCGTGGCTCGCGTCTTGCGGGCTCGTTAGAAGGATCGGTCTGATCATTTGGTGCTGACCAACTATCTGGCCGATAGTCACAAAAAGGCCGTCGAGTTTGCCAATGAGAGGGTCGCGACGTTGCTTCGGGAGAGGAGAAACCTGGTGGATCAATTGGCCATATCCCTGACCGCTGGCGAGCACGACCGCCACAATGTCCTATTGAGGCTGCAAAGCGACTGGCAGGAAGAACGGCTCGACAAAATAGCCGCAGACATAGCTCACGGGAATGGATTAGTTCGGGACTTGGAAATAATCACCGAGGAACACGAGGTCAAGGTCACTGAGGTTAAGGGCGAATGCAGAAACCTTCTCCTCAAGCTTGCGGACCAGGACATGCGAAGTCGTGAGTACGGGTAGAGCATTAACAACATGGAGGGTCAGTTGGGCTCCTTTGTGTCGTTAATTAGGGCTCACTTTGGCTTTACTTTTCCACCCCGAATTGTATGACCTGCTTTTGAAAACCCTCCACTGAGCAAAATAAATGTGTGTGTTTTAACTTATGTATGGTTCATTTCTTCGAGCATCCGAACATTTTCAACTTGGGTGAGCCGAACCATAATATCAATAAGCCGAGCAAATATGTCCTGATTTTATAACTCGCTCATGATCAGATGAGAGAATAGCCTCAGACTTATCCAGGAGAAGATTTCTCTCTATTACCTATTTTTTCACCTGCAAATGAAACGACTGAATCAGAAGGAATAATTTGAAAAAGAAAGCATAAACCCCTTTCAATCTTATGCTTGCTCGTGATTAATAAGGACAAAAACTTTTACAAGGGTTTTAATCTTGCGCAAAAAGTTTTTTATCAGTATTCTTCGAAGGAAAGCATATTATTGAAAGGAATGTAATTCACGATAATCGCTTTTGATCAATTTCGAGGAGAACGAATTAGTCAAAAGCGCAAGACATAATAATGTGTTTTAAATTCGATTGAAGATATGGCATCCAAATTAAGGTCGCTCGCTAAGGACGAAAGTAGTTTGGACATCTATCTCGTCATTAAATTTGAAACTACGCTGATATTCTTGATCAATTATCGTGAATTACCAGTAATGTACAACATGCATGAACCAATTCAAGTGTGTAGTTCCTTCTAGCGAAATTGGGGTTGGATTACCTCACACGACCAAAAGGTCGTGCAAGACTTCCAATTTTAATTTCCTCTAAAGGAATTATAAACTTGACTTGGGAGTATTCGAATGATTAGAAAAAAAATGCCACTATCACATTCCAATGACCCGTTAAAAGAAATATAACCAAGTTCCATCTGAATGTATACACCAATAGACCCCTAATACAATCGCTCTAAGGGGTGAGATAGAGAAAACCTCAGTAAAAATAAACCCTATACAAGAGGACTAGTAATGGAAAATGACATAAAGGAATGTGATCCTAACGTTTAAGGATGCCCCAGTTTTGATCTGTGCCTTCAGGATCACTTGCCCCAACTCGTCATCTTCATTGGATGATACCTCAATAATGTCCATAGTATGCTCCTTATCGCACACTCGGTGTTCGTCGTGGGATATCACCCTCCTCGTCTTCTATCAAGGACGTTAGGGACAAACGCACATATCTATCCTCGAAATGGCATTTAATCTAATCACCAGAATGCAATAAATGAAATGCCTATATTTATATGAACAGTGATAGATTTGGGGGGATAGAGAGTCTTACCAACCAAACTCATCGACTTATATGCGGTTTTAGGTGTACCAACCGCCTAAAGACATGCGCATGAAACAAGTGAGGATAAAACTTCTAAAAATCAAAGGATTTGGCACCTAAGGTCAAGGTTCCCACCTCGAGTTCTAGAAAGAGCAGATTCCATTGCACAACTATCGTTGCATTGGGGCTCGATCCATAGTTCGAAATGAGCGGAATTGAAAAGTGGATTACCCCGTGTCTTTCCTCACGGAGATTCCATTTTCAATCCCTTCTATTGTTTTCCTATAGGCGGCGCCCGGGGTTTTAGGCGCGGTTGTGTGTATTTTCGGTGTCGTGCTAAAGCGATAAACATGCATCTTATTTAACAATCACCGCTTCAATATAAAACATACACACAATCATTCATTCCTACGCCAACCCGCATAAGACAATGTTAATCACAGACTACCCCCTTATTTCTCCAATCTGCAAAAACATATAACACCTATGGTAAGCGGACTTACCTCACCTTCACGAGCGCCTGCATGGTTAGAAAAATCACTCAGCGTTTTAATTACGGCCTAAGTCCACTTGGGGTCTAGAACCATAGGTTCTAGAACACAGTGTCCCCAGCGGAGTCGCCAGCTGTCGCGACCCGTCCGAAAAAGGACGCGGCTAATGGATTACCGATCGCAGGCCTTCCCCCGCACAAGGGTGCGGATCGCGGGCTTTGGATCGGCGCGGGCCCTCCCAAACCCATACCAAATCGCGGCGGGAGTATTTTTCAAAGGGATTCGGCGATAAGAGCCGATCGATTTCGACCTTAGTGTGGTCGTGGTGGCATGTGCAACTTGTGCATGCATTTGGAGTCGCCACCGGTCTTTCTCGGAGGGTAGACCGGAAACCTTACCAACCGATTGAGAGAGATCGATCAGTTCTACGGAACCAGAGATTTTGGGTTCGGGGACTTGGTTACGCTGGTGTCGTTGCCAACGCCCTTTCGGTACCTAACGCGAGTGTTTTTCCTAACTAGGATTTCATGCAGGCGCAATTTTGGGTGAGGTAAGTCTGACTTTGCACATTAACCAGTTTAACATGCTCACGTAATCATAATAAAAAAATAGATGTCAATCACATAAACATCTATCCTACGTGGTGATCATGGAATTATGATTTAATGGGTCTCGAGCCAATGAGACCACATTTAATCATTTTAATATTTTAATAACGGAGAGCCGCTCTTCGCTTCTTCTTGGTTTCTTGAACTCTTCAAGAATTGGGCCCCAAAGAGCTCGCCGACTTAAAAGGCTCCCCCACGTAATCCTCGTAGCATTTACATCAACAATTGACTATGCTAAAAATAAAGATTACATGAAAAATAAAAGGAGTACGCAGCCTCCATTTAATAATTACAATCCAAAATATATAAATAATCATCATACATTCATATATACATCAATCACATTGATTAGGGATTTTTCCATGATCACCACCCTTCCACGTAAGTAATAAATTCACAATTTAAAACTTAGGAAGGCACAATAAAAATTCTACGTTGAATCATATTCAGAATTTTTACGTAAAATAAGATAGCCATAAATTTTCGATTCAAAATTGATTTAGTCTCAATTTTTGCTACGTTGATTAATTTATCATATAAAATAATCAACCTCCATTAGCCAAGTAAGACGAACAATTCGTTAATACATATTGGCCATAGTATTGCAAAAATTGCAAAAATCAATTAAATGCACGAAAACACCTAAGGATTGGCTCTGATACCACTATTGGGATCCACGTAACACGTAGCGGAAATAAATAACAACCCATACATGTATCTCCAGAGGCGTACTTCGTGCATTTCAATCGAAAAAAAATCACAAAGCCTCAAAGGGAGTAAATAGATTACCTCTCGTAGCGTGCTTGAACGGAGGTGTCGGTTCGATGTTCTTCGATCTCAGCCTCCACAAGTGTTAGGCATCTAGTTCGGACGCACCACCAATTGACGAACGGGGAGACGACTAATAACTCCACAACAATTGTGCTAGCAATATGCGGAATCAATATTCCGAACTTAGTATATTTTGCTCACTCAAGATTATGAGAATATAGAGAGTGTTTGTGTTCTTCTCTCTAAGCTCTCAAAAATTTGCACACTCTACAAAATGTCTCTCCCCTTCAACCTCAAAACTCTTGCCATCCTTTTATAGCCAAAAATACCTTCCAATAAATTGTATTTAAAAATAGCACTAACAATTATAAATTCTATCTAAAAATAGCACTCACAAATAAATGACATTTAAAAATAGCACTAACAATAGCACTCACAATTTATAATACAAAAATGCTATTTAAAAATAGCACTAACAATTATAAATTCTATCTAATAATAGCACTCACAATTTATGATAAATAAATGCCATTTAAAAATAGCACTAACAATAGCACTCACAATTTATGATAAATAAATGTCATTTAAAAATAGCACTAACAATAGCACTCACAATTTATAATACAAAAAATGCTATTTAAAAATAGCACTAGCAATAGCACTCACAATACAAAAATGCTAAAAAAAAGGCACTAACAAAGGTGTTAAAAATAATAACCATTATTATTATTACAAGAGTTAAAGAGGTTACCAAACAGTACAAATATGCATAACGTATAAATATGTATGACGTATAAATACGTAGAGCATACGTATACATCCGTGAAACCGGGGACTAATTGAAAGAAAAATGTGCAATTAAGCCCTTTTGGTAAAAATTGATTAAATTGGAGGGCAAATTGACCTAATTGCACTTTAAGACTTTAGAATCCAATGTCATAGCTTATAAAATGTGAGAATTGAAAACTAAAAGACTCGAAAATGATTTTTTTTTTAGGCTCGGTTCGGGTTTATGTTTGTGAAGGAACATATTGACCCGAGCCGAATTTTTGAGATTTAAAGTGACACACTTGAAGAGGAAATTAAAACAAAATTATCGAATATTTTTGGGTATTTTTCTGACCACGAATGGTATTTTTCTGATTTTTTGGGTATTTTTATAATTAAATAAACTCGAAAAATATTAAAAATACCGAAAAATATTTTTTGTTCAAAATTGGTTCCTAAGGTTAAACCAAGGCTTCCAAAGTTGATTTTGTGATTTTATGACCTTTTTTGATATTTTTAATTAATTTTAAAGAATAAAAATCATAATAATAAATGATAAAAAAAAATCAGGTGTCAACAGCTGCCCCTCTTTGAGAGGAATCTCGTTAGAGGTTTCTCTCAAAGATAAGGTGGCACCTGATTCCTAACCGACTCAACTGGGAAAATAAGAGAAGAAATGTTATGACATCGGATCCTTAAGCCTATTGATAAAATCTCAAATCAATCCCCGGTTTGCTCTAACAATTTGAACATGGGCCGGAGTGAGAGAGGCTTACCTGAAGCTCACCTGTCGGATGCTGCCGGTTGCGACGACTTTCAAGAAGATGCCTAGGACTCGTCATTCAGAATATCCTAGGGAGATTAAGCTCTGACCTGTATGGTAGGTCATACCATGATGGGATTCCTAACTTGTAGGAACCTAAGGAAGGCGCATCCCACGCTTTGGGATTTGCCAAGGATTTTGATCCGTATGGTGGATCAGACCTTTGTGTTGATCCTTACTGCGATATTTATTAATGAGTTGACCCTTATGGCGGTTTCTACCAATGAATTGACCCTTATGGCGGTTTCTACCATATGTGACCCTTCAGGCGGTTTCTACCATTAATGTGATCCCTCAGGCGGTTTCTACCTTGGTTTGACCCTTCAGGCGGTTTCTACCTTGAGTTGACCCTTCAGGCGGTCTCTACCTTTGATTTGACCCTTCAGGCGGTTTCTACCTTGTGTTGACCCTTCAGGCGGTATCTACCATGTGTTGACCCTTCAGGCGGTATCTACCTTGTGTTGACCCTTCAAGCGGTATCTACCTTTGATTTTGACCCTTCAGGCGGTATCTACCTTTGATTTGACCCTTCAGGCGGTATCTACCATATTTTGACCCTTCAGGCGGTATCTACCTTGATTTGACCCTTCAGGCAGTATCTACCTTCATTTGACCCTTCAGGCGGTATCTACCTTTGAGTTGACCCTTCAGGCGGTATCTACCTTATTTTGACCCTTCAGGCGGTATATACCTTCATTTGACCCTTCAGGCGGTATCTACCTTTGTTTGACCCTTCAGGCGGTGTCTACCATCAGTTTTGACTTTGAAAAGAGGTCTCATGACGAGGGTTCTCCACGTCCGATGAGACTGCCTAAATGAAAAGGGGTCTCATGACGAGGGTTCTCCACGTCCGATGAGACTGCTTGATTTTTGAAAAGGGGTCTCATGACGAGGGTTCTCCACGTCCGATGAGACTGTTTGATATTTGAAAAGGGGTCTCATGACGAGGGTTCTCCACGTCCGATGAGACTACCTGAATTTTGAAAAGGGGTCTCATGACGAGGGTTCTCCACGTCCGATGAGACTGCTTGATTTTTGAAAAGGGGTCTCATGACGTGGATTCTCCACGTCCGATGAGACTGCTTGATTTTTGAAAAGGGGTCTCATGACGAGGGTTCTCCACGTCCGATGAGACTACCTAAATTTTGAAAAGGGGTCTCATGACGAGGGTTCTCCACGTCCGATGAGACTGCTTGATTTTTGAAAAGGGGTCTCATGACGAGGGTTCTCCACGTCCGATGAGACTACCTAAATTTTGAAAAGGGGTCTCATGACGAGGGTTCTCCACGTCCAATGAGACTGTCTGATTTTGAAAAGGATTTTTTTTAAGGGTTTCTCTTCCCCAAGAAAATATTGATAATCTTTGAGAAGACAGCAATTGTCCAATTGACAAAATTTTATGACTTAAGCTTTAGTCATGAGATGTGCATTTTGATGCTGGAGGTTATCCAAAACATTCTTGCAACATGCAAATGTGATCACAAATCCATTGCATGGAAAATCTGGATCAACAGTTTGAAAATTTCCAAAAAGAGTTTGCTCAAAACATCAATTGGAATATTTCTCGACAAGGAGGCCATCTCACCTGTTTTGAGGTGATGATTTTTAGGGGATGCACTCAATTCCCTACTGACCTGTGCCTAGGTTTTAGGCTCATTCGCAGCGCATACATTTTGATCGGTCGGGAGGTCTTCCACGGGACCGTAATGTTGGGCTTGGATATTGGTTTTCAAGGGGGACCCGCTTTGGAGTCGAGGCCATCGAATGAAAATCTTCACCATCTGCTCCGGGTTTACAAGTCAAGAACCCTGCAAAATGAGAAAGAAAGAGTCTTGCTCGTACTTCTTCGAGCTAAGTTATATGTTAACCCAAGTGTCTTAGTCAGAGAAGACTGTTTCATGGTTGTAACATTGGTAGGATTGGGGACCGAAAAAAGGCTTGTTTTTGGCCCAGAAATCACGAAGGATTTGACATTGGTGATCATTGCCAATTTGTCACATGTCTTTTCCATTCTGCATCTTCCATTTTTGAGGTGTGCAACCGCTTTTGAGGTGTGCACAAGTCCTTTAGAGAACGTGTCTTGTGGTATTAAGAGATTGACAATTCTGTCCGTGCTTTTGCACCACGGCTGACATCATTTGGGGAGCAGTCTTCTTGATCTGACTCCTTTATGGGTTTTTCTCTCTTCCCAACTAGGCTTTATTGGGGATCAATCAAACAGTTTTCACGAGCATCGGCCTTGCTTTTACCAGGCACTTTGCTTTTTCTTGAT
Source organism: Rhodomyrtus psidioides (assembly GCA_021437785.1). Lineage (NCBI taxonomy): Eukaryota > Viridiplantae > Streptophyta > Magnoliopsida > Myrtales > Myrtaceae > Rhodomyrtus > Rhodomyrtus psidioides. Next base: position 269,769 of record JAILYB010000128.1, on the reverse strand, counting down.
GCTGGGGATTTTTTTCTTTGTTGAAATCCCGCCTTTTCTTTTCCTTTGGAACTACGATGTTCAGAAAATTGTGCTAGATATACAACTTGAATCATAGCACATTTAAACGCCGATATGAGATTTTTCTATAAATCCCATCTCTTGATTTCTTCCGTTCTTGGAGTGATGCAGTTTCCATCTTGAAACATCCCATGATCACCAACAGGGGTTTATGAAATGAATTTGCAGGCTCAACTTGGCTGTGCAAAGGATATGGTGTGTGGGATAGAGAAATGAATGCTTCTCGTCATCCTATGGCACTTGGATTACCATATAAACAACACACAAAGATTGATGTTAGTCCGAGCAAGAAAATTTCTAACCATTTTCTCCTGATACCGCTGGACTCACCTCCATTTTGCCCCGATGTGGGGTGGTTCTTGACAGGGTTAAGAATGAAAACCGTCGTTCAAATGGTTTATCAACGGTCACCTGTAGTGTTTGAGGGATATGAAACGAATGCCTCCGTCATCCCAACCCATGTAATCGTTGCGAATAATCCCTACTTCCGTAGGTCCAGATTTTGCTATCTGATCCGCTCCACTTCTCTCCAGTGTGTGTAGGACGTGTTTGGACTAGGCTTTGCCTCTTTTCTTTTGAGAAAACGTCCTTTTAAAAGTTTTGAACTTTTGATTGGAAAAAATCTCTTTCATTTTCTCCAAAAATTTTACCCGTCAAGGGGATTTTATGATGCACCATGCATGTTCTTATTCATGTTCAGATAACCTCCTGTTTTAAGACATGAATGCCAATGAAGTTTGAATTCTATGTCTTTTCTAGACATTAGATTCTGAAAGCTTTTCTTTTTCTCTCTGTTTTTTATTTAACATCTTCAATGGATTGGGGAAAGGGATACTTACCTGTCCCCCGCGGCTGGAGATCCTGAAAATGCGGAAGAAACATGTTATTGTACGTTCACGAATTTTTCAAAAAATTAGAACGATACAATTTACCCTTGGTCATGTATTCTAACGGGTAATACATGGGATGTGAAAACCTGTTCGTCTGTAAGGCGATTCCCCTGTCAAGGATAAATAACGAGTATCAATTCATGTTCTCAAATTCAAGACAAATTGGAACGATACAACTTTACTCTTGGTTCTCATCCCGTTCTGATATTGCGTATTGATATGAACAACATCTATCAAATCCGCCTATCCATTCTTGGAGTGTTTGCAACATCAATGGTTCATCTGCCCCCAGTTAGGCAACGTCTGTTCTGTTATTCGAACAAATGGCTCCTTGAGTGATTTATCCACGTTTATCACCTGAGAAGGGAAAGAAATGAGACATTACTTCGATATTCGATTGAAGATCGTTTAGGAACGATACATCGTTTTACCAAATAGGTGGCTTCGCGGCCAAACGTATTTCGTATTGAAGGGGTAGATCCCATTATACTCCGCGGGTGATAGTCATTGTTCGGGGAACTTGCTCCACGGATTAAGCGATTAATCCACGGCCCTCGGCTGGAAGATGCTCAAAGGGTGATGTTGACACTCACGCGCAATTAGTTCTAGACATTAATGAAAGATGTTCCCGTGGGAACCTTACAGTGCGATCAACAACATATTCAATAGGAGTGTTCCACCCCTTTCGTCTAAGCATTTTTCATCGAGTAACCATGCCTTGCATCAGACGTTTGGTCACCTGCCTTGCGTCACCACTGCGATGGCCCTCCGGCTCCAAATTGATCGAGCCAAAGATTGAACTCATCGCCAAGGAAATTGCTCGGGTCTTCGAGCCATTGATGTTCAAGTTGGGTATCAACAATTGTTGGGGGCAGATTTCCTTCATCGCCTTCATTGTGAGGAACTGGAGTCTTTGAGCTGGAACCTTCATCATTGCCCTGTTGGGGTCGAGACATACATTCCTGAAGAGTATTGATCCAAGTGTCCAGCTCCTCCTCAAGGAAATCGCCTGTTCTTTCTAGCCCTTGGTGCCCAGATTGGCTGTCGTCGACTGCAGGCGAGGGATTCCTCTCTTTGCTCTCGCCGTGAGCAACTTGACCCCTCGAATTGGAACTTCCTCCAATGACCGGCAGGTTTATATGTGCACTCTCTACCAATGCCAGATCCGCTTCAGGGACAGCATTAATGACCGAATCGCGCTCAAACTGAGGAATCCCTATGTGCTGGAACTGCGGTATATACTCTTGAGGAGTATTGAGATAGCTCGGCGGAGCATTCTGATTTGGGTTAGAGGAGTCGCTGACACGACTGCTGGTCCCGTCATTGCTGAAACACGGTTGGGTGCTCTCGGCTCTCCAATCATCGTGGTTGTAACTCTGCCCAGCACTTGAGCTCCAACTGGCTTTATGATGGTTTAACGCTATCCTTCCATCCCTTAGCAATCTCCTATAGTACTTGAGGTGAGACTCGACGTTAATTCTAGAGAGCCCCGGCACATTCATAATCTCGAGTATGCGTAGTGGGCTAGCCGAATCAACTCCCAGCTCTCGAATTGCATCAACAAATTTGGTGTGAAGTTCATAGGTCCAGTAAAACCTTGTTCTCTTATCACCCAAAATATCGTCAATACTTCGGTAGCTATTCTCTACGGGATCTAGTCGTTTCAAAAGTTGTCCAGGGAGGGACTCACCGACTTTGGATTGGCTGGCTGCGACAGCGAGTTCGTCATTGAGAGAACTCCCCCTGTGATGATTCATATCCCATTTCTCAGAGGATGTTGGTGTTGATCCTATGGTGTTGACTTGCTCATGCAGATCTCCGGCGATATCTGGCTGTGTCGGAAAATGCTGTGGAGAATACGGTAACAGCTGAGCGTTATTCGTCAACAGGGACGGTTCATCGAGGAACACCTCGCCGAGGACAACAGGATTACCACAATTAAGGCAGGTGGTCTTGGTCAGAGCTTCCTTATATCTTGCGCTTTCAGCTTGAAGCTTCTCATTCTCCTCCTTCAGGACCAGTAACTCATGGTCTGCGTATTGCTGTTTCACCCGGGTTCGTTTGTTGGCGAACCAAAACTTGACCTTCGAAAGCTCCAATCCTATTTTTCGGCTCAACTCCATTTTCTGTTGTCTGCTTGGAGTGGGGCATTCATTGAAGAAAGCTTCGAGCTCTCGGATTTGGCCTGGAGTGTGGCGTTGTAGTTGCTTCCTTTTCCGACTCCGGTCATCATTGTATATTCCTTCTTCGTAGCTGAAACCTAGAATTTCATCGCTGGAGGAGTCAGTCTCCACGGCCTTCGGGCAGGATTCAGCTCCAGGATCTTCAAAGTCTCCCAGCAGTTCGTGCTCAGAAATGTCCAGGTCGGGCGTTTCTAGCAGATGGGAATAGCTTTTAAACATGATGGATCGAAGTATCTCGGGCTGATCTAGTTCACTCAGCTTTCTCTATTCGCTCTTACGTGTTTGCTCACTCTAGAAATTTTCTCAAGTGATTGTGCGTGTCCTAGAACCATCCTTCAGGCTGCATATGAAGACCAGCAAGCAAGCGCTCCTCCCGAGACCCTGTAATTACTCATCGTCTGTATTCCCCTTTCTTTTTCCTCGTGATAGGATCACAAACTCTCTTGCATTGATTCGGTTTCATCGAGTATTGCGCTCGTCCCCTAGTTCAGTCTTCAAAGTGGTGGGTCTACAATCTTTCGGCGCCTTTTATGATTTGCTAGGCCCGAGAACGTGGGGAGCAGCGGTGGGCCCGCAATTAATGACTCCGTTTAATTCATTTAGCTCCATGGGAATTAACGCTATGATCTTCTCTCAACCCCTTTTCATCGTTCAAACGAAAGTGGCATTTTCCCTGTGCATGCTGTTACTCTTCATTTCAGCATCCCGGGCGCTTGGTGAGGAATGAGTTCGTGGCCACTCAAAATTTTAAAGACCGTATCTGGTTTCAGACTTAATCTAACAAGGGATCATCACAACTGAGCATGACGATGTTCGTCGATAGCGTTGGTTTTAATATAGAATTAACTATAGTCATTAAAGAAAAATGTTCCCGTAGGAACTTTACAACGGATAAAATGAGTGATCTACTCGTGAACATGTTCTTCTTTCTATGGGTGTTCGTGGTGACCGACCCATCGTGCCCCGAGTCAAGTGCTAGATCATGGCTGTCCAAGTATGCCAGCTTCCCACTGATTGAACAAGGCATCGAGCCCCTCATCAAAGAAATCGTCTGTCGTGGGTTGACCAGCGGCAGGCAGAGCACCAGCCGACTGCTGCTCGAATGGAGGAGTGCGCACTCGCTGTACTTGTGACACGCGCTCTTGAGAAGTGTTGAAATGGCCCGGGAGGACATTCTGATCAGCTTTCAGTTTGCCGGTGGTCGGGCTGCTAGCTTGATTGATGCTTAGATTTGGCCGGGTGTCTCTTGATGCCTGAGCATTACAATGGCGGTCGCCCCTAGCTTTTGAGCTCGAGACGGATTCCTCCCGGTTTAGCTCCGCTCGACGTTGTTTTAATAGCTTTCTGTAGGCAGCAAGGTGATTCCTGACCAGTTCCTTACTAAGCCCCGGTACATTCATGGCCTTAAATATGCGCGTCGGAGTTGCTGAATCGATCCCCATTTGGTGAACCACGTCTAGGAATCTGGAATGCAGTTCAGGGGGCCAAGCGAACCTCCTCTTATCGTGGCCCAAAATTGCATCGATGGCTTGACGACTGATTAACTCATCTCCAGCGGGACCCGACCCTATCGAAAATTGTTGTGCATGAGGCTGATATGCTTTGAGCTGGTCGGCGGTAACATCCAGCTCCTTGAAACTGTAACTCCAATCAAAGCGATGCAAATCCCATCCCCCAGGAGGCATTTGTATCGTCTTCGTAGGATCATCCTGCCCATGCGTGACTCCGGCAAAATCTGGGTGAGCAGGAGATGCCCCGAGGGAGTAGGGTGGTAAGTGAACGTCTTCAATCATTGCGTGAGGCTTATCGGGGAATATCTTACCGCGGGCGATGAGGTTATCGCAATGAGGGCAAACGGTAATATTGAGAGCTTTTTCATACCTCATGTTTTCTGTTCGCAGCTTTTGGTTTTCTTCCTTTAAAATCTTGACCACCTGACGTTTGCGTTGAGCCCTCGATTTGGATCTCCTATTTTGAAACCAAAACTGGATCCTCGACTGATTAATCCCCAACTCCCGGCTCAATTCAATTCTCCACTTCTTTTTCATGTAATGGCTTTTACTGAAAAGGGTTTCCAGCATTTGGGTTTCCTCATGAGAGTATTGGTGAGGACGTCTTCTTTTCCCGAGTTGAGCATCGTGGATGTCGTTGTCGTCGTCGCCGTGATCTTGATTTCCGTTGCCAGAAGTGTTGGGCTCCATGGTTTTGGCGTTAGACTTGATCTTGGAATCTTCGAGATCCCTCTGTGGTTCAATTTCTGAGATTTTTGAGTCAGTCGCCTCTAGCAGCTGACAGTAACCTCTTAAATATGTTGGACTGAGAAATGTTTGATTGGTTCTTGCCCATTCAGAGTTCTCCACTCTCTCATGTATGCTCACTCCCTATAAAGTGACTTTGCATGTTCAGGAGACGCTCTTCAAGCATCATTAGGCAAACGTTCCCCCTCAAGACCTTGAATTTCTCGCTTAGCTTTTCAACGTGATGGGACTGCCAAATCCTGTTAGGGCTTTCTTCGATAGTTGCGCTTACCTCCCACCTAACTCTAATAATGGTGATCCCGACAAATCTTTTACATCTTTTAATTGATGAGCCGGAAATCGCGGACCGAAACGAATCCAATGGTTCTCGTGAGGGGACCTCCTGCTTTACCCCCTAACTGGGCTCCACCAGCATTATTACTGAGACCCTTCATCATCCTCGAGTTGCTATAAAATGAGGAATTAATGTATGGAAGGTTAACGTTCTCGCATAATCAGCTTCTTCCTTCTAATCTCTCTATTAGCCTCGTCTTATTCTCAAGCCAACCTAACGCAAATGGCCTCCTCTCCCGTGCGCACTTTTTCGACTGATGTCTTGGCCCAGTGGGAAAAGCTTTATAACCTATTGGGTCGCGGTTACGCGCACATAACCGATCATTCTGCAACCGCGGATGAAATCCGTGTCCTGCTCGAGGACTTAGATACCACTTCCCTCGAAGGTACTACGCTGGGGAGGGAATATAGAACTTTCCCGACCCTCTTTGCACACTCCTTAGAGGCCTACCGTGTTGCTGATCGGGAGGTTCTCGTGGCTCGCGTCTTGCGGGCTCGTTAGAAGGATCGGTCTGATCATTTGGTGCTGACCAACTATCTGGCCGATAGTCACAAAAAGGCCGTCGAGTTTGCCAATGAGAGGGTCGCGACGTTGCTTCGGGAGAGGAGAAACCTGGTGGATCAATTGGCCATATCCCTGACCGCTGGCGAGCACGACCGCCACAATGTCCTATTGAGGCTGCAAAGCGACTGGCAGGAAGAACGGCTCGACAAAATAACCGCAGACATAGCTCACGGGAATGGATTAGTTCGGGACTTGGAAATAATCACCGAGGAACACGAGGTCAAGGTCACTGAGGTTAAGGGCGAATGCAGAAACCTTCTCCTCAAGCTTGCGGACCAGGACATGCGAAGTCGTGAGTACGGGCAGAGCATTAACAACATGGAGGGTCAGTTGGGCTCCTTTGTGTCGTTAATTAGGGCTCACTTTGGCTTTACTTTTCCACCCCGAATTGTATGACCTGCTTTTGAAAACCCTCCACTGAGCAAAATAAATGTGTGTGTTTTAACTTCTGTATGGTTCATTTCTTCAAGCATCCGAACATTTTCAACTTGGGTGAGCCGAACCATAATATCAATAAGCCGAGCAAATATGTCCTGATTTTATAACTCGCTCATGATCAGATGAGAGAATAGCCTCAGACTTATCCAGGAGAAGATTTCTCTCTATTACCTATTTTTTCACCTGCAAATGAAACGACTGAATCAGAAGGAATAATTTGAAAAAGAAAGCATAAACCCCTTTCAATCTTATGCTTGCTCGTGATTAATAAGGACAAAAACTTTTACAAGGGTTTTAATCTTGCGCAAAAAGTTTTTTATCAGTATTCTTCGAAGGAAAGCATATTATTGAAAGGAATGTAATTCACGATAATCGCTTTTGATCAATTTCGAGGAGAACGAATTAGTCAAAAGCGCAAGACATAATAATGTGTTTTAAATTCGATTGAAGATATGGCATCCAAATTAAGGTCGCTCGCTAAGGACGAAAGTAGTTTGGACATCTATCTCGTCATTAAATTTGAAACTACGCTGATATTCTTGATCAATTATCGTGAATTACCAGTAATGTACAACATGCATGAACCAATTCAAGTGTGTAGTTCCTTCTAGCGAAATTGGGGTTGGATTACCTCACACGACCAAAAGGTCGTGCAAGACTTCCAATTTTAATTTCCTCTAAAGGAATTATAAACTTGACTTGGGAGTATTCGGATGATTAGAAAAAAATGCCACTATCACATTCCAATGACCCGTTAAAAGAAATATAACCAAGTTCCATCTGAATGTATACACCAATAGACCCCTAATACAATCGCTCTAAGGGGTGAGATAGAGAAAACCTCAGTAAAAATAAACCCTATACAAGAGGACTAGTAATGGAAAATGACATAAAGGAATGTGATCCTAACGTTTAAGGATGCCCCAGTTTTGATCTGTGCCTTCAGGATCACTTGCCCCAACTCGTCATCTTCATTGGATGATACCTCAATAATGTCCATAGTATGCTCCTTATCGCACACTCGGTGTTCGTCGTGGGATATCACCCTCCTCGTCTTCTATCAAGGACGTTAGGGACAAACGCACATATCTATCCTCGAAATGGCATTTAATCTAATCACCAGAATGCAATAAATGAAATGCCTATATTTATATGAACAGTGATAGATTTGGGGGGATAGAGAGTCTTACCAACCCAACTCGTCGACTTATGTGCGGTTTTAGGTGTACCAACCGCCTAAAGACATGCGCATGAAACAAGTGAGGATAAAACTTCTAAAAATCAAAGGATTTGGCACCTAAGGTCAAGGTTCCCACCTCGAATTCTAGAAAGAGCAGATTTCATTGCACAACTATCGTTGCATTGGGGCTCGATCCATAGTTCGAAATGAGCGGAATTGAAAAGTGGATTACCCCGTGTCTTTCCTCACGGAGATTCCATTTTCAATCCCTTCTATTGTTTTCCTATAGGCGGCGCCCGGGGTTTTAGGCGCGGTTGTGTGTATTTTCGGTGTCGTGCTAAAGCGATAAACATGCATCTTATTTAACAATCACCGCTTCAATATAAAACATACACACAATCATTCATTCCTACGCCAACCCGCATAAGACAATGTTAATCACAGACTACCCCCTTATTTCTCCAATCTGCAAAAACATATAACACCTATGGTAAGCGGACTTACCTCACCTTCACGAGCGCCTGTATGGTTAGAAAAATCACTCAGCGTTTTAATTACGGCCTAAGTCCACTTGGGGTCTAGAACCATAGGTTCTAGAACACAGTGTCCCCAGCGGAGTCGCCAGCTGTCGCGACCCGTCCGAAAAAGGACGCGGCTAATGGATTACCGATCGCAGGCCTTCCCCCGCACAAGGGTGCGGATCGCGGGCTTTGGATCGGCGCGGGCCCTCCCAAACCCATACCAAATCGCGGCGGGAGTATTTTTCAAAGGGATTCGGCGATAAGAGCCGATCGATTTCGACCTTAGTGTGGTCGTGGTGGCATGTGCAACTTGTGCATGCATTTGGAGTCGCCACCGGTCTTTCTCGGAGGGTAGACCGGAAACCTTACCAACCGATTGAGAGAGATCGATCAGTTCTACGGAACCAGAGATTTTGGGTTCGGGGACTTGGTTACGCTGGTGTCGTTGCCAACGCCCTTTCGGTACCTAACGCGAGTGTTTTTCCTAACTAGGATTTCATGCAGGCGCAATTTTGGGTGAGGTAAGTCTGACTTTGCACATTAACCAGTTTAACATGCTCACGTAATCATAATAAATAAATAGATGTCAATCACATAAACATCTATCCTACGTGGTGATCATGGAATTATGATTTAATGGGTCTCGAGCCAATGAGACCACATTTAATCATTTTAATATTTTAATAACGGAGAGCCGCTCTTCGCTTCTTCTTGGTTTCTTGAACTCTTCAAGAATTGGGCCCCAAAGAGCTCGCCGACTTAAAAGGCTCCCCCACGTAATCCTCGTAGCATTTACATCAACAATTGACTATGCTAAAAATAAAGATTACATGAAAAATAAAAGGAGTACGCAGCCTCCATTTAATAATTACAATCCAAAATATATAAATAATCATCATACATTCATATATACATCAATCACATTGATTAGGGATTTTTCCATGATCACCACCCTTCCACGTAAGTAATAAATTCATAATTTAAAACTTAGGAATGCACAATAAAAATTCTACGTTGAATCATATTCAGAATTTTTACGTAAAATAAGATAGCCATAAATTTTCGATTCAAAATTGATTTAGTCTCAATTTTTGCTACGTTGATTAATTTATCATATAAAATAATCAACCTCCATTAGCCATGTAAGACGAACAATTCGTTAATACATATTGGCCATAGTATTGCAAAAATTGCAAAAATCAATTAAATGCACGAAAACACCTAAGGATTGGCTCTGATACCACTATTGGGATCCACGTAACACGTAGCGGAAATAAATAACAACCCATACATGTATCTCCAGAGGCGTACTTCGTGCATTTCAATCGAAAAAAAATCACAAAGCCTCAAAGGGAGTAAATAGATTACCTCTCGTAGCGTGCTTGAACGGAGGTGTCGGTTCGATGTTCTTCGATCTCAGCCTCCACAAGTGTTAGGCATCTAGTTCGGACGCACCACCAATTGACGAACGGGGAGACGACTAATAACTCCACAACAATTGTGCTAGCAATATGCGGAATCAATATTCCGAACTTAGTATATTTTGCTCACTCAAGATTATGAGAATATAGAGAGTGTTTGTGTTCTTCTCTCTAAGCTCTCAAAAATTTGCACACTCTACAAAATGTCTCTCCCCTTCAACCTCAAAACTCTTGCCATCCTTTTATAGCCAAAAATACCTTCCAATAAATTGTATTTAAAAATAGCACTAACAATTATAAATTCTATCTAAAAATAGCACTCACAAATAAATGACATTTAAAAATAGCACTAACAATAGCACTCACAATTTATAATACAAAAATGCTATTTAAAAATAGCACTAACAATAGCACTCACAATTTATAATACAAAAATGCTATTTAAAAATAGCACTAACAATTATAAATTCTATCTAATAATAGCACTCACAATTTATGATAAATAAATGCCATTTAAAAATAGCACTAACAATAGCACTCACAATTTATGATAAATAAATGTCATTTAAAAATAGCACTAACAATAGCACTCACAATTTATAATACAAAAAATGCTATTTAAAAATAGCACTAGCAATAGCACTCACAATACAAAAATGCTAAAAAAAAAGGCACTAACAAAGGTGTTAAAAATAATAACCATTATTATTATTACAAGAGTTAAAGAGGTTACCAAACAGTACAAATATGCATAACGTATAAATATGTATGACGTATAAATACGTAGAGCATACGTATACATCCGTGAAACCGGGGACTAATTGAAAGAAAAATGTGCAATTAAGCCCTTTTGGTAAAAATTGATTAAATTGGAGGGCAAATTGACCTAATTGCACTTTAAGACTTTAGAATCCAATGTCATAGCTTATAAAAAGTGAGAATTGAAAACTAAAAGACTCGAAAATGATTTTTTTTTAGGCTCGGTTCGGGTTTATGTTTGTGAAGGAACATATTGACCCGAGCCGAATTTTTGAGATTTAAAGTGACACACTTGAAGAGGAAATTAAAATAAAATTATCGAATATTTTTGGGTATTTTTCTGACCACGAATGGTATTTTTCTGATTTTTTGGGTATTTTTATAATTAAATAAACTCGAAAAATATTAAAAATACCGAAAAATATTTTTTGTTCAAAATTGGTTCCTAAGGTTAAACCAAGGCTTCCAAAGTTGATTTTGTGATTTTATGACCTTTTTTGATATTTTTAATTAATTTTAAAGAATAAAAATCACAATAATAAATGATAAAAAAAAATCAGGTGTCAACAGCTGCCCCTCTTTGAGAGGAATCTCGTTAGAGGTTTCTCTTAAAGATAAGGTGGCACCTGATTCCTAACCGACTCAACTGGGAAAATAAGAGAAGAAATGTTATGACATCGGATCCTTAAGCCTATTGATAAAAGCTCAAATCAATCCCCGGTTTGCTCTAACAATTTGAACATGGGCCGGAGTGAGAGAGGCTTACCTGAAGCTCACCTGTCGGATGCTGCCGGTTGCGACGACTTTCAAGAAGATGCCTAGGACTCGTCATTCAGAATATCCTAGGGAGATTAAGCTCTGACCTGTATGGTAGGTCATACCATGATGGGATTCCTAACTTGTAGGAACCTAAGGAAGGCGCATCCCACGCTTTGGGATTTGCCAAGGATTTTGATCCGTATGGTGGATCAAACCTTTGTGTTGATCCTTACTGCGATATTTATTAATGAGTTGACCCTTATGGCGGTTTCTACCAATGAATTGACCCTTATGGCGGTTTCTACCATATGTGACCCTTCAGGCGGTTTCTACCATTAATGTGATCCCTCAGGCGGTTTCTACCTTGGTTTGACCCTTCAGGCGGTTTCTACCTTGGTTTGACCCTTCAGGCGGTTTCTACCTTGAGTTGACCATTCAGGCGGTCTCTACCTTTGATTTGACCCTTCAGGCGGTTTCTACCTTGTGTTGACCCTTCAGGCGGTATCTACCATGTGTTGACCCTTCAGGCGGTATCTACCTTGTGTTGACCCTTCAAGCGGTATCTATCTTTGATTTTGACCCTTCAAGCGGTATCTACCTTTGATTTGACCCTTCAGGCGGTATCTACCATATTTTGACCCTTCAGGCGGTATCTACCTTGATTTGACCCTTCAGGCAGTATCTACCTTCATTTGACCCTTCAGGCGGTATCTACCTTTGAGTTGACCCTTCAGGCGGTATCTACCTTATTTTGACCCTTCAGGCGGTATCTACCTTCATTTGACCCTTCAGGCGGTATCTACCTTTGTTTGACCCTTCAGGCGGTGTCTACCATCAGTTTTGACTTTGAAAAGAGGTCTCATGACGAGGGTTCTCCACGTCCGATGAGACTGCCTAAATGAAAAGGGGTCTCATGACGAGGGTTCTCCACGTCCGATGAGACTGTTTGATTTTTGAAAAGGGGTCTCATGACGAGGGTTCTCCACGTCCGATGAGACTGTTTGATATTTGAAAAGGGGTCTCATGACGAGGGTTCTCCATGTCCGATGAGAGTACCTGAATTTTGAAAAGGGGTCTCATGACGAGGGTTCTCCACGTCCGATGAGACTGCTTGATTTTTGAAAAGGGGTCTCATGACGTGGGTTCTCCACGTCCGATGAGACTGCTTGATTTTTGAAAAGGGGTCTCATGACGAGGGTTCTCCACGTCCGATGAGACTACCTAAATTTTGAAAAGGGGTCTCATGACGAGGGTTCTCCACGTCCGATGAGACTGCTTGATTTTTGAAAAGGGGTCTCATGACGAGGGTTCTCCACGTCCGATGAGACTACCTAAATTTTGAAAAGGGGTCTCATGACGAGGGTTCTCCACGTCCAATGAGACTGTCTGATTTTGAAAAGGATTTTTTTTAAGGGTTTCTCTTCCCCAAGAAAATATTGATAATCTTTGAGAAGACAGCAATTGTCCAATTGACAAAATTTTATGACTTAAGCTTTAGTCATGAGATGTGCATTTTGATGCTGGAGGTTATCCAAAACATTCTTGCAACATGCAAATGTGATCACAAATCCATTGCATGGAAAATCTGGATCAACAGTTTGAAAATTTCCAAAAAGAGTTTGCTCAAAACATCAATTGGAATATTTCTCGACAAGGAGGCCATCTCACCTGTTTTGAGGTGATGATTTTTAGGGGATGCACTCAATTCCCTACTGACCTGTGCCTAGGTTTTAGGCTCATTCGCAGCGCATACATTTTGATCGGTCGGGAGGTCTTCCACGGGACCGTAATGTTGGGCTTGGATATTGGTTTTCAAGGGGGACCCGCTTTGGAGTCGAGGCCATCGAATGAAAATCTTCACCATCTGCTCCGGGTTTACAAGTCAAGAACCCTGCAAAATGAGAAAGAAAGAGTCTTGCTCGTACTTCTTCGAGCTAAGCTATATGTTAACCCAAGTGTCTTAGTCAGAGAAGACTGTTTCAGGGTTGTAACATTGGTAGGATTGGGGACCGAAAAAAGGCTTGTTTTTGGCCCAGAAATCACGAAGGATTTGACATTGGTGATCATTGCCAATTTGTCACATGTCTTTTCCATTCTGCATCTTCCATTTTTGAGGTGTGCAACCGCTTTTGAGGTGTGCACAAGTCCTTTAGAGAACGTGTCCTGTGGTATTAAGAGATTGACAATTCTGTCCGTGTTTTTGCACCACGGCTGACATCATTTGGGGAGCAGTCTTCTTGATCTGACTCCTTTATGGGTTTTTCTCTCTTCCCAACTAGGCTTTATTGGGGATCAATCAAACAGTTTTCACGAGCATCGGCCTTGCTTTTACCAGGCACTTTGCTTTTTCTTGATGCTGGGGATTTTTTTCTTTGTTGAAATCCCGCCTTTTCTTTTCCTTTGGAACTACGATGTTCAGAAAATTGTGCTAGATATACAACTTGAATCATAGCACATTTAAACGCCGATATGAGATTTTTCTATAAATCCCATCTCTTGATTTCTTCCGTTCTTGGAGTGATGCAGTTTCCATCTTGAAACATCCCATGATCACCAACAGGGGTTTATGAAATGAATTTGCAGGCTCAACTTGGCTGTGCAAAGGATATGGTGTGTGGGATAGAGAAATGAATGCTTCTCGTCATCCTATGGCACTTGGATTACCATATAAACAACACACAAAGATTGATGTTAGTCCGAGCAAGAAAATTTCTAACCATTTTCTCCTGATACCGCTGGACTCACCTCCATTTTGCCCCGATGTGGGGTGGTTCTTGACAGGGTTAAGAATGAAAACCGTCGTTCAAAGGGTTTATCAACGGTCACCTGTAGTGTTTGAGGGATATGAAACGAATGCCTCCGTCATCCCAACCCATGTAATCGTTGCGAATAATCCCTACTTCCGTAGGTCCAGATTTTGCTATCTGATCCGCTCCACTTCTCTCCAGTGTGTGTAGGACGTGTTTGGACTAGGCTTTGCCTCTTTTCTTTTGAGAAAACGTCCTTTTAAAAGTTTTGAACTTTTGATTGGAAAAAATCTCTTTCATTTTCTCCAAAAATTTTACCCGTCAAGGGGATTTTATGATGCACCATGCATGTTCTTATTCATGTTCAGATAACCTCCTGTTTTAAGACATGAATGCCAATGAAGTTTGAATTCTATGTCTTTTCTAGACATTAGATTCTGAAAGCTTTTCTTTTTCTCTCTGTTTTTTATTTAACATCTTCAATGGATTGGGGAAAGGGATACTTACCTGTCCCCCGCGGCTGGAGATCCTGAAAATGCGGAAGAAACATGTTATTGTACGTTCACGAATTTTTCAAAAAATTAGAACGATACAATTTACCCTTGGTCATGTATTCTAACGGGTAATACATGGGATGTGAAAACCTGTTCGTCTGTAAGGCGATTCCCCTGTCAAGGATAAATAACGAGTATCAATTCATGTTCTCAAATTCAAGACAAATTGGAACGATACAACTTTACTCTTGGTTCTCATCCCGTTCTGATATTGCGTATTGATATGAACAACATCTATCAAATCCGCCTATCCATTCTTGGAGTGTTTGCAACATCAATGGTTCATCTGCCCCCAGTTAGGCAACGTCTGTTCTGTTATTCGAACAAATGGCTCCTTGAGTGATTTATCCACGTTTATCACCTGAGAAGGGAAAGAAATGAGACATTACTTCGATATTCGATTGAAGATCGTTTAGGAACGATACATCGTTTTACCAAATAGGTGGCTTCGCGGCCAAACGTATTTCGTATTGAAGGGGTAGATCCCATTATACTCCGCGGGTGATAGTCATTGTTCGGGGAACTTGCTCCACGGATTAAGCGATTAATCCACGGCCCTCGGCTTGAAGATGCTCAAAGGGTGATGTTGACACTCACGCGCAATTAGTTCTAGACATTAATGAAAGATGTTCCCGTGGGAACCTTACAGTGCGATCAACAACATATTCAATAGGAGTGTTCCACCCCTTTCGTCTAAGCATTTTTCATCGAGTAACCATGCCTTGCATCAGACGTTTGGTCACCTGCCTTGCGTCACCACTGCGATGGCCCTCCGGCTCCAAATTGATCGAGCCAAAGATTGAACTCATCGCCAAGGAAATTGCTCGGGTCTTCGAGCCATTGATGTTCAAGTTGGGTATCAACAATTGTTGGGGGCAGATTTCCTTCATCGCCTTCATTGTGAGGAACTGGAGTCTTTGAGCTGGAACCTTCATCATTGCCCTGTTGGGGTCGAGACATACATTCCTGAAGAGTATTGATCCAAGTGTCCAGCTCCTCCTCAAGGAAATCGCCTGTTCTTTCTAGCCCTTGGTGCCCAGATTGGCTGTCGTCGACTGCAGGCGAGGGATTCCTCTCTTTGCTCTCGCCGTGAGCAACTTGACCCCTCGAATTGGAACTTCCTCCAATGACTGGCAGGTTTATATGTGCACTCTCTACCAATGCCAGATCCGCTTCAGGGACAGCATTAATGACCGAATCGCGCTCAAACTGAGGAATCCCTATGTGCTGGAACTGCGGTATATACTCTTGAGGAGTATTGAGATAGCTCGGCGGAGCATTCTGATTTGGGTTAGAGGAGTCGCTGACACGACTGCTGGTCCCGTCATTGCTGAAACACGGTTGGGTGCTCTCGGCTCTCCAATCATCGTGGTTGTAACTCTGCCCAGCACTTGAGCTCCAACTGGCTTTATGATGGTTTAACGCTATCCTTCCATCCCTTAGCAATCTCCTATAGTACTTGAGGTGAGACTCGACGTTAATTCTAGAGAGCCCCGGCACATTCATAATCTCGAGTATGCGTAGTGGGCTAGCCGAATCAACTCCCAGCTCTCGAATTGCATCAACAAATTTGGTGTGAAGTTCATAGGTCCAGTAAAACCTTGTTCTCTTATCACCCAAAATATCGTCAATACTTCGGTAGCTATTCTCTACGGGATCTAGTCGTTTCAAAAGTTGTCCAGGGAGGGACTCACCGACTTTGGATTGGCTGGCTGCGACAGCGAGTTCGTCATTGAGAGAACTCCCCCTGTGATGATTCATATCCCATTTCTCAGAGGATGTTGGTGTTGATCCTATGGTGTTGACTTGCTCATGCAGATCTCCGGCGATATCTGGCTGTGTCGGAAAATGCTGTGGAGAATACGGTAACAGCTGAGCGTTATTCGTCAACAGGGACGGTTCATCGAGGAACACCTCGCCGAGGACAACAGGATTACCACAATTAAGGCAGGTGGTCTTGGTCAGAGCTTCCTTATATCTTGCGCTTTCAGCTTGAAGCTTCTCATTCTCCTCCTTCAGGACCAGTAACTCATGGTCTGCGTATTGCTGTTTCACCCGGGTTCGTTTGTTGGCGAACCAAAACTTGACCTTCGAAAGCTCCAATCCTATTTTTCGGCTCAACTCCATTTTCTGTTGTCTGCTTGGAGTGGGGCATTCATTGAAGAAAGCTTCGAGCTCTCGGATTTGGCCTGGAGTGTGGCGTTGTAGTTGCTTCCTTTTCCGACTCCGGTCATCATTGTATATTCCTTCTTCGTAGCTGAAACCTAGAATTTCATCGCTGGAGGAGTCAGTCTCCACGGCCTTCGGGCAGGATTCAGCTCCAGGATCTTCAAAGTCTCCCAGCAGTTCGTGCTCAGAAATGTCCAGGTCGGGCGTTTCTAGCAGATGGGAATAGCTTTTAAACATGATGGATCGAAGTATCTCGGGCTGATCTAGTTCACTCAGCTTTCTCTATTCGCTCTTACGTGTTTGCTCACTCTAGAAATTTTCTCAAGTGATTGTGCGTGTCCTAGAACCATCCTTCAGGCTGCATATGAAGACCAGCAAGCAAGCGCTCCTCCCGAGACCCTGTAATTACTCATCGTCTGTATTCCCCTTTCTTTTTCCTCGTGATAGGATCACAAACTCTCTTGCATTGATTCGGTTTCATCGAGTATTGCGCTCGTCCCCTAGTTCAGTCTTCAAAGTGGTGGGTCTACAATCTTTCGGCGCCTTTTATGATTTGCTAGGCCCGAGAACGTGGGGAGCAGCGGTGGGCCCGCAATTAATGACTCCGTTTAATTCATTTAGCTCCATGGGAATTAACGCTATGATCTTCTCTCAACCCCTTTTCATCGTTCAAACGAAAGTGGCATTTTCCCTGTGCATGCTGTTACTCTTCATTTCAGCATCCCGGGCGCTTGGTGAGGAATGAGTTCGTGGCCACTCAAAATTTTAAAGACCGTATCTGGTTTCAGATTTAATCTAACAAGGGATCATCACAACTGAGCATGACGATGTTCGTCGATAGCGTTGGTTTTAATATAGAATTAACTATAGTCATTAAAGAAAAATGTTCCCGTAGGAACTTTACAACGGATAAAATGAGTGATCTACTCGTGAACATGTTCTTCTTTCTATGGGTGTTCGTGGTGACCGACCCATCGTGCCCCGAGTCAAGTGCTAGATCATGGCTGTCCAAGCATGCCAGCTTCCCACTGATTGAACAAGGCATCGAGCCCCTCATCAAAGAAATCGTCTGTCGTGGGTTGACCAGCGGCAGGCAGAGCACCAGCCGACTGCTGCTCGAATGGAGGAGTGCGCACTCGCTGTACTTGTGACACGCGCTCTTGAGAAGTGTTGAAATGGCCCGGGAGGACATTCTGATCAGCTTTCAGTTTGCCGGTGGTCGGGCTGCTAGCTTGATTGATGCTTAGATTTGGCCGGGTGTCTCTTGATGCCTGAGCATTACAATGGCGGTCGCCCCTAGCTTTTGAGCTCGAGACGGATTCCTCCCGGTTTAGCTCCGCTCGACGTTGTTTTAATAGCTTTCTGTAGGCAGCAAGGTGATTCCTGACCAGTTCCTTACTAAGCCCCGGTACATTCATGGCCTTAAATATGCGCGTCGGAGTTGCTGAATCGATCCCCATTTGGTGAACCACGTCTAGGAATCTGGAATGCAGTTCAGGGGGCCAAGCGAACCTCCTCTTATCGTGGCCCAAAATTGCATCGATGGCTTGACGACTGATTAACTCATCTCCAGCGGGACCCGACCCTATCGAAAATTGTTGTGCATGAGGCTGATATGCTTTGAGCTGGTCGGCGGTAACATCCAGCTCCTTGAAACTGTAACTCCAATCAAAGCGATGCAAATCCCATCCCCCAGGAGGCATTTGTATCGTCTTCGTAGGATCATCCTGCCCATGCGTGACTCCGGCAAAATCTGGGTGAGCAGGAGATGCCCCGAGGGAGTAGGGTGGTAAGTGAACGTCTTCAATCATTGCGTGAGGCTTATCGGGGAATATCTTACCGCGGGCGATGAGGTTATCGCAATGAGGGCAAACGGTAATATTGAGAGCTTTTTCATACCTCATGTTTTCTGTTCGCAGCTTTTGGTTTTCTTCCTTTAAAATCTTGACCACCTGACGTTTGCGTTGAGCCCTCGATTTGGATCTCCTATTTTGAAACCAAAACTGGATCCTCGACTGATTAATCCCCAACTCCCGGCTCAATTCAATTCTCCACTTCTTTTTCATGTAATGGCTTTTACTGAAAAGGGTTTCCAGCATTTGGGTTTCCTCATGAGAGTATTGGTGAGGACGTCTTCTTTTCCCGAGTTGAGCATCGTGGATGTCGTTGTCGTCGTCGCCGTGATCTTGATTTCCGTTGCCAGAAGTGTTGGGCTCCATGGTTTTGGCGTTAGACTTGATCTTGGAATCTTCGAGATCCCTCTGTGGTTCAATTTCTGAGATTTTTGAGTCAGTCGCCTCTAGCAGCTGACAGTAACCTCTTAAATATGTTGGACTGAGAAATGTTTGATTGGTTCTTGCCCATTCAGAGTTCTCCACTCTCTCATGTATGCTCACTCCCTATAAAGTGACTTTGCATGTTCAGGAGACGCTCTTCAAGCATCATTAGGCAAACGTTCCCCCTCAAGACCTTGAATTTCTCGCTTAGCTTTTCAACGTGATGGGACTGCCAAATCCTGTTAGGGCTTTCTTCGATAGTTGCGCTTACCTCCCACCTAACTCTAATAATGGTGATCCCGACAAATCTTTTACATCTTTTAATTGATGAGCCGGAAATCGCGGACCGAAACGAATCCAATGGTTCTCGTGAGGGGACCTCCTGCTTTACCCCCTAACTGGGCTCCACCAGCATTATTACTGAGACCCTTCATCATCCTCGAGTTGCTATAAAATGAGGAATTAATGTATGGAAGGTTAACGTTCTCGCATAATCAGCTTCTTCCTTCTAATCTCTCTATTAGCCTCGTCTTATTCTCAAGCCAACCTAACGCAAATGGCCTCCTCTCCCGTGCGCACTTTTTCGACTGATGTCTTGGCCCAGTGGGAAAAGCTTTATAACCTATTGGGTCGCGGTTACGCGCACATAACCGATCATTCTGCAACCGCGGATGAAATCCGTGTCCTGCTCGAGGACTTAGATACCACTTCCCTCGAAGGTACTACGCTGGGGAGGGAATATAGAACTTTCCCGACCCTCTTTGCACACTCCTTAGAGGCCTACCGTGTTGCTGATCGGGAAGTTCTCGTGGCTCGCGTCTTGCGGGCTCGTTAGAAGGATCGGTCTGATCATTTGGTGCTGACCAACTATCTGGCCGATAGTCACAAAAAGGCCGTCGAGTTTGCCAATGAGAGGGTCGCGACGTTGCTTCGGGAGAGGAGAAACCTGGTGGATCAATTGGCCATATCCCTGACCGCTGGCGAGCACGACCGCCACAATGTCCTATTGAGGCTGCAAAGCGACTGGCAGGAAGAACGGCTCGACAAAATAACCGCAGACATAGCTCACGGGAATGGATTAGTTCGGGACTTGGAAATAATCACCGAGGAACACGAGGTCAAGGTCACAGAGGTTAAGGGCGAATGCAGAAACCTTCTCCTCAAGCTTGCGGACCAGGACATGCGAAGTCGTGAGTACGGGCAGAGCATTAACAACATGGAGGGTCAGTTGGGCTCCTTTGTGTCGTTAATTAGGGCTCACTTTGGCTTTACTTTTCCACCCCGAATTGTATGACCTGCTTTTGAAAACCCTCCACTGAGCAAAATAAATGTGTGTGTTTTAACTTCTGTATGGTTCATTTCTTCGAGCATCCGAACATTTTCAACTTGGGTGAGCCGAACCATAATATCAATAAGCCGAGCAAATATGTCCTGATTTTATAACTCGCTCATGATCAGATGAGAGAATAGCCTCAGACTTATCCAGGAGAAGATTTCTCTCTATTACCTATTTTTTCACCTGCAAATGAAACGACTGAATCAGAAGGAATAATTTGAAAAAGAAAGCATAAACCCCTTTCAATCTTATGCTTGCTCGTGATTAATAAGGACAAAAACTTTTACAAGGGTTTTAATCTTGCGCAAAAAGTTTTTTATCAGTATTCTTCGAAGGAAAACATATTATTGAAAGGAATGTAATTCACGATAATCGCTTTTGATCAATTTCGAGGAGAACGAATTAGTCAAAAGCGCAAGACATAATAATGTGTTTTAAATTCGATTGAAGATATGGCATCCAAATTAAGGTCGCTCGCTAAGGACGAAAGTAGTTTGGACATCTATCTCGTCATTAAATTTGAAACTACGCTGATATTCTTGATCAATTATCGTGAATTACCAGTAATGTACAACATGCATGAACCAATTCAAGTGTGTAGTTCCTTCTAGCGAAATTGGGGTTGGATTACCTCACACGACCAAAAGGTCGTGCAAGACTTCCAATTTTAATTTCCTCTAAAGGAATTATAAACTTGACTTGGGAGTATTCGGATGATTAGAAAAAAATGCCACTATCACATTCCAATGACCCGTTAAAAGAAATATAACAAAGTTCCATCTGAATGTATACACCAATAGACCCCTAATACAATCGCTCTAAGGGGTGAGATAGAGAAAACCTCAGTAAAAATAAACCCTATACAAGAGGACTAGTAATGGAAAATGACATAAAGGAATGTGATCCTAACGTTTAAGGATGCCCCAGTTTTGATATGTGCCTTCAGGATCACTTGCCCCAACTCGTCATCTTCATTGGATGATACCTCAATAATGTCCATAGTATGCTCCTTATCGCACACTCGGTGTTCGTCGTGGGATATCACCCTCCTCGTCTTCTATCAAGGACGTTAGGGACAAACGCACATATCTATCCTCGAAATGGCATTTAATCTAATCACCAGAATGCAATAAATGAAATGCCTATATTTATATGAACAGTGATAGATTTGGGGGGATAGAGAGTCTTACCAACCAAACTCGTCGACTTATGTGCGGTTTTAGGTGTACCAACCGCCTAAAGACATGCGCATGAAACAAGTGAGGATAAAACTTCTAAAAATCAAAGGATTTGGCACCTAAGGTCAAGGTTCCCACCTCGAGTTCTAGAAAGAGCAGATTCCATTGCACAACTATCGTTGCATTGGGGCTCGATCCATAGTTCGAAATGAGCGGAATTGAAAAGTGGATTACCCCGTGTCTTTCCTCACGGAGATTCCATTTTCAATCCCTTCTATTGTTTTCCTATAGGCGGCGCCCGGGGTTTTAGGCGCGGTTGTGTGTATTTTCGGTGTCGTGCTAAAGCGATAAACATGCATCTTATTTAACAATCACCGCTTCAATATAAAACATACACACAATCATTCATTCCTACGCCAACCCGCATAAGACAATGTTAATCACAGACTACCCCCTTATTTCTCCAATCTGCAAAAACATATAACACCTATGGTAAGCGGACTTACCTCACCTTCACGAGCGCCTGCATGGTTAGAAAAATCACTCAGCGTTTTAATTACGGCCTAAGTCCACTTGGGGTCTAGAACCATAGGTTCTAGAACACAGTGTCCCCAGCGGAGTCGCCAGCTGTCGCGACCCGTCCGAAAAAGGACGCGGTTAATGGATTACCGATCGCAGGCCTTCCCCCGCACAAGGGTGCGGATCGCGGGCTTTGGATCGGCGCGGGCCCTCCAAAACCCATACCAAATCGCGGCGGGAGTATTTTTCAAAGGGATTCGGCGATAAGAGCCGATCGATTTCGACCTTAGTGTGGTCGTGGTGGCATGTGCAACTTGTGCATGCATTTGGAGTCGCCACCGGTCTTTCTCGGAGGGTAGACCGGAAACCTTACCAACCGATTGAGAGAGATCGATCAGTTCTACGGAACCAGAGATTTTGGGTTCGGGGACTTGGTTACGCTGGTGTCGTTGCCAACGCCCTTTCGGTACCTAACGCGAGTGTTTTTCCTAACTTGGATTTCATGCAGGCGCAATTTTGGGTGAGGTAAGTCTGACTTTGCACATTAACCAGTTTAACATGCTCACGTAATCATAATAAATAAATAGATGTCAATCACATAAACATCTATCCTACGTGGTGATCATGGAATTATGATTTAATGGGTCTCGAGCCAATGAGACCACATTTAATCATTTTAATATTTTAATAACGGAGAGCCGCTCTTCGCTTCTTCTTGGTTTCTTGAACTCTTCAAGAATTGGGCCCCAAAGAGCTCGCCGACTTAAAAGGCTCCCCCACGTAATCCTCGTAGCATTTATATCAACAATTGACTATGCTAAAAATAAAGATTACATGAAAAATAAAAGGAGTACGCAGCCTCCATTTAATAATTACAATCCAAAATATATAAATAATCATCATACATTCATATATACATCAATCACATTGATTAGGGATTTTTCCATGATCACCACCCTTCCACGTAAGTAATAAATTCACAATTTAAAACTTAGGAAGGCACAATAAAAATTCTACGTTGAATCATATTCAGAATTTTTACGTAAAATAAGATAGCCATAAATTTTCGATTCAAAATTGATTTAGTCTCAATTTTTGCTACGTTGATTAATTTATCATATAAAATAATCAACCTCCATTAGCCATGTAAGACGAACAATTCGTTAATACATATTGGCCATAGTATTGCAAAAATTGCAAAAATCAATTAAATGCACGAAAACACCTAAGGATTGGCTCTGATACCACTATTGGGATCCACGTAACACGTAGCGGAAATAAATAACAACCCATACATGTATCTCCAGAGGCGTACTTCGTGCATTTCAATCGAAAAAAAAATCACAAAGCCTCAAAGGGAGTAAATAGATTACCTCTCGTAGCGTGCTTGAACGGAGGTGTCGGTTCGATGTTCTTCGATCTCAGCCTCCACAAGTGTTAGGTGTTGACACCTGATTTTTTTTACCATTTATTATTGTGATTTTTATTCTTTAAAATTAATTAAAAATATCAAAAAAGGTCATAAAATCACAAAATCAACTTTGGAAGCCTTGTTTTAACCTTAGGAACCAATTTTGAACAAAAAATATTTTTCGGTATTTTTAATATTTTTCGAGTTTATTTAATTATAAAAATACCCAAAAAATCAGAAAAATACCATTCGTGGTCAGAAAAATACCCAAAAATATTCAATAATTTTGTTTTAATTTCCTCTTCAAGTGTGTCACTTTAAATCTCAAAAATTCGGCTCGGGTCACTATGTTCCTTCACAAACATAAACCCGAACCGAGCCTAAAAAAAATCATTTTCGAGTCTTTTAGTTTTCAATTCTCACTTTTTATAAGTTATGACATTGGATTCTAAAGTCTTAAAGTGCAATTAGGTCAATTTTCCCTCCAATTTAATCAATTTTTACCAAAAGGGCTTAATTGCACATTTTTCTTTCAATTAGTCCCCGGTTTCACGGATGTATACGTATGCTCTACGTATTTATACTTCATATGTATTTATACGTTATGCATATTTGTACTGTTTGGTAACCTCTTTAACTCTTGTAATAATAATAATGGTTATTATTTTTAACACCTTTGTTAGTGCCTTTTTTTTTAGCATTTTTGTATTGTGAGTGCTATTGCTAGTGCTATTTTTAAATAGCATTTTTGTATTATAAATTGTGAGTGCTATTGTTAGTGCTATTTTTAAATGACATTTATTTATCATAAATTGTGAGTGCTATTGTTAGTGCTATTTTTAAATGGCATTTATTTATCATAAATTGTGAGTGCTATTATTAGATAGAATTTATAATTGTTAGTGCTATTTTTAAATAGCATTTTTGTATTATAAATTGTGAGTGCTATTGTTAGTGCTATTTTTAAATAGCATTTTTGTATTATAAATTGTGAGTGCTATTGTTAGTGCTATTTTTAAATGTCATTTATTTGTGAGTGCTATTTTTAGATAGAATTTATAATTGTTAGTGATATTTTTAAATACAATTTATTGGAAGGTATTTTTGGCTATAAAAGGATGGCAAGAGTTTTGAGGTTGAGGAGAGAGACATTTTGTAGAGTGTGCAAATTTTTGAGAGCTTAGAGAGAAGAACACAAACACTCTCTATATTCTCATAATCTTGAGTGAGCAAAATATACTAAGTTCGGAATATTGATTCCGCATATTGCTAGCACAATTGTTGTGGAGTTATTCGTCGTCTCCCCGTTCGTCAATTGGTGGTGCGTCCGAACTAGATGCCTAACACTTGTGGAGGCTGAGATCGAAGAACATCGAACCGACACCTCCGTTCAAGCACGCTACGAGAGGTAATCTATTTACTCCCTTTGAGGCTTTGTGATTTTTTTTCGATTGAAATGCACGAAGTACGCCTCTGGAGATACATGTATGGGTTGTTATTTATTTCCGCTACGTGTTACGTGGATCCCAACAGTGGTATCAGAGCCGATCCTTAGGTGTTTTCGTGCATTTAATTGATTTTTTGCAATTTTTGCAATACTATGGCCAATATGTATTAACGAATTGTTCGTCTTACATGGCTAATGGAGGTTGATTATTTTATATGATAAATTAATCAACGTAGCAAAAATTGAGACTAAATCAATTTTGAATCGAAAATTTATGGCTATCTTATTTTACGTAAAAATTCTGAATATGATTCAACGTAGAATTTTTATTGTGCCTTCCTAAGTTTTAAATTGTGAATTTATTACTTACGTGGAAGGGTGGTGATCATGGAAAAATCCCTAATCAATGTGATTGATGTATGTATGAATGTATGGTGATTATTTATATATTTGGGGTTGTAATTATTAAATGGAGGCTGCGTACTCCTTTTATTTTTCATGTAATCTTTATTTTTAGCATAGTCAATTGTTGATGTAAATGCTACGAGGATTACGTGGAGGAGCCTTTTAAGTCGGCGAGCTCTTTGGGGCCCGATTCTTGAAGAGTTCAAGAAATCAAGAAGAAGCGAAGAGCGGCTCTCCGTTATTAAAATATTAAAATGATTAAATGTGGTCTCATTGGCTCGAGACCCATTAAATCATAATTCCATGATCACCACGTAGGATAGATGTTTATGTGATTGGCATCTATTTATTTATTATGATTACGTAAGCATGTTAAACTGGTTAATGCGCAAAGTCAGACTTACCTCACCCAAAATTGCGCCTGCATGAAATCCTAGTTAGGGAAAATCACTCGCGTTAGGTACCGAAAGGGCGTTGGTAATGACATCAACGTAACCAAGTCCCCGAACTCAAAATCTCTGGTTCCGCAGAATTGATCGATCTCTCCCAATCGGTTAATAAGGTTTCCGGTCTACCCTCCAAGAAAGACCGGTGGCGACTCCAAATGCATGCACAAGTTGCACATGCCACCACGACCACACTAAGGTCGAAAGCGATCGACTGTTATCGTCGAATCCATTTGAAAAATACTCCCGCCGCGATTTGGTATGGGCCTGGGAGGGCCCGCGCCGATCCAAAGCCCGCGATCTGCACCCTTGTGCGGGGGAAGGCCCGCGATCGGTAATCCATTAGCCGCGTCCGCTTTCGGACGGGTCGCGACAGCTGGCGACTCCGCTGGGGACATTGTGTTCTAGAACCTATGGTTCTAGACCCCAAGTGGACTTAGGCCGTAATTAAAACGCTGAGTGATTTTTCTAACCCTGCAGGCGCTCTTGAAGGTGAGGTAAGTCCGCTTATGATAGGTGTTATATGTTTTTACAGATTGGAGTGATAAGGGGGGTAGTCTGTGATTAACATTGTCTTATGCAGGTTGGCGTAGGAATGAATGATTGTGTGTATGTTTTATATTGAAGCGGTGATTGTTAAGTAAGATGCATGTTTATCGCTTTAGCACGACACCGAAAATACACACAACCGCGCCTAAAACCCCGGGCGCCGCTTATAGGAAAACAATAGAAGGGATTGAAAATGGAATCTCCGTGAGGAAAGACACGGGGTAATCCACTTTTCAATTCCGCTCATTTCGAACTATGGATCGAGCCCCAATGCAACGATAGTTGTGCAATGGAATCTGCTCTTTCTAGAACTCGAGGTGGGAACCTTGACCTTAGGTGCCAAATCCTTTGATTTTTAGAAGTTTTATCCTCACTTGTCTCATGTGCATGTCTTTAGATGGTCGGTATATCTAAAACCACATTAAAAAAAATCGGTGATCCTGGAGTCACATCTCGAAGACTGGAACTGGGGCATCTCCAAGTGCTCGGACCACGTTCCTTTGATTGATTTGACATTCTTAGTTCTCTTGTATAAGATTGATTTTGCTGAGATCCTCTCTATCTCGTCCCTTAGATTGATTGTATTATGGATCTATTTGTATTATATACATCTTGATAAGGCTCATTTCTATTGAAAATGGGGGCAAATTCCCAAACCCGTGGAGCATAGTGGAATTCGTCCCTTCAGTGCAAAATACGTTCGGCCACAGAGCCACTCGTTTGGTGAAAGGACGTATCGTTCCTAATTGATTTTTAATCAGATCTGAGGATAAGTTTTTCTCCATTTTTTTTTTATCTCAGGTGATAAAAGAGACAATGCACCCAAAAGCTCATACATTCAAATGACAAAACAGACGTCGCCCAGCTGGGGCAAATGAACCGTAGGCATTGCAAATACCTTCAAGCACGGATGGAGGAATTCGATAGATGTTGTTCATATCAATATGCAACGTCAAAACGGAATGCAAATCAAGTGTAAAAGGACGTATCGTTCCAAAATGGTTATTTCCTTGATATGGGAATAATGCTTCCTTTCCTTTTCCTCTCAGATGATGATCAAGAGCAGAAGACGCAGGATGTAATGCTTTCAAATAACAAACGGGGAACGTCAAATACCTCAAACGGCGACTGTGATCAAGAGAATCACCAAACCGCCACATGACGAATCCCAAGAATATCAAGCTGTCTTGAGACAGATTAAATTGATCAAGGACTCTGACAATCGAGATGGATGATCAGAATCTGCAAAAATCAATGGGAGCAGGTTCCCCCCATTTGCTTTGAGGAGCCAAACCGGGGGCAAACTCTCATGATCCCCCATGAAAGCGCATCAGACCAGGGTCATCGAATCCAGAGATGACAAACAGCAAGACAAGCGTCACCTAGCTGTGATAAATCACGCCTAACTGGGGCAAGTGAATTAATTTTGCGCCGGACAAAGAATGACGTTTCTCCTCTGGCAAAGTCAATGGACGCAATAACAGAGTCGTCCGCATCATAATCAAACCCCAAGATACGAATATGGGTGAACGGTAACATTGTATCGTTCCAATTTGGTCTTCGAAGACCACATGCCTAACATGAGTTTTTACTCACTTAACAGGAAGTCGTTGGCACCGAAAGCCTCAAAAGAAAAGAACTCGCCAACGAGGAGGCGAATAAAATTATTGACCTTGGGAGTCAGCACTCCAAAAAAAATGGTCTTTGATTACAAGATCGAGTGGAGGGTAAAAAGTATCGCTTCCACACTTCATGCTTTGACATGCATTTCGATAACAATTTCTTTTTTCCTTGAATAAAAGGAACTCTGAAGAGTGGCGCTGGAATGCGTCCAAAAATACAAATGGATCTCTTCTGGGGCAAATCCTTGAGAATGATTCATCGCCAACCAAACGGAGGGATCAAGGCCACAAGATAAGAGGGCCAGATTCTGCAAGCCGCGCGTTTGTGTTCAAATGAAAACACCAAGCAAGAACAAGGCGGTATCGTTCCAATTGGTCTTGAATTTTGGAACACAAACTGACACTTATTGTTTGTTTTTGACAGGGGCTTGCCATCAGGGCAAAAACGGGTTTTCACATCCCATGTATTACCCGTTGGAAATACATGACCAAGGGTAAATTGTATCGTTCTAATTTTTTGAAAAATTCGTGAACGTACAATAACATGTTTCTTTCGCATTTTCAGGGATCTCCAGCCTCTGGGGACAGGTAAGTATCCCTTTCCCCAATCCATTGAAGATGTTGAATAAAAAACAGAGAAGAAAATAAAAGCTCTCAGAATCTAATGTCTAGAAAAGACATAGAATTCAAACTTCATTGGCATTCATGTTTTGAAACAGGAGGTTGTCTGAACATGAATAAGAACATGCATTGTGCACCATAAAATCCCTTTGACGGGTAAATTCTTTGGAGAAAATGAAAGAGATTTTTCCAATAAAAAATTGTTCAAAACAATCAAAATGGCGCTTCCTAAAAAGACGAGAGGCAAAGCCTAAATCCAAACACGTCCTATACACACTTGAGAGAGGAGTGGAGCGGATCAGATAGCAAAATCTGGACCTACGGAAGTAGGGATTATTCGCGGCGATTACTTGGATTGGGACGACGGAGGCATTCGTTTCATATTCCCCAAACACTACAGGTGACCGTTGATAACCCCTTTGAACGGCGGTTTTCATTCTCAACCCTGTCAAGAACCACCCCACATCGGGGCAAAATAGAGATGAGTCCAGCAGCATCAGGAGAAAATGGTTAGAAATTTTCTTGCTCGGACTAACATTAATCTTTGTGTGTTGTTTATATGGTAATCCAAGTGCCATAGGATGACGAGAAGCATTCATTTCTCTATCCCACACACCGAATCCTTTGCATAGCCAACTTGAGCCTGCAAATTCATTTCATGAACCCATTGGTGATCATTCCAAGACGGACGCCGCATCATCACTTCAAAAACGAGGGAGTTCAAGACCTAGGGTTTACGAAAAAGCTACTAAGTCGATACTCAAGCGTGCTAAGAGCCAAATCATATATCTAACACAATTGCCAAGCATCTCACTTGCAACAAGGGATTAAAGAAATCCCCAGCATCAAGAAAAAGCAAAGTGCCTGGTAAAAGCAAGGCTGATGCTCACGCAAGCTGTTTGGTTGATCCACAATGAAGCCGGATGGGAAAAGAGGAAATCCCTGAAGGAGCCAAATCCAAAAAGGGCTGCTCCCCAAATGCTATCAAGCGAGAACAAAGACATAGAGAGAGTCAGCCTCTGAATGCAACAATAGACGTTCTTTAAAGAGCTGGTGCACACCGCAAGATAGGTTGCACGCCTCAAAGGTTAAAAAATGCAGAAAAAAAGGACAGGTGACAAATCAGCAATGATCACCAATATCAATCCCTTCGTAAATTCTGGACCAAAACAAGCCTTTTTCGGTCCCCAATCCTACCAATGTTACAACCCTGAAACAGTCTTCTCTGACTAAGACACTTGGGTTAACATATAGCTTAGCTCGAAGAAGTACGAGCAAGACTATTTCTTTCTCATTTTGCAGGGTTCTTGACTTGTAAACCCGGAGCAGATGGTGAAAACTTTCGTTCAATGGCCTCGACTCCAAAGCGGGTCCCCCTTGAAAACCAATATCCAAGCCCAACATTACGGTCCCGTGGAAGACCTCCCGACCAATCAAAATGTATGCGCTGCGAATGAGCCTAAAACCTAGGCACAGGTTAGTAGAGAATTGAGTGCATCCCCTATAAAAAACCACTATCTCAAAACAGGTGAGAAGACCTCCTTGTCGAGAAATATTCCAATTGATGTTTTGAACAAACTCTTTTTGGAATTTTCAAACTGTTGATCCAGATTTTCCATGCAAGGAATTTGTGATCACATTTACATGTTGCAAGAATGCTTTGGATAACCTCCAGCATCAAAATGCACATTTCACAATTAAAACTTAAGTCATACGGTTTTTGTCAAATGGACAGCCGTAGTCTTCCCAAAGATTACTAACGTTTTCTTGGTGAAGAAAAATCTTTCAGGCTTAAGCTTCTGCAGGATACCTGGAGAACCCAGCTCCCAGAATGCCGCCTCAACAGACTCAAGTGAAGCCTTGTCAAAATAAAATCTTTCACTGCTTCAAAAAAACTGAATTCCCGACAAACTTCGGGATCTCAAAAAAAAGGGGGGGGGAAGAAAAACCCTTTTAAAGGAAAAAGTCCTGTCAGACGTGGAGAACCCTCGTCCTAGGACCCCCTTTCAAAATTCAGGTAGTCTCATCGGACGTGGAGAACCCTCGTCATGAGACCCCCTTTCAAAATTCAAGCAGTCTCATCGGACGTGGAGAACCCTCGTCATGAGACCCCTTTTCAAAATTCAGGAAATCTCATCGGACGTGGAGAACCCTCGTCATGAGACCCCTTTTCAAAATTCAGGTAGTCTCATCGGACGTGGAGAACCCTCGTCATGAGACCCCTTTTCAAAATTCAAGCAGTCTCATCGGACGTGGAGAACCCTCGTCATGAGACCCCTTTTCAAAATTCAGGAAATCTCATCGGACGTGCAGAACCCTCGTCATGAGACCCCTTTTCAAAATTTAGGCAGTCTCATCGGACGTGGAGAACCCTCGTCATGAGACCCCTTTTTAAAGCAAACTCAAGGTAGAAACCGCCTGAAGGGTCAAACCAAGGTAGAAACCGCTTGAAGGGTCAACTCACGGTAGAAACCGCCGGAAGGGTCAAACTAAGGTAGAAACCGCCTGAAGGGTCAATTAAAGGTAGAAACCGCCTGAAGGGTCAAACCAAGGTAGAAACCGCCTGAAGGGTCAACTCATGGTAGAAACCGCCTGAAGGGTCAACTCAAGGTAGATACCGCCTGAAGGGTCAATCCAAGGTAGAAACCGCCTGAAGGGTCAAAAATGATGGTAGAAACCGCCTGAAGGGTCAACACAAGGTAGATACCGCCTGAAGGATCAACTCATGGTAGAAACCGCCTGAAGGGTCAACACAAGGTAGATACCGCCTGAAGGGTCAACACATGGTAGATACCGCCTGAAGGGTCAACACAAGGTAGAAACCGCCTGAAGGGTCAAATCAAAGGTAGAAACCGCCTGAAGGGTCAACTCATGGTAGAAACCGCCTGAAGGGTCAAACCAAGGTAGAAACCGCCTGAAGGGTCAAACCATGGTAGAAACCGCCTGAAGGGTCACATATGGTAGAAACCGCCATAAGGGTCAATTCATTGGTAGAAACCGCCATAAGGGTCAACTCATTGATAAATATCGCAGTAAGGATCAACACAAAGGTCTGATCCACCATACGGATCAAAATCCTTGGCAAATCCCAAAGCGTGGGATGCGCCTTCCTTAGGTTCCTACCAGTTAGGAATCCCATCATGGTATAATCTACCATACAGGTCAGAGCTTAATCTCCCTAGGATATTCTGAATGACGAGTCCTAGGCATCTTCTTGAAAGTCGTCGCAACCGGCAGCATCCGACAGGTGAGCTTCAGGTAAGCCTCTCTCACTCCAGCCCATGTTCAAATTGTTAGAGCAAACCGGGGATTGATTTGAGCTTTTATCAATAGGCTTAAGGATCCGATGTCATAACATTTCTTCTCTCATTTTCCCAGTTGAGTCGGTTAGGAATCAGGTGGCACCTTATCTTTGAGAGAAACCTCTAACGAGATTCCTCTCAAAGAGGGGCAGCTGTTGACACCTGATTTTTTTTACCATTTATTATTGTGATTTTTATTCTTTAAAATTAATTAAAAATATCAAAAAAGGTCATAAAATCACAAAATCAACTTTGGAAGCCTTGTTTTAACCTTAGGAACCAATTTTGAACAAAAAATATTTTTCGGTATTTTTAATATTTTTCGAGTTTATTTAATTATAAAAATACCCAAAAAATCAGAAAAATACCATTCGTGGTCAGAAAAATACCCAAAAATATTCGATAATTTTGTTTTAATTTCCTCTTCAAGTGTGTCACTTTAAATCTCAAAAATTCGGCTCGGGTCACTATGTTCCTTCACAAACATAAACCCGAACCGAGCCTAAAAAAAATCATTTTCGAGTCTTTTAGTTTTCAATTCTCACTTTTTATAAGTTATGACATTGGATTCTAAAGTCTTAAAGTGCAATTAGGTCAATTTGCCCTCCAATTTAATCAATTTTTACCAAAAGGGCTTAATTGCACATTTTTCTTTCAATTAGTCCCCGGTTTCACGGATGTATACGTATGCTCTACGTATTTATACTTCATACATATTTATACGTTATGCATATTTGTACTGTTTGGTAACCTCTTTAACTCTTGTAATAATAATAATTGTTATTATTTTTAACACCTTTGTTAGTGCCTTTTTTTTTAGCATTTTTGTATTGTGAGTGCTATTGCTAGTGCTATTTTTAAATAGCATTTTTGTATTATAAATTGTGAGTGCTATTGTTAGTGCTATTTTTAAATGACATTTATTTATCATAAATTGTGAGTGCTATTGTTAGTGCTATTTTTAAATGGCATTTATTTATCATAAATTGTGAGTGCTATTATTAGATAGAATTTATAATTGTTAGTGCTATTTTTAAATAGCATTTTTGTATTATAAATTGTGAGTGCTATTGTTAGTGCTATTTTTAAATAGCATTTTTGTATTATAAATTGTGAGTGCTATTGTTAGTGCTATTTTTAAATGTCATTTATTTGTGAGTGCTATTTTTAGATAGAATTTATAATTGTTAGTGATATTTTTAAATACAATTTATTGGAAGGTATTTTTGGCTATAAAAGGATGGCAAGAGTTTTGAGGTTGAGGAGAGAGACATTTTGTAGAGTGTGCAAATTTTTGAGAGCTTAGAGAGAAGAACACAAACACTCTCTATATTCTCATAATCTTGAGTGAGCAAAATATACTAAGTTCGGAATATTGATTCCGCATATTGCTAGCACAATTGTTGTGGAGTTATTCGTCGTCTCCCCGTTCGTCAATTGGTGGTGCGTCCGAACTAGATGCCTAACACTTGTGGAGGCTGAGATCGAAGAACATCGAACCGACACCTCCGTTCAAGCACGCTACGAGAGGTAATCTATTTACTCCCTTTGAGGCTTTGTGATTTTTTTCGATTGAAATGCACGAAGTACGCCTCTGGAGATACATGTATGGGTTGTTATTTATTTCTGCTACGTGTTACGTGGATCCCAACAGTGGTATCAGAGCCGATCCTTAGGTGTTTTCGTGCATTTAATTGATTTTTTGCAATTTTTGCAATACTATGGCCAATATGTATTAACGAATTGTTCGTCTTACATGGCTAATGGAGGTTGATTATTTTATATGATAAATTAATCAACGTAGCAAAAATTGAGACTAAATCAATTTTGAATCGAAAATTTATGGCTATCTTATTTTACGTAAAAATTCTGAATATGATTCAACGTAGAATTTTTATTGTGCCTTCCTAAGTTTTAAATTGTGAATTTATTACTTACGTGGAAGGGTGGTGATCATGGAAAAATCCCTAATCAATGTGATTGATGTATGTATGAATGTATGGTGATTATTTATATATTTGGGGTTGTAATTATTAAATGGAGGCTGCGTACTCCTTTTATTTTTCATGTAATCTTTATTTTTAGCATAGTCAATTGTTGATGTAAATGCTACGAGGATTACGTGGAGGAGCCTTTTAAGTCGGCGAGCTCTTTGGGGCCCGATTCTTGAAGAGTTCAAGAAATCAAGAAGAAGCGAAGAGCGGCTCTCCGTTATTAAAATATTAAAATGATTAAATGTGGTCTCATTGGCTCGAGACCCATTAAATCATAATTCCATGATCACCACGTAGGATAGATGTTTATGTGATTGGCATCTATTTATTTATTATGATTACGTAAGCATGTTAAACTGGTTAATGCGCAAAGTCAGACTTACCTCACCCAAAATTGCGCCTGCATGAAATCCTAGTTAGGGAAAATCACTCGCGTTAGGTACCGAAAGGACGTTGGTAATGACATCAACGTAACCAAGTCCCCGAACTCAAAATCTCTGGTTCCGCAGAATTGATCGATCTCTCCCAATCGGTTAATAAGGTTTCCGGTCTACCCTCCAAGAAAGACCGGTGGCGACTCCAAATGCATGCACAAGTTGCACATGCCACCACGACCACACTAAGGTCGAAAGCGATCGACTGTTATCGTCGAATCCATTTGAAAAATACTCCCGCCGCGATTTGGTATGGGCCTGGGAGGGCCCGCGCCGATCCAAAGCCCGCGATCTGCACCCTTGTGCGGGGGAAGGCCCGCGATCGGTAATCCATTAGCCGCGTCCGCTTTCGGACGGGTCGCGACATTAGGCATCTAGTTCGGACGCACCAC
Source organism: Rhodomyrtus psidioides (assembly GCA_021437785.1). Lineage (NCBI taxonomy): Eukaryota > Viridiplantae > Streptophyta > Magnoliopsida > Myrtales > Myrtaceae > Rhodomyrtus > Rhodomyrtus psidioides. The sequence continues at coordinate 235,000 of JAILYB010000128.1, read as the reverse complement.
CAATTGACGAACGGGGAGACGACTAATAACTCCACAACAATTGTGCTAGCAATATGCGGAATCAATATTCCGAACTTAGTATATTTTGCTCACTCAAGATTATGAGAATATAGAGAGTGTTTGTGTTCTTCTCTCTAAGCTCTCAAAAATTTGCACACTCTACAAAATGTCTCTCCCCTTCAACCTCAAAACTCTTGCCATCCTTTTATAGCCAAAAATACCTTCCAATAAATTGTATTTAAAAATAGCACTAACAATTATAAATTCTATCTAAAAATAGCACTCACAAATAAATGACATTTAAAAATAGCACTAACAATAGCACTCACAATTTATAATACAAAAATGCTATTTAAAAATAGCACTAACAATAGCACTCACAATTTATAATACAAAAATGTTATTTAAAAATAGCACTAACAATTATAAATTCTATCTAATAATAGCACTCACAATTTATGATAAATAAATGCCATTTAAAAATAGCACTAACAATAGCACTCACAATTTATGATAAATAAATGTCATTTAAAAATAGCACTAACAATAGCACTCACAATTTATAATACAAAAAATGCTATTTAAAAATAGCACTAGCAATAGCACTCACAATACAAAAATGCTAAAAAAAGGCACTAACAAAGGTGTTAAAAATAATAACAATTATTATTATTACAAGAGTTAAAGAGGTTACCAAACAGTACAAATATGCATAACGTATAAATATGTATGATGTATAAATACGTAGAGCATACGTATACATCCGTGAAACCGGGGACTAATTGAAAGAAAAATGTGCAATTAAGCCCTTTTGGTAAAAATTGATTAAATTGGAGGGCAAATTGACCTAATTGCACTTTAAGACTTTAGAATCCAATGTCATAGCTTATAAAAAGTGAGAATTGAAAACTAAAAGACTCGAAAATGATTTTTTTTTTAGGCTCGGTTCGGGTTTATGTTTGTGAAGGAACATATTGACCCGAGCCGAATTTTTGAGATTTAAAGTGACACACTTGAAGAGGAAATTAAAACAAAATTATCGAATATTTTTGGGTATTTTTCTGACCACGAATGGTATTTTTCTGATTTTTTGGGTATTTTTATAATTAAATAAACTCGAAAAATATTAAAAATACCGAAAAATATTTTTTGTTCAAAATTGGTTCCTAAGGTTAAACCAAGGCTTCCAAAGTTGATTTTGTGATTTTATGACCTTTTTTGATATTTTTAATTAATTTTAAAGAATAAAAATCACAATAATAAATGGTAAAAAAAAAATCAGGTGTCAACAATCATGTCACACTCAGATGATGAAAGTGTAAACAAGATGTTGACGCCGTCTTGACATGAGAGAGATGTTCTCTAAAGACAAATATGCACTTCAAAGACTGAAGACGCTCTTTGAACGAGAAGGGACAAGATCGGCGGCAAACCTGCAGTGATCACCAATGCTAGACCCTTCGCATATTCTGAGCCAAAAACAAGCCTTTTTTGGTCCCCAATCCTACCTACGTTACAACCCTGAAAAGTCTTTTCTGATTAAGGCACTTGGATTGACATAGGGTTTAATGTCTAAGCTTAGCTCGAAGAAGTTCGAGCAAGATTATTTCTTTCTCATTTTGCAGGTTTCTTGACTTGTAAACCTGGAGCAGACATTGAAGACTTCTCTTCGAAAGCCTTGACTTGCACGCAAGTCCCCTTTGAAAACCGTTGACCAAGCCCAACATTATGGTCCCTTGGAAGTCTTCCTGATCGATCGAGGTGTATTCCCTGCGAATGATCCTGAACCCTAGGCACAGGTTTGATAGGAAATCCGAGTGCATTCTCGATAAAAGACCATTATCTCAAAGCGGTGAGAAGTCCTCTTTGATAAGAATACTCCGTTGGACATTTTAACCAAACTCTTTTGGTAATTTCAGATTGTTTGTTTCAAACTTCCCCCACAAGGAATTTTTGATCACTTCCGTATAGTGCAAGATGTTTTGGATAACCTCCAGCATCGTAATGCATTTATTGAAATTTTCCATGACTATGATATAAGTCATAAAGTGCTGTCAGTTTGACATCAGATATCACTTAAAGACCATTAATGTGCCTTTGGTAAGAAAATTTTCAGATTGGAGCTTCTGCAAGACTCTTGATGACTTCGGCTCCTAAAACGGCTTGTATCACTCTTGGATACCTGGAGTCCCTAGATCCCAGAATGCCACCTCCCATGTCAAAAGGACAATGTTTGAAATTATCTCCCTATGTGAGATTCCAATATTACAGGTCTGATCTTTCTGCAGGATGCCTGGAGCTCCCAGGTCCCAGAATGTCACCTTCAATGTCGAAAGGACAACATTCAAGATAGTCTTTCTGCGAGATCTCAAGTAATCCCTAGATCCCAGAAAAATCTTATCAAAGTTTTTGCGGGTCTAAGTTTTCTGCAGGATACTTGGAATCCCTAAATCCCAGAATAACGCCTCGCGTGTCGAAAAAACTATTGTCAAAATCTGCTTTCTGTGAGGTTCTAGGTAACCCCTAAACCCAGAATAGCTCATGTGGTAAAGCCTAAAGGTTAGGCACACCTCACTTGTATGAATCCTAGTTAATTCCTTAGAATATAGGATCAAAATGTCCGACAATCCCTAAGAGACTGGGTGCGTCATCCATAGGTTCCTAGCAGAGAGAAGTCCTATTCATGGTCTGATCCACCATACGGATCAAAACTTCTGACAATCCCTAAGAGACTGGGTACGTCATCCATAGGTTCCTAGCAGAGAGGAGTTCTATTCATGGTCTGATCCACCGTACGGATCAAAACCCCGACAATCCCTAATAGACTGGGTGCGTCATTCACGGGTTCCTGTCAAGTATAGGAATCCCATGTTGGTACGGCCTACCATACAGGCTAGAGTTTAATCGCCCTAGGATACTCAAAAGACGAGTCCCTAGGTATTCACTTGAACCCGCTATACACCGCGCATGCCGCACGAGCATCAGGCAGGTGATCAACAGGTAAATGGCAGGTGGGTCTCTCTACTTTCTCTCTCACTTCAGCTAAAGAGTGAAGAACAGAACGTTCACCAGCAGGACAAGAAAGATTGAGTGTCAAGATTCGTTTTTCTTTTCCCCAGTCGAGTCGGTCTAGACTCAGGCGTCACCTGTCTTTGAGAGAAACCTCTCACGAGATTCCTCTCAAAGAGTGGCAGCTGTTGACACCTGATTTTTGACCCAACCTTTTTATTTTTTGAAAAATCACAAAAAATTCATAAAAAGTCAAAAAATTACAAAAATAACTTTGGTGGCCTTGGCCAAGCCCAAGGAACCATTCTTGACCAAAAAATAATTTTTCATATTTTTCATATTTTTTAATATTTTTTAGAAAATAGAAAAATACTTAAAAAAAATCAAGAAAAATAGCATTTGAGGCCAACAAAATATGGAAAAATATCCAATATTTTTCTTTTTAATCCCTTGTATTTTTTACCTCACAAAAAATCCAAAATGAGGTTCAATTTTAGGTGTTCCTTTGTAACCCGTACTATTGAATTTGAAGAAAAAATAACAATTGAGTCTTCTAATTTGCAATTTTGGCATTTTTTAAGATCTTGACATTCAATCTAACTATCCCCTATTTCAATTTAGCCCAATTGTTTGCGCAATTTGCTCAATTGCACGGATTTGACAAAATTATATACTAAAATTGCATTTTAGTCCTTGAAATTAAGCATAAATTGAAATTACTTTCAATTCAAGGGCTATCATTGCAAATTAAACATGCTACCCAATGGATTTCACCATTTTAAATCGATTGGCATAGGTGGTTTGACCCAATTTGATCATTTACACCCTCAATTACACAATCCCCAATTTCAAATTAAATGGGAATTTTGGGGTTTTATAGAAATTGATGAAAATATTTGGGCAAAACCACATTTCTAGATAGAATTCGTGCCCTAGATTCGATTATGAGGTTCAATTGCAAAAATTTCCTGTTAATTTGGATTTAATTTGAAAAATTGCAAGTCGGGGCCGACTCGGATCGGTCTGACCGCCGGTTGAACCGGTCAAACCGGTCCAGAACAGTGTCTTCTTCTTCCTCAGAGAACCGTACGAATGAACAGTGTCAGGGTCAATTTCAATGGCTAAATTGAGGGAGAAAACGACCATGATCGGAAGAGTTTGAAGAGGGGTTTTGTTCCTCGAATCATTGCCCATCGATTCGAACCAAAAACACGAGCAATGGTCGCCAGAACGGAGAATAATCGGTTGGTCAAGGCTGCTGCACCTGTAAAAGTCAACGGCGACAAAACTCAGATGAAACTTGTCCAAATTCATGCCAAATTCGCTTGAAATAGAGCTCGCCGGATGACCAAACGGTACTGGACAGAATGCCCATCCTCTCCGACGCCGTTTCGACCTAATTGCACGTGATCACACGTGCAATTGAGGCCGGTACACAGTCTCCCGTTCGGCGCCAAAAATCGAACGAGCTATATAAGCTCATGATCGCTTTCTGTTGAACGGAAGGGGAGATTCAGTTGTAGAAGTTGAAACTGAATCGAGAGAGAAAGAGAAAACGCGAAGCAGAGCTCGTTCTCCGACCCCCGTCGTCGAGAATTTGAGCTCGAATTGCAGGGCGCTGGTTGGGTCTTCCCAGGCCAAACCAAAGCCACACGAAGCCACCAGAAGGTCGCCCAAAGTCCCCGGAATCGATTGCCGCCGGCCGCGCACAAGGAATCCGCGAGAACAGGTGAGTTGTAGTCTCGAGTGTTTCTTCAAGCTTTCATGGCGATTCATGTGTTTCTTGATCATTCATGCAATTAGTGTGGGCGTTTCATTCCCTGAACATCACTGACCATCATCATGTATCTTGTTTGCATCGGTTTTGTCTTAACATGCCCAATCGAGTCTTCCAATCCAACCTCCATTGTCGAGCCACTGTTCATCTTTCCCCAGCCAAATCTGGGCCGAGCGAGCTCGATCGGAGCTCGAGGTAAGTCTCCTGAACATTGAATGATGCCTCCCTGTTAATGAATTGGTTCATTACGCTATGAATCGAGCGATTTGAGTGTATGTGTACGTACTGGTTCATGTTCGATCGTGCTTGATTCCGTGAATGGATTCGCGTAATCTTGAGATATGTTAGAATAGAAGCGATTTCGAGTCGATTGCCGCCGGTCTCGTTCCAGTACGTCGAGAATCCACCGTCAGATCGTCATCGGAGTTCCTCAGCCGTCCATTTTGCCGGGGTCGAAAGGTTGAAGACGAAGCTGATGTGGCGTGGTCAGCAGGTCAAAGGCCTAGGTGGCGATGCGTGATTGGTCCACGTGGTGTCGAGTCAGCGCGGCCGTTAGGGGCTGTTATTCGAATTAACGGATCGGACGGTTGAGATAAATCGAACTTAAATTCTAGTGGCCGTCCGATTAATAAATAGAATTATCTGAAAATGATTTTTAAAATCAGAAAATAAACGAAGGGTGGAAACGGTGTCGTATGGATTAATGAGAAGGCGACGTCGTTTAGGGTGATAGAATAGACGGTCTAGATTGAGTCTCAGGATCTAATCGTGGCCGTAGATTTAAGTAATCGGATCAAACGGTCCTGATCGAGTCTTCGCCTAATCTGAACCGTAGGTTTTAGTAATCAGATCCAATGGGCACAGATCAGCCACGCGATTCATTGAGGGCCGTTGGATTAAAACCAATTGAGCGAAAAAACAAAAAAGGGCGATACGGCGCCGTTTCAAAGCTTCGGTTTCGCGGGTCCGGGTCTGGGCCGGGTTCTGACCCGAGTGGGTCGGGTCGACCCGGTCCGAATGATATTTTCTAAATAAAAAATCGAAAAATGATTTTAAAAAATAAAAAAATAATAATAATAAATCAGAAAAATCTTAGAAAATCCAAAAAAAATGCTAGAAAATTCCAGAAAGTTCCAAAAAAAATGTGAAAAAAAATTGTGCACAAATCCTAGACATTCCAGAAACCCCCAAAAATCGAGGGTTGACCACAGACAACTGGTCAACCCTATTTTTGGGGTTTCTTATCAGTTCTTCCGAGACTTGACGACATTACCCTTTAGGGGTAAGTCGCCTCTGCTATGATGCAAGATAAGGCCAATAATGCCAAAGTAAGAATTAGGGTCGATTAGAAGACCAATTCTCAAGTTTGGGTTTCAAATCCCACCCCTTTTCTCAAAATGACGATTTTGCCCTTCAATGGGAAAATTGTCTTTCTTGTCTCAATCAAATTCTGAAAATTGCTTAAAGTTAGGTTTTGGGTCAGATGGGCGACCAACCCTAATGTTTGAGATTTTCAGTTCCCGTCTTTGTCCAAAATGACGATTTTACCCCTCCGAGGGTAAAATCACTTGAAAATTCCAGAAAGATCCTGGAAATTCCCGAAAAATAGGAAATGGATTGGATTGATGGCCAATCCTATTTCCACTGTCTTTTGACTTCCCAATCTGTCTAAAATGACAGATTTACCCTTTTAAGGGTAAATTTTCCCCGAATTGTTCAAAATTACGATTCTGCCCCTCATGAGCAAATCATGCCAAAATCACTCCTAAGCCTTGATTGATATTTCTCTAGGCTAATAGGGCCTCACTAGGGATGCCATGCTGATTTCATGTGTTTTATCCGCATGTACTGATTCCTTGATTTGCGCCATTACTTTTAATGATTGTGAGTGATAGGGTAGCTATTCCCTTCTGCATGAACTCCTAGATTTAGGATCAGTACCTCACTCATCTGTATGAAACCCTAGGATCAGATAAATCATTCAGCTTAGGTACCGAAAGGGGGTCAACTTTGACAGTTGACGTAACTAAGTCCCCGAACCCACTTCTCTGGTTTCCGCAGAATCGAATGGACCACTCCCAACTATTCGATAGGGTTTCCGATCGTACCCTCCGTAAAACGATTGGTGGCGACTCCTTGACATGCACACTCATCACATGTCACTAGACCACACTGAAGGTCGACCACGTATATCCAGCAGTTGCAATTTGGGCAATGGACCTTGGGAGAGGCCAGCGTCCGATCAAGCCAGCGATCGGGCGGCCCATTAGCCCGCTCCCCGCCTCCGCCTCGCGGGAGAGGGTCGCGACACCGGGAACATAAACACAAAAAAATGTTTCTATTCCAAATATGTTCTCAGGAACATAAACGTTACCAAACGCAGCCTTACTTGCATGTGTAATCAATATTTCAAAACTCGAAAGATTTCTATTTTATTATGCATGTTAAGTGCCCCGACCACTTGTGAGCAATACCTCGTGATATTCATCGGTTCGTGTCAAAAGCTTGTCTTTTTGTTAACCTTACATGGATCCCATCCTCTGCAGCGATCCGGCAAACATTGGCACCAGACATTGAGACCATGCATGATGGTAGAGTGGCCATGGAATTGCCCTGTTAGCAAATTTGATTAACACACTGTTCTTTTACGGAAAGCAGACAACCTTTTGGACAATTTGCACAAGTAAGTGTGAAGGAGCCACCAGGTTTCTTGTGACAGCGATGGACGAACCTCAAAAGCTTAAAAGTCGTGAAACCTTTTTCTTGTGCAAACGTACGTAAGTGTTCGTTTCGTGATGCCACCAGTTTACTTGTGCAATTAAAGATCGCCAGGTTGTATTCTATTGCTAACACTTCAACCGTGTGTCTAAACAATCGAGCGTTGGTGTTTGAAAGCTGGCGGGTGCAGACCAAATTCCTGAATTCGTGGCTTTCGTGTTCATTTCGAGGATGTGCCGACGAAATCAGGATATGATTTTGGGACATATGCAATATGATTTTCGAACTTTTAATTTGTTCAATATGGTCCCTGATCTTTTGGTACCGAGTCAAAGTTCACGTACTATTTTTGTCATTTTTTCCCTATGATTTACTTATCCTAATCGTTAAATCTTTTAGCAATTTTATGACATTTAGAAACGAGAACGAAAGTCAACATAGGAAAGGAGAAAACTGCTTTTTAGGTTTAGCATGGCATGTGACTATGTGATTGTGAGGCTAGCTCAGCGGACAAGTATTCAATAGTACCATAGATAAATGCTGGTGGTTGGCGTTCTTAAATTTGCCCTAGTCCTCTAAGCAAACGCAAGGTTTTAGCCACGACTTCAAAAGAGTCTCCTAAGATTCTCACACATTTTCTCCATCATAGTCGCAACTTCAAAAGGTTTTTACCACTCCCGACTCTTTCATAAAAGCTTTTGTGAACTTTTGGCACCACCACCTCCCCTCCCACTAACATGATCGCCGCTCGATTCATGGCGCTCGTCGTCGCGGCCTCGCTCCTCGCGGCATCTTACGAGGTCTCCGGCCAGGCCCCGGCCCCTGGGCCTTCGGCCGACTGCTTCAACAGCCTGCTCAACATGTCGGACTGCTTGACGTACGTGGAGGCGGGGAGCAACGCGACGGCGCCGGACAAGAAGTGCTGCCCCGAGCTGGCGGGGATGGTGGAGAACAGCCCCGCCTGCCTCTGCCAGCTGATCGGGAAGAACAACAGTTTCGGGATCGACATCGACGTGAATCGAGCTCTGAAGCTCCCGTCGGCATGCGACGTTGTCACCCCACCCACGAGCTTGTGCGCAGGTTCTCCATCGCTGCTCAACACACTCCTTTCTTTTGAGCCCCTTCCTTTTTTCTTGGTTCTGGGTACATCTCGTCAAAGGTTGGGCGAGACGTAGCTTTGTTTTTGTGATCTTTCAATGCACAATCCACCTTCTTTAGGCTGCATAACAAGCTTCACTAGGTCTTGAAATGATTCGATGACGAAAGGAGAAGCTCGAGCTCCTACACCCACTTTGGGATATAATATTAGGCATTTAAATTTTCATAGTTCTCTTTTTTTTAATTTTAATTTTTTTAAAGAAAACCCTTAGAAAAAATAATGAAATCTGTCAATTCCTGTGAAAATTTCAAGTCAAAACGTTAAAGGGGAAAAACAAAGATCGATGTGATACCCAACATTTTCATAGAATTATAGAAGGACTGAACCGAGCGAAAGATTCTTCGCCATTGTTTTCCCCCACTCCTCCTCCTTTGACTTTTGTGACTGTCTTAAAGATGCCTTTTTTTTTTTTACTAATCACGTGTTCTCATGTGGGTTCATAATGTAATCTTTGATATCCTCTGCGCAAGATCATTTCGTGCTTCCAAATGTGAAATTAATTTTAATTGGAATCTCTATTCTCATCCTCCACGACGCGCATTTTCTGACTGGAGCAGAAACTCGTTTTGTAACTTGATCACGTAATTTCATTTTTATATTTTTGTAGCATTTTTTTTTTTGCGTTTAAAGCAGAAGTAATGCCATGCGCCTCCCCTAATTACCTTTTTTCCCCCCTTTATATTTTCCTGTTTTTATTTTTATAATTTTTTTTGGATAAGCAAACTATTGGGTAATTAGATTTGCTATGGATGATTTAGTGATTGATCTTTTTTTTTTTAAATCTTACTGGACATATGGTAGCCGTTGGAGTCCCAATTTCTAGCGAAGGACCTGACGCGCCAGGTAACCTCTTCTTCGTACCTAATTACTGTGATCTCTCTCATTAATCTTTTTTTTTATATTAACCATATAAAACCACATCAAACGTCCCTCAACTCATCGATGTGAATTGATGATCGTTCTTCTGTCAATATCCACGCTCACATGTTTAGCTTGCCTTGGCAATATTTTGCTCGAACTATCCACGAAGTTTTCTGATTTCGAGCCCCGCAATTAAAGGCGATGACAAGCACGTTTGGTTGGTCCGGCAATGAGTATTTTCGACGGCTATGCGCATTTATTACATGACAGCTCTCGCGAATTGCATTTCCGAAGGACGGGCAGAAGTTTTAATTTGCGGAGACATTGACTAAAATTGCAGGAACCCAATCATCCAACAAGGACAGCGGAGCTTCTACCTCGTACGCTGCTCTTCTGCCGACCTTCGCCTTGATGTCCGGTTTGCAGATAGTCGCCCTGTCGATATTCTCTTGATTTCGTACCATTCGTGTACAAATCCGTCTTTTGGATTTCTATCTCTGATGTGGAATTAAGGTCCCTAAGCGCTCACGCTACGAGTCTAATTACACTATGATTTAATTTCATTAGCTGTAAATTACTCTGGCCAATCAGATAATTCAAAATGATAAATTACGGTGAAATTATTTTCGACAGATGGTGCTTCGTTAGGGATGTCGATTGCATGCGGGAAAAGTCAAATTGAGTTCCTAATTTTTCTCCTGCCGAATCTCCTCCGTACGCTCGTTATTCTCGCTTCCCGTTCTATTTCTCGCAACATTTTTCTTCCGCCGATTGCTCGCGTTTAAACCGTGGAGTTCGATGGATGATCAGAGCGACATCAGCCCGACCTCCGCCACCGCGGCTTCGCCGACGGCCCCAGCCTCCAAAGCCCGAGCCGCCATCGTCGCTCTCTCCTCCATCGTCACGGCCGTCCCCCCATCCCTCTCCTCCTCCGAGAACCCCGCCGTCGCCCTCCTCCACGACCCCGACGTCGCGTCCCAGGTCTCCTCCCTCCTCCGCCGCCCCGACTCCGGCTCCGGCGACGACAACATCTGCCGCTGGCTCTACGACACCTTCCACTCCGGCGACCCCGAGCTCCACCTCGTCGTCCTCCGCCACGTCCCCACCGTCGCCGGCGTCTACCTCTCGCGCGCCTCCCAGCGGCAGCCCCACGCCGGCTTCGAGTGCGTGCTCCTCGCCCTCTACGCGCACGTGACCACCGCCCGGGGCGGGCAGTCCGTGACCGTCACGCTCCCGGACGTCTCCCACCCGAGCGTGTACCACGAGACGCGCGACAACCCCGCCAAGAGCATCGCGACGGACCTGAACCTCGCCGTCGTGTCCCCGAGCCTCGAGCCGCACGGCACCGTCCGGTCGTCCCGGCGCTCGCGGATCGTCGGCGTCGCGCTGGAGCTCTACCACAGCCGGATCGCGCAGATGCCGGTCGGCTCGAAGGTCGATTTCTGCGAGTTCTGCGTCGTCTGGTCCGGCCTGTCCGGAGATCCGTACAAGGACGGCTCCGAAGAGATCTGCGGCGGCGGCGGGGGCGACGCGAACCCGTCGTGGATCGAAGGTCAAGGGACCGGATCGGGGAGGATCCCGCTGCCGTGGGAGCTCCTGCAACCGGTGCTGAGGATATTGGGGCACTGCGTTCTGGCGCCGGCGACAGCGAAGGAGAAGGAGCGGCTCGATGCGGCGGCGGCGGCTGCTTGCCGGAGCCTGTACGTGAGGTCGCTGCACGACATCGATCCGAAGGCGACTCTGGCGACGGGGAGTCTCCTGAGGCTGAGGAAGATCGGGTTGGATTCCGGGCAGGAGGTCGATCCCACTGAAATACCCCTCGAAAACGTCATCGTTCTTTCCTCTTCGTCTGGTAATTTGAGCTCGCTGGCAGATGAGAAGAAATAATTTTTTTTTAAAAAAAACTAATCCTTAGAGCAAAAGCACAAAAAAAAGAAAAAAATCGATCCACCTTTGTTTTGATTCTTGAACATTCACTCTATTTTCTAGTTCATTTGCATCAACCGGGGACTGAACTTTCGAACCCATAAAGAATAGTTGTTAACATGCTTTCACACGTATCCAATATCGGCAACAAATGTGACACCCCGTTTTGGTAGTTCTCGTTTTGGTAGTTCTAAATAAGCGGAAACCGAACGAAAAAGATCAGAAAGCTGACTTACGCAAGTCGAATAGGCGATCGCTCGGATTATAGCTCAGATCAATTCTGGATTTTGGGCGGGGTACTTGGCATACAAGAGCCGGTCCAACCCCTTGGAATAGTAAACCGATGTTAACTTTAAAAAGAAAAAAGGGGAGGTGGAACCTCTTACATCGACACGCTCTTTGAAATTTTTTTGTCATGTCGGACACGGACACGCGTCCGACACGGCTGTTCCTTTTTTTTTTTTTGCTCCGGACATTAAAAATAGTGAAAAAAAAAAAACCTAATTGTTTTACCTAATTTCTAACGCTTCCCCCTAGCGACCTTTGTTTTTCTATTTTCATCGATTTTATGGATACTGTGGTTGGTAATAATTAAAGTTTTATGGTTCTGAAATCGTGAAATATACAACGTATCTCATCCCAGTGTGTCGGAATTCTCTATTTTTTTAAAACTGTTATGTCGGCGTATCGTGTCGTGTCGCGAGTCAGTGTCCTGTGTTTGTGTAACATAGGGTGGAACTCGCCGACTAACGCGGATCTAGCCATCCTGCGTGAAGGGGTTCCTTTTGTTTTACTGACTTCAAATATGCAGGAATTAATCCTTGAGCGGCTCAAGTTGAGCCCATTTATTTATTTACTCCTTAACGTGGGTGCGATGCGATGCCCATGTTTTAATATGGAAAGTTGTAGAAATGGATTGAAGAGTGAAACCACTTTTGTATATATAAACCACTTCAGCGGACACTTCACCTACCTGTTTGATTTTCGCCCCGTTGTCTAAGATCGGCAACTCACGCGTCGTTTCTTTTATGCGAACAACACCCATTCAGCACCGAAAGGAGGGTGCGATTGAGTTTGGGCGTTCTGAGAGCAGTAGACCACTTTATAGTCTACTATTACTCGTTTAAATTCTTCGTCAATCGAATCTGGAGATATATATTGAATTTGTGAGGTTACTTGGCTCCAACATATTGGATTGTTTTTATGATAATAAGGGCCAGAAGGACACTAGAAGTGTCAATATTTGTGTACGGCGCTCACTTTGGTGCTAATTTTTTTTTTTCGGATCACTTCAGTGTCAATTTTTGTAAAAAACGATCATTTCAGTGCCAAGTCCGGCGTGGCTTGCCGGAAATCATACGTGGTGGCGCACACGTGGCTCGTCGGGGCATCCTAGTCAGCAAATAAAAAAAAGTAAAGAATAAAAAAAAATCCACCTAATAATCTAAAAACTGAAAATGTAAAAAAGAGTAAAAAAAGCAAAAAAAAAAAAAAAAAAACTGTCCCCCCTTCCCCTTCGGCGACATCTCCCCCGCCGACTCCCCCTGCATTCCCGACCGATGCCTTGCCGCCGCCCACCTGCCACCACCGCGGCCTGTCACCGTCCAGATCCAGCGACCCCACGACCCCGCGACCCCTCGACCCAGGCGACTTTGTGACCAAAAGGCGACTGCAGATCCAAGTGACCTCGCGACTCAGGCAACACCGTGACCCCGGCGAGGGGTGGGGGATGGCCCAGGGGGTCGCCGTGGTTGGGCAACCCCCGCCGCGACCTCGCAGACCCACGACGAGGCCGACCTCACCCAGATTTGGGCGAGGCGAGGGTCGCCGACCCTGTTGAGGTGACGACAGGCTCGAGGGCTGACGGTGGCTTTGTGCTTGGGGGGGCAGCGACGACGATGGTTGGAGTGTGGTGGAACTGAGAAAGGGAGAGAGAGAGAGAGAGTCGGAATCGGGGCATCCCTCGTCTTCCTCTCCTTCGTCCCCATCTTCACTCGCCCCGTCTTCCTCTTCTTCGTCCTCATCTTCGCCCTCGTCTGCTCGCCCCTGTCATACTCCGGCCTCGCCCAAGTCCCGCGGTGTCGGGAATCTGGAAACATCCGAGGAGGCGAAGGCAAGAGGGAAGGGCCGGAATCGCCCAGCCACCGCTCGTCGTGGTCGCGGCTGGGCGATTCCGGCCCCACCCAGCCACGGCGACGCTCGACCTCGCCCAGATCTGGGCGAGGTAGGCCTCGCCGTGGGGTCTGCGAGGCCTCGGCCAGCCATGGCTGGGCCTCGCCGACCCTTGGCGAGGCCCCGACGGGGGTCGCCGGGCCTCGGCAACCCCTGGGCACCCACCCATCGCAGGCTAGCGATGAGGGCAGCGGCGAGGGCTCAGCTCTCGCCGCTACAAAGTTCTATTTTGTTTTTTTATTTTTAAGTTATTTTCTGGTTATTTTTAATTTTTTAAAAAAAATTAACTTAATTGTTAGTTTAAAAATCCAAGTGGCTTTTAGGTGGACTGAATGTCAAAAAGAAAATTGCCACGTGGACGCCCTATGTACAAAGAAATTAATAAAAAATGACACGTGTATTGGTTGGCCGGAATTGGCACTTAACTAATCATTTTTGGCCGAAATTGGTACTAAAGTGATCGCCGAACACAAATATTGGCACTTAAGTGAGCCGGCGAAAAAAATTGGCACCAAAGTAAGCGTCGTACACAAATATTGGCAGTTCTAGTGTCCTTATGCCGATAATAAGGAAACTATAATGGCATCATATAGTACGGCGTTGCAGCACGAGTTAACGATAGCGTTGCATGGGTGATGTGGTGTCGGATAGAGGAAGATGCCTGGAAGGCTGGAAACGAGCTTTGCACTCCGCTTAGTATGCCCCAATGGAGATATGGGAAGACCCTGTTGTGTGTCCGAACCGGCCTCTGAGGCGGAACAAGACAACATTGCTACGATGCGATAGAAATTATCGGGTCGTGTGTTAATGCTTGACATGTTCATGGACATGTGGTCGTGACATCATTTCATGGCATAACATATTATATTATTAGATACCTCCTATTGCACCTTTTTAGATAGGTACTTGGTGCGATTGCCTAAGATATTGCTTTACTCAACTCGCCCGTGCTTACTTCTCTCCACGGAATATTTTTTAGTTCGTGATTTAAAGATTCGACTCATTGAGTTTCCTCACTCCTCCATTGATTATCTGAATTATATTACTCGTTAGTGACGTGGCCAGCCTGGGACGCCGCGAACTCCGGCTCTAACAGCAAATCATTTGACGTTTGATAAATTCTAGCAAAAGGATTACCTGGCCTAAAATAATACCAGATTTGATCTGTCGTTCTATCTATAATGGAAATTGTTCACACACATACTGTCACGCCCCGAACCTGATTGGTCCGCGAACATCCCACCAAGACCTTGTCATTCACTTACCGCTGCCCAGGACTCATCGGCCTTCCATTTTCACAAATCATTAAAACTATGGAAGCGAGAAACAACTCCCCTCATCAATACACAAGATGACTTGGGACGGGAACATGGGACATCAAGGTCACATTAATCAAATACCAAAAGTTGAATTCCTAATCCACAAATCAAAAGGACAACCTCTAATATCACAAAATGTTAATCCAAATCTTGTAATTCCGTCTTCGAATACCCTACCCCAACAAACTTATCGTCTCGTCGCCTGGGACCTGAAAAAGGTGAGTCCCCAATGGGGTGAGATATAAAATCCCAGCAAGTGAAACCCAACCTAGACCAAACCACTAGTCCCACTAGACTACACAATCATGCAAGAATGCAGAAAATTCGGCAAGCAATGACATATAGCATCTCGGCATCATTTATCACAAAATATTTGGTATATCAAATCACCATCAAGTGAACAACATCACATGAGACCTCAGCTTCGCACATTAACACAACATATGATTTAATCATCGCCAGGGCCCACGGCCGCGATGTATCGCCAGGGCTCCAAGCCGCGATATAATTTTATAGGGCTCCAAGCCAAATCATCGCCAAGGCCCACGGCCGCGATGTAGTTCACAAGAGCATCTAGCCAAATCATCGCCAGGGCCCACGGCCGCGATGTAGTTTCAGTTTACTCAAGCATCGCCAGGGCCCACGGCCGTGATGAAATTTCATTTCACTCAAGCATCGCCAGGGCCCACGGCCGTGATGTAATTTCTCAGGGCCCACGGCCAATTCACTACCAGGGCATCACAGCCAGTTAATATCACAAAGGCATACAAGCCAATTGATCACTGTGGCACTATAGCCTAGGTTGCACGGATACCGACACTGACACCGATATCGATACCGACACGATACGTCGACACGCCATTTTTCAAAAATAGAAAAATCCGATACGTCGGGGACACATCGTATTAAATATTTGTTTTATATATACATGATATATTTTTATTTCAAAATGATATTTACAAAAAAGAATTTTTATAATAAAAAGAAAGCTCATACCATCAATACTTTCATAATTTGATTCAATTAACTTATAAAAATGAAGAAATAATGAAGTAAAAAGGAAAAAAAAATTGGATGTGCCCTTTGAGATATTAATTTTTATTTTTTATTTTTTAAGGAGCTTCAGTTGTCCGACACGCTGGACATGGGTGTTAACCAAGTGTCGGCAGCGTTGACCAAGTGTCGAAATGCCGACACGCGGTCAACGCGACCGACACGGGTGTCGGGAGGTGTCGGACGGGTGTCGGAGTCCGACACGGGTTCGACACCGACACTCTCACCTAGGAGAAGTATCGGTGCTACATAGACTATAGCCCATTCATACAACAGAGCATCACAATCATTTCAATAACAAAGAATCACAACCAATTCAATAGCAGGGCATCACAGCCAATTCAATAATAGACTAACAGTTACCGTGGCTTTATCACGCAACCACGCTACATAATACAACTATCCAGTAGCGTCCTAGGGTTCGAGTAAGGGTTTGAGAACCACTTACCTCTTCAAGCAAGCTAGCGCATTCCATCTAAATGGCCCTCCGAGGTCAGCAAGCTCACGGCCAAACATGGCTCTCACGGTGTGCCTAGGAAACCACATCGAAATTCAATTATTTCTCAATTCCATCGCGCCAATAATCCGATAACACCGACAACACCGACAACACCATATTATCAAGTTGTCACAGTATTAATTCAATGCCCCTAAGCATGCCCATGGTCGTTCTATCAAAACAAGTCATCCAAATTCTCAATTCACCAAAACTGCCCAATTTGAGCTCCCCCCACAACCAGGTTCAGTCTCACGAAAACTGTAATTTTTTTCCTAAATTTTTTGAAAAAAAATTCTAGGATCTTAAACTTCAAGATCATACGGTCATGTGGACGAAAACGGTGCTCAATTCGGATACCGGACGACTTAGAACGACTCAATTCAAAATCAGTGCGCGTTGTGGGCGAATTGATCGGCCCTTCACGTTTTTCTCTTAAACAGCCCTTAAATCACTTCTAATTCTCAATTCACTTCACATACTTTCCACTAACATCTTAATCAACAACTTAAGTAGCCTTTTGAGTCATTTTGAAGTAAAAATACCCACCAAGGAACCCCCATCAGATTCAACCAAAACAGGGCAACAGCTCAACAAAAATCTATTTTGATTCCAATCACATATTTCCATCCAAAAATCAACCCTATATCCCAATTTTTCATAAAATAATCTTTCTAAGACCTCAATATATGTGTTAAGGAGGCTCACCAAGAGTTTTGGAGCAAAAACATCTCTTTTGGTCTTCCGTTCATCCTGTTCCCTTTCGGCGTGCAAAAGGTCAGAATCTGTCCAAATTTGGTCACCCACAAACAACCATGAAAATACCTCAAACCTCCAATAAAATTATCATTTCTGCTCCGTGAATTCAAGCACTAGATTCTATATAGTTCCCGCAAAAATTTCGGAGCCATTTGAAATTTCTAAGATGGTGAACCTTGGCCTTCTCTTAGTTAGCTCAGAATCTGTCTGTTTTTCTTCCAAAAATCACCATAAATTAACAAGACCTCCAAAAATCATGAAACCAACGGGAAAATGTCAAGGACATATTGAACTATCTTGTGGTGATCGACGGAGGCAAGGAGA
This sequence comes from Rhodomyrtus psidioides, assembly GCA_021437785.1. Taxonomy (NCBI): domain Eukaryota; kingdom Viridiplantae; phylum Streptophyta; class Magnoliopsida; order Myrtales; family Myrtaceae; genus Rhodomyrtus; species Rhodomyrtus psidioides. Next base: position 217,427 of record JAILYB010000128.1, on the reverse strand, counting down.
CGCCAGGAAGGGGTGCTCGAGCAGACCGAACAGGAGGTGCAGAAGCTGTCTTCTGGAGCAGTTTTTGTTAAAGAGCAAATGAAGAAAATTTTGAAGGAAATGGAGGTGGGGAAGAGAGGTGCACGAATTTTCTGCTGCTAGGGGAGATGTCCCTCAAATAATTGAGACCATTTTGTCAAATTTACATTTAAGACCATTTAATGCTTGGCTTCACCAAAGGTTGACACTTGGCATTGGCTCAATTATTGGTCCACAAGCTTTGACTTCCATTGACTTGCCCTCAAGATTTTTTTGGCAACTTCTATGGGAGGGAAGAATGACTATTTTGCCCTTCCAACTTTCTTAAAGCAAAGGTATAAGGTTGAGGGCAAAACGGTCATTTGCCACTTTTCGTCCGAAACTTCGTTTTACTCATTTTGGATGACCATTGGCGAGGCGACGTCAAATTCTTTTTCAATTTTGAAATTTTTCATTTCCAATTGCCAATTCGAACTTCCATTTCATATCTCTAGCCTCAAGGGGCGAAAATTCAGAATGTCACGCATACGTTGTGCGTGCATAACTGTTTTCTAACTGTGTCGCCGCGCCGGTCCTCCGTTCGATTGCCCGAGCCAAACATCAACCCATTGTCCATCCTCGTCGTCGCCATCTAGTTGCGAATCACTCGCGGTCCTTTTGCTCATGGGCCATGTCGACCGGAGATTCGTAGACTCGCAACCCTCAGTCACACCACCGTGCCACGTCGCTGTTGACACCTGATTTTTAATCATATTTTATTTTCTAAATTAATTAAAAATAAAAAAAAATCATAAAATTCCAAAATCAACTTTGAAAGCCTTAGCCTAGCCTCTGGAATTGATTTTGAACAAAAAAAATCGTAATTTTTATTTTTTCGAATTTATTTAATTATAAAAATACAAAAAAATTATAAAAAATATAATTCATGGTCTGAAAAATGCACAAAAATATTCGATAATTTTATTTTAATTCCCTCTTCAAGTTGGTTACTTAAAATCTTAGAAATTCGACTTGAGTCACTATGTTCCTTCATAAACATAAACCTGAATCGAGCATAAAAATTCCTTTTTGAGTCTTTTAATTTTCAATTTCCACTTCTAATAAGCTATGACATTGGTATCTAGAGCCTTGAAGTGTAATTAGGTCGATTTGCCCTCCAATTTGATCAATTTTAATAAAAATGGCTTAATTGCATAATTTTCTTTCAATTTAGTCATCGGTTTTACGAAACCCATGAAAATTAAACACCTACACCCTATATTTTTCATCACCCCGGATCCATTGGTGGCCTCAATTTGGACTGATTTGATCGTTTGAGCCTTCGATTAAGCGAAAATCATTTTCAAATCCTAGGCACAATTTGGGGTTTTCGCTAAATTCCAATTCATTTATTCGCAAAAATATACATTCTAGATGGAAAACATAGAGGAATTCGATTTTGGCATCAATTTCGTGAAAAACGATCAATTTGAGGCTCAATTGGAAGAAGAGATGAATTCGGATCAGTCGGGTCAGAACTGACCCGACCTGGCCGAACCGGGTCTGCAACAAAGTTACAGGCCTGCATTTCCTTTGGCACAGATAACAGAGGGCAGAGACGTGAGAGGAAGTTGCCCTCTCCCCCTTTCGATTCTTCAGCAAAAGCAACACCAAATGAGGTGCAAACGATTCAGTCAAGCTGAACCCCGATCCCCTCCAGTCCCCTCCAGAATTTGTTCGTGCAAGAAAGGGAGGACGAGGACAAAAAACGAAAGAACAAAAACCGTGAGAGAGGAGGGGGACAAAGACTGAAGCACCGATCTTCTTTTCAAAGGGACGCGGGGGGGGGGGGGGGGGGGGGGAGAGCGTGAGCGTCCCCTCCAACTCAAGGAGGCTCCAGGATAAAAGACGAAAGAGAGGAGAGGAAGGGGTTGGGTCGACCACAGAGAGAGAGAGAGAGAGAGAGTTCTCGGTAAAATAAACAAAGTGAGGGAGCTGTGGAGGAGGATTTGGGCAGCGACGAAGCTCGAACAAACGTCGTGAGGCTTCAGGCTAACGATTTAACCACCCCCGAAGCCCCAGTCGTCGCCGGTATCGCAAAAAAAAGGTCATTAACCCCCCGGCCGCGGACTCCCCTGTTTTCCCCTGCCTTCGGCGCTGTTTGTGCTACTGTAAGTTTGGCTCCGTTTGGTCGTCCGACGTCTATTTATGTTCTAGTAGCCGTGCTTGAGTGTTAGTTTGCTTCGATTTTGCTCGTTTGCCCCTCGGTTTTCGTTTGAATATCGATTTTCTCTCGCATGCCAACTGTTCGACTAAATGCCTGAGTGAACGTTTTATTTCTTGACTCTCGGCCGTGCCTTCCTCGAGCTTTGTTTGTGCGAGTTTGGCCTTAAAACCTCACTAGAACGAACTCCAAGCATCTATATGTTTTTATTTTGCATCGAATCCCGTCGAAAATGGTGGTCGGAGCTCCACCGGTCTTGACCCAAATCGAAAGCTCACGTTGGCGTAAACTGCGACTACCAAGCTCTAAAGGAGCTCAGGTAAGCCCCTACACCCTCTTTTGATGTTGCTCGAATGACCGGAATGAAGTCTCGGTGATAATTTTTTTTTGCGAACGAGATCACCGGATTCGGTACTGTTCACGTTCGGTTTGGGGTGTTTCCGGTGAGATCTGGTTTGAAAAATGCTTGTATGTTAATGTGGGATGTTAGAGGTTCGATTTGGTGCCGAAATCGCGGCGTTTCCGCGTCGTTTGGACGTTGGAAACGCACTTTCGGCGAGACGCCAACCCTGGTCTTCTTCCCAGGTGAGCCATTGACCAGTCAACAAGTTGACTGGTCAAGGCTGACGTGGCGCCACGTGGCTTGTCATGTCAGCCGTCCGGGGAACTTCTTTTTTTTTCTTAAAAAAAAAAAAGCAAAAACCCTATATCCGGCGGTGTAGATTAAGACACGTGTCCTGATCGAGATTTTCAAAAAGATTTATAAGATTTTTAGAATAAAAAATGATTTTCGGTAATATTTGAAAAAAAGAACGAATGACTGTGATCGTGCCAAGTGGTACCTGTGGGCCGTCTCATCAGGCTTTTTGGCGATATTTATTAAGATCAAGATCGGACGCACCGTAGGAAGCCACGTGACACATCCTGGAGCGGACGATGGAGGATTTTTCGTAAAATTCAAACAAAATTAATAAAAATAAAAAATAAAAAATATTTTAAAAAATCATTACGTCATCGTTTAGGCCCGGTCTTCGACCCGTACGGTCGGGCCGGCGCCCGAGAGGAGCGGGCCGGGTCTGACCAGGTCCGGAAAATATTTTTCATAATAATAAAAAATGATAAAATTCGAAAGTTAATAAATAAAAAAAATTCAAAAAAAATCAGGAAAATTCTAAAAAATTCCCAAAAAATAGGAAATGGCCACAATCAACTGGCCATGACCTATTTTGGGTCTCTTGAGCCTTGATCCTTTCAAAAATGATGATTTTGCCCATTAGGCAAATCGTCTCCCAAAAGCTTGAAGAAATTCAGAAAAATCCAAAAAAAATTCCATAAAATAAGAAATGATCACAATCAACTGGCCATGACCTATTCTGGGTTATTCGAACCCCGATCCTTCTAAAAATGACGAGTTTTCCCTTTTAGCAAATCTTCTCCCAAAATATCAAAGAAATTCAGAAAAGTCCAAAAAATTCTAGAAAATAAGAAATGGTCACAATTAACTGCCCACAACCTATTTTGGGTCTCTTGAGGCCCAAACTTTCCAAAAATGATGATTTTGCCATTTTGGCAAATCGTTTCCCAAAAATTTCGAAAAAATCCCAAAAGATAGGAAATGGCCACCATCAACTGGCCAAGATCCATTTTGGGTGTTTTGATCCTCGATCATCCCAAAAAAAATGACGATTTCGTCCTTTGGGTGAATTGTCTTCCAAAAATCGTGAAAATTCAGGAAATTCCAAAAAAAATTCCCAAAAATAGACCATGGCCAGTAACTGGCCATGGTCTATTTTGATTAATTCGACACCCAAACCTTCCAAAAATGACGATTTCACCATTGGAGCGAATTGTCCCCAAATCTCCCTATTTTACCCCTGATCCTAAATCACACATTCTCTAAGCCCTTAAGGCTATATTAGGAGACCATTGATTTGAATTGATGTGCATTGATGTGGTTCATTTATGCGCTTGATTGTGCTTTTATTATATTGATTGTGATTGATAGGACTAGTCTTCCAATCTGCATGAAACCCTTAATCAGACTTACCTCACCCAAATTGCACATGCATGAAATCTTAGTTAGGAAAATCACACACGTTAGGTACCGAAAGGGTGTTGGTAATGGCACCAACGTAATCAAGTCCTCGAACCCAAAATCTTTGGTTCCACAGAACTAATCAATATTTCTCAATCGATTAGTGAGGTTTCCGGTCCACCTTCCAAGAAGAATCGGTGGCGACTCCAGATGCATGCACACATAGCACATGCCACCATGACCACACTAAGGTCGAATCCGATTGACTCTTATCGTCGAAAAATCGTTAAATTTACTCCCGTCGCGATTTGGTATGGGCCTCGGAGGGTCCGTGCCGAAAAGGCCCGCGATCCACATTTCAGAGTGAAGGCCCGATCGGCAATCCATTAGCCCGTTCGTTCGTCCACTAAGAAAAAAACGGGTTGCGACAGATGCCCTCCGCCGACCCACTGCCTGAAGACCCCCTACGCCGCAAGCCCGTGAGCCCCATGCCACCGCGGTGCCTGCGAGCTGCCACTGCATCGTCATCATCAGGTGTTGTCGCTGTCGACCATCGTTAGTTTGCGAGGGAAAAAAACGTATTTTATTTATAACGGATGTGCGGGTAAAAAAGTAAAACGAAAGTAAAACATGTGGGGCCTACTGCGCGCCCCTCTTTTAGGGGCGTACATGACCTAAACCCGTAAAAAAAAATTAAAAAAAAAGTAACCTAAATTGGTTAAAAAAAATTACCTTGTTTTGGAAAAAAGGCCCCCCACTTTACCTATATATAATAGATAAATTTGCTAACATCATCTCATAGCTTTCACGACTATAGAGTACAGACGATGGTGAATGATGTGATTTTTTTTTTTTCAATCAATTGCGATTCAAGCAGCATTCGCAACGACAATGAACCGAAGAATAAGCAACACCATGAAAAATAAATACATATTAAATTATAAGCACCATATTAGAATTCAAGCAAAATTAATACTGGATTAGCTTAACAAGCCGCGATCTTCTGGAAAATGAAATTTTATGTAAAAAGAATGAAAAATAGTGTTGTCATCAAATTACCGAAGATTATCAAATTACTGTACAAAAATGCATCACAAATCGGAACGATAGCTTGTGATATGATATCTTATTAACACTGAACGACTCACTACTTTTTGGAGAGAAACTCAATGTCGATTTGTTCGATTTTGGCTACGATTTCCTCGCAGCTTCCCACTAACGACGAAGTTTGATGAAATCCCATTATCATCAGCTCTGTTAGGATGCACGTGTAAGTTGTGTTAGAGAAATCTTATGTCAAAAAGTTGAAGTCGTGCATAATAATTAACATATCTAGCTTCTGCTGCGCATTCGCGATGCCAAAAAAAGAAACCCTCCAGATGAAAGTGTCCCTCGATCATAACCGGTTAGCAAAATGTAGTCGGCCGGCGAATTCATACCTCTATTTAAGACTAAATTAGGGACTTACGACATCCACACTTTGTAGCTTTTATCTAATTTTTTTTTTCTAAAATAGAATTTCAATTTCGACGAACGTGAATTCACAAAGGAACAACTTGATGAATCTTTTGGGCCTTCTCCAATTCGCGGTATCATCTTTTTGGACATCTTCACTTCAAAGATCGAATTTTCGAGACCCAATTTCGAATGCGAAACAGTCAATCAAATCCAAAAGTCGGCCGCGGTATCTTAGGGCGCGCATGGCAACACTTCTGCTTCAGAAATCATTTATGAAGTTGAAGTTGATTTTTCAACTTCTCAATCAGAAGTAGAAGTTGATTTTTTAACTTTTCGATCAGAAGTTGATTTCTACTTCTGAAACATTATTAACAAAATTTCCGGCGGAGCTGGCCGCCGGCAGCCGGTGACGGCGCGGCGGCGGCCGGCGGTGGGTGGTGGCAGGCCGGCTGCGGCGGGCGGCGGCGGGCAACCGACGGCGGCGGGCGATCGGCGGTGGCGGCGACCTGCGGCGGCAGCGACTGGCGGCACGGCGTCCGGCAACCGGCGGCGGCGGGCGACCGGCGCGGCGACTGGTGGGGGGCAGCGGCGGCGGCGGGCGACCGCCGGATGCAGCGGCGGCGATCGGCGGCGGGCGAACGACGGCGGGCAGCGGCGACGGCGGCCGGTGGCGGCGGCGACCGGTAGCGACGGCGGGGGACCGGCGGCGGCGGGCGACCAGCGGCGGCGGCGGCGGGGGACCGACGGCGGCGGCGGGCGACCGGTAACCGACAGCGGTGGCGGGGGACTGGCGGCGGCGGCCAGGCGGCGGCGGCGGTGGGCGGCGGCGACGATAGGCATTAGTCGATGAAGACCGCTGTAGTTGAAGAAGTGATTTCTTTGTTAGAAGCTATAATTTTTAGCTTCTCAAAGTTGGCAAAAGATCCAACCAGAAGTAGAAATTCTCAATATTTTTACCAAACGGCTTTCAGCTTCAGAAGCACTTCTGAAGTGTCTTTACCAAACAGATTTCTTCTCCAGAATGACTTCTGGAAGAGAAATTCTCTTCCGGAAGTGTTACCATGCACCCCGTTACTTTGCTACCCTGCGACGAGCAGCACGGGACCGACGTCTGATTCCCGCATTCTCCAGCGTACGATCCCCCGCGCCATCAACGGTGATAAGATCCACCTGCAAATCGCACCCCTTGGACCGTAAAACCACTCTCTCCCTCTCTCCGAGTTTCAACTTTCAACAAGCTATCGTCCCGTTTCTCCTCTCGTCTTCTTCTTCTTCCTATAAACTGAAACACCTGAGCCCTAATTTATCTCCAAGCTTCCGATCACAGGGATCACCAATTAATTGCAGAGGTACCGCTTCTGATCAACCGTCGTCTCAATCATTAGCTTCTCATAATTTCCTTTTCTCCGGCAATTTGTTTAGTTTGTGTTTTCTCCGGGATGAACTTGAAAGTTCAAATCATCAGTTTATTTACTTAGTCGATAATTGTTTTGTGGACCATTTATCGGTGGTTTGCGCGCTCTCGTTCCTTTTGGAGCAAATGTTTTGTCGTTTCAGCTAGTGGGTTTGATCCTTTTCGGGCGTTCATGTCATTTTTCTAGGGTTTGTCAGATCAGGTTTTATGGGTGTGGACAATTGGGATCATGTGCTTAATCCCTTCGACATTTGTGTTTGCAGGGTGCAAGTGTTGCTGTTTTTGGGGATTTGAATTCGTCCCTTGAATTAACTTGTAGGGTTAGAGAATTCTTTTATGGCATTTGAATGCCAAGAAGGTAGTCACATTTCTGAGAGTCTGTCAGGATTTGTTGTTGATTCTTTGGACGAGCACATTGATTCGAAGGAGCGGATAAGTAATTCGGTTGAGAACTATAGGGTGGAGAACTTGGAAAGCGAAGTGTTCAACTCGGAAACGATTGTAGAGAAAACTGGAAAATCGGAATGCGCGTCGGAATTTAAACCCAAGAAAGGAGATAGTAGCTTGTACGATAGAAAAGAGGTACCGTCTCATGGTGTTGTGTCGTGTTTTTCTCGGTCGTTCACTGACCTTCCTCCGGCCTTAGTTTCTGAAATCCTCAACTGTCTTGACCCGAAAGAGCTGGGAATTGTTTCATGCGTGTCTACGCTTTTCCAGAGGCTTGCCTCCGAGCATTACGCTTGGAAGGAATTTTACTGCCAGCGCTGGGGCCTACCTGTTGCCCTGGCGTCATTGAGCTCAGGACGTTCCGATGAAAAGTCATGGAAGGAGCTATTTGTGGAGAGGGATTTTAGGAGTAGGACATTTATGGGACGTTATAACACTGAGGTTTTGTATGGACATACCGAAGCTGTACGGACGGTTTTCCTTTTGGCTTCTGCAAAGCTTTTATTCACAGCAGGTTATGATTCGACGGTTAGAATGTGGGACGTGGAAGAAGGGTTGTCTATATCGTCTTCTAAGCCTCTTGGTTGTACAATGAGAGCAGTCGCAGCTGATACGAAGCTGTTGGTTGCTGGGGGCACTGATGGCTTTATTCATGGTTGGAGGGCTGTTGAGGGAATTCCACACTTGTTTGACCTCAGGGGTCGTCAGAGTCAAAACAGTGAATTTCGGCTTTGGGAGCATGTAGGAGCAGTTACGTCCCTTGCTTTGGATCTTTCAAAGATTTATAGTGGTTCATGGGACATGACCGTGCGCATATGGGATCGCGCTTCCCTGAAATGCTCAAGGGTCCTGAGGCATAGTGATTGGATCTGGGGACTTGTCCCCCATGATACCACCGTCGCCACATCATCAGGTTCAGATGTTTATTTATGGGACGTAAACAGTGGGACTTTGATGACTTGCATTCATAATGCGCACATTGGCAATACTTATTCGTTGGCTAGAAGCCATACAGGAGATTTCCTTTTCACTGGTGGGGAAGATGGAGCCATACACATGTTTGAGATCGGTCACCTCATCGACCATGATTTCTCCCATGTTGCTTCTTGGATTCCTCATTCAGGGCCTGTACTTGCACTTGCGTTCGAGTTTCCGTGGCTTGTTTCAGCTTCTGCTGATGGACAGCTTGCACTGATTGACGTGAGAAAGTTGTTGAGAACTAAGAAAAGTACTTCTGCAAAGAAGATTTTGAGGACTGGTAATATCGACCGGACCAAAGTAGAGCCACCTCAGAGGATGCTCCACGGGTTTTCTAGTGATCTGTTCTCTGTGGACATTGGTGCAGATCGCATTGTGTGCGGCGGAGAGGAAGGAGTTGTTAGAATTTGGAACTTCTCGCAAGCTCTGGAGATCGAACGCAGGGCCCGTGCTCTTAGAGGAATCCGATTGGAGAACAGGATTCGGCGGCGTAAGCTTCAAGTAGAAATGAACAGTAAGGGCGGTCGGACCGATCAATGTTCCGTCGCAGCCAAGAACTCGGTCAACGGTGACAGGAATGGCGTGTGGCATAACAAACGAGGGATGAGTGGCAAGCTGAAGGCATGATGAAGGACCGACGGCGGCTTTAGCTTTATTGTTTGCTTAAACTCCGATGATTTGCCTCAGAAAGCTTTGAGTTTCTATGAAAGCAGGGAACATGTACAATCACTTCCATTAGTTGTAGCAATCAATACTTTCTCTTTTAACCCCTGTTTCCCGATTTCGAGTCCCTTAGAATCTCTCGACATACTAACGTGTATTATGCGATTTGCGGGTCGGCCTGCAATTCCCAGATCATGTCTGATTGAAAATGATGATCACAGGTGATCTTCTGTGTGTGTTGGGGTCTACTTCAGTCGGGGTCACTAATGCTCTGTGTGGTTTGGTTGGTGCAAGCTAGTTTTAAGTGGATTTATCTTCGCATTGGCAGTGTGCTTTGTGCTACCAATGTAATTCAACGAGCACAACGAAGATTGGCGGCATTACCGGTGGTTTTCTTGCGTTCCTACAATGTTTGAGCATTAGTCGCAAGTGAGATGAACCTGAGTATTTACTTGGAACGATTTTATTACTTGTTAAAAATACCAAAATAATGGAAAAATTGTTATTTTCCAAATGCAGTCTCTATCGTCTTGACATGTGATTGGAGCATTGAATATCGAAATATTCATTATAAAGTGCGGTTAATAGGGACCTGCTGAGAAAATCGAGCTGACTGACTTTTTTGTACACCCGTGCTCCCGGTAAACATTTAAACATTTCATTTCCGTGCCAAAAAATTAGTTGAAAAATATTTTCTTAAAATCGATCGCTTTTACCATTTAAAAAAATAAATGAACATCACGAAAATGTTTAAAGATAAATTCTTATCAATAATATTTTTTTTTTGAATTGACTAATTATTTCAAACAATAAGAACAGCCATTTTTAGGAAAATATTTTTTCAACGTATTTATTTTTCGCGAAATAAACAGAGTATCGTGACTCTTTTTAAACTATCACCGATTTCATGAAAATCGAAAGTTCGGGAAAAAAAGAAAAGAAGAAGAAGCGAAAATTGAAGCATCGAAGCTAAGCTCCGTAGCCATTTCCCGCGCTGTCTCATGATCAATGTGATCGTCTCCCTCACCTCCTAATTCTCTCGGCAACTTTCGGAATCCCCTCGTTCGGCTCTTTCCTTCCACCGATCGTCGATCGAGGAAGCAAAATGTGGCCGATCATCCACGATGAAGCTCTCGATGAGCCGAGGAGATTCAACCAACGACGCTCACTTCGCGAGGAGAACGACGGACGGCACGTCAAGGACGAGCCATGGACTCCAAGTCGAGCGATGCTGATCCTGTTCCTCGCGGTTTCGGCGGGGATGATCAGCCCGTCAACTGGGTTGTTGGGACCGTCGTCTTCGTCGGCGACCCTGTTCGGCTCCGGAGATGGGTCGCGTATATCGGCGTTTTACGTGCTGGGCGACTCTTCTGTGGACTGCGGCGGCAATTCTCTGTTCTACCCTTTCCTCCACGGGGATCTGTCTCTTCATCCTTGCAACGACGAGTCTGATAAAACCCTCGTTCCGCATTTTCTGGGTACCGCGTCGATTCTCGTGCCTCTCTTTCTTGCAGTTCTTGATTTTCGCTCTTTTTTCTTGGAAATGCTTGTGTTGATTAAGGGTTTTCTTTCTGGGTCCAACGGTGGATATATTTTGTTTGTGGTTTCATCGCTTACCGCTTATGAAATCCTTGTTTGTAACGTTTAGTTTCTCTTCGCGTAGTGATTTTCATAGGAGACGAAGCGTTTTGCCTGCATTTATTCTGAAGATTGACCCCAGCATCAGTTCTTCCACATAAGTTTTATGTTCTAGAGCAGTTTTGGGGAATGCTTTTTCGGTAGGAGATATGCTTGCCTAACTTGTTTCGCAATCTATGTTCATACTTGCAATGATCTCTGGTAGCAAAAGCAGGCTGATTTGAGCTCTGTTCAGGTTTCCACCTTTCGATTTTGACGCGCCTTGCTCTCAGGGAAAGGACTATTTTTGTTACTTTGGCCAAGCTCTCTCCTTGAAAACATTAAGCATGACAGCAATGTTTGGTGTTGCAGGTGAAAAAATGGGCATACGGAATACCCCGCCATTCTATGCTCAGAATGGCTCAATTGCGAGTTTGTTAAGGGGCCTGAACTTTGGGTCAGCAGAGGCAACAATTCTGAATTTCGGCGGCCGGAAGTTCCAGTCTCTGGACCAGCAGCTGCGCCAACTACTGGAGACCTTTCAGTTGGTACAGCTTCACCTGGCTGAGGAAAGTGCTCGCGAGTTCATGAAATCGTCTGTAACTTACCTATCTTTTGGAAAGGAGGATTACATCGAATTTTTCCTTCGCAACTCCTCCGGTATAACCCGCAAATTTACTGGCCAAGAATTTGCTCATGTCCTGGTTGATCAGATGATTGATGCGGTAAAGAGTCTGTACAATGCGAATGCCAGGAAGATCATATGCATGGGGATTTTGCCCTTGGGGTGCACGCCGCGCGTAAGATGGGAACGGGTGAATTCAACATCACGTGGCAGCAAGACAGGTATATGCGCGGAAGAGGTCAATAAGCTTGTTTTGAAGTACAATTCTATGCTGGAGGAGCGCATTTTTTACCTCCAAGCAGAACTACCTGATGCTAAGATAGTCTTCTGTGACATGTACCATGGCATTCTGGAGGTCATCACTAGCTCGAATCGACATGGTATGGTGCTTTTCAATCATTTCCTGCTTTCAACAAATTTCTTGTGTTGCCAATGTGAACCTCGAACAGTTGAGAAGTTGTGCGAGAACTATTTATACACTTCAATACTAAGAACAGTTGCTAGAAGGACTCCTGTAAGAACCATGATTCATATATGAAAGATTTGATGGTAGTAAAAATGACAAAATTTTTGTCAGACTGTCTTCTTTTGTTAAGTGAAGCGAAGCTTTATTGGGTGAAAAGTTCATATTATTCTCGTAGAAAGGCAAGATATCGACATGTTTGCAGCGATGAATGAGTTTATGGTTGCCTCATAGACATTGGATTGGATAGGATGCTGTATCAAGATATTTCTCATGCAAGTTAGTTCATTGACATTCACAGACATAAAACTAAGTACAGAAGCTACTCCTGGACTTGCAAACTCAGCAAACCAGCCGATTATCCGGTTTTCGTGGTTTTGTTTTGTCTGGCAGAGTAACAATTTGCTGTTGGGAAATTCCATGATCTGATTCGAGTTTTATGCAAGTCATTAAATTCTCTATGAAACAAAATCGAACAAATATGCCTAATTCCTTCTTCTGATGCAGGGTTTGAAAATGTGGAAACGGCATGCTGCGGGATGGGCCAGGAGGGTACGCTTATAGGATGCCTCTCGACTGAGATGGCTTGCAAAGCAGAATCAGCTCATGTATGGTGGGATCTCTACAATCCAACACAAGCTGTCAATCGCTTGCTTGCCGAATCAGCCTGGTCCGGGCAAGAGTTAAGGGGTATATGCCGCCCAGTCGATATCCAGACATTGGTGTCAACCTCAGTCTCCCGCTCAAATGCTGCCGGGATGCAATAAAGCCATTCCCAACTAGTCTTAGTCACTGGCCATTTTTTTTCCTTCGTCTGATACGGATACGCTGCAAGAAGGTGGCGGATTAGGTACTCTGTCGTCTCTTTAATTGGTCATAGATTAAGAAATCACCCGGTAAACTGTGAGAAAACAGGTGTTGCAGGGCTAGAAGACAGTTCCATTCTTCACTCAGCCGAATCTGCCAACCGTTGCTCAGGATTCCTCCCTTTTCACTAGAGCCAAAGATTGTATGCGGCGTCTCTCGAAGGATTACGAGATCCGACTGCCATTGTTAAGCCCCACAGCAGAGTGTAAAAGAACTTCATAACGTCGGCAGCTTCTTAATCGAACAAAAAAAAAAGCAGTTGCTGTCTCTAATCATCATCCTGAGAGAGTCAGAGATTTATGTTTCTGCAATTCCTTGTATAGCACTTTCAACTCATGTTGCAGCATCTCTCCCCCGAAATAGAAAGATTGCTTTACATGAGACGAGATCTCCTTGTATGTTCCTTCTAGGTGACGGCTCTTGTTCCGTCAAAAGCGATAAAATCGCTCATGTAGAAGAAGGAAAATAACGCGGGGTTACGGGTAAGTCAGTGTTCTTTTCCAGTTGGTTCAAGATCATCATTCTTGAATCTGAAGTAGAGAACTCCCTCAAGCTCCTGCTCATTCATCACTTTATACTTAGGTTAGGCAGGATTTTTGGTCATGACAGGGTTCAACAATCAGATGAGGCTAGCGATTTGGAAAGCTTCAATACATACTTACCTTACCACAAAAAAAAAAAAAAAAAAAAATCAGATGAGGCTCCATATATTTGACGACCATCAGACCTCGGAAAGCATGTGTGACCAGGAATGTGTCAGTCTGCCGTTGTCTCGTGTAAATCCGTGAAGGGCCACCGACATGGTAGAATAGGTGCGAGGTGGGTGGCGCGACTGAGTTGAGGCAGCCGCGACGGTTGGCAAGCTGATTAGGATGTAGGACGAGATCGAAATGCGAAGAAAGAGCAGCCCACACTCACTCAGGCTTCTCTCTCGTGATAGTTGACCACCATAAGTCAACAAATAGTACTAATAGGAAGTAAACAACATGAGCAATTACCGAAAAAAGGGAGTAATTTGGAAATTTGGCGAGTTAATTAATCTCTCTGCTAGTAATTTATGGCCTGTATGGAAACTCTCCAGGGAAACTGTTTCTGTTTCAAAAGTGTTCCGGAAATACTTTTGGAATAAAAACGCATATAGTTAAAAAATGTTCCAAAAATATTTCGCGGAACACTTTTGAAGAAATAAAAAAAAACATGCTTCTGAGTTTTGGAACACTTTTTAGAACCACCATCCATTGCTGTCGACAAGGCCACCACCCGTCGGCCAGCAACGATTGGAAAAAGTGTTTTTTTTTACTTACCGAACGCGTTTTTATTCCCAAAAATCGTAACCGGGAGTAAAAACACAAAAAAAATGTTTATGTTCAAAAAATGCTATCAGGAACAAAAACGTTATAAACGAAGATCTCTCTTTTCTATTTTTTAATTGATATTGACATATATAGTCCCTGCGTAATGGGGTTAACGTATAATATAGTCCATGAAGTGTTCAATATGATAACCGGACTTTAATTCAATCTGCAACATCGTCCCTACAATTTTAATTTATTCAATGTGGTCTTTAAATTTTTTATATATGTTTAATCTACATCCCTAAACTATATAAAATTTCATTAATTCAAGTTCTGCTACTATATTGAACATTTTCACATCATATAAAGACTAAATTGAAAGTGTACGAAAAGTTCAAGGACCAAATTGAATAAATTAAAAATTCAAATATAACATTATATATTAAGTTAAAGTTCAAATATTACAATAAATAAATTTAAAATTTATGGATTACATTGCACATTGAATTAGAATTGAGGATCATTTGTGTCATTTGTTTTTTTTTTCTTTTTCAAAGACAATGAGAAGAAGGGCTCTAATAGTGTAGTTATTTAGGGTGCGTATGGGAACGTTTCTGTTCCTGGGCACAGTTTTTAAACAGAAACACTTTCGGCTACGATTTTTAGGAACAGAAACATGTTTGGTAAGTAAAAAAAAATTACTGTTTTCTGTTGCCGCTGTTGATCGTCAGCGGCGGCGGGCGACCAACGGCGGTGGTTGGTGAGGGTGGTCGGCGGGTGATGACCGCATGGGCGGCGGTGGGTAGGGGTGAGCGGTTCTAGGTTCTGGGTAGGTTCCACCTAGAACCTGGAATTTACCCGCTACTACAGGTTCCTCAATTTCTGGAACCTAGAACCTACCATCTATACTCTTGAACCTGGAACCTACCCTGTCACAGGTTCTGGATCCGGTTCCAGGGTACCCTAAAACCTATCAATAAAACTTCATTTGCACCAAAATAGAAGAAAGTAGGGGTGAGCGGTTTCGGGTTCTATCCAGGTTCCACATATATAATTGATTGAACGATCAATGTGAATAATTACCTCTAATGACCACCATCTACTACTAAAATCTATTAACTATAACTCATACATATATACACGAAAAGTATAAAACAATAATAGAGTAAAAACTCGATGATAAAGTAGTTTCAAATTACATACTCATTATCGTCCTTATGATGACATATACTAAAAAATAATATAAAAGATTACTTCAGGTTCCAGGTTCCGATTCCAGGTTCCACCTACTTGGAACCTGGAACTTACCCGTCAAAGCAGGTTCCTAAATTTTTGGAACCTGGAACCTACCATCTTACCTTGGAACCTAGAACCAATCGGTTCCTACCGGTCCAGTTCTACAGGTTCCAGGTTCTACCCTGGAAC
This sequence comes from Rhodomyrtus psidioides, assembly GCA_021437785.1. Lineage (NCBI taxonomy): Eukaryota > Viridiplantae > Streptophyta > Magnoliopsida > Myrtales > Myrtaceae > Rhodomyrtus > Rhodomyrtus psidioides. The sequence continues at coordinate 201,919 of JAILYB010000128.1, read as the reverse complement.
CATGCTCACTCCTAGCGGTGGGTGGTGATTTCAAAAGTGTTTCAAAATCTAAAAGTAAGTTTTTTTTTTGTTTCTTCAAAAATATTACCGGCACAAAAGTGTTCCGCGAAAACACTTTTGACATATTTTTAAACCATACGCGTTTCCGTTCTAAGAGTATTTCGAAAACACCTTTGGAGTAAAAACGCTATAGGGAGAGCGTTTCTGGAGCTATGCCATACGCACCCATATTTGCACCCTCGCCCTCCAACTTAACAAAAATTCCCAAATTAGCCCCACTCTACCCCACTCCACTCTGCCAGTCTAGAAACGACCAGAGAGCCAAAAACTCCACTCAAAAACCCTAGTCCTCTCTCCCTTTCTCTCTCCCTTCCCCTGCAAACTCCGATCCGCGACAATGGCAACCATGCTGGTGAGTTCGCTCTTCCTGCTCGGTCAAAACGAGTCACTCGTGTTTCGCTCGACGACGCTCGCCCTCACCCATTTCTTGTTTTGGCTGCGTGAAATGTGTGGAAACAGCAACCTCAGATCATACTGCTGAAGGAAGGCACGGACACGTCGCAAGGCAAAGCCCAGCTGGTGAGCAACATCAACGCCTGCACGGTGGTGGCCGACGTCGTCCGGACTACCCTCGGCCCTCGCGGCATGGACAAGCTGATCCACGACGACAAGGGGAGTGTCACCATCTCCAACGACGGGGCAACCATCATGAAGCTCCTCGACATTATCCATCCCGCGGCCAAGATCCTGGTCGACATCGCCAAGTCTCAGGACTCCGAGGTGCTGATTCGTGTTTTCGATCTTTTTGGTTTGAAGATGAAAGCGTTCGTCTTGTCTGCCGCTGTGCTTAATTATCCTTGTTTGTAGTCTAAGCGACCAGTTACTTGAGCCCCCTTGTATATGGCTCGATGTATTAGTGCTTCAACCATGGTTGATTTCTTCGTTGTTTTGGAAGATTATTTGTGTGTATTTGGCAACTTTCAAGTTTTCTATACTACGATGGTGGATTCTTAAGTTTCTAGGCTGGAATGAGGATGCTTTTAGTTATACGTAGCCTATAATCCACTCTGCAGGCATTTCTGAATCTATTGGTGGTCACCCTGTGTGATAACTGTTGTTTTTGAGATTCAAATTGTTCCAAAGTGTCTTGATACCTTGCAGAATGGCTGCTCACATTGTTGAATTAATGGTGAATGTCATAGAGCTTCTATTATAGAGTGGCTTTAGAATCAATGGTTTCAAAGGAATTTTGGGGGTTATGCTTAATCCAAGATCCTTAGTATCATGTGGCTATCATGCTTCAATCTTTTTCTTGATTATGGATTTGCAGAGAATGGGGGGGGGGGGGGGGGTGGCGCTTAGTTGTTGCCTTACTTCTTGTCATGGCTTTTTTCTCATTAAGGTACATCATCATTTGCTGCTTGCGCAGGTTGGTGATGGAACGACTACAGTGGTTCTATTTGCAGGAGAATTTTTGAAAGAGGCTAAACCTTTCATTGAAGATGGGGTCCATCCTCAGAATTTGATTCGTAGTTATCGAACAGCATGCTCTCTTGTATGTGCACTGAACTAATTTCCTGTTCTTCACATGATCATTATGTCCTTCCATTTCTTACAGTGAAAGTTATGAATCATAGGCAATTGAGAAGATCAAAGAACTAGCCATTAGCATAGAAGGGAAAAGTCTAGAGGAGAAGAAGAGCTTGTTGGCTAAATGTGCTGCTACAACGCTTTCTTCAAAACTCATTGGCGGAGAGAAGGAATTTTTTGCTTCAATGGTCGTTGATGCTGTTATTGCAATTGGAGTTGATGACAGACTGAGTATGATAGGAATCAAGAAGGTTGTTTGCATTTTCCTAGAAGCTTACCATGCATAATGAAAGAGAATTTGGTGTATGTTGATATTGCTCTTTTGGACTACGAAGCTTTTGCTTCCCTTCATCTCATATCCTCGACTCATTGCTTCCCATTTTCTGCCTAATCTGATATATTGTCCTAGTCAGTTTGTGGAATATGTTTCATGTATTTCGCTGATGATTAATATGTGAAGCCCTGGTCATAGTTCCTGTTGAAAAGTGTTAGCATGAATTTCAATTTTATTTATTTATATTAATAGGCTATCCTTATTTTACCTTATCCAAAAAAAAGGGTTATCCTGGTTTTGCCATTTTTCCTCCCCAATATTTACACCCTTTTGCTGATGAAGAAGAGATTTATTTCCAGTTGTTTGATTTTACATTGCTCTTTGCTATGTTCCATGAGGACCTATGGGAAGCCAACTTCATTTTGACCTTTATTGATATGTGTTGACTTCTGGAAGTTCTTCTTAATGCACTTTTGAGTCATGTTCAACAAATTTTTATGCAAGCTTGATTTGTTAGTTGGTTGGGTTGGGATGGGATTGCTTATGCAGAATGATGTGATCCTAAAATCGTAATTGTCCGCCTTTTCAGGTGCCAGGTGGTAGCATGAGAGATTCATTCCTTGTTGACGGTGTTGCTTTTAAGAAGACATTTTCCTATGCAGGTTTTGAACAACAGCCAAAGAAGTTTCTGAAACCTAAAATACTTTTGTTGAACATTGAGCTGGAACTGAAATCTGAAAAGGAAAATGCTGAGATCAGGTAAGATCTTATAGAGATTAAATTAGTATCATGCCAGATAAACTTTATCTTACATTTGGCACCATTCACTCTTCGCAGACTTTCAGATCCCTCGCAATATCAGTCAATAGTTGATGCTGAATGGAATATTATATATGACAAACTGGATAAATGTGTTCAAACTGGAGCAAAAGTTGTTCTTTCACGGTTAGCCATTGGTGATTTAGCTACACAGGTGCCTGCTAACTTGGCCCCTTCAAAGCTATGCGATCTGTTTTTTTATGTATTTTCTTGTGTGCCTTAGCTTTAATGTTTTGCATTGTAGTCCAACAGTTCCGTTATCATATTGAGCAGTAGTTTTCATTCCAAAATTTTTATTGGGATTTTTCTGCTTTATACTTCGAGAATATTATCTGCACCATTCGTGCGTTGGTAATTTTTTGCTTATGTTCTCTCGTTTACCCTGCTGAGCAGTATTTCGCAGACCGGGATATTTTTTGTGCTGGTCGCGTGACTGAGGAAGATCTACAAAGGGTTGGTGCTGCAACTGGTGGAACTGTGCAGACATCTGTTAACAATGTGATCGATGAGGTATATGCCTTTCATTGTTACTTCTATTTTGCATATCTATGTTGTCAGTTGAGTTCTGATGCCATTTTGTAAGGTGTATGAATTTTGTGTGGTTTGAGTTGATGACTAGATTTTTTATTTCTAACCGAACTAATCTCGAGTATTTTATTTTTTTAGGTTCTCGGCACTTGTGAAATTTTTGAGGAAAAGCAAGTTGGAAATGAAAGGTTTAACATATTCAGTGGGTGCCCGTCAGGTCGGACAGCAACTATCGTTCTTCGTGGTGGAGCGGATCAGGTCTGCTCTTGTCCACAATATGCAGTGCCAAATAACTGTACAAATATGGTAGATGACATTTACATAGATCTTTGGGTTTTTGCTTTGATGTCAGTTCATTGAAGAGGCTGAAAGGAGTCTACATGATGCAATCATGATTGTTAGAAGAGCTTTGAAGAACTCCACTGTTGTTGCTGGTGGTGGTGCTATAGATGTATGGGCATATCCAGTGTTTCTCCTATTTAATGGTGGTCTTGCGCTTGATGGTTTGACGTGTTATTCCTCCTTGTGTAGATGGAGATCAGTAGATACTTGAGGCAGCATGCACGCACAATCGCAGGGAAATCACAGCTTTTTATAAATTCATATGCCAAGGCACTCGAGGTAAAATTGCATATATCTTGTGTTGCTCATGCCGAGATGCTTTTATGATGCATTATTTGCACTTGGATTTTTACATGACAATGCATTCATCTCCCTGTCATCAAACAAAAATTTTGATGTTTTGAAAATTCAATAGTTCTATTGAGATAACTTGTGGATGATTTATTAACTTAAGCTGTGAGGACCTTGTTCAACAAAATACTAAGCCTGTAAATATGAAGTTTGGAGCTGATTGTGAGAATGGATGGCTAATTTCCGCATGTGGTTCTTGTTATTGTCTGAGCCAATGTATTGGAGGATTTGCCAGGGAGATAAAATGCATGAGAGATGTTTGGATCTGTATAATTCTTGCATTGATAGTCTAGAGTTTGTCATATGCCGATTTTACTTTGTTGGGCAATTTCTGGATGTGCTAAGAGCAAGAATATCCTGATACAAAGCATGCAAGAAATGTAGAGTTGGATTTGGATTTGGATTATGTTTAAGGTGCCAATTTGTTCATTTTACTGACTCAAAAAGTAACTGAACGCATTTGGTATGGGCATATATTTTATTGCCATTGATAGATAATTAGTGATATAGGGCATGAAGAAATTGGCATCTGCCTATGAAACTCAAAGGGCAAGAGGTAATACAGAGTACGATGTGCATTTTTAAAGAAACTGGAAGCATTTTGGTCTTCTACACTTGTATGAATGCTGCAACTGTTTCATGGAACATTTGGGACGCGTTTGATATATGAGGATGAATCAACAATCCCCCTGTGTGTGTTTATATGCTTTCAGATTTAAGGGGTTCAATGTAGAATATAGACCAAATTTGAAAAAAAGAAGTCCTAGATACCACCTTAGTCGTGACTACCATCCACATTTTACAGGTTATTCCTCGGCAACTCTGTGACAATGCTGGCTTTGATGCAACTGACGTGTTGAACAAATTGAGGCAGAAGCATGCACTCCCATCTGGTTGGCCTCTTCTAAATATGGTTTATAGCTTTCTTTCTTTTTTTGCACTTAGGTGATTCTTATGTTTATCCATCAATCTTGCAATTTATTAGAGATACTATGCTTTCACTCTTTGGGGATATGATAAGCTGGCAAAACTTATTGCGGTTGAGAGGGATTTTTAATGCGCTACTTGCACTCATAATATGGTTCCAACAGGAGAAGGTGCACCTTACGGAGTGGATATCAACACTGGTGGAATTGCTGATTCTTTTGCCAACTTTGTCTGGGAGCCATCTGTCGTGAAGGTGCGTGGGGAAAATTAATTTTTGCAACGAGAATATTTCATTACTGGATTTGACACATTTGACATCGATGATTAATCTTTACTGTGGGTATTGCAGATTAATGCCATAAATGCGGCTACTGAGGCTGCTTGCCTCGTACTAAGTGTGGATGAGACAGTAAAGAACCCTAAGGTAATGGTAGTGGTCCCTTGTCTTTGTTCTGTCGGCAAGTTGGATATTTCATTGCATAATTTTCTGCAGATCTCTCGATATGGTTATAAGATATCAACTTTCTAAAAATTTGAGATGTTGAGGATTTAGCATAGGATCCTTGTCTTAATTTGTTAGTTTCTTGGCGATGTTTAACGAGCTTAAGGGTGTGTTCGTTCCGAAAATGGGCAACTTGGAAAATATTATCCAAAAAATAATTGCTTATATCGCGCTTGCAAAAATAAATCCAATGGAATTTTTTTTCAAATTAGTTTCTTGTGATGTTTATCTCTTTTTCCTCGATCGGTCTTACTTTTATTTTACGTATCTTTGGGGTTCATCGACCGCTGACCCCAACTAGTTTGGGATAAAAGTGTTGTTGATGTTTGATGTTGAGTTTCTTGCGATGTTTAACGAGCTTAATGGTGTGTTCCTTCCGCGGAAAATGGGCGACTTGGAAAATATCATCTAAAAAAATCTCTTATATCGCGCTTACAAAAATAAATCAATGGAAAATTTGTTCATCGCTTACTAAACTAATCCATCATAACTATCTTAGGGTTCTTTACGAAAATAGTTAGGCATCGATTGTTATCGATGCTGACTAATTTTTCTAAACAATATAAGCATCATTTTTGGAAAATGTTTTTTAAGTCACTCATTTTCCGCGAAGCGAGCGCACCCTAATAGTCTTTGGGTAGAGTAGTTTTATGCTCAAATTGGTTTTTGCAAATATATTGTCTTCGGCAACTACCGATGGGTTCTGCTCTCCGGGGGACAATAAAAGCTTTGGAACTCCCACTTTTTTGGCAAACTTATTAACCTGTGGTTTTCGGAGGTGATTTTTTTCCATATACGTTGTGTTGCTATTAAGGTAATAGATAACACTCCCAGTATGTTATTAGATGTATTCAGTGTTTAGAAATCTCCGAGTACTGAATGTAATCTGAGTATATCTAGAATCTAGTAGGTCTTATCAATTTTGCAGTTCTCTCGATATGTGAAGATGAAGTTTAAACTGTATGTGTGTGACTGTGCATTAAGTTGTCAGATGTAAGAGTTTCGTTTGGCATGATCTTGACTACTGACACGTCGATTTATGATGGATTAGTTTAGTGTCGGAGTTCATCAATTGTAATTTTGGTAAATGCTTTTGTGGCTTATGCAGACTAAGTGTAGATAATATCTCTGTTTTTGCTGATGGATTCAGCAATTTATGATTATGTCGACTTCCACATTTTGTTTGACATAATATTATATTTGGATCCTTGGATAAGGTAAGTGATAAAAAAAGGAACGGTTTATTTATTCTCTCTCTTTATATCCTGCTGCAGTCTGAGAGTGCCCAAGGAGATGCTGCTGCTGGTGCGATGGGTGGCAGAGGGCGTGGAGGAGCTGCTTTCCGTGGGCGTGGACGTGGAATGAGAAGGCGATGAGCGGCTTAGGACCATGGAAACATTTCTGTAGCAGTTCGCTTCTCTTTAATGTCGTACCGGTGTTCATCATCGAGTCCTTTTCGGGATGGTAATTTGCAACCAGCGAGCCTGCTTGAATCTTACGGAGTGAGATGGCTTTATGTGTGGCGGTCTATTTTGCTAATCAAAGATTTGTATAAGATGGTGATCTGCTTCCTCTGATGTTTGCTGGTTGGCAATTGAGATGTTGATGTGGATAAGATTTATTTGTGATATGAAATTTTGGCTGAGCAACCTTTTAGTGTCCTGATGGTACGGACCAATCCTTCGTAAAGTTGATGAATTTATCACTCTGTATTAAAGATAAAAAAAAAAGTCGAGTATAAGCCTTTGTTTTCCCAACTTAGAAGTACTTGAAAGCGAATATGCAGTTGAAAGACCAGACCAAAAGCCATTTTGGTAAGTAGACAAAGATGGTCATCTCAGAATCAGAGGCATTTCATCATTTGCCTTCTAATGATTTGTCGTCGATGTAAAATTCTCTCTTTTTCCACGACGTAATATACAAGGAGGAACGTGCGATCATGCAGAAACACCTCAATCTCCGCAACGAAAACCCTCATTTATTCTCTGGTTACGATGGTAGGAAGGTGTATTGGCACTTTCAGGCGGCTGACTCAGTACTAGCCTCCGAGTTCTCGGGCTCTGGTTTCTCTTCCAGTTCTTCGGCTTCGGTAGAAGCATCCACGGTTTGCAGTTTCGAGACTCGGAATATTGCCAGATGTGTATCTCCTATGCGAGAAAAAAGTACAGGTATGCGGTATGGTCAGCGTTTAAGCCGGTAAGACGGCTATTCAGAACAAGCTCTATCAATCGTCAAACTAGGAAGTAGGAAACCAAGATAGGCAAACGCATATGCATATGTGGAGAGTGAGGGAAGATACCGAATGTAACGCAACTCCCAGGCGATACGTTGGCCGCAACTCCAGGTCTCAACTTCCTGTCGTCAATGAACGTTCCGTTGGTGCTATCCAAGTCAGTGACCAAAAGACTCCCTCCTTTCTGCTGGATGCGCGCATGAAGACCGGACACTGCTCAAGTCAAGGACAAGGCAACGTTCAGATCTCAAGGAATGAACAGGAGGAAGTTACCGACAGTCTGGGATTCAATCCCGGCGACAAACAAGCAGAATTAAGTATGATGCAGAGAGAACTTCATATGAATAAATCAGACTCGCTAATTTTCCATAAATGTTGGTCATGAGCGCACCAGATGGAGCATCCCTCTTGAGAGCAACTGTTGACGTCGACGATGCTATGTCTAAAACAGAACAACTCGCCAAAGCTCGGAAAAAGCTTAACGTGATTAGAAAGCGGCATCATCCTAAATTCCTAGCGACTTTTGTTGCCTAATAACAGAGACGGTCTTGCCAGCCCCATAATCCTTTCGGCACTTTCTTCAGTAGTCTGATGAATCAAAATTTACGGCGAAATTCTCATCAGATATTATTGGAAGACTCACTTCACCCCTATGGTGTCGTTACAATGTGTATAACAGATAAGAGTTAGCACTCCAAACGCAGTGAACTCGAGCAGGGGGCAAAAGTGGATTCTGCCCGACATGTATCCGTCATGACGAACTCTATTAAGAACCGGCCAAAAAATTGCTTTCCCTGGCGCAGATAGTTGCAGCTTCCGTTGGAATGGAGCAATTGCCAACAGGATTAGTAACTAGAGCAAATTCTCAGGTTGGGAGATATGTACCTGTAGCAACTGGAATCACCATATCTGCTTTTTCTGGGAGACGACCGACGGTGACCACATTCTAGAAGTATCAAATGCAATTCAGTTACTTTTACTCATTCATTGTACATTTTTTGGTGGCATCGGATGATTTAAGTAGGATAGTTAGAAAGCACATACAGAAGCAATTTCGAAAGCACCTGGCATTTCAACCTTATAACCTATGTGTCTTGAATCTCCATCACCTAACAGAACAAGTCGAAAAAAGAGTCAGACTGTAGTCCTTTCAGAAAAATCGCAGAAATTAGAACTCATCTGCATATGACACAGGAAGTTAGCAAGAGGAGGAGTTTTCGCAACACACTCAGAATCCCTGAAAGTTGGCATCAAAGGCGACAAAAGGGAATGGGTCGAATTGGCGAAAAATGACGTATGAGAATGTTCTAAACCTCTTCAAATTTTTGGTCCTTAGAGAAATTGTAGAATGTATATATCTAAGAGTGAGCTGGACAGTAGAACAAGACCACATCATTTGTACTATGTTTCGCACATGGAAGCACCTTGACCGTTATTCATCAGAAGCAAATTTGCTTTTCCCCCCAAACCTCCTCTCCTTGCTTCAATCCTCGTTAAACATGATTCGATAACATTATTTCGAATTTGCTTCCAACTGAACGTAAATTGCTGCAGTTTGGATAAGTAACAAAATTTTAGTGGACTAAAATGAAGTTGCAGCCAGCCACCTTCAGGAAAGTGGCGTGTGGTGTAGAATCCTTAGCTATGGGGAGACACCAGCAGGGTTTAAGAGGGAAAAAACTGGGATTCCTTGTTTGCATTCTCTAGATTCCAGTCTAACTGATGATTGGAATGGCCAATTCTAACCAGATGAAGTGCCCGAGTGAATAGTGAAGCACCGAAATTCTGGCGATCAATCTGGAAAAGCCTTGGTGGCACTGAAACTTCCCAAAATTCTGCCCTACATCATCTTCCTCAGAAAGATCAAGAAACCAATTTCTAGGGAGAAAACAGAACAGTTCTAGCGAAAGGGGGAAAAGGGTAATCATAAAAAGATTACGCTTAGGCAGGAAAGTGAAGAATGAAAGACCGCAAAGATCTAAAATGGGCACTGACCAACAGGTTGAAGAAGCCATCTTTCAGCAGCAACATCAGCTGAAGAAGGCCCTGCAGCATCAGAAGAAGCACGTACAGGCCCAAGAATTCTCTGCTGGTGCTTGGCTCTTACCTTAGCTCCTCGAAGCTGTTTCGAGTAGCTGCTTGAGCAATTCAGGAGCAGTGAAGTATGAGCAGGGACCGAACCTTTCGAGGGGAAGACAGGGGCCGAGGCTGAGAGAGAGGAAGTGCAGCAGGTCACTAGAGGCTTTGGAAGGAGCCTGGCATGGGAAAGAGACTGTGAAGTCATTTCCATTGCAGAAAAGATCACAAAAGACTTAAAACAATCGAAATGGGAAGCTTGTTTTTTCGAAAAAGGGTTGGTGAAGGGTGATGATAAAATGTCCAAAAGGAAAGATATCGATGCTTTTTTTTTTTTTTTTGTGAGGACATGTGATGGATTATGTGGCAACAATTTAATGTTGAATGGACTCAGGTTTGATGTGGATAAACCAGATTGTCCAAAGGTGGGGAGTTGGCCCTCTGTCTGGTTGTTGCTGGTGGAATTTTCAAAAGTCCCTTTCTTCTTCTTCTTCCCTTTCTTTTCTTTTCTTTTTCAAATTTATGAATTGGACTATCTTATGGGTGTTTTAAACCGATTTCTCTGTGGCAAATGTAATCGCAAAAGGAAATATTTCACCCTCCTAGTCCTTATTGTAAGGTGTTTTGCTCAACTTCTCATAACGCGATATTTTCAAATTAAAACAATTTAACGGTTGCTTTGCAATTTCAAGCATATATCATGTGACATTTACATAGAAATTCCAAACATTTGTTTTTTTTTTTTTAAGTCTTTCAAGAAATTTAGCGACGGATTCTTTGGATTAATGAATCAAAATGACAATGATATGCGATCAAGTTAGTCTTGGGTTCTGACCAAAAAAAAAAAGTTAGTCTTGGGCACTTTGATGTATTTTGCCCATCCTTGTTCCCGTTGATTCGAATTTTGAATGAATGATGCTTATTGAGATGAAGATCCATATAAATTTGATCAATCACAGATAAACGTGACAACATGTAATATATATATATAGCAGATTAATAAGCATCGCGCAAAGCTCATACCGATAACGTAGGAATCGAAATTCCGATAACTCATCCCAAAAGCGATCGTTACTATACGAGCTTATCCGATGGTAGCTATCCAAAGACGACGTGAAATCTATTTTTTCCACTGCCACCCTTAAATTGAGAGAATATATATATTTTCCTTCTTATAATAATAATAAAAAAAAACCTAAGGATTTAGTCAGATCATCTGTCGGGAAAACATCGTCCAAGTCAATTTTGGGCGGAAGAAGAGACGAGCGGTAACGGGGCACAAAAGGTAAGAAACAGGAACGAGCATCATTAGGGGGTGCATGAAACCCATTCTATTTCTCTGTTTTTTTGTTTTTATGTTCCAGGAAATAGCTTTGGACAAAAAATCCGTTTGATGACGCATTTTTGTTTTTCTATTCCCCGGCCAAACTTTTGGCTAAGAAATAGATTTGGGCTAAGATTTGAGAAATAGAAAAAAGTCTTCGACCGTCGCGGCCGCCGTTGCCCCCGCCGCCGCCGGTCGCCCCCGAAGCCGCCGGTCGCCGCCGCCGGCCGCCCGTCGCCGCCGCCACCGCCGGCCGCCCGTCGCCGCCGCCACCGCCGGTCGCCGCCACTAGTCGCCGTCGGATGCCGCCGGTCGCCTTCGCCATCGCCGTCGGATGCAGCCGGTCGCCTTCGCCGTCGCCGGCCGCCGCTGGTCGCCTTCGCCGGCCGCCGCCTTCGGTCGCCGTCTCAGGCCGACCGCCGCCGGTCGCCGTCCGCCGCCGCCGCCACCGATCGTCGTCACCGTCGCCCGTCGCCGCCGTCGAAAATAGGGTCAGGGAAGAGAAATTTTATGCTATTATCAAACGAATTTCTGTTTCGGAAATAGAAAAATTATATCGTTATCAAACGCGATTTTTAGTTGAGAAACTCGTCTAGGAAATAGAAATGGAAAAACCTATTTCTTGCCAGAAATTGTGCCATGAAACAGAATGGGTTTCATGCACCCCCTAATCCCATGGACGAGCAAGACAGAACGGCCTTTCCTTTCCTTTCCACCTCTCCTTTAGGCTACCTCGAACAACGAGTCCTCGACCAGAACAAGACACATTCATTCATTACATAAATGAAAGAGAAGGATCTGGAGCACTTAAAAAGTCACTTTCCAGCGTCCCCAACCTGAAAAAGCAGCCTACGGATCCTCTGCCCTCAAACCTTATGCCCTCTCCCCCCGACCCTCCCCCATTTCCCGTTCTTCGGCCGCCACCGTGTTAAATAACTCGTGTACGTGTGGGCTTGTCTAGAGAGAGAGAGAGAGAGAGAGAGAGAGAGAACATGGAGTGCTCTTGTGGGAAGATGATAGAGCAGGCAAAGGAAGAGTTGCAGGCGCTCGAGACGCAGCACCCATGCCGTTTTGGGCATCTCAAGGTGGAGCTCAAGTCCTTCATCATCCTCCTCGAGTCCCAGCACTTTATGCTTCACCACCACCACCACCACCACCACCACATATCCTCCCCACTTTCTTCCTCGTTCTCAGTCAGCACTCAAGGTTGGGTCTGCTTTGCTTTCTATTGAATGTGGTGCATGCTTGCGTGCGTGCGTGCGTGAGTGTACTCTGTGTGTGCGTGTGTCAAGATGAAGCTCTAGAACCACTATAGAAGCCTCTGATTGGCTATTCATTGGCATGAGCAGAATCAACCTGCAGGAAGAGGAAGAAGAGAGGGGTGCAAGAGATGGTGGGTATCAGAGCCAGCCTGTCGCCAAAGCGGGGTAGGATCGATGCCGTTCTCGACAGAGCCAAATCTTGCCTCCAGAAAATCCAAGATCTCAAGACTAGCTTTTGCTGATACTACTACTTCCCCAAGAAGAATTTTAAGAATGAATGCACTAAAGCTTTCTTCTCTTACTTTTTTGGGTCAAAAAAGCTTTGTTCATCTATATGTAAAGATCATTCCTCTACTCCCCCACTTTGACAGTGGCAAACTCCAATTAGGGTACAGCAAGGGCAAGAGGGTATACTAGTATTTTATCATCAAAGTACCATACACTAGCCCTATGCTGTATCGTATGCTGATAAAAGAGAAGGATCATCTCGGAATATGCAATAGTTCCTCATTTCAAGCTTTTATTTTCGGGACTCAAAGCTTCTCCAGAGAGTGCTAATTTTTTTCCTTTCCAAACAACAATCAATAGTTTATACACCAGCCAGAATTAGTCTACAATTTTGAAATGAACAATTTTCTTTCGGCAGTAAAACTGAAGGATCATAATATACATGACAAACATTTGAGCATTTGTTAATGTTTTTCTCCGACAGCTGCATGTTCTTTTTTCGCCATTTGCGCATCAACCTCTATTTACAGAAAGAAGATGGCATACAATCAGTTCCTTTGCCTGACCCTCCTCCCGGTGCTGTCGCCGCCATCAGAGAGCTGCGCCCACACACTGCGAGTTTTTCCACCATCAGGGCTAAAGTCCTTTTCGCAACCTGCCACTGTTTTAAGAAGCTCCGATTGCAGAGAAACATTGTTCTCTTTAAGACACTCGAAGCCATCTGATCGCATAACAGCTGCAGAAAGAGAGCCAGGGTAAATGTGGAAAACCCAAAACAATACAAAATCACTCAGATATCACACGTAACATGACAAAAAATATCACATAACAGCATCACAGCCAGGGCATGAATTTACTCTTTTCCTAGTGCCAAACTCAGGCAAAAATGCAGCCTTCCCCTTATCTTCGCTTCTATCCCTACGGTAGGATCACTTTTGTTTATCAAAACTTTTAAGTATGATTACCAAAACAAGGACTTAAATAAACTATAATCAAACTAAAGCGAAGTATGATTACCAAAACAAAACACCCAAATACTACAAGTACTTAAATAAACTATAATCAAACTAAAGCAGCAGGGAAGTCCTACACAGACTAATCACAGTCTACTAGCTAAAAGCCAGAACTTGAGGTGGGTAATGTCCTGCAACTACTGCTACACAAGAAAATTAGCTAAAATACACTACAAGTGCCAAAACTTATGTACGACGCTCACTTTAATGCAAAAACTTTCAAAACGACCATTTAAGTGCCAATTTTCTTTAAAAAAATCACTTAAGTGCCAATTTTTTCTTTAAAATGATCACTTCAGTGCCAACTCCAATTTGAGCTGACGTGGCTCGCCGGAAATCCGACGTGGCCTTTTTTTATTAATATTTGAGTTGACGTGGCTCGCCGGAGTTGGTATTGAAGTGAGCTATTTTAAAAAAAAATTGGCACTTAAGTGATCGCTTTTAAAAAAAATTTGACACTTAAGTAATCGTTTTTCAAAAAAATTGGCACTTAAGTGATCGTTTTGAAAGTTGTGGCGCTAAAGTAAGCGCCATACACACGTTTTGGCACTTGTAGTGTACTTAAGCCCAAGAAAATTCAAAGGTACAGTTTCTTCTCTTCACAAATTTTTTCCCCCTTTCGTCAAGCATCATGTAAGATTGGGCATCCATACGAAAACTATGTTGCCTTCAAGAGTCCCAAAAAAAGTGCAACTAAAAGCATAGTTTACCCAAAAACAATTACATAACCAAACCTAGAAGCCCCAAACACCTGCTCTAAATAATAGTTTCTGAAATCTTCTCAGAATCTCTCATAAGAAAGAACAGATGACACTCTGTAGGATCAATTAAGAAATAAGCAAGCAACTATAATTCAAATTAAAAGTGACAGTGCTACCAGACAACTTCCCATCAAAAGAAGGTTCAAATTAGCCTTCCAGAATTTTCTTGCAAAGAGAATGCATTATAGAAACATTGTTTCTGACAGGAAGGGGGGAAAAAGATTATGTACCTGCAAGATTTTCAGCTGCAAACTTCAGGCAAACAGCTTTTAGTTCCTTCGCATGGTAACGATCAGCCAAGGCCAAAATCTCACAAACAGAGGTGACAGATATATCCTTGCAGAGGTGAGACCCACACATTATTCTTAGTCTGTCCAAACCATACCTGTCAGCCACCGCTAACAGTTTCACTAACAATGTCTCAGACGTAGACAATGCATGACCTGAGCAAGATGTCACTGACTTTTCATCTTCTGGCAGATTATCTGTGTAAATGAAATAAAGCAAAGCCTGTCTAGCACAAAATGAAACTTATGTCATGAATTATAAAAAATGCAGCTTTGAAGCTTAAAGAAAACAATGAAGGGCATATCTCTGATAGCGCCTTCTTCAAACAAAGTAAACAACAAACACTAATACCTTGAAGACTGCAGGTTCTAAATCATCAACAACTACCTCTCGCTTATTTTCTCCTGCTCCATCGAAAAGACCAGATCGGAATACAGAGGAGCGGGCAGCCAACACCAACTTGTGAGCATGGAACTTCTCACCCGACACATCAAAAGTGATATCTGAGCCTTCCATATTTTCAAGTAGCATGCCAAAATGAGATCCAATATCAGACTTTGGAACTTGGATTGAATTTAAAATCGGACGGTCTATGGATGAAACCACAACTCCTACAGTGCAGTTTATCTTTAAGCAGTCATCCTTCAGATAATCCGACGTCTCAAGAAGAGCTCGTCTGTAAAATCGCTTGTATCCCCTATGAAAAATCACAATCAAATAAACAATTCATTCTCTTGCGGCTCGGAATTTATCAGACAAAGACAAACACTGAACAAAACAAAATAGAGGGCAAGAGGTCTCAGTGATCACTTCTCCACCATCTCAAACGTTCTTCAGAATAACAAAAAAGAGAAAGTGGACATTGACAGACTTTTCTCGCGGTAGAAACTTCAAGTCAGTTGTTATACACGATCTCGAGATAGCACTCAGTCCAATTGATCAAGCATTAGTCGTCTTGAATCAATGGAATACAGATTCCACCACATTCCATCACACATTAGAAACTACGTTCATCCAAAGTACAAATACCACATTCTAACCAACAACAATCAGCAAGTAAACGACGACCTAAGCCACATAAACTTACAAATCTAACTATAACCACACCAAAACACAAAAAAGAATCAAAATTCCACGAATCAAAAGAGAAAGAAGGAACGACAACTCACCACATGCTGCCTCTGTACTTGAGAGTGTAGGGACCGCCCTCTAGAGACCGATCAAAATGGCTATGCACCTTGTGCTTGCCCTTCCCGCTCTGATCCAGGAGCGTGAGCTCGAACAACGCCCTCACGTCGGCGCCGTCGCTCGCCAGCGAGATGAAAGCCGAGACGTAGGCCGAATTGTCGTCCGGGTTCTTGCCGTCAGGGTAAAAGTAGATGGCCCACTGGTAGCCCCCGACGGTGAAGTTGTCACTGGCGATGTGCTTGCCGATGCCCATGCCCTTGGCCAGCGAGTAGCCCTTGATCTCGAAGCAGTGCGAGCCGTTCACGGTCTCGGTCACCGATCGCGAGGTCGTGAGCGCGATCATTGGTCCCGCCTCCGTCTCTAGCGCCATTGCCTGCAGGTGAAGTCGAAGTCCATACGACTGGAGGACTCAATCCGCAAAGAGAGAAGACGAAGGCCGCGAAGATTTCAAAGGAGGAAATTGAGATTAGGGCTCGGGATTTGGGGGTCGGCGATTTCGGTATTTTTCTATCTCCTATTATTCTGCGACGAGACGTTGAGCAAGGCTTTGAGAATTGAGCGGACGGTGACGGTGGACGTCGACGGGCAATGACGAGGTCACCTGACTGGCACGTGCGGCGGTCTGGAAGGTTCGAGCTTCGGAGGCCCCTTTTGGAGAATCGAGACTTTATTTTTTTGAAAAAAAAATAAAAAAAATAAATTCGTCGCAATATGTAGTAGATAAGAATGGGAGGTTTTTTATTTTTTTATTCGGAATAATTACTGTGATGGAAAGAGTGAATTTCTTTATTATTTTCGCATGAGCTCAGTTCGGCTGAAAATATGGTAAAATTCCTCATTCGTTGCCTACCTAAATTTTGACGCTGGATAATCAAGAACAATGCTCAAATTATAGAAAGAAACGAAATTCGAAACTCGTAACGTAGCAAAACATGATGGCTAATTGGTTTGTGACGTACATTGAAACGAGGAAACTTAAATCAAAATGTGTTAACAAAGCATCGGACAGGATGAAAAAAAAGGGGATCGAACTACGTCCCATCGGATGTAGAGTTGCAACGCCCTAGACTCGACGATTGAGAATACATATCTAAAAAGGGCAATATCAGATCTATTGTTTCGAAGCGATTGATCGAAGGGATAACGAGAGCACTAATAAGAGAATTTTGCAAAAATATAATCTTCTAAATTTTTATTTGAAATGAAAATGAAAAACGGGAGGAAAATCATACAGAAAAAAGATGCCATACGATAATGATTCCTCTGTCGTTACGGCCTTTATACAATGCCCCAAAAAAGAAAAAAGAAAAATCTCTAGAAATCATCTGCATTCCATTAACTATGGTCAACGGTCCACGGGCATTTATAGATAAACAGTTGGCGAGAGACGTGAAGCAAATTCTGCATCTAAGACCATGGTGGATACATACATTTAATCATAACTGATGCGACTTAATTTCGTTGTCCGAATTGAAATTAGGATAAAAAAAATTAAAATGAGATAAAAAGTCCTCGAAATATCTTTCGGATAGCAGGAAAATCACATCTTACATCCCGTGCGCCATACAAGATAGGATTGTTTGACCCAAAAAAGAGAGAGAGAGAGAGAGAGATAGGATTAATTTTTTTTTTCCTTTATGCTACGCGCTCAACGGTATCTCAATTATTCCTCAAAAGTTTGATTTATGCAAATGACTAAACACCAACATCCAACGATCCGGATTTATTGACAAATCTAGAAAAGTACCATGCTTCTGCAAAATCCATACCTCCCCCGAACTCGATGCAAACTTAACGCAAAAAGCGATCGGAACACACAAGACGACACGAGAGCAGAGTCATTATAATCTATACAGCCGGTGAGAGCCACATGCTTATCGCCCGGAGAGTTCGAGCACTTATTATTCAGCTCACTTAAGAAAATGTCTTTATTTCATAACCTTCTTATTTTCTTTCTTATTATTATTTTTTGGAAAAATTTCAATCAAGGGCCCAAAGTGCCTTCGACCCACTCCTGATCGCGACCCTCTCTCAATCGCGGCAAGGGCCTGCTGGCCCTCGCCAGCTGTCGACGGGGTCGCCAGCCCCCGCCAAGGCGCCGACGACCCCGACAACAACAGTTAAAAAAAATGACAGCCCCTCCAGCCTGTGTGCTCTTTGGTTTTTAGGTTTTTAGTTTTTTTTTTTAAATTTTTAGAAAACTAAAAGATAAATAAACAAAGAAAAAAAATTCAAAAAAAGATAAATGACGAAAATGTCCTTAATTAATTGGTGGGAAGATTTTTTTTTTTGAGATATACATGGCTACTTTTAGCCATTATTTAAAATAATATTCACTTTAAGCCTTTATTTGAAACAATGATGGCACTTCAGACCCTTATTTGAAATAAAATTCACTTCAGGCACTTATTTAAAAAGAATGAGAGCACATTGGATCCTTAATTGAATTTTTTCCTTATTAATTTTTTTTTTTGCACAGATAATGTATGCACTATTTTTCCATCTCTATAAGAGGCCAATTCGGGATCAGAATCTTCAGTCACCTTTGCAAACACCTGTCGTCTCTTCACTTGACTTCCCCGGCTCACCACGAATATAAAGAAATGGCCGAAAATGCTGATGCCGGCGGCGGCGGGGGGCCGGCCATGATACCGCCAGAAGAAGCTCTCCGAATAGTCCTCGGTGCCGCGCGGCGGCTTCCGCCAGTCGCCGTGCCTCTCCACGACGCTCTCGGTAAAGTCCTCGCGGAGGACGTCCGAGCTCCTGACCCTCTGCCTCCGTACCCGGCTTCAGTAAAGGTCCGTGCTCGAGCTTCGATTACTCTCTCTTTGTTCGAAACTGTTCTTGAAAAATGCGCGCGCGCGCGCGCGTGCTCCGTGGTGCGAATGGAATGATGTGTTTCGCTGGTCATCTCGCGGATGCACGTGTTGGATGATCGAGCGTTCAAGATGCGCGTCTTGCAGTTAGCATACTTATAGGATACGTTGTCAATAGTCAACGTAGCTTTTGATGTTCGGATTGTTGTTTTGATAGGAATAGGTGCTGCTCTTTGGAGCTTTCAAAGCAATTGATGCTAATGAAGCATGTTGTTGGGCCGTCTGTGGTGTGCCTTACGTTAGGTCTTTGCAATTGGTTGCGTCATGACTTGGATTTTAATTGGATTATGTAGAGTGAATGCCTTCATTCGGAACTGTTTTTCCGCCTCGAGGATGAACAGCAGTGGACTTTGAGGCAGTGTCTTCGAGCAATCATTATTGAACTGCAATAGAAAGCTTGGAACCTTTTCCTGATTAAGTCTCGATAATGCGTCGAGTAAAGTCCTACTAGGATAGCAACTCCGGTTCCTTGCTTCTGGAGGTTCTGTGACTCTCTTTCAACCAGTTTTCAGCTTCAATCTTCAGTTTGGAAATTGTAATTAGCTCTTGCAATAATGATGAAGGTAGTCTTTTGCTCTAGTTGGGGTTGGCTACGTGGGTGCTTCTCTTTTGTTGCACCCCTTAAGTATGATGTCGTCTGTTAGGTTTTCTTAAAGACCCCATCATACATTGTGAAAATAGGGTCCTGCCATCTGCTTGCCTTTGTTTTGTAAAGAACGTCAAAGAATAGCCATATACTTTTTAGCTATATACTTTTGCTTGAGTGAATGTGATTGCTTGCAGGATGGTTATGCAGTAGTTGCTTCAGATGGGCCTGGTGAGTATCCTGTAATTACTGAATCAAGAGCTGGAAATGATGGAGTTGGTGTTACCGTTACTTCAGGAACTATTGCTTATGTAACAACTGGAGGTGAGTCATTCATCTTCAACTCGCTACCGACTACCTAATTATAGGTGAGATTTGAAGAATTTTTTAGGGATCTTAGTTTTTAGCCTTTCACTGCAATAAGATTTGAATCACATAAATATTTCAGTTAATGAAATCCAACAAGTATCACCTTATCCCAGGATCAGAATCTGACAAAGCTTGCCATGATGTAGTTTGTACAGCTTATTCAAAATTCTTTTAGCTGAATTTCCATTTTCAAGTCAATATCTTTCTTTCAGGACCTATACCTGATGGAGCTGATGCAGTTATTCAAGTTGAGGACACAGAATTAGTGAAAGGTTCTCTGACTGACCAAAAGCGAGTGAAAGTCTTGGTACAAACTAGCAAAGGTGCTGATATTCGTCCACTGGTATGACCTTTAATTTTGACATTTAGTGAAGGCATAATCTTGAATCTTTTGTTTCTTGGTTATCGAATTTCTTTCATAAGGCATTAACTTGAAATGTCATTTTTTTTTTGAAAATGCGATCTCTAGGGATGTGATATCAAGAAAGATTCCATAGTACTTACATCTGGAGAAAGGATTGGTCCTTCGGAAGTTGGTCTACTTGCTACAGTTGGGGTCATCAATGTTAAAGTACATCATACTCTCTCTCTCTCACACACACACGCACACACCCCACCCCCCCGGTCCCGTGTGCGCATTTATCTACTTGCGTATATGCAGAAGTCATGGGAAGACCCAAGGTGCAATGAAATAATGTCTTTAAGCAATTTGCTAGAGTTGGCTCACCAGTTTCCATGATTTCATGTAGATAGGCGTGTAAGCTCTTATACGTACTCATGCCAATACTTAATGTCTCCATGTAGGTTTATCCTTACCCAACAGTTGCCATCCTTTCTACTGGAGATGAACTTGTGGATCCGAGGACTAAGTGTCTGAATCGGGGCCAGGTATGATTTTCTGTGCTATGGCTGATAGCTTCAGAGAATTAAATAGATGTTGTTCTTCCAGTAGATAGATCTGTACGAAGGATTGTTGAGAGGTCTCTCCCACGTCCTTCTACTGACATGTGTTTTATGATGGATACTCTAGTCCCTTTGTCTACCATTCAGTGATTTAGTTGTTCATGAGATGCACTCTTAGTGATCAAGATGGTTTTAGCTGAACAGATTCGCGATTCCAATCGAGCAACGTTATTAGCTGCCGCTGTGCAACAGCAGTGCAAAGTTCTTGATCTTGGCATTGCTCGAGATGATGAGGAAGAAATTGAAAGGATCATCCAAAATGCCTTATCTTCTGGGATCGATATTTTGCTGACTTCTGGCGGTGTTTCCATGGGAGACAAAGACTTTATCAAGCCTTTGCTGGAAAAGCGGGGTAAAGTATATTTCAGTAAGGTGACTATTGGCCATGCACAAGTTTTCAGCTATATCCTGGGAAATTTGACTCTCCACATTACTTGCGTGCATTCTAGCAATTCTAGCAAACATCGATTTATACTAATCAATTGCATTTTCTGCAATTCCTTTGATGGAAAGAGAATCTTTATTTCAGCTATGTCAGCCACTTCCTTAATTGATGACTGACGAAATTAAACCTTCTATTTGGTGTTGATTACATTTTCAGGTTTGCATGAAACCTGGGAAACCGCTAACATTTGCAGAAATTACTGCAAACACTGCTGAAAGTAGGACATCAAATAGAATTCTTGCATTTGGACTACCTGGAAATCCAGTTAGCTGTGTAGTCTGTTTTAATCTTTATGTAGTTCCAGCAATACGATATCTCGCCGGATGGGCTGACCCGGAACTTCTGAGGTAGCTATATTCGTAGAATTACTAGCATTTAACAATTGCTGCACAAAATCTCCTCCTTAAGTGGTTCAAAAAATTGGTGTAATATTCACAGAGTACAAGCGCGTCTTAAGCAGTCCATAAAGACAGATCCAGTCCGGAAAGAGTATCATCGTGCCGTCATCAGGTGGTTGGCGAATGATGGATCCGGCACTCCTGGGTTAGTCTCTTTGCAGTCTTTATTTCCCTTTGATGAGCTCTACTTTTTTCAAACCAAACTATGAGGGCCTAATTTCTTTGAACTGGCCGATCAGAGCCTTTCCAATATGTGTGCAAATGATTGGTAGGCAACTTTACTTGTGGTTTTCAGTTTTGTTGCTGAGAGTACTGGCCATCAAGTGAGCAGCCGCCTTCTCAGCATGAAGTCTGCAAATGCATTTTTAGTGCTTCCTGCAACAGGCTCTGTAATACCTGCTGGAACCTCAGTCCCAGCTATTGCAATATCCGATCTAAGTGTTAGCGCCCCTAGCAACAGTCCCTTGTTGCCAGATTCAGTACCTGTGGTGCAAGTAACTTCATCGCATGATACTGTAGCTGATGGACGCCAAGAAGCCACATACGGGGTTGCAATTTTGACTGTGAGTGACACTGTTGCATCCGGAGCTGGGCCTGATCGGAGGTATCATTTCAATGATTTCACTTGTTGGGGTGGAATGTTGCCTTACTGCAGTTTTTACTGCTTACCCATTGCTGAACATGCTGGGAAATGTCTTTGTTATCCTTCTGGAATTCGTTCCTCTTTTCACTGGTTTTTATCAAATATCGTGTTTTAATTGGTAATGATAATGATAATAGTTCGTCAAGAAATTCAGTAGCTTGTTAGCAAATCCTCACCATACTTCAGAAATTGAAAGTTCGAATTCCGCTTTTATGGAGCACTTTTCTCTATTCCCTATTGACTAATTGCAACGGGTGCAGAATAAGCTTGTACATGTGTGTGTGGTCAATTAATCTGGCGTGGTAGGTCTGACACAACTCGTGACTGGTATGTGGCTTTAACATGTGGCTGATGTCTCTGACATGCATCTTGATACACCTCTTTAAATCATTATTTTAAAGAGGTCACTTTGCTGATGCCAGAGCAAAATAGCAGAATTGATATTGCTTCCTACGAAAGTACGACTTGGAAGTACTATAGGCTTTGCAACAATTTTCTTCACCTCATCAAGGGAACTCTTGTGCAGATTAAGGGCATAGAGTCCTATAATCAATTCTGGTGTTTTTCTTCTCCTTTCTTACTATCTCAAATAGTAGTGGATGATTTCGACCTTTTTGTGTATTTTGGATCTTATTCCAATAGAGCTTTTGCTGCTTTCAATTTCTTTTACCGCGTCTTTGGTGTATGCATTTATAGCTCCAGTTCTATTTCTTAAGTGATGAAGGATATGGTATTTATGTTTGTCTATTGAAAGTTAGCTTCTAATTTTGCTGTTGTTACCTAAACAACTTGGTTTGTTGGTCTATGTTGACTGGAACTACAGATCGAGTCTTTCTTGGAATTCATTAGCTTAGTATTACTGCAAAGGAGAGACTTTTGGTGATGAAGCTTTGTTATTAAAAAATTCCAGTTAGTTCTCTGACTTGGCTCCGGAAATTGAAAGTATAGCCGGTTTTGACTAGCTGCTTTAATATAAACCTCTTTCTAAAAGAAAACGAGTTGTATTCAAGATACCGGAGGAGATATGTCTTCCATTCAATGTTCAGGGCTTCAAGACATTAATAAGTTGCACAAAGAATAGAGCACGATTTCCTGACACAAATAATCTGGAACTAGTTCAAACTTGCAGTGGTCCAAGGGCTGTTACGGTAGTTAATTCTTCCTCAGAAAGGTTAGGAGGGGCAAGAGTAGCTGCAACTGCTGTGGTCCCAGATGAAGTGGCAAAAATTAAGGATATCCTGCAGAGATGGACTGATATCGATAAGATGGATCTGATTCTCACTCTCGGTAAGTTCACCCTATTTCTAACCTTAGAACTGCCTTCATGTTGTTCTCATGAATTTTTGCCACTGTCATTTGTTCTTGAAGGTGGCACTGGCTTCACTCCTAGGGATGTAACTCCTGAAGCAACAAAAGAGCTGATTGAAAAAGAAACCCCGGGTTTGCTCTATGTAATGATGCAGGAAAGTTTGAAGGTAATTCCTTACTTCTGTACGCATGCCTTGATGAGTGGGATTTTGGTGCAGGACATCGACATGAACTTGTCTATCAGGGATTTAAGGGATTGTTGCAGTTGACATTTACTCTTTTTTGGCCAAGAGTTGATGTCCTACTTAGATGAATACTTTTTTGTCTTGTTTATGAGATGCCTTATTGTGTATTCGTTTTATTGATTTACTTAACTATATTAATATCTGTTGAAGGAGAGAAGACTAATGTATGTATTCACTTAAGTCAAAAGTTACAATCAGTCTCTATTTATATACATCAGGAACCTACTAAGAGATAAGATCTAATTAAGAGGTAGTTGGCAGCTACCGATATTAAGATGACAATTAACACTGAAGAAAGGAATCTATACTCTCTTGCTTCTTTTGGGTTCTTACAAAGTGAATATATATACAAGAAAAAGAAACCTTAAGTTAGGTAAGAAACCTAATCTAGTTAGGTAAGAGACCTAAGTTAGGTAAGAGACCTAATTTAGGTATAGATACACCTAAGTTAGGTAGGGAACCTAAGTTAGGTATAGATACACCTAAATTAGGTAAGAAGCCTACTTGAGGTATTAAATTACAGAATATTCAGCCATTTCAACACTCCCCCTCAAGCTGGCTTGAAAATATCATCCATCGTTAGCTTGCTTATTAATCTGTCAAACTGCTTCTTATGTAGCCCTTTCGTAAGTATATCAGCAACCTGCTCATTTGTTGGAATATATGGCATGCACACTTGTCCACTGTCCAGCTTCTCTTTAATAAAATGTTTATCCACCTCCACATGTTTTGTACGATCATGGAGGACCGGATTATGTGCAATTGAAATTGCTGCTTTGTTATCACAGTAGATCTTCATTGGTTGGGAATCTGAAAGTTTCAGTTCTTCCAGAATCTTTTTAATCCACATCACCTCACACATACCAAGAGCTACAGATCGATATTCGGCTTCAGCACTACTCCTTGCCACCACATTCTGCTTCTTGCTCCTCCAAGTAACGAGATTACCACCAACAAAAGTGCAATAACCAGAAGTAGACCTCCTATCTGAAATACTCCCGGCCCAATCTGCATCAGTATATACTTCGACCTGTAGATGTCCCCGCTTCTTGAACATCAAACCTTTTCCGGGACATCCCTTCAAGTATCGCAAGATCCTGTAAACAGCTTCAAAATGCTTTAGACCTGGTGAATGCATGAACTGGCTTACCATGCTCACTGCAAAGGCTATATCTGGCCGTGTGTGAGACAAGTAAATCAGCCTCCCCACCAATCTTTGATATCGTTCTCGATCCATTACTTCTTCGTTCTTTGCAGGTTCTAGCTTCATGTTGGGTTCCACAGGTGTATCTGCAGCTTTACACCCAAGTAAACCTGTCTCTTTTAGTAAATCGAGCACATATTTGCGTTGATTAACAAATATTCCCTCCTTAGACCTTGCAATTTCTATACCAAGAAAATACTTTAAAGTACCCAAGTCTTTAATTTCAAACTCAGCGGCCAAACTCCTTTTGAGATCTTCTAGTTCACTAACATCATCTCCGGTTAATATTATGTCATCTACATAAACAATCAAGATAGCACTTTTACCATCCTTTGAGTGTTTATAGAACAGGGTATGATCTCCTTGACTTTGGCAGTAGCCAAGTTTCTTTATAACATGCCCAAACCGCTCAAACCATGCTCTGGGTGATTGCTTCAGTCCATACAACGCTTTCTTAAGTCTACAAACTCTTTTTTTGCCATCTTCTTCCTCAAAACCAGGTGGTATATCCATCAAGACTTCTTCCTCTAAGTCACCATTCAAGAAAGCATTCTTGACGTCCAACTGATATAAAGGCCAATTAAAGTTAGCAGCCAAGGATAATAAAATCCGAATAGAATTTACCTTGGCAACTGGAGCAAATGTCTCATGGTAATCAACTCCATGAGTTTGTGTGAATCCCTTTGCCACAAGTCTGGCCTTGTACCTCTCAACACTTCCATCTGCTTTACACTTTACTGTAAACACCCATTTGCAGCCAACTATCTTCTTCCCTTCCGGTAAATCAACTAACTCCCAAGTGCCATTTTTCTCAAGTGCCCCTATCTCTTCCTCTACCGCCACTTTCCACTTTGGATCATTCAAGGCTTCTTGAATGTTTCTAGGAACAGATATGTGAGATAGATTTGTGATGAATGCTCTGTAGTTGTGTGATAGGTTTTTGTAGGACACATGATTTGCAATAGGGTGCTGAGTACAAGACCTTATCCCTTTTCGAAGTGCTATAGGAATATCAAGGGTAGAAGGATTCAAATCAGAAGAAGATACTGAAGGTAAAGTGAGATCATAATTACCGGAAGGATGAGAGGAGTCATCTTTCGAGGCTTCAGACTGGTGTGGTTCGAGAATGAGATGGTCTCTTGCCGTTTGAAGTGTCTTTCTTCTAGAATAAACCTGAAACTCAGAATCTAATACTTTTTCTCCCCCTATCCTTGAAACATCAATACTTTTTGGTAGAGAAGGTGTTTGGACTGACACGGGAGATAGAATAGATTCGGTTGGAGTCAAAATCGGGACCGGATTAGAGAGAGATGGTCCCAAAAAATTATCTTCATTATCCCGCTCCCCCTGAAGAAGTTTTTTTGAGAAAAAAGGTTGTAGTTCAAGAAACGAGACATCAAGGCTAATAAATTTTTTTTTGGTTTGAGGATCATAGCACTTGTAGCCCTTTTGAGTTGGAGAGTATCCAATAAAAACACACTTCACAGCTCTAGGATCAAGCTTGGACCGGAAGGGAGCAGGTAAATGAACAAAAACAGTACAACCAAATATCTTTAAAGGCAAATCTGAATGAATACGGGCTGTTGAAAATTCCTTTTTGAAATACTCTAAAGGTGTGATATATCGAAGAACCCGAGTAGGCATCCGATTTATTAAATATGATGCAGTCAATACAGCCTCACCCCATAAGTACTTAGGAACATTCATAGAAAACATTAGAGTACGAGCTACTTCAAGAAGGTGTCTGTTTTTTCTTTCAGCAATACCATTTTGTTGGGGTGTGTCCCGACAAGAGGATTGGTGTTGTACACCTTTTTCCCTCAAAAATGCCCCCAAACACTGATTGAAAAATTCTGTGCCATTGTCAGTCCGCAAAATGCTGATTTGAGCTTGAAAGTGATTTGCAACCATGTGATAAAAATCCTTGAACAATTTCTCAACCTCAGACTTGGCACTCATCATATAGACCCAAGTCAAGCGTGTGTGATCATCAATGAAAGTCACAAACCATCTTTTTCCGGTCATAGTAGTGATAGGTGAGGGACCCCAAACATCACTATGAATTAAGTAAAAAGGTTTGGATGCACGATAAGGATTTGTAGTATAAGGGACTCGAGTACTTTTAGAAAGAAGGCAACTTTCACAATGAAGTGATGACATAACTACACCTTTAAATAAAGACGGGAACAAATGTCTTAAATATTCAAAACTTGGATGTCCTAGCCTATGATGCCAAAGTAAAATCTGTTCTTGGACAGGAGATGAACAGGAAGTACTGCATGCCTGAGCTTTTTTATCGAAGACAAACTCATCAAAGTAGTAGAGACCATCAACCATTCTAGCACTGCCAATCGTCTTCCCCGAAATATTCTCCTGAAATTCACAATAGGAGTCAAAGAAAATGACACGACAATTAGAATCTTTAGACAATTTGCTAACTGACAAAAGGTTACAAGTAAGTTTAGGAACATGTAGGACATTCAGAAGGTCTATGGAATCTGAAATTTTTATAGAGCCTTTCCCTGCAATGGGTGAGAAACTACCATCGGCTATTCGGATTTTTTGATTACCCGGACAAGGAAAATAGGATTTGAATAGGTAGTGAAGACTTGTCATGTGGTCAGAGGCACCTGAATCAATAATCCAAGGTCTAGCAGTAGAGAATCCAGAAAGAGCACTTGCATTACTACCTTTTTGGGCAATAGATGCTGTTGGTTTACCCTGGACTGAGTTAGACTTCAATAGTTGCAACAAATGACTAATATGTTCCTTGCTGAATGGATTAGTTTCAGCTTCATTGGCAGAAGGATAGGTTCTGCTTCCCATCTTGCCACCTCTCATTGACGATGTTGGTTTCCCATGGATTTTCCAGCATGTTTCTCGAGTATGCCGAGGCCTATTACAGTGATCACACCACACACGAGGCTTCTCATCTATCCTGCGTGTAGTGTAACTCAACTTGCCAACATTTGCTTCAGAACCAACCAACGCCGAGGCATCAGAATGTCCTCCAGCAAAGGTTTTTGCTTCGGTATTGGGTTTACCAAGCATGACACTCCTCCGACTTTCTTCTCTTCTAACTTCAGAAAAAACTTCACCAATAGATGGAAAGGGCTGTCTCCCAAGTATCCTTCCTCTAACTTCATCAAATTCATCACGAAGACTTGCAAGGAACTTAAAAATACGATCAGCCTCAATTACCTTGTTACAATGCTGGAAATCTTCAACGGATT
Source organism: Rhodomyrtus psidioides (assembly GCA_021437785.1). Taxonomy (NCBI): domain Eukaryota; kingdom Viridiplantae; phylum Streptophyta; class Magnoliopsida; order Myrtales; family Myrtaceae; genus Rhodomyrtus; species Rhodomyrtus psidioides. Next base: position 173,943 of record JAILYB010000128.1, on the reverse strand, counting down.
TCCACTCATAATTGTTGAAGAGGTCAAGATCCTGCCACAGCCTTCTTAAGACATTAAAATACTTTGTGACTGTATCATCTCCTTGCCGAATATCACTGAGCTGCAATTTTAGCTCATATATTTGGGATTTGTTCCCCAAATCAGAATACATTTGATTCACGCTATCCCACAGCTCCTTGGCAGTAGGAAAGCACATATAATTGGCACCAATTTCTTCCTCCATAGAATTCACCAGCCACGTCATCACCGTTGAATTCTCAGCATCCCAAACAGCCCAAGTCGGGTCAGTTTCTGCTGGTTCGGCTTTATCCCCGGTCAAATATCCCATTTTTCCTCTCCCTCGGATATACATCCGAACAGATTGTGACCACCGAAGAAAGTTATCACCATTCAGCTTGATTGTAGTGATCTGAATTGGGTGAGAGTCGGTGTGTGTCGGAGTTTTTTCTGAGGGTTGCATTTTGCTGGAAATAGGAATATTCTCAAGGGTTTTATCAGACATGATGAATATAAGATAGAGACAAAGGGTGCAAGACTAACGAAGGTTTGCCACAGTTTTTGGCTCCGATACCATGAAGAAAGGAATCTATACTCTCTTGCTTCTTTTGGGTTCTTACAAAGTGAATATATATACAAGAAAAAGAAACCTTAAGTTAGGTAAGAAACCTAATCTAGTTAGGTAAGAGACCTAAGTTAGGTAAGAGACCTAATTTAGGTATAGATACACCTAAGTTAGGTAGGGAACCTAAGTTAGGTATAGATACACCTAAATTAGGTAAGAAGCCTACTTGAGGTATTAAATTACAGAATATTCAGCCATTTCAACAAACACTAATGTAGCTAACTCTAACAAACAGTAATTAATAGCTATGACAGCTAACACTACTCATTCCAAGAGTCAACAGTAATTAATAGCTTTACTTATTCTAACATGACTCTCCTCATTCCAACACTCCCCCTCATAGATAGCTTGCTCACTAGACGGTTAAATTGTTTTCTATGCAGTCCCTTGGTCAGAATATCAGCAGCCTGTTCATCACTTGGAATATACGACATACAAATCAGTCCCCTGTCAAGTTTTTCTTTGATGAAATATTTATCAACTTTCACATGCTTTGTCCGTTCACGTAATACGGGATTATGAGAATTGCAATTGCTGCCTTATTATCACAATACACTTTCATTGGTGCGAAACTCGGGATCCGTAGTCATCCAGTATACCTTTAATCCACATGATTTCGCAGACACCATGTGCTACTGATCGAAACTCAGCTTCGGCACTACTTCTTGCCACAACACTTTGCTTTTTACTTTTCCAAGTAACTAAATTTCCACCAACAAATGTGCAATAGCCTGAAGTAGATCTCCTATCCATAATGCTTCCAGCCCAATCTGCATCGGTGAATACCTCAATTTCCAGATGTCCATGTTTCTCAAATAGTAAACCCTTACCAGGACTTCCCTTCAGGTAGCGTAGAATTCTATACACTGCTTCAAAATGCCTTGGCCTTGGTGAGCTATGTTACATGGACACGGGACACGACACGCGACACGACATGATGCGCTACGCTGACACGTGAGTTCTAAAAAAATAGAGAATTCCGACACGCTGGGATACGTTGTATATTAAATATATATATTTTTAAATACATGATAAATTATTGAAGTGCCATTGGTCGGTGGTCCCACAAGTGATTTTTCCCTTTTTTTATATATGTAGATCTTTATTTATTTCTTCATTTTCTTTTTTTATTGATAAATTTATGTGACTTTGGGGCTGAATTTATTTATTTTTTGGAGACTTCGAGCACCGTGTAGTTTTCATCTCCTACTCGTGCTTTCACAAAATTCGGGAAGTCCACTCTTAAGGGAAATGTTAGCAAAAATCCACTGCTTGGTGTCCCACATCGGCTGCAAACAGTGAAGCTGATGGAGAGCTTATAATAAAAGGGAGACACCATGCCATTTGTTAAGTGGGCTGCACTGTAGTGGCTGCATTGGGGCCTGGAGGCTTGATGGGTTGGTTGCTTGAAGTATAAAATTTGGGCGGATAATGTTGGGATGCTGCGGGACGTATCCGAGCGAGTGGGCGAGTAGGACACGGTATCCGAGTTCGACACGGGAAAAAAAAATAAAAACATTCCGTGTCTGTGTAACATAGCTGGTGAGTGCATGAACTGGCTCACCATACTTACAGCAAACACTATGTCAGGTCGAGTGTGAGATAAATAAATAAGTCGACCAACAAGCCTTTGATACCTTTCTCGGTCTACCACTTCTTTGGCCTTAGCTGGTTCAAGCTTTAGATTTGGCTCCATAGGTGTCTCCGCTGCTTTACATCCTAATAAATCTGTCTCTTTGAGTAAATCAAGCACATATTTGCGTTGGTTTACGAATATGCCCTTCTTGGACCTTGCAAATTCTATTCCAAGACACCTAAATCCTTAACCTCAAACTCCTCAACCAGCTTTTGTCGCAAGCTTTCCAACTCCACTTTGTCATCACCAGTTAGAATTATATCATTAACATAGACAATTAGAATAGCGTGCTTACCTTCCTTTGAGTGCTTATAGAATAGAGTATGATCCCCTTGACTTTGTTGATAGCCGAGCCTTTTGACCACCTTCCCGAACCGTTTAAACCACACTCTTGGAAATTGTTTAAGTCCATACAAAGACTTTGTCAACTTGCAGAATTTGCCTTTATTTTTTGCAAAACCTGGTGGGAAGCTCATAAACACTTTCTCCTCCAAATCACCATTCAAGAACGCATTCTTCACGTCTAACTGGTGTAGGGGCCAATAAAAAAAGCAGCCAAAGATAGCAAAATCCGAACATAATTTATCTTGGCAACTGGGGCAAAAGTCTCTTGATAGTCAACTCCATAAGTCTGAGTGAACCTTTTCGCCACTAGCCCTGCTTTATATCGCTCAACACTCCCATCAGGTTTACACTTTACAGTAAATATCCATTTACAGCCAACAATTCTTTTTTCCTTCTGTGCATCTACCAATTCCCAGGTGTCATTCTTCATAAGTGCTCGCATTTCATCCTCAACAGCCATCTTCCACTGTGGATCCTTCAAAGCTTCGTGGATATTTCTAGGAATAGTTATGTCATATTTGACACAAATGCTCTATGATGATAGGACAACTTTTCGTATGACACATGTTTTGATATAGGATGATGAGTACATGATCTGACCCCTTTTCTAAGAGCTATAGGCATATCAAGATTAGAAGTATTACCTAGAATGGAGGGAAAAAAAGTAGTACTACTAGGATCACCTGATGATAAGACAGCGAATCATCTCCCGGGGCTGTAGACAGATGAGGCTCCAAGATAAAGTTCTGATCTGCAACCTTTTGAAGAGTTTTTCTTCTAGTATAAACCTGAAGATAAGGCTTGTTGATCACATTGTGATCTTGAACTTTTTCTCCCCTTTATCTTTGACACATCAAGATTTGGCAAAGGTGTTTCTGTAGACTCAAACAAAGGAGTGGGAACTGGGAAGGACATGAGAGTTTGAGTCCCGCAAAATCTCTTCACTAACTTTGGCATTCTCCCTCTGAAGAGATTTGTTGGAAAAAAACGGTTGTGACTCTATGAAGGTGACATCCATAGTGATTATGAGTTTTTCCAGTATGCGGACTGTAGCACTTGTAACCTTTTTGGTTAGGTGCATACCCAATAAACATGCACTTTTCAGCCCGAGGATCTAATTTGGATCGACACTGACTTGTGAGGTGGACAAATGTAGTGCAACCAAACACCCTTAGAGGAACATTAGAAAAAGTACGAGCTGTGGGGTACACTTGTTTGAAACAATCTAAGGGAGTAGTGTATTTTAATACCCGAGTAGGCAACCTATTGATTAGATAAGATGCTGTTAACATAGCTTCCGCCCCATAAGTGTTTAGGTACATGCTTTGAAAAACTGAGGGCACGAGACACTTCAAGGAGATGGCGATTTTTGCGTTCAGTAATGCCATTCTGTTGGGGTGTGATTATGCAAGATGACTGGTGAAGGATGCCTTTTTTTCTCAAAAAACTCCCCAAATACTAATTATAATATTCAGTACCATTATTGGTACGAAGAATATTAATAGTAGTGCGGAATTGGGCCACAACCATTTGATAAAAAGTTTTGAACAGGAACTCGACTTCAGATTTGGCACTCATTAAGTATGTCCAACATAAACGGGTACGATCATCTATAAAGGTGACAAACCAACGTTTCCCGGTTTTTGTTGGCACAGGTGAAGCACCCCAAAATCACTATGGATTAAATAAAAAGGTGATGACGCACGATACAATTTTGGACTATAATGAGTACGATGACTTTTAGAAAAAAAGACAGTTTTCACAGTGTAGGAAAGAAACATCCACACCTTTGAACAAATGAGGAAACAAATGTTTCAAGTATCCAAAGCTAGGATGGCCCAATCTATGATGCCAAACCATAATTTTTTCTTGGACGGAAGAAGAACTGAAAGTTCCATACGCCTGAGCTTTTTTATTAAAGACAAACTCTTCAAAATAGTAGAGACCATCCCTCATCCTAGCACTGCCAATCGTCTTCCCCGAGATCTGATCCTGAAACTCACAATGGGAAGCAAAAAAGACAACACGACACTTAGACTCTTTAGAAAGTTTACTAACAGACATTAGGTTACAAGCTAACTTAGGAACATGCAGTACATTATGAAGGGTAATAGAATCAGAAATTGGAACTCATCCTTTGCCTGCAATAGACGAAAAACTCCCATCGGCAATTCGAATTTTTTGGTTGCCGGGACAATGAACATAAGATGTGAACACATATGGAATATTAGTCATATGGTCAGATGCCCTTGAATCAATGATCCAAGGGACAGATTGCGAACAACAGGAGAGGACTTTGAGATTTCTACCTTGGTGGGCAATCGAAGCGGTAGGATTACCCGATACAGACCCAGCTACAAGTAGTTGCAGAAGATGGTGTAATTGTTCTTTGCTGAAAGGAAATGTGGTGGCCTCATTAGCTGAAGGAGGCACACACTGAGATGGCTTATTATTACAGCTGAACGGAGCTGATCGGCCATGAATCCTCTAACAGATCTCTCATGTATGACGGGGTTTGTTGCAGACATCACACCAAATAGATAAAGGACCTTCGGGCTCTGATTCCATGTTGAAGGAGAGAAAACTAATGTATGTATTCAGTTAAGTGAAAAGTTACAATCAGTCTCTATTTATATACATCAGGAACCTACTAAGAGATAAGATCTAATTAATAGGTAGTTGGCAGCTACCGATATTAAGATGACAATTAACACTACTGTAGCTAACTCTAATAAACAGTAGTTAGTAGCTACGATAGCTAACACTACTCATTCCAAGAGTCAACAGTAATTAATAGCTCTACTCATTCCAACATGACTCTCCACATCCCAACAATATCACAAGGAAAGGTACTTTATGAAGTTCACCTTCAGATCTCTGTCTGGGTGAAATGAAGTCGCTGACCAATAGGAATGGACTCATACTAACCTTGAGCAACTGTTGTTTAATTTAGGATATATCCGCAAAAAATATGCTTATGCTTGTGTTATTATTGGAAATATTCAGTGTCAAAATTACCATTTTCTGTACGAGGTGATGTCGATCTACTTGGCTTAATTTACTGAACTTGCTTGTCCTTAATTTGCTTAGGTGACACCTTTTGCCATGCTCTCCCGGGCTGCTGCTGGAATAAGAGGCTCTTCTTTGGTAATGCTACAAAAATTTCTCTCCATAACTGATGACAATGTGCAACAAAATGAATCCTAGTGGCTATGCATTTATATCTGGGAAGACGTTTGTTCGAGTACACAGTTAAAAGTTGAAACCTCTGTTACAAACCCTTTCACAAAGCAACCTACGGTAAATTGATTAGAATAGCAAATTGCTCCCGCTTGTTGTTGAGCTTTAAATTGTGGGAAATTGTCAAACCAGCATTCACACAGTTTTTGACGGCTTCAACTGCTTCTGAACTTTGATGACACTGGTTTTGCACTGCCTTAAATAGCTGCGTTTCAAAAGATGAAAAGAGCAGTTTTCTGCATACATGTTTTTCTTGAAGTGTTCTATTGTTTAATTTGTAGGAAAATTACCCTTTTTAAATCAGTTGAACCCAAGTTGTGTTGATTTATTAGCTGTCTGGAATCGCTGCATCGGTAACTTGTCCTTTCCAACAGTATGAATTTCCTTTGAAACATGGCAACATGTATTTCACCTGATATTCGAGTCCTAAGGGTGAGCCACTAAAAAAATTCCCATTTCACCTATGTATTTTAATTATCTTGAATTTGGGATGCCCCGATTATATGTGATGTAGCTTGTCTTGTACGTCTCTGTTTCCATGTGATGTGTGTGAAAGCATTCTGATATTGTCGAAAATGCAAGGGATTAAAAATATGACGATGCTTCGCTTCCTTGATTTCTGCTTATTGCGAATTGTGATGCCAAAAATGAATAGATCATTAACATGCCCGGCAATCCAAATGCTGTCGCGGAATGCATGGAGGCTTTGTTGCCCGCCCTCAAGCACGCCTTGAAGCAAATAAAGGGAGACAAAAGAGAGAAGCATCCTCGCCATGTCCCTCATGCCCAAGCGGCGCCCGCGGACACCTGGGAGCAAAGCTATAAGTCAGCCTCTGGCGGCGAGACGGAACGCGGTTGTTCGTGTTCCCACTGATGGTATTTGAGGTGAAGTGTCATTCTCGTGAGTTATTACCCGTGTCTGTCTTAAGTCTATTGGGAGGCAAAACGTTAGCTGCCTTGGGAATTATCATGCTTATTGCCTCTGTGGTGAACAAGTTCTGTGATACGAGGATAGTCAGGGGTCAGGTTCTTTGTAATAAGTCATCTAATGATTGCTTGCGTATACACAGTTAGTTTTACACTTAAAATAAAAGGAACAAAATCACTCGGTCGAATTGACGTCGGGGTAGTGATTTGAAGTCTTTGAAAAAAAAATTGAATTAGGTGTTGAGTCCAGTCATCATATCTGATTTAGTTGCGTCACGAAATTTCGAGATGCCATAATCATGCATAGATGTGAAGGGCCAATTTTAGCACGCTGTATGTCCTACTAACCCGATTAGTAATTTTTTTCTTAGGAAAAGCAAGTTTGTATATTTTATATGAGAAAGGAATTTCACATTAGTTGGTAATTTATTCTTTCACAAAAGGGATAAGTGCTCTAGAAGTCCTAAACCTTATCAATTAAGTTTTGAAATTTTTAAAAAATGCAATCAAGTCGTAAAACTTATCATATTGATACAATCAAGTCTTTTTGTTACCTCTCTTCAATTTGGCTAATGAAAAATATTCACGTGGCCTTTTTTTTTTTTTAATCTTCTCTCTTCTACGTGGTCCCTCGTCGACGTAGCTCAAACGACGGTGTTTTGTTCCAACTATAATTCTTTATATAGATTTTATTTGAATTATATTAAAAAAAAGCCAACTTAAAAGAAGAAGAAGGGAAAACCGTGGGAGGGCTGCACACCTGCAAGCCGTTTTGCCTTCTTTCCCCCCTCTCTCTCTCTCTCTCTCTCTCTCTCTCTCTCTCTCTCTCTCTTTCTTTATAAGGTTTAGTACTTTTAATTTTAATCTAATTTGAGTAGGATTGCTTTTTTAGATAAGATAAAACTTGTTTGATTGATACAATCAAATCCTTTAGTTAATTCCCTCCAATTTGACTAACAAGAAATTTTGACGTGGCTTTTTTTTGTCCTCTCTTTTATGTAGTGCCGATTAGGGGTGAACAAATCGAACCACTCGGACTAGGACCGGTGGTCCGATTCTCGGTTCTAAAGGGCGACAGTTCGGTTTTCGGTTCTTAAAATTGGAACCGATGGCCACTCGGTCCGATTTCTGGTTCTAAGGATATAAAATCGGACCGGACCGTCCGGATCAAGCCTATTGATTTTTTTTTTTGTCGCAGCTTTTTTTGTCCCCGCATCTCTGTCACGTCTCTTTAAAGTCTCACGCCTATCCAGGGTTTGAACGCAAGTGCTGTCAAGTGCAAGTGTCCGATAACAATCAGCAGGAGGTTTGCAAGTTGCATACTTAAATCTGATCTGAATAAAAAACTGGAATTTTGTAGGCATTGGAATTAGAATATGTCGGATGTTTAAAACAGAAGGTGACATGTTGGAAACATTCCAATGATTTTGGGCTAATCGGTTCTAACTTTCTTCTAGAATAAATCAGTAGCAGGTTTGCAGCTTCTCGATTTAATGCAACCCTATTTTTGTCATCTTACTGGTTCCTTGGAACCGCTCGGGAACTTGACCGGACTGACGGTCCGGTTCCGTTCTCGATTTTCGAGGTGGCTGATCTGGTCCACGGTCACTGGTCCGGTTCCCCGTTCTTGAGGGGAACCGGACCGGACCGGAAACCGATAATCCCTCGTGCTGAAGCTCAAACGATGTTGTCTTGTTCTAAACTTAATTTTTAATAGAAATGTTATTGTTTTGGGAAAAATCCAAAAAATAGGCCAAAGTCCTCTTCTTTTCTCAAATAAGGGCCCCAATTGAATCATGTTTAAAATAAGGGTTCGAAGTGACATAACATGTTACAATTAAGGTTTGAAGTGGTCTTAGTGTTTCAAAAAAAGGATTGGCCTGAAGGATACTTTCGTCCAGGCATGGCCACAGGCCGGCTTGATCCCGAAATCGGCTCGTTGAATGGGTTCACTGGTTCTGAATCGGAACCGGCCCGACTCTCACGGGCCGGTGACGGTTCCACAAATATGCGAAACTGACGGCGGTTCCGGGCAGGTTCCGTACTGCCTAATAGCCGTTGGGCTATTAGGCTTAAAAAAAAAAAGAGCGGGGGGGGGGGGGGGGGGAGCTATTGGTCTCTTTCCCCCGAGCCTATGCTCATTGCAATTGCAACGGAAAATCCACCCAACGTTTTTTTTTAAATAATTATAATCATCCCATCTCCACCATCTATAAATATACATTCTCCCTTTCATTTTTTCTCACAAATTCTCTCAATTATCTCAATCTGCTCAATTATCTCAATCCCGGGTCAATTTTCTCAATTCTCTGAATCGATTTTTTGCTCAATTCTCTGAATCGGCTTTTTGCTCAATTCTCTCAAAAAATGGCAAGCGGAAGCAAAAATATTAGAAAGAGCTCGATGGCAATGGGGGAATCCGATTATCCTCATGAATATGATCCTCGTGAGTATACATGCTGGGTAGACAATGACGATAATATCAACGCTATTCCCAACATCGAGCAAGTCTCAACGCAAGAAAGTCTTCATCCTCCTACTAGTGTCGAAGAAATGTCGATAGCAAATGAGCCGACACGGGAGGTACATCCAACATATGGCGACACTTTGAGAAGGAACATATAGGCGGAGACAAGTTTAAGGTAAAATGTAAATATTGTATGACTACATACACTTTTTCAACTGGGGGTGGCAATGGAACATATTCTCGGCATCTGAGAAATAAACATCCAACGCAAGTGGGAATCGACACCAGCCAACAACAAATTTTCGGGTACGCCAATCCTAACACTTCTCATTTATTTCGTTATTAAGTTTATAAAGAAACATTAGCCCAATATGCTGCCATTGACCATTTACCGTTTACTATTGGTGAAAATTTTGATTTTAATTTTTTTTATAAACACTGCATGTACTCCGCAAGTAAAACATGTTCCGAGAAATACTCTTAAACACGAACTTTTTCGGCTTTATAAAAAAGGAAAAAAAAGTTTTGACAATTTTTTTTACAGAATTCAATGGACGTGTGCAAATAGGTAGCGTCATTTGGAGTGATCCTTGGCAAACTTATTCTCATATGGGTATCACATGTCATTGGATAAATGACGATTGGAGCATTCAAAAAGGAGTTATTGCATTTCGAGTGTTTAATGAGAGGCATACGACCAATAATATTTATAGAGTAATTCAACAAGTTTTAGAAGAATATAATTTGATTAATAAAATTTTTTCAGTTGATTTTGATAATGCCGCGGAAAATACTGTTTCTATTCCTGAATTAGAAAAAGTTTGTAAATCCTCTTTTGGTGGACAAATTTTTCACAGTAGATGTGCTTGTCATATTTTAAATTTATGTGTACAAGATGGTTTACAAGCTCTTGATACTTTTCTCACCCTAATAAAAAGAGCAATTCGATTTTTATGGAGTCATCCCCAGTTATAAATAATGGAGAATTTTTTGTAAACAGCATGGAAGAATACCAAAAAAAATTTCAAAAGATGTTCCGACTCGTTAGAATTCTACCTACGAATTGGTTAATCAATCTTTTGCTTATAGAGATTTATTATGTGCATTTATTTCAGATAATATTTCTGAAATTAGTTTATTCTCGCAAGAGTGGGATATTTCCAATTTTTTTTAAAAGTTTCTAATGATGCAACTTATGCTTTATCTGGTGTTTATTATCCTACTAAGTATTTATTTTAATTGATTGTGTTAATATTGCTGTTGTTTTTCAAGAATATGAAAAAGATGATGATTTAGCTCTGACTATTAGAACAATGCGAGCAAAATGGACACATTATTATACCGTAATTCCTCTTATTTATTTGGTTCCTTTTGTTTTCGATCAACGTACCAAATTAGATGGTTTAGGTGATTATCTGAATATGTATTATCAATGTTTACAATTGAACGAGGTTATAAATGTTAGAATTGTACAAGAAGCTTAAAGACACTATAATAGAATTATATCATGAATTTTGTGGTAGATATGGTTTAGTTGATAGTGGATCTTCCGAACGTAGTGATGTACAAAGCGGGGATAGTAGTAGAATTAGTATAGGATAACAAATGCTAAAGACAATGAAGAGTAGACAAAAAAGACATGAGGGAGCAACATGTAATATTTGCAAAATAGAAAATTATTTAACCATTGCTTTTGAGTTTGGTGATTCCGAAGACGACAGAGATTTGAAAATTCTGACAAAATTCTGGAGTGGTGGTAGAGGCATTCAACCAATTCACAGTTCTCGCTCTCATCGTAAGACAGATTTTAGCAACCACTTGTTCAACAGTTGAGGTTGAACAAGCATTTAGCGTTGGAGGATTAATTTTGGACGGCGACCGTTCAAGATTATATTCGGATTCTGTGGAGGCTCAAGCTTGTGTCGATGATTGGACGAAGGTTAAATTTCGACAACAAAAGCTGGATTGAAGCATTGAAGCCGAATTCTTCAGTGATGATGACGAAAATACCATCGCCACGGGTACCGGAACATGTATAGATGGTTAACGATGTGGCAAATTGGGGTTATCAAAAGTAAAAGAACTATATAAACTTTGACTCTTCTATCCCAAGAAGATATGTAGGCGTTTAATGATAATTCATTAAGTTCAAGCCCATTTTACCCTCCCCCTTTTTCCCCCCAAATTTAATTACATTGTACAATTTGATTATAATTTATAATTGATAATTTATTATTTTTATTTCATAATTATTTTTTTAAAAAAAATCAAAATTTATTATTTAAAAATTATTTTTAAAGAAAAAATGTTGTTCCTAGCTAGACTATACACCTAGAGGGGGTGAATAGGTGTATCAATCGAATTTCGATGAATAGTGCAGAGCTTATAAAATAGTCGAAATCGAGATAACACAAGTGATAGCAAAGTACTGTAGAGCTTCTACCAGACAGTTAATAGATGCAGTTGATAGAGGCAGAAGGAGTAGGAAAGCGTTGCACACAAGATTATAGTGGTTGGACTTTTGAGGGCCTACGTCCACTCTCCCACACTAACAGTCTACTGGCTGAATTTCACTAAGTATCCGACTAAGAGATTACAGGAATATGAGTGATTGCTTGAACTTCTACTACTTCTACAGAAGCGAGCTATGCATCTACCAAGACCTTTTCACTCAACACTCTTTCTCTGCTTCACTCTCTCTTACAGGATTCACAGAAGTGATTTTAGACAATAATAAAGTGTTCTCTTTGAATAGGTCAGTTGTCTCTCGGTCGTCCTCCGTTCTTTGAACTTCGTGCTCTTTATAGCCCCCGTCCTCCAAGCTCTCCGCTGGACAGATCCACTCCGAGGATCAATCACCAAAACTAGCCGTTGGTTGATTGATAAAAGAACATAAGTTGTTTACGGTAAGATTCACCAGAAACTTGGAAAGGTATTTGCCTAACTTTAGAAAGACAATCAAGATATCCTATAAAAGGAAAAACCTTTAGGAAATCATTTTGATTGACACTAAAATAATATGACTTAGCATCGAAATCTTTTCCAGATCGTTGACCATTAGTGGGGAATTTGATTTGATAAGAGATACACAAATGGAATTAGTTGATTTAAGAATAATTCTTAAGTAACGTGTTCCAATTTGGAACAGTGTGCTTCTACCAAATGGTTTGCCTGCTTCTATAAAAAATGATAGTGTTAGTGAACAACCTTAGTGAAGTACAAATCCTTTAGAAGCAACCAAATTACATAAATGGTTTTGTGTGCGTCAAAATAACTTATAATATTCCTAACAATCTCCCCCAATTTTGATGGAGACAAAACCATTTTCTCGAATTTCGATAAAACTTATAAAGAGCAAACTTACAAAACAATCTGGCTGCGTCTCTCACCCTTTTTGTCAGCATCAAAAGAACAGAGATAGTCATAAAGCAAGCAATTTATTTAAGCATGAAATTTATAGTACGGCAGTACATTGCAAGCAAAACCATGATTGAAAATGCAATAAAACATGAAGGTTGAAGAATCATTTGGGAGGTTGGGAAGACGATGATGGTTTGGATGTGGCAATGTCGAAGGGTACGCGAACAAGGTTGAAGGTTGTCAAGTCCCGCAGCCGCATATCGAACACCTCTGTCAAATTCTTCATTTCTCGGGCCAGTAAAATTTGATTCTGAGCAAACATAACGAGATCTCCCGAAACCTGGTCCTGAGCTTTCTTGACCTCTACTGGTAGGTAGCTTTTGATGGATTTCAGGCGAATTTGAAGAGCATCAATTTGCTTGAAGAGTTCTGCCCAGAGAATATTGATCTGCTGCTGCATCTTCTCTTGTCCCTGCTAAAGGTTTAAGAGATGCTGTATGAAGTTTTCAAGTGCTTGTATCAATTTCTCCCCTTGAGTGTCAGCCCCTTCTTTAAGGCTTGCAAGATCAAGTTTGTCAACAAAAACAGTTTGGTCATCTTCACGTTGAGCTCTTTCACTTCGAAGAACCTCAAAGTATTCTTCGCGAAGTTGTTGCTTTTCCTTCTCCCTTTGTGCTCTGCGTGCCTCTGCTTCAGCAAGTTCTTCAACTTTTCTTTTCTTTTCATCCTCAATTACTTTCGTAACGGCTGCTGTGGTTGCAAGTTGGGCTTGAGCAATACTTTCTTTCTCGGATAAAGCATCTGCTTCTGCCTGTGCCTTGGCAGTAGCTTCTGCTTCTGCTTTGGCCTCTTCGAGTAATCTGACATGGGTCGCAGCTTCCAACTGAGCCTGTGTTGCTGCTTCTTCTTGAGCTTTTTCACGAATCTGAGTACCAAATCTCGAATTATGTCTTTAGTGTGCTGAATAGCCTGCTCCTTTGCTGCAGACAGGGCTGTGGCGCTCTCTGCCAATTGACCACTCTTTTCCAGTAGAGTAGTTTCTCCCTTTTCCATCTCCTCGACAATTTGTGTATCTATCGCAGCTTGAGGAGACTTCTGGCTAAGAGGAGATGCATCGCCAGAGATAGTTTTTTCAGAGTCAGAGGAGACAGAGTCCTTCTTGACTCGTTTTCCTTTCTTCGGGGACACAGAAGCTTTCATTAAAGCTTTTCTCTTTGGTCTTCCTTTCAATTTCACCAATGTTGCACCAATGATCTTCCTAGCAGTATCATCAAGATCACAGCCTATCTTGATAATCTGACCATCCTTATCTATCCAGCCATCAGGAGTAACAGAAAAGTGCATCTTAAATAATGTATCAGCTCCTACTGTCATACCTGCCAGTATCTCTTTCTTCATTTTCGAGGGAGATTTGACATCCAATGCTCGAAACAATTTTGTACTTAGAGCTCCATAAGGAAGTTGGCTAGCGCGCTTGGTGACAATGCGATACATTTGAAAGATGATAGTTGTTGACACCTAATTTTTGACCATCTTTTATTTTAGTTTTTATTTCTAAAATTAATTAAAAATAGCAAAAAAGGTCAAAAAATTGCAAAATCAACTTTGGAAGCCTTAGCCTAGCCTTAGGAACCAATTTTGAACAAAAAATATTTTTTGTATTTTTTAATATTTTTTGGAATTTATTTAATTATAAAAATACCCAAAAAATTAGAAAAAATACCATCCGTGGTCAGAAAATTACACCAAAATATTCAGAAATTTTATTTTAATTCTCTCTTTAATATTTTCATCCGTGGTCAGGAAATTTGGCTTGGTTCATGGGGTTCCTTCACAAACCTAATCCCGAACCGGGCCTAAAAAATCCTTTTCGAGTCTTTTAATTTTCAATTCTCGGTTTTTATAAGCTATGACATTGGAATCCAAAGTATTGAAATGCAATTGGGTCAATTTGCCCTCCAATTTGATCAATTTTAGCCAAAAGGGCTTAATTGCATAAAAATCTTTCAATTTAGTCCCCGGTTTTACAATTTGTGAAATTAAATTTCACACGGGCACACCCATTAAAATTAAAAACCCCTACCCAATATTTTTCATCATGATGAATACATTGGTGGCCTCAATTTTGAATAATTTGATCGTTTAGGCCTTCGATTTGGCGAAATTCATTTTCGGATCCTAGGGACAATTTGGGGTTTTCACTAAATTTCAATCAATTGATTCACGAAAATACTCATATTTGATAGAAAACATGTCAAGGAATCCGATTTTGCCATCAATTTCATAAAAAAGGGTCAATTTGGGGCCCAATTTGAGCGATTTGGCCGAACCGGGTCGGTCGGGTCAGGCCCGACCCGACCCGGTCCGGCCGGGTCTGCAACATTGTTGCAGACCCGCGTGCGGCAGAGAGGCAGGGGAAGACAGGGGCGGCGTGGGCGATGATTTTTTTAAGAAAAAAAGGACATCACGCGTGGGGGACAGGCAGAGAGGCCGAGGCTCGCGTTGGGCAGAGGCGTTGGGCGTGCCGAGGCGCGCCGGTCGGCCACGAAAACCGGCGAGGGAGCTCGGTTTTAAGCGAAGCTCGGCAAAGAGAGAGGGGGGACTTCGGACAAAGACAACGGGCAACCGACGACCCCGAACCTCCAGCGGACTTCACTCATCACCACCAAGGTCGCCATTGCCGTCGCCGAGCCCGGAGCAGGTCGGTATTCTCCCCTGAGCTCCATTTCTCTAATGCACGCCGATTGTTCGACGAAATGCCTAAACGAGTATCGTATTTTTGGAGTCTCGGCCAACCCATCCCGGCCCCTATTTGTCGCGATTCTGGCTTTAAACTTTCATGCTAATCTTCCCTACCCCATGACCTGCTGTTTGTTTTACATTATTCGACAAAAAAACGAGGGCCGAGGCTTCGCCGGTCGTGGTCGGGGTCGGGAGCTCGATGGGGAGCTTCAAGTGTTCGCCGAGCTCAAAACGAGCTAAGGTAAGTTTTCGGACCATCCTAGGATGCTATTTGATGACTGAGAATCGAGCTTGAGCAAAAGAAACGAATTGTGTAAATCGTCGCCGGCACCGGGAAGTCGGGGGTTCGTCCCGATCGTTTTCGACGTGTCCATGGCCTTATTTTTGGTATGTGATGATGTTGAGGTGTTGAGGGTCCGAATGCCACAAAAATTTCCCCAAAATTTTGAGTTTTGGTTCGGTTTTGGGCATTTTCCGGCGACCTCGCCGGAATTTTCACTGTTCCGGCGAGGCGCCGGTCGTCTTCTCCGGCGGGCCGGCGCCCCGCTGACCGGTCAACGGCTGACGTGGCATGCCACGTGGGCGCCACGTCAGCCGGGTGGGACCGGTCCGTTGATTTTCAAACCAACGGATTGGGCGGCCCGGATCGCGACACGTGTCGCGATCCTGTAATTTTAGAAAATTAAATAAATGATTTTCGAATAATCGATCCGGCGGACGAGGATGTGCCACGTGGCTCACTGAGAGACATCCGATCTTGTACAAGATCGGACGCACCAGAGGAGGCCATGTGGCACGTTCTAGAGCGCCCGATTTGTAGGTTTACTAAAAAATGAAAATAAATTAATTTTTGATCCGACGGCTATTATTGAGCCACGTGTCTCTCTGTGAGTCGCCCGATCTAGTGGAAGATCGGACGCACGAGACGAAGCCACGTGGCACAACGTGGACCGTCCGATCCGGGGAATTTTCGGATAATTAAATAAAATAGATAAAAAAATCAAAAATTGTTAAAAAATAGAAAAAATGTTTTAAAAAATCAAAACGGTGTCGTTTTAGGCCGGTGTCGACCCCTAGGGTCGGGCCGGGCGCCCGAGAGGCGCGGACCAGGTTTGACCCGGCCCGGAAAATATTTTTAAATATTTTAAAAAATTCAGAAAATAATAAAATAATCAAAAAATCAATAAAAAAATGAAAAATCATGAAAAATTCAAAAAAATTCAAAAAAATTCGGAAAATTCAGAAAAATTCTAAAAAAATTCCAGAAAATAGGAAATGGCCACATTCAACTGGCCATGACCTGTTCCGGGTCTTTCGACCCCCGGTCTTTCCAGAAATGACGGTTTTGCCCTTTCGGCAAACCGTCTTCCAAAAAAATTCTAAAAAAATCCAGGAAAATCCCAAAAAATAGGAAATGGCCACAAACAACTGGCCAAGGCTCATCCCGGGTGTTTTGAACCCCAAACCTTCTTGAAAATGACGATTTCGCCCTTTGGGCGAGTCGTCTTCCAAAAATTGAAGAAAAATCAAGAAATTCCAAAAAATTCTCAAAAATGGGAAATGGCCACAATCAACTGGCCATGGAATATTTTGGGTAACTCGGTATCCAAACCTTCCAAAAATGACAATTTTGCCCTTCGGACTAATTGTCCCCGAATCTTCCCATTTTACCCCCTAGCCCTAAATCACATCTTCCCTAAGCCCTTATGGCTATACTAGGAGGCCAATGATTGAAATTGATGTGCATTGACATGATTTATTTATGCATTTGATTGCGCTTTCATTATATTGACTGTGATTTGATAGGACCAGTCTTCCAATCTGCATGAAACCCTGACTCATACATATCTCACCTAAAATTGCGCCTGCATGAACTCTTAGTCAGGAAAATCACTCGCGTTAGGTACCGAAAGGGCGTTGGTAATGACACCGACGTAACCAAGTCCCCGAACCCAAAATCTCTGGTTCCGCAGAACTGATCGATCTCTCCCAATCGGTCAGTAAGGTTTCCGGTCTACCCTCCAAGAAAGACCGGTGGCGACTCCAAATGCATGCACAAATTGCACATGCCACCACGACCACACTAAGGTCGAAAGCGATCGACTCTTATCGTCGAACCCTCAAAAGACACTCCCGCCGCGATTTGGTATGGGCCTGGGAGGGCCCGCGCCGATCCAAAGCCTGCGATCGGTAATCCATTAGCCCGCGTCCGTTGATTTTCGGACGGGTCGCGACAGCTGGCGACTCCACTGGGGACGTTGTTCTAGAACACTTGGTTCTGGACCTCAAGTGGACTTAGGCCGTAATTAAAACGTTGAGTGATTTTTCTAACCCTGCAGGCGCTCTTGAAGGTGAGGTAAGTCCGCTCACGATAGGTGTTATATGCTTTTGCAGATTGGAGTGATAAGGGGTGTAGTCTGTGATTAACATTGTCTTATGCAGGATAGGCGTAGGAATGTATGTCATATGGATGGTTTGAAGTGCTGATTGATATATAAATTGTTGCGCATGATTCACTGCATATTTGAGGATCACGACACTTTGCACAAAGCGCCCAAACCCAGGCCGCGAAATCACCTTTTCAGGTAGCCATAGATCAGGGATCGATATGCAACGCTCTAGCGTGGATTGCGCTGGGGTAGACCATATTCGATCCCACTCACTATCCAAGTCGAGACTTTTATCCATTTGTTGTGGATTGCGCTCATGGACGAATTTATCGACTCGGATAGAGGGAAGCCTCTAGGTTCTTCACCTAAGCCATTTTGATTTCTAGAGTCAAGCCTCACTCGTCTCATGCGCATGTATATGGATGGTTGGTATACCTAAAACCAAAAATCATTGGGTACCTCTCATGGTAAGGTCCTGCCATTTCTATTTAAATTCACTTGCAACCTTTCATTTTGCACAACATGTTGCATTCATCAAGTCTGATGGTTGAGTCCAATTCCATTTTAGAGTATAGATAGATTAGAGATGATCTCTCTAGAGTCGGTCTAGCATCCCGGAGCTGTTCAAGTATGAGCGACGCGTCATCCGCCATCAGACTGCCCGGACATTCAACGGAGTCTACCCTCTTCGAGCTGTCCGAGGAATGATCCAGTAACCTTACCGGAAATTGAAGGATAGGCGATAACGGCAAATCCAAGACACCCGCCGGACGCTGTCAAGATGTTATATGATAAAAACGAAGACCCGAAGGGCCGAACCAAAGACACCAAGCGTCGTCCCCCAAAGACCCGACTTGGGGCATCTCTTTAGGACATTAAGGGTCACGTTCCAGTCGTCCCTTTTCTTTTATCAGGATCATCGAGTCTGTAAGGAGCACCCGCCTGTGGGTCTCCCATCTATCTTCTGCACCTTGATTTCTAATTCTTGTCTAAGTGTCTTCACGTTGGAGTGCGACACTGGAATTTCTCTCAACCATTCGGATTTTTCGGTTCAATTGCATGTCTTACCCAGATGAAATTTTCGTTAGAACTCACACTTGGCATGTTTAACCCAAGTACGAGAATCTAACATTCATTTCATGGTGCGCCGGACATGGAATTGAACCGGTCTATAACATGCATCATTGGTAATCCTTGGTAATTAACTAAAGTCGTCCATGTTTCCTGAATTCAAGAGGAGACATGATATCCAAATTACCTTCGGGAAATCATTTCAATTTGGATGTCCTATCTCTAATCGAATTTAGGACACATTGGAATTGCATTTTTATCTTCTTGGAAATTTCATAGATTTTCTGGGGATTTACCAAAAGTGATAACCATGGATTACGCTCCTTTCAGTTTTATGTTTTCTCTTGAAAAACATCGATAAGAATTTTTCACATGAGGTTAAGGCTTGTGTAAAAGTCATTATCTTCGTTAATTACAAGAA
Source organism: Rhodomyrtus psidioides (assembly GCA_021437785.1). Lineage (NCBI taxonomy): Eukaryota > Viridiplantae > Streptophyta > Magnoliopsida > Myrtales > Myrtaceae > Rhodomyrtus > Rhodomyrtus psidioides. Next base: position 154,722 of record JAILYB010000128.1, on the reverse strand, counting down.
AGCATAAAATTGAAAGGATTTATGCTTTACTTCCCTTTCTGACATATTCCTGTCATTCGAACAGGTAATTTCCAGAATCAAAATCCGATGACTTGCGTAAAGAATCAGTCACAAGTTAAAATGGACCAGGATGGCATAGAAAAGCGCTTGACCACCGTGGAGAGTCAGTTTGCTTAGGTGTTCGCAATGATGACAGAGATGAAGACACTCATCCTCACCACACAGGGGGTACCCCGACAATCTTAAATTCTAACCTGACTGTCCGACCAGGGAATCATCAAGAAAAATAGTCAACTGATGAGGGCATTTTTGCCATCTTTCAAGACGTTGAACAACAGGAGTGGTGCTTCAAGAAGATTGAAACTGGCTGACAACTCGAGCCACTAGGATGGATATTTGAAGTCAGACAAAGAAGTCGACTTCTCACCAAGACAGCATACTGGGGCAAAGCCCGCCAAGATGAAAAGAGACAGGAAGCACTGAACGGCAGATATCCCCTAATTGAAAAGGGAACCGTAAAAATTGTGAAAGGATCAAGGCAGTCGACTGGGGCATATCCCACTCAACTAGGGCAGACGCCACCTGACCGGGGCTGCCGGATCAAGTGTAAAGACGTGTCGTTCCTAACTGATTCTCAATCAGATACCGGCATAATATTTCCTATATTTTCCTCTCAGGTGAAAAACAGGATAAGATGGTCGAAGACCAACGAATGGGAACTTGCCCCCCTACAGGATGAAAAGGAATGTGCCTCTATCAGATGTCACCCATTGGGTTTGTAAAGACAAGATGGACCAAATCGGGTTGAACCCCAAGCAGACAACATGAAGAAAGAGCAACCTAATTAAGATCGGCTCTCTCTAAGTCGAAAAGTTGTATCCGTTCCAAATCGGATTAACTGGTTCATGAGTTGATATGGTTTCTCATTCTCGCAGGTGATGACGAGAATGAACGGGCCCATTGAAAATTTCCAGCATCTTGGATGCCAGAAGTGACCAGAGCGGGGATAGTAAATCCGTAGTCGTTTCAATTAAAGCTCCTTATGCAGCAATCAAGTCACTCATTCATTTCATCGTACAGGTGGAGTAAAAGATTGTTAAAGCGTAAGGTGAATGCGACAAGACACCATGAAGAAAATTGTTGCTTGTGAAGTAACACTCCAGGGTGTTGAAGTACTCAGCCACAAGTAAACCCGTGCTTGCTGATGTCAAACAACAGAATGATCGAGGGACGTCATAAAATGACGACAAGGCAAACTATGCATGAAGAATTTGGAATGCATGGATGAGACCAAGGAGTGTCAAACGTTGCAGAACATCAAATGCTCAGATCTTCGGAAGATTGAATACACCAACACGGCATGATCAAACTGCCTGCAGGTAAAATCAGCCAGCCCAGGCAAATCACTCAGTGGCTGGGGGCAAATCGCTCCTATACCCGGAAAGGGTACCGAATGTATGCCGAATTCACCATAGGGATGTGTGGGGAAAGTTTTCGAAGCAATAGCTATCACCCATGAATCGTGATGAAGTGGAGTAATCCACCAAAGACGAAACGCACTAAGCCCTTCTAAATGAGAAGGAGAACGATACGGAGCCATCGATTCGGGTAAAAGGGCGTATCGTTCCAAAATGATTATTTTCTTGACGAGAGAATAATGTTTCCTTTCATTTCCTCTCAGGTGATGATCAAAAGCTGATGACCCAAGACGCAGTGCCTTCAAATGACCAAACAATGAGTATCCTTTTCATGGCATCTCAGACATGCATTCTGGCTAAATATTTTCAAGAGCATTCTAATGGCTCAATTTGTGAACGAAACTTTTGAGAAAAACCTCAAGAAGTTTCCATCATTTAGAAACCTTTGTGAAAAGAACACTTAAAAAGAAAAATTCAAGTTTTGCAGATTGACACATCTGATAAAAATGATTTCTCTGAATAGAGTGAAAAGCACGAACTCATTTTTCGTTGCAAGCATACCTAACATGCATCGTGCATATCATGCACATATCCTGCATACAGAGAACCCAAAGGGAGAAATGCCGGTTCCCGCAGGATAAATTTCAAGGGTAAATTGTATCGACTCCAATAGTCAATTATACATGCCCTTTACTCATGAGGTTTCTTCTTTTCAATAGGGGAACATCGAACATCTCAAATGGCGACTGTGATCGAGAGAATCACCAAACCGCCACATGACAAATCCCCAGATTGTCAGGCTGTCTAGGGACAGAGAAAAAATAATCGAAGAATCTGGCAATCGAGATAGATGACCAGAATCGACAAAAATTCATGAGAGCGGGCTCCCCCACTTGCTTCGAGGAGCCAAGCCGGGGGCAAATTCTCACGATCCCCCATGAAAGTGCATCGAACCAGGGTTATCAAACCCAGAGATGACAAACACCAAGACAAGCCTCACTGGGGCAAAATACTTGGAAAACACTGCTCCGTCAAATGTTGGAAGGACGAAGTCTCGAAGGGAGTACCTCCTTCCTGAAATTTCAAATGAAGCCAGATAAATCCCCACACCTGTCTCTTCATATGCAGGTGCATGAATGCCTGCAAATCGGATTGAAAATCGTCCAAAAGCATGGGAATGCCAAGGCACGCTGCCAAGATGAACACCGCCCAACTGGGGCAAAGCAGTTGTCGACGTGATTGAGGATCGTCTCACGAACAACACCCACAAATGCAGAAAAGATAAAGCAACATTCATCGTCCACATCAGTATACGATATTGAAACAACCCCCATCAAATGTGGCGCGTCAATTATCGACGAAAGAGATGAATACGTCAGTAAGACGCCACCATAGATCCCAGGAGAGAAGACATCCCCAACGAGGATGAGGATTGCAGCAAAATGCAAAATGAAGTTAGCTGGGGCAAGCGTCGCCTAGCTACGACAAATCACACCCAACTGGGGCAAGTGAATCATTTGTGCGCCGGACAAAAAATGACGTTTCTCCTCTGGCAAAGTTAGTGGACGCAATAACAGAGTCGTTCGCATTAGAATTAAACCCCAGGATACAAACTTGGGTGAACGGTAACTTTGTATCGTTCCAATTTGATCTCCCAAAGATTCCATGCTTAACATGAGTTTGCTCTCATTCGGCAGAAAATTGGTGGCACCAAAAAGCCACAAAAAAAGGGTCTCGCCCAACGTGGAGGCGAAAAGAAGTATCAGTTGCAGGGGGCAGGTTGCCAGGAAACGAAACCCTGGAAAATGACGTACAATAAGTCCAAAAGCGCAAATTGATCCCATCCAGTGCAAATCCTAGAGAAGGACTTATTGCCAACCAGTTGGATAGATCATGGCCACGAGCTAGATGGCCGACTTCAACAAGCCTTACATTTGCGTTCAAATGGAGGCGCGAAGCGAGAGTAAAATAGTATCGTTTCGATTTGTCTTGAATTTCGAAACACGAACTTACACTTAATGTTTATTGTTGACATGGATTCACTGTCAAGAAGGACAGAAAATTGTTGGCACCAGAAAGCCGCAAAATAAAAGAACTCGCCGACAAGGAGGCAAATAGAATTATCGACCTTGGAAGTCAGGACTCCAAGAAATGGTCTTTGATTATAAGATCGAGTGGAGGGTAAAAAGTATCGCTTCCACACTTCATGCTTTAATATCCATTCCGATAACAATTTCCTTTTTCCTTGAATAAAAGGAACTCTGAAGAGTGGCGCTGGAATGCGTCCCAAAAAACACAAATGGACCTCCTCTGGGGCAAATCCTTGAGAATGATTCATCGCCAACCAAACGGAGGGATCAAGGCCACAAGATAGAGGGCCAAATTCTGCGAGCCGCGCGTTTGTATTCAAATGGAAACAAGGCTCTATTGTTCCAATTTGCCTTGAATTTTGGAACGCAAACTGACACCTAATTCCCGTCTTTGACAGGGCTCGCCATCAAAGCGAAACAGGTTTTCACATCCCAAGTATTACCCATTGGAACACATGACCAAGGGTAAGATGTATCGTTCTAATTTTTTGAAAAATTCATGAACGTACAATAACATGTTTCTTCCGCATTTTCAGGGATCTCCAGCCGCGGGGGACAGGTAAGTATCCCTCTCCCCAATCCATTGAAGATGTTGAACAATAAAGAAGAAAAGAAAAGTTTTCGGAATCTAATGTCTAGAAAAGACATAGAATTCAAATTTCACTGACATTCATGTTTCGAAACAGGAGGTTGTCTGAACATGAATAAGAACGTGCATGGTGCATCATAAAATCCCCTTGACGGGTAAAATTTTTGGAGAAAACGAAAGAGATTTTTCCAATCAAAAGTTGTTCAAAACTTTCAAAAGGACGTTTTCTCAGAAGACGAGAGGCAAAGCCTAATCCAAACACGTCCTATACACACTTGAGAGAAAAGTGGAGCGGATCAGATAGTAAAATCTGGACCTACGGAAGTAGGGATCATTCGCAGCAATTACATGGATTGGGATGACGGAGGCATTCGTTTCATATCCCCAAACACTACAGGTGACCATTGACAACCCCTTTGAACGGCGGTTTTCATTCTCAACCCTGTCAAGAAACACCCCACATTGGGGCAAAATGGAGGCGAGTCCAGCGACATCAGGAGAAAATGGTTAGAAATTTTCTTGCTCGGACTAACATCAATCTTTGTGTGTTGTTTATATGGTAATCCAAGTGCCATAGGATGACGAGAAGCATTCATTTCTCTATCCCACACACTATATCCTTTGCATAGCCAAGTTGAGCCTGCAAATTCGTTTCATGAACCCATTGGTGATCATTCCAAGACGGGCGCCGCACCATTTCAAAAATGGAAGAGTTCGAGACTTAGGGATTACAAAGAAATTCCTAGGCTAAGGCTTAAAGCATGTTTAGACATTCGATCATATGTCTAACATGATCTACCGAAGATGAGAAAAGCGGGATTTCAAAAGGAAAATGAGGATGAAGAAAATCCCCAGCATCAAGAAAAAGCAAAGTGCCTGGTAAAAGCGAGGCCGATGCTCGTGCAAGTTGTCTGATTGATCCCCAATGAAGCCTGGATGGGAAAAGAAAAGAGAAAATTTCTAAATGAGTCAGATCAAAAAGACTGCTCTCCAAATGGTGTCAGACACGGAGCAAAAACACAGACAGAATTGTCAATCTCTTAATGCAGCCAGAGATTCTCTCTAAAGAATTTGTGCACACCTCAAAAGCGGTTGCACACCTCAAAAATTGAAGATGCAGAATGGAAAGGACAGGTGGCAAATCAGCAATGATCACCAACGTCAATCCCCTCATGAATTCTGGGCCAAAAACAATCCTTTTTCGGTTCCCAATCCTACCAATGTTACAACCCTAAAACAGTCTTCTCTGACTAAGACACTTGGGTTAACATATAGCTTAGCTCGAAGAGGTACGAGCAAGACTATTTCTTTCTCATTTTGCAGGGTTCTTGACTTGTAAACCCAGAGCAGATGGTGAAAACTTTCATTGAATGGCCTTGACTCGAAAGCGGGTCCCCGTTGAAGACCGATACCCAAGCCCAACATTACGGTCCCGTGGAAGACCTCCCGACCGATCAAAATGTATGCGCTGCGAATGAGCCTAAAACCTAGGCACGGGTCAGTAAGGAATTGAGTGCATCCCCTATTAAAATCATTACCTCAAAACAGGTGAGAAGACCTCCTCGTCGAGAAATATTCCAATTGATGTTTTGAACAAACTCTTTTTGGAATCTTCGAATTGTTGGATCCAGATTTTCCATGCAAGGGATTTGTGATCACATTTGCATGTTGCAAGAATGTTTTGGATAACCTCCAGCATCAAAATGCACATCTCATGATTAAAACTTAAGTCATACGGTTTTTGTCAAATGGACAGCCGTGGTCTTCCCAAAGATTACTAACATTTTCTTGGTGAAGAAGAATCTTTCAGGCTCAAACTTCTGCAGGATACCTGGAGAACCCAGCTCCCAGAATGTCGCCTCAACAGACCCAAGTGAAGTTTTGTCCAAATAAAATCTTTCACTACTTCAAAACTGAATTCCCGACAAACTTCGGGATCCCTGAAAAGAGGGGAAGAAAAAACCCTTTTAAAAGAAAAAGTCCTAGCTTGACGTGGAGAACCCTCGTCCTAGGACCCCTTTTCAAAAAAAAAAAATCAAACAGTCCTAACTTGACGTGGAGAACCCTCGTCCTAGGACCCATTTTCAAAAATATCATACAGTCCTAGCATGACGTGGAGAACCCTCGTCCTAGGACCCTTTTTTCAAAAAAATCAAACAATCCCAGTAGACGTGGAGAACCCTCGTCTCGGGACCTTTTTTCGAAAATCAAGCAGTCCTAGCATGACGTGGAGAACCCTCGTCCTAGGACCCCTTTTAAAACAAAAAATCAAACAGTCCTAGCTTGATGTGGAGATCCCTCGTCCTAGGACCCCTTTACAAAAAAATCAAGCAATCCCAGTGTCGCGACCTGTCCGAAAGCGGACGCGGCTAATGGATTACCGATCGCGGGCCTTGGATCGGCGCGGGCCCTCCCAGGCCCATACCAAATCGCGGCGGGAGTATTTTTCAAAGGGATTCGACGATAACAGTCGATCGCTTTCGACCTTCCGTGTGGTCGTGGTGGTATGTGCAACTTGTGCATGCATTTGGAGTCGCCACCGGCCTTTCTTGGAGGGTAGACCGGAAACCTTACTGACCGATTGGGAGAGATCGATCAGTTCTGCGGAACCAGAGATTTTAGGTTCGGGGACTTGGTTACGCTGGTGTCATTACCAACGCCCTTTCGGTGCCTAACGCGAGTGATTTTCCTAGTTAAGAGTTCATACAGGCGCAATTTTAGGGGAGGTGTGCTTAATTCAGGGTTTCACGCGGATTGGAAGACTGTTCCTATCAATCACAATCAATTTTAAATGAAAGCACAATCAAGTACATAAATAAATCACATCAATATACATCTATTCAAATCTACGGCTTCCTAGTATAGCCATAAGGGCTTTAGAAAAGGTGTGATTTTGGATCAGGGGTAAAATGGGAAAATTTGGGAAGCGGTTAGCCCGAAGAGTAAAATCGTCATTTTTTTAAAAAGACGATGACATGTGGAAATCTCAGACATAAGGTTTGGCCACCCACCTGACCCGTTACCAAATTCTAAGTAATTTTCACAAATCATCGGAATATCAAAGACGATTTATCCTTTGAGAGGTAAAATCGTCATTTTGAATTAAATGGGAGAAAATCCTGAAAATGACAACAAATCAATTTCTTTTGGTCATTTTTAGCCTTGGGAATTTTCTATAATTTTGTTTTTGAATTTTCTGTAATATTTTTTTTACTTTTTCCTCTTTTAAATCAACTCGGTTAAAAAAAATATGGGTCGGATTATTGAACCTGACCCAAAACGGGGTGAACCTAGGCCTTCACGGCCTGGGTCCACGGAACCACGGACTGGGCTCTTCAAGCCCAGTCCTAAAGTCTGTACACTCAGGCCCTAAAACAGGCCCACTCTTTTATTCTTCAATAATCAATTCAGACCCAGACTTAGACAAATTACATCAAGCCCAATCGAGACCAACTCAGCCCACGATCACGTCCCCTCCTGTTCACCATCTCCTTGCCAACGTTCCATCCTTTGCAGCACCCGACGAACGAAGTGGCGGCTTCGAGCGGCAGAGCAATAGCGGGCCGGTGACCGGGGGACACCGGAGAATCTCGAACGACATTCCGAGAGACGGCGGAGGTCTTAGACTGTCTCGAATCAAGACCGAGCAGGTCGGACGGCTCCGAGGCTACGAACGACGGCAGAGGAAGCTCGAGCAACCGCGGGGTTCGGATGGCTGGCGTCCGAACATGACGAGGAGCTGCAGCGGCATCGGTGAAGTTGCGGCCTCGGGTTTGTAGATCTGACATCGCGACGGCGAGACGAGGCTCGGGAACGACAGGGGCCGCGAATCGGAGTTGGACGGGAATAATTCGCGGCCGAACAGAGGCGTTAGAGCTGCTTCCCGTGAGAACTGGAGGATAAAGGCATAGGTTGAAGGCTGGAGCCAGGAGCGGAATTTGCTGGTTGGGGCTGAGTCACGCGCCGAGTTCAGAAAATGAAGTTTCCCAGGAGAAAAAAAATTAAAAAGGGAGGAAGAAGCCGCCTGTCAAGAAGAAGACAGTCCAGAAAAAAATCCTCCCCCCCCGCGGGTTCGCTCTATCGCATCCAAGAAAAAGAAAAAGCGAAAGAAGTCCATCGCCATCATCGTCCATCATTGTCCCTTCTTTTCTCCCATTTTTCCCAACGCTCTATCGCATCCAAGAAAAAAAAAGAAAGCAAAAGAAGTCCATCGCCATCATCGTTCATCATTGTCCCTTCTTTTCTTCCACTTTTCCCAACTTTTTGACTACTTTTGTTGATTCCACCGCTAATGAGCGGGCGTGTTATGCTCTTGTGACCAATTCTGGTCAATGTGTTGACTGGGTCGACCAACCCGACCCAGTTCAACATTTTTTATCGCTTGGGGAGAATTTGTTCAACTTTACATAAAAACCCCCAAATTCTTAGCAATTATCCGAATATGAAATCCTCTAAATTGAGGTCCTAAATGATCAAATCGAGTCAAATTAACCACACCCATGACTTCAAAAGGGTCAAAAACTTGTGGGCCAGCATTCAATTGCACGTGAAAGTCCATGGATTTTGATTAATTTTGTTTTTATCCGAAACCCATGGACTAAATTGAAAGAAAGTATGCAATTTCGTCCAATTCGTGTAATCATGTAATTTCGATGAAAAATTGGACTAATTTGCAATGCAGGGCAACCATATTAAATGTCAAGACTCCAAAAATACAAAAATTGTAAATTAAAAGACTCAAATGGCATTTTTTTGGGCTCGGTTCGGGTTTATGTTTGTGAAGGAACATAGTGACCCAAGCCGAATTTTCGAGATTTAAAGTGACACACTTGAAGAGGAAATTAAAACAAAATTATTGAATATTTTTGTGTATTTTTCTGACCACGAATGGTATTTTTCTGATTTTTTTGGGTATTTTTATAATTAAATAAATTCGAAAAATATATAAAAAAAATACCGAAAAATATTTTTTGTTCAAAATTGGTTACTAAGGCCAGGTCAAGGCTTCCAAAGTTGATTTTGTGATTTTATGACCTTTTTTGATATTTTTAATTAATTTTAAAGAATAAAAATCACAATGATAGATGGTCAAAAATCAGGTGTCAACAGCTGCCCCTCTTTGAGAGTGAGCTCGTCAGAGGTTGCTTTCAAAGACAAAATGACACTTGAATCTTAACCGACTCAACTGGGGAAAAGAAATGCTATGACACCGGACCCTTAAGTCTTTTGATAAAAACTCAAATTAATCAATGGTTTGCTCTAACAATTTGAACATGGGCTGCCGGTTGCGACAACTTTCAAGCAGATACCTAGGACTCATCATTCAGGATATCCTAGGGAGATTAAGTTCTGACCTGTTGTCGCGACCCGTCCGAAAAGCGGACGCGGCTAATGGATTACCGATCGCGGGTCTCGGATCGGCGCGGGCCCTCCCAGGCCCATACCAAATCGCGGCGGGAGTATTTTTCAAAGGATTCGACGATAAGAGCCGATCGCTTTCGACCTTCAGTGTGGTCGTGGTGACATGTGCAAATTGTGCATGCATTTGGAGTCGCCACCGGTCTTTCTTGGAGGGTAGACCGGAAACCTTACTGATCGATTGGGAGAGATCGATCAGTTCTGCGGAACCAGAGATTTTGGGTTCGGGGACTTGGTTACGCTGGTGTCATTACCAACGCCCTTTCGGTACCTAACCCGAGTGATTTTCCTGGCTAAGAATTCATGTAGATGAGTGGGGTACGAGTCCTAAATCTAGGAGTTCATGCAGATAGGAATGACTATCCTAGCAATCACAATCAATAATAAAGTGCACAAATCAATGAATTCAAATGTACAAATAAATCACATGGCATTCCTAATAAGGCCATATTGGCCTAGAGAAGCGTCAATCAGGCTTAGGAATGATTTAGACGTGATTTTGTCCATCAAGGGCAAAATCGTAATTTTGAGACAAAGGGGACAATTTGCCCAAAAAGGAAAAAATCAACACTTCGGAATGAATCCGGAGTCAAAAACAGGTTTGGTCACTCAATTGACCCATTTCCTATTTTTTTTTTTGCAATTTTCGTGATTTTCGGGAATTTTAGAAACCGATTTACCATTCGAAGGGTAAAATCGTCATTTTGGATTAAATGGGAGAAAATCCCGAAAATGAAAACAAATCAATTTTTTGGTGTTTTCAACCTGGAAAAATTTTTTAGAATTTTTTTTAGAATTTTCTGATCGATTTTTTTTATTATTTTTTTTTAATATTTTCGAAAAATATTTTAATAAAAAGCATGTCTTTGACAATTGATAACACTCAACCAGATAAATAAGCTAACCACTAGACTGAAACAAATACATGCAAATCAAATCTATGATGACAATACTTTAAGAAAATAACTCTAATATACTGATCGGGTACGCGAAATATACCTGATTGGACACCGGTCTTCAATTGCTCAGCCCCAGCAATACGACCATCTCCGTGTGCGTTGCCGTCAAATACTCGAGTCGAGATTGGTTGCGATCCTCGAAAAATCCTTCGGCGCGAACCTCGAACTTGATCGGATCACGGGCCAAAACCTTGGACAATTGGCCCAATCTCTTAACCCACCCGGCCCATGGACCTGGCACAACGGCCCATTCACTCGGCCCACCTCGCAGGACACGGCCTAGGCCCAATTGGGTCACGGCCCATAAGACTGGCCCACGGGTCAGGCCCAAAGCAGGGCAACAGCCCACAGAACAGGGTGTCCGAGCAAGGGGCAGGGGAATCAAGGCTGTGGCGACGGCTTGAGGGTTCACGGACTGGTGGCGTGGGGGGGTGGCTGGGTCCTGGTGGTCTCGAGGGATGTCGGGGGGAGGTCGTTGGATGTTCACGGTGGCCGGAGGAAGCCGGAAAAGGGGCGACCAGCAGCTGTAGCGGGCGACCAGAACAGGGGACCTGCACGGAGCTGGGGCTGTCGGGGCGGATTCGTGGATTTCCTCAGGTTCAAATGCGTCGGGGCTTCGTATGGTGATTTGTGGAGGTGTGTGGGAGTCTCTGGTTGTCGGATATGGGCGGAGGAGCGAGCTGGAGGCGGTGGAAACCGGGTCTGGACAGAACACCCGCAGAAACAGGGTGACAGAGTAGAGCTTCGGTTCTTGGCTCTCCGGCGGATCTACGGCGGCGACGAGCGGTCTGTGACGGTCGAGGGGACTCCAAAGAGTGGTGTGGAGGTCAGAGTTGGCCGTGGTGGTGGCTGGAGATGTCGGAGAGGACAGGGAAAAAGCAGACCCGAAACCGGCGCAAAACAGAGCAACCAGCTCCGGGTGGCTGTTCTGGCGATTCCGGCGGTGACGGCGGTGCTAAGGGGAGGTGACGGACTGAGGAAGATGCGATGGAGGGCTGGTGATGGAAAGAAGCGACAAAAAAAAACCTCCCGGTCCGCAAAGTGGGCGTCGCCAAAAAAAAAGAAGTCGAAGTCGTTCCGCCTGGGAGGAAGAAGGCGTCCTTTTCTTGAAGGCTTCTGCAAGTATGCTCTCTCTCAGCAAGCCACAACTGCAATGACTGCAAATTACCATGCATCATTTTCGTTTCTTTATCATCATACCTTAGTTTTTCCACCATCCACTTATAAATTGAGTAAGTTCTGAAACATCTGCCATTTAGCATGTGGGTTCACTCTCAACTCCCCAGACCCAACTAGCAAAATTAAGAGAACAAAGGGTCTCTCCAAGATCTCGCGCTGATCCGGACAAACACCAGGGTTTTGCAATCTCCATAAGGAATGTGTGCTGATTTAAATGCAAGGGCAGACATCACATCTCCAAGTGCAGAAACGGACTTACTTACAAATGGAGATTCCTTCAACCTGTCACCTTCAACTTTAATCCTTCCAACACACTCACTGTTGGACAAATCAACCATCTGAAGATGACACTTTGTCTTCTCTCCATTTATTAGGTTCTCACCTTCACGGTCACTCGCAATATAGGTCATTATCACTCGTCGACTGATCTAGCTCGACTTCCAGACTTCACTAGCTGCCACACTTCCTCTGTACAAAAAACACGAGATTCAACCAACCGGGAACCTCTTTAGTCCTCTCTGCAGCTTGCTTTATCTCCAACCTTCAAATCTTGTCTTTTGTATGACCTGTCTACTAGAGTAATTTCTTTTTCCCACAAGTATCGGTCAGGGTTGTACTCTGCCCTCTCTAAAAAAGATTTTGCAGAGGCCCCGAGAGAGAACGAACGGGGAGAGAGAGAAAGGAACGAGAGGAACGTGAGGGAGCGTGTGAGTGGGGAAAATAAAATAATAAAATAACAATATTAAATAAACTAAAGTGAAATAAAATAATATAAATAAAAATAAAAGCCAAGACAACATCATTGGTCAAATATCCCTCTTTTCTTTTGCTTTTTCTTTTTTTCTCTCTTTTTTTTTGTAATAATTCTTTTTTTCGAAAATATTAAAAAAAATGAAAATTATGAAAATTATTTTTTTGGTCAAAATGGTTCATTTAGCTTGGCCAAGGTCACCGAAATTGATTTTTTCAATTTTTCAACTTTCTATAGATTTTCTATGAATTTAAAATAATAATAATAATAATAATAATAATAATAATAAAATAAAAATAAATAAATAAATAAATGAAAGAAAAGTTGATCAAAATTTAGGTGTCAACAGCTGCCCCTCTTTGAGAGGAATCTCGTTAGAGGTTTCTCTCAAAGATAAGGTGACACCTGAGTCCTGATCGACTCGACTCGGGAAACTAAAGGAAAAAAAAATGCTATGACATCAGATCCTTACGGCTTTTGATAAAAATTCAAATTAACCCTCGGTTCGTTCTTGCAGTTTGAACCTGGGCTGAAGGGAGGGAGGCTTACCTGAAGCTCACCTGTCGGGTGCTGCCGGTTGCGACAACTTTCAAGAAGATACCTAGGACTCGTCATTCTGAATATCCTAAGGAGATTAAGCTCTGACCTGTATGGTAGGTCATACCATTATGGAATTTCTAACTGGTAGGAACCTAAGGAAGACGCATCCCACGCTTTGGGATTTGCCAAGGAGTTTGATCCGTATGGTGGATCGGACCCTTGTGTCAATCCCTACGGCGATATTTACCAATGAGTTGACCCTTATGACGGTTTCTACCATATTTGACCCTTCAGGCGGTATCTACCTTTGGTTGACCCTTCGAGCGGTTTCTACCATTGTTTTGACCCTTCAGGCGGTATCTACCTTTGATTTGACCCTTCAGGCGGTTTCTACCTTTGTTTTGACCCTTCAGGCGGTTTCTACCTTTGTTTTGCTTTGAAAATGGGTCTCATGACGAGGGTTCTCCACGTCCGATGAGACTGTTTGATTTTTGAAAGGGGGTCCTAAGACGAGGGTTCTCCACGTCATGCTAGGACTGTTTGATATTTTTGAAAACGGGTCCTAGGATGAGGGTTCTCCAGGTATCCTGCATAAAGTTCAAACCTGAAAGATTTTTCTTCACCAAGAAAATGTTAATAATCTTTGGGAAGACAATAATTGTCCAATTGACAAAATTTTATGACTTAAGTTTTAGTCATGAAATGTGCATTTTGATGCTGGAGGTTATCCAAAGCATTCTTACAACATGCAAATGTGATCACAAATTCCTTGCATGGAAAATTTGGATCAACAGTTTGAAAATTCCAAAAAGAGTTTGTTCAAAACATCAATTGGAATATTTCTCGACAATGAGGTCTTCTCACCTGTTTTGAGATAGTGGTTTTTATAGGGGATGCACTCAATTCCCTACTAACCTGTGCCTAGGTTTTAGGCTCATTCGCAGCGCATACATTCTGATCGGTCGGGAGGTCTTCCACGGGACCGTAATGTTGGTCTTGGTCATTGATCTTCAAGGGGGACCCGCCTTGGAGTCGAGGCCATTGAATGAAAATTTTCATCATATGCTTCGGGTTTACAAGTCAAGAACCCTGCAAAATGAGAAAGAAATTGTCTTGCTCGTACTTCTTCGAGCTAAGCTATATGTTAACCCAAGTGTCTTAGTCAGAGAAGACTTCAGGGTTATGATGTTGGTAGGATTGGGGACCGAAAAAGGCTTGTTTTTGGCCCAGAATTCTTGGAGAGTTTGACATTGGTGATCATTGCGGATTTGCTACCTGTCATTTCTCTTTTGCGCCTTTATTCTGCGCTTGACGCCATTTGGTGAGCAACCTTTTCGGAATTTGGCTCCTTCGGGGATTTCCTCTTTTCCCATCTAGACTTTATTGTGGGTCAATCAAACAGCTTGCACGGGCATCAGCCTTGCTTTTACCAGGCACTTTGCTTTTTCTTAATGCCTTGGATTTTTCTCATTCATTTTTGAAATCCCATTTTTTTCTTCTTCAGGAGATCACTTTAGACATATGATCGAAAGTCTAAACATGTTTTTATCATAAACCCAGGGATTTCTTTGTAATCCCTTAGTCTTGAGCTCTTCCGTTTCTAAAGTGATGCTGCATCCGTCTTGGAAAGTGCAATGATCACCAACGGGTTTATGAAATGACTTTGCAGGCTCAACTTGGCTATGCAAAGGATTCGGTGTGTGTGATAGAGAAATGAATGCTTCTCATCATCCTATGGCACTTGGATTACCATATAAACAACACACAAAGATTAATGTTAGTCCGAGCAAGAAAATTTCTAACCATTTCCTCCTGATGCTGTTGGACTTACTTCTATTCTGCCCCGATGTGGGGTGGTTCTCGACAGGGCTGATAATGAAAAACCTCCGTTCAAATGGGTTATCAATGGTCACCTGTAGTATTTGGGAATATGAAACGAACGCCTCCGTCGTCCCAATCCATGTAATCGCTGCGAATGGTCCCTACCTCCGTAGGTACAGATTTTGCCATCCGAATCACTTCCCTCGTCTCTCAAGTGTATGTAGGATGTGTTTGGATTGGGCTCGCCTCTCTTTTGAGTAAACTTCCTTTTGAATGATTTGACAAATAATCATATTTGGAAAAATTTATTTCTTTCTTTCCCAAAATTTATCCATCGATGGGATTTTGTGATGTATCGTGCATGTTTTATTCATGCTTTGGGCGACCTCCCGATTTAAATCATGAACATCGATGCATTGGATAATTTTCATGACGGCTGAAAGGATTTTAACATTCTTTATCTCCAGCTAACTGGGAAAGGGATACTTACCTACCTGTCGCGGCTGCAGACCCCTGCAAATGTAAAGAAAGCATATCATTGTAGGTTCACGAATTTTTCAAAAATCGAAACGATACATCCTACCCTTGGTCATGTACTCTGACGAGTAGTACATGGGACGTAAAAACTTGTTCCTCTGCAAGGCGACTCCCTTTATTCTTGGTTCTCATCCCGTTCTGACGTTGCGTATTGATATGAACAACGTCTATCAAATCCGCCTATCCATGCTTGGAATATTTGCAACATCAATGGTTCAGCTGCCCCCGGTTGGGCAACGTCTGTTCTGTTATTTGAACAGATGGCTCCTTGAGTGATTTATCCACGTTTATCACCTGAGAAGGGAAAGAAAGGAGACATTACTTCGGTATTCGATTGAAGATCGTTTAGGAACGATACATCGTTTTACCAAATAGGTGGCTTCGCGGCCAAACGTATCTCGTATTGAAGTGGTGGATCCCATTATGCTCCGCGGGTGATAGTCATTGTTCATGGAACTTGCTCCACGGATTAAGTGATTAATCCACGGCCCTCGGCTTGAAGATGCTCAAAGGGTGATGTTGACACTCACGCGCAATTAGTTCTAGATATTAATGAAAGATGTTCCCGTGGGAACCTTACAGTGCGATCAACAACGTATTCAACAGGAGTATTCAACCCCTTTCCTCTAAGCATTTTTCATCGAGTAGCCATGCCTTGCATCAGACGTTTGATCACCGGCCTTGCGTCACCACTGCGATGGTCCTCCGGCTCCAAACTGATCGAGCCAAAGATTGAACTCATCGCCAAGGAAATTGCTCGGGTCTTCGAGCCATTGATGTTCAAGTTGGGTATCAACGATTGTTGGGGGCAGATTTCTTTCATTGCCTTCGTTGTGAGGGACTGGAGTCTTTGAGCTGGAACTTTCATCATTGCCCTGTTGGGGTTGAGACATACATCCCTGAAGAGTATTGATCCAAGTGTCCAACTCCTCATCAAGGAAATCACATGTTCTTTCTAGCCCTTGGTGCCCAGATTGGGTGTCGTCGACTGCATGTGAGGGATTCCTCTCTTTGTTCTCGCCGTGAGCAATTTGATCCCTCGAATTGGGACTTCCTCCGATGACCGGCAGGTTTATATGTGCACTCTCTACCAATGCCAGATCCGCTTCAGGGACAGCATTAATGACTGATTCGCGCTCAAACTGAGGAATCTCTATGTGCTGGAACTGTGGCATATACTCTTGAGGAGTATTGAGATAGCTCAGCGGAGCATTCTGATTTGGGTTAGAGGAGTCGCTGACACGACTGCTAGTCCCATCATTGCTGAGACACGGTTGGGTGCTCTTGGCTCTCCAATCATCATGGTTGTAGCTCTGCCCAGCACTTGAGCTCCAATTGGCTTTATGATGGTTTAACGCTATCCTCCCATCCCTTAGCAATCTCCTATAGTACTTGAGGTGAGACTCGACGTTAATTCTAGAGAGCCCCGGCACATTCATAATCTCGAGTATGCGTAGTGGGCTAGCCGAATCAACTCCCAGCTCTCGAATTGCATCAACAAATTTGGTGTGAAGTTCATAGGTCCAGTAAAACCTTGTTCTCTTATCACCCAAAATATCGTCAATACTTCGGTAGCTATTCTCTACGGGATCTAGTCGTTTCAAAAGTTGTCCAGGGAGGGACTCACCGACTTTGGATTGGCTGGCTGCGACAGCGAGTTCGTCATTGAGAGAACTCCCCCTGTGATGATTCATATCCCATTTCTCAGAGGATGTTGGTGTTGATCCTATGGTGTTGACTTGCTCATGCAGATCTCCGGCGATATCTGGCTGTGTTGGAAAATGCTGTGGAGAATACGGTAACAGCTGAGCGTTATTCGTCAACAGGGACGGTTCATCGAGGAACACCTCGCCGAGGACAACAGGATTACCACAATTAAGGCAGGTGGCCTTGGTCAGAGCTTCCTTATATCTCGCGCTTTCAGCTTGAAGCTTCTCATTCTCCTCCTTCAGGACCAGTAACTCATGGTCTGCGTATTGCTGTTTCACCCGGGTTCGTTTGTTGGCGAACCAAAACTTGACTTTCGAAAGCTCCAATCCTATTTTTCGGCTCAACTCCATTTTCTGTTGTCTGCTTGGAGTGGGGCATTCATTGAAGAAAGCTTCGAGCTCTCGGATTTGGCCTGGAGTGTGGCGTTGTAGTTGCTTCCTTTTCCGACTCCGGTCATCATTGTATATTCCTTCTTCGTAGCTGAAACCTAGAATTTCATCGCTGGAGGAGTCAGTCTCCACGGCCTTCGGGCAGGATTCAGCTCCAGGATCCTCAAAGTCTCCCAGTAGTTCGTGCTCAGAAATGTCCAGGTCGGGCGTTTCTAGCAGATGGGAATAGCTTTTAAACATGATGGATCGAAGTATCTCGGGATGATCTAGTTCACTCAGCTTTCTCTATTCGCTCTTACGTGTTTGCTCACTCTAGAAATTTTCTCAAGTGATTGTGTGTGTCCTAGAACCATCCTTCAGGCTGCATATGAAGACCAGCAAGCAAGCGCTCCTCCCGAGACCCTGTAATTACTCATCGTCTGTATTCCCCTTTCTTTTTCCTCGTGATAGGATCACAAACTCTTTTGCATTGATTCAGTTTCATCGAGTATTGCGCTCGTCCCCTAGTTCAGTCTTCAAAGTGGCGGGTCTACAATCTTTCGGCGCCTTTTATGATTTGCTAGGCCCGAGAACGTGGGGAGCAGCGGTGGGCCCGCAATTAATGACTCCGTTTAATTCATTTAGCTCCATGGGAATTAACGCTATGATCTTCTCTCAACCCCTTTTCATCGTTCAAACGAAAGTGGCATTTTCCCTGTGCATGCTGTTACTCTTCATTTCAGCATCCCGGGCGCTTGGTGAGGAATGAGTTCGTGGCCACTCAAAATTTTAAAGACCGTCTCTGGTTTCAGACTTAATCTAACAAGGGATCATCACAACTGAGCATGACGATGTTCGTCGATAGCGTTGGTTTTGATATAGAATTAACTATAGTCATTAAAGAAAAATGTCCCCGTAGGAACTTTACAACGGATAAAATGAGTGATCTACTCGTGAACATGTTCTTCTTTCTATGGGTGTTCGTGGTGACCGACCCATCGTGCTCCGAGTCAAGTGCTAGATCATGGCTGTCCAAGCATGCCAGCTTCCCACTGATTGAACAAGGCATCGAGCCCCTCATCAAAGAAATCGTCTGTCGTGGGTTGACCAGCGGCAGGCAGAGCACCAGCCGACTGCTGCTCGAATGGAGGAGCGCGCACTCGCTGTACTTGTGACACGCGCTCTTGAGAAGTGTTGAAATGTCCCGGGAGGACATTCTGATCAGCTTTCAGTTTGCCGGTGGTCGGGTTGCTAGCTTGATTGATGCTTAGATTTGGCCGGGTATCTCTTGATGCCTGAGCATTACAATGGCGGTCGCCCCTAGCTTTTGAGCTCGAGACGGATTCCTCCCGGTTTAGCTCCGCTCGACGTTGTCTTAATAGCTTTCTGTAGGCAGCAAGGTGATTCCTGACCAGTTCCTTACTAAGCCCCGGTACATTCATGGCCTTAAATATGCGCGTCGGAGTTGCTGAGTCGATCCCCATTTGGTGAACCACATCTAGGAATCTGGAATGCAGTTCAGGGGGCCAAGCGAACCTCCTCTTATCGTGGCCCAAAATTGCATCGATGGCTTGACGACTGATTAACTCATCTCCAGCAGGACCCGACCCTATCGAAAATTGTTGTGCATGAGGCTGATATGCTTTGAGCTGGTCGGCGGTAACATCCAGCTCCTTGAAACTGTAACTCCAATCAAAGCGATGCAAATCCCATCCCCCAGGAGGCATTTGTATCATCTTCGTAGGATCATCCTGCTCATGCGTGACTCCGGCAAAATCTGGTTGAGCAGGAGATGCCCCGAGGGAGTAGGGTGGTAAATGAACGTCTTCAATCATCACGTGAGGCTTATCGGGGAATATCTTACCGAGGGCGACGAGGTTATCGCAATGAGGGCAAATGGTGATATTGAGAGCTTTTTCATACCTCATGTTTTCTGTTCGCAGCTTTTGATTTTCTTCCTTTAAAATCTCGACCACCTGACGTTTGCGTTGAGCCCTCGATTTGGATCTCCTATTTTGAAACCAAAACTGGATCCTCGACTGATTAATCCCCAACTCCCGACTCAATTCAATTCTCCACTTCTTTTTCATGTAATGGCTTTTACTGAAAAGGGTTTCCAGCATTTGGGTTTCCTCCTGAGAGTATTGGTGAGGACGTCTTCTTTTCCCGAGTTGAGCATTGTGGATGTCGTTGTCGTCGTCGCCGTGATCTTGATTTCCGTTGCCAGAAGTGTTGGGCTCCATGGTTTTGGCGTTAGACTTGACCTTGGAATCTTCGAGATCCCTCTGTGCTTCAATTTCTGAGATTTTTGAGTCAGTCGCCTCTAGCAGCTGACAGTAACCTCTTAAATATGTTGGATTGAGAAATGTTTGATTGGTTCTTGCCCACTCAGAGTTCTCCACTCTCTCCTGTATGCTTACTCCCTATAAAGTTTTCTTCAAGTGACTTTGCATGTTCAGGAGACGCTCTTCAAGCATCATTAGGCAAACGTTCCCCCTCAAGACCTTGAATTTCTCGCTTAGCTTTTCAACGTGATGGGACTGCCAAACCCTGTTAGGGCTCTCTTCGATAGTTGCGCTTTCCTCCCACCTAACTCTAATAATGGTGATCCCGACAAATCTTTTACATCTTTTAATTGATGAGCCGGAAATCGCGGACCTAAACGAATTCAATGGTTCTCGTGAGGGGACCTCCTGCTTTACCCCCTAACTAGGCTCCACCAGCATTATTACTGAGACCCTTCATCATCCTTGAGTTGCTATAAAATGAGGGATTAACGTATGGCAGATTAGCGTTCTCGCATAATCAGCTTCTTCCTTCTAATCTCTCTATTAGCCTCGTCTTATTCTCAAGCCAACCCAACGCAAATGGCCTCTTCTCCCGTGCGCACTTTTTCGACTGATGTCTTGGCCCAGTGGGAAAAGCTTTATAACCTATTGGGTCGCGGTTACGCGCACATAACCGATCATTCTGCAACCGCGGATGAAATCCGTGTCCTGCTCGAGGACTTAGATACCACTTCCCTCGAAGGCACTACGCTGGGGAGGGAATATAGAACTTTCCCGACCCTCTTTGCACACTCCTTAGAGGCCTACCGTGTTGCTGATCGGGAGGTTCTCGTGGCTCGCGTCTTGCGGGCTCGTTACCAGGATCGGTCTGATCATTTGGTGCTGACCAACTATCTGGCCGATAGTCACAAAAAGGCCGTCGAGTTTGCCAATGAGAGGGTCGCGACGTTGCTTCGCGAGAGGAGAAAACTGGTGGATCAATTGGCCCTATCCCTGACCGCTGGCGAGCACGACCGCCACAATGTCCTATTGAGGCTGCAAAGCGACTGGCAGGAAGAACGACTCGACAAAATAACCGCAGACATAGCTCACGGGAATGGATTAGTTCGGGACTTGGAAATAATCACTGAAGA
Source organism: Rhodomyrtus psidioides (assembly GCA_021437785.1). Taxonomy (NCBI): domain Eukaryota; kingdom Viridiplantae; phylum Streptophyta; class Magnoliopsida; order Myrtales; family Myrtaceae; genus Rhodomyrtus; species Rhodomyrtus psidioides. Next base: position 133,921 of record JAILYB010000128.1, on the reverse strand, counting down.
ACACGAGGTCAAGGTCACTGAGGTTAAGGGAGAATGCAGAAACCTTTTCCTCAAGCTCGCGGACCAGGACATGCGAAGTCGTGAGTACGGGCAGAGCATTAACAACATGGAGGGTCAGTTGGGCTCCTTTGTGTCGCTAATTAGGGCTCACTTTGGCTTTACTTTTCCACCCCGAATTGTATGACCTGCTTCTGAAAACCCTCCGCTGAGCAAAATAAATGAAAGTTCTCGTGTGTGTTTCAACTTCTGCATGGTTCCTTTCTTCGAGCGTTCGAACATCTTCAACTTAGGTGAGCCGAACCGTAATATCAATAAGTCGAGCAAATATGGATTTTATAACTCGCTCATGATCAGATGAAAGAATAGCCTCAGACTTATCCAGGAAAAGATTTCTCTCTGTTACCTATTTTTTACCTGCAAATGAAAAGACAGAATCAGAAGGAATAATTTGAAAAAGAAAGCAAAAACCCCTTTCAATCTTATGCTTACCCATGATTAATAAGGACAAGAACTTTTACAAGGGTTTTAATCTTGCGCGAAAAGTTTTTTATCAATATTCTTCGAAAGAAAGCATACTATTGAAAGGAATGTAATTCACAATAATTGCTTTTGATCAATTTCGAGAGGAGCGAATTACTCAAAAGTACGAGGCATAATAACGTGTTTTAAATTTAATTGAAGATACGACATCCAAATCAAGGCCGTTTTGTTAAGAACGAGAGTAATTTGGACATCTATCTCGTCATTAAATTCAAAACAACGCCGATATTCTCGGTCAATTATCGTGGATTACCAGCGGCGCACAATCATGCATGAACCAATTCAAGTGTATAATTCCTTCTAGCGAAATTGGGGTTGGATTACTCTATACGACCAAAAAAGTCATGCAAGATTTCCAATTTTGATTTCCTCTAAAGGAATTATAAACTTGACTTGGGAGTATTCGGATGATTAGAGAAAATGCCACTATCACATTCCCATGTCCTGTCAAAAGAAATACAACCAAGTTCCATCTAAATGTATACACCAATAGATCCCTAATACAATCACTCTAAGGGGTGAGATAGAGAAAGCCTCGATAAAAATAAACCCTATACAAGAGGACTAGTAATGGAAAATGAAACAAAGGAATGTGATCCTAACGTTTAAGGATGCCCCAAGTTCGATCTGTGACTTCCGGATCACTTGCCCCAACTCGTCATCTTCATTGGACGATATCTCAATAATGTCCATAGTAGGCTCCTTTGTTGCTCACTCGGTGCTTGTCATGGGGTATCATCCTCTTCGTCTTCTATCAAGGACGTTTGGGAAAAACACACACATCTATCCTTGAAATGGCATTTAATCTAATCACCAGAATGCAATGAATGAAATGCCTATATTTATATGAACTGTAATAGATTCGAGGGATAGAGAGTCTTACCAACCAAACTCGTCGACTTATGTGCGGTTTTAGGTGTACCAACCGCCCAAAGACATGCGCATGAGACAAGTGATGGTGAACTTCTAAAAATCAGAGGGTTTGGCACCTAAGGTTAAGGTCCCCACTTCGAGTTCTAGAAAGAGCCGATTCCATTGCACAGCTATCGTTGCATTGGGACTCGATCCATAGTTCGAAGTGAGCGGAATTGAAAAGTGGATTACCCCGTGTTTTTCCTCACGGAGATTCCATTTTCAATTCCTTCTATTGTGTTCCTAAAGGCGGCGCCCGAGGTTTTAGGCGCGGTTGTGTGTGTCCACGTTTCGTGATCATCACAATGCAAGTCACGCACAACAGTTTATCAATCAGCACTTCAAGTCATCCACACAACATACATTCCTACGCCCAACCTGCATAAGACAATGTTAATCACAAACTACGCCCCTTATTTCTCCAATCTGCAAAAACATATAACACATACCATAAGCGGACTTACCTCATCTTCAAGAGCGCCTGCAGGGTTAGAAAAATCACTCAGCGTTTTAATTACGGCCTAAGTCCACTTGAGGTCTAGAACCATAGGTTCTAGAACAAACGTCCCCAGCGGAGTCGCCAGCTGTCGCGACCCGTCCGAAAAGCGGACGCGGCTAATGGATTACCGATCGCGGGTCTCGGATCGGCGCGGGCCCTCCCAGGCCCATACCAAATCGCGGCGGGAGTATTTTTCAAAGGATTCGACGATAAGAGCCGATCGCTTTCGACCTTCAGTGTGGTCGTGGTGACATGTGCAAATTGTGCATGCATTTGGAGTCGCCACCGGTCTTTCTTGGAGGGTAGACCGGAAACCTTACTGATCGATTGGGAGAGATCGATCAGTTCTGCGGAACCAGAGATTTTGGGTTCGGGGACTTGGTTACGCTGGTGTCATTACCAACGCCCTTTCGGTACCTAACCCGAGTGATTTTCCTGGCTAAGAATTCATGTAGATGAGTGGGGTACGAGTCCTAAATCTAGGAGTTCATGCAGATAGGAATGACTATCCTAGCAATCACAATCAATAATAAAGTGCACAAATCAATGAATTCAAATGTACAAATAAATCACATGGCATTCCTAATAAGGCCATATTGGCCTAGAGAAGCGTCAATCAGGCTTAGGAATGATTTAGACGTGATTTTGTCCATCAAGGGCAAAATCGTAATTTTGAGACAAAGGGGACAATTTGCCCAAAAAGGAAAAAATCAACACTTCGGAATGAATCCGGAGTCAAAAACAGGTTTGGTCACTCAATTGACCCATTTCCTATTTTTTTTTTTGCAATTTTCGTGATTTTCGGGAATTTTAGAAACCGATTTACCATTCGAAGGGTAAAATCGTCATTTTGGATTAAATGGGAGAAAATCCCGAAAATGAAAACAAATCAATTTTTTGGTGTTTTCAACCTGGAAAAATTTTTTAGAATTTTTTTTAGAATTTTCTGATCGATTTTTTTTATTATTTTTTTTTAATATTTTCGAAAAATATTTTAATAAAAAGCATGTCTTTGACAATTGATAACACTCAACCAGATAAATAAGCTAACCACTAGACTGAAACAAATACATGCAAATCAAATCTATGATGACAATACTTTAAGAAAATAACTCTAATATACTGATCGGGTACGCGAAATATACCTGATTGGACACCGGTCTTCAATTGCTCAGCCCCAGCAATACGACCATCTCCGTGTGCGTTGCCGTCAAATACTCGAGTCGAGATTGGTTGCGATCCTCGAAAAATCCTTCGGCGCGAACCTCGAACTTGATCGGATCACGGGCCAAAACCTTGGACAATTGGCCCAATCTCTTAACCCACCCGGCCCATGGACCTGGCACAACGGCCCATTCACTCGGCCCACCTCGCAGGACACGGCCTAGGCCCAATTGGGTCACGGCCCATAAGACTGGCCCACGGGTCAGGCCCAAAGCAGGGCAACAGCCCACAGAACAGGGTGTCCGAGCAAGGGGCAGGGGAATCAAGGCTGTGGCGACGGCTTGAGGGTTCACGGACTGGTGGCGTGGGGGGGTGGCTGGGTCCTGGTGGTCTCGAGGGATGTCGGGGGGAGGTCGTTGGATGTTCACGGTGGCCGGAGGAAGCCGGAAAAGGGGCGACCAGCAGCTGTAGCGGGCGACCAGAACAGGGGACCTGCACGGAGCTGGGGCTGTCGGGGCGGATTCGTGGATTTCCTCAGGTTCAAATGCGTCGGGGCTTCGTATGGTGATTTGTGGAGGTGTGTGGGAGTCTCTGGTTGTCGGATATGGGCGGAGGAGCGAGCTGGAGGCGGTGGAAACCGGGTCTGGACAGAACACCCGCAGAAACAGGGTGACAGAGTAGAGCTTCGGTTCTTGGCTCTCCGGCGGATCTACGGCGGCGACGAGCGGTCTGTGACGGTCGAGGGGACTCCAAAGAGTGGTGTGGAGGTCAGAGTTGGCCGTGGTGGTGGCTGGAGATGTCGGAGAGGACAGGGAAAAAGCAGACCCGAAACCGGCGCAAAACAGAGCAACCAGCTCCGGGTGGCTGTTCTGGCGATTCCGGCGGTGACGGCGGTGCTAAGGGGAGGTGACGGACTGAGGAAGATGCGATGGAGGGCTGGTGATGGAAAGAAGCGACAAAAAAAAACCTCCCGGTCCGCAAAGTGGGCGTCGCCAAAAAAAAAGAAGTCGAAGTCGTTCCGCCTGGGAGGAAGAAGGCGTCCTTTTCTTGAAGGCTTCTGCAAGTATGCTCTCTCTCAGCAAGCCACAACTGCAATGACTGCAAATTACCATGCATCATTTTCGTTTCTTTATCATCATACCTTAGTTTTTCCACCATCCACTTATAAATTGAGTAAGTTCTGAAACATCTGCCATTTAGCATGTGGGTTCACTCTCAACTCCCCAGACCCAACTAGCAAAATTAAGAGAACAAAGGGTCTCTCCAAGATCTCGCGCTGATCCGGACAAACACCAGGGTTTTGCAATCTCCATAAGGAATGTGTGCTGATTTAAATGCAAGGGCAGACATCACATCTCCAAGTGCAGAAACGGACTTACTTACAAATGGAGATTCCTTCAACCTGTCACCTTCAACTTTAATCCTTCCAACACACTCACTGTTGGACAAATCAACCATCTGAAGATGACACTTTGTCTTCTCTCCATTTATTAGGTTCTCACCTTCACGGTCACTCGCAATATAGGTCATTATCACTCGTCGACTGATCTAGCTCGACTTCCAGACTTCACTAGCTGCCACACTTCCTCTGTACAAAAAACACGAGATTCAACCAACCGGGAACCTCTTTAGTCCTCTCTGCAGCTTGCTTTATCTCCAACCTTCAAATCTTGTCTTTTGTATGACCTGTCTACTAGAGTAATTTCTTTTTCCCACAAGTATCGGTCAGGGTTGTACTCTGCCCTCTCTAAAAAAGATTTTGCAGAGGCCCCGAGAGAGAACGAACGGGGAGAGAGAGAAAGGAACGAGAGGAACGTGAGGGAGCGTGTGAGTGGGGAAAATAAAATAATAAAATAACAATATTAAATAAACTAAAGTGAAATAAAATAATATAAATAAAAATAAAAGCCAAGACAACATCATTGGTCAAATATCCCTCTTTTCTTTTGCTTTTTCTTTTTTTCTCTCTTTTTTTTTGTAATAATTCTTTTTTTCGAAAATATTAAAAAAAATGAAAATTATGAAAATTATTTTTTTGGTCAAAATGGTTCATTTAGCTTGGCCAAGGTCACCGAAATTGATTTTTTCAATTTTTCAACTTTCTATAGATTTTCTATGAATTTAAAATAATAATAATAATAATAATAATAATAATAATAAAATAAAAATAAATAAATAAATAAATGAAAGAAAAGTTGATCAAAATTTAGGTGTCAACACCTGTATAGTAGGTCACACCATTATGGGATTCCTAACTGGTAGGAACCTAAGGAAGGCGTATCCCACACTTTGGGATTTGCCAAGGATTTTGATCCGTATGGTGGATCGACCTTTGTGTTGATCCTTAAGGCGACATCTACCTCGTGCTGACCCTTATGGCGGTTTCTACCTTGGTTTGACCCTTCAGGTGGTTTCTACCTTTGGTCTGACCCTTCATGCGGTTTCTACCATGGTTTGACCCTTCAGGCGGTTTCTACCTTTGATTTGACCCTTCAGGCGGTATCTACCTTGAGTTGACCCTTCAGGCGGTATCTACCTTATTTTGACCCTTCAGGCGGTTTCTACCATTGGTTGACCCTTCAGGCGGTTTCTACCATGAGTTGACCCTTCAGGCGGTATCTACCTTTGATTATTTTGAAAAGGGGTCTCATGACGAGGGTTCTCCACGTCCGACGAGACTGCTTGATTTTGAAAAAGGGTTCTATCATCATCTCTTCTTTTGAAAGATCCCGAAATTTGTAGGGAATTCAGTTTTGAAGCAATGAAAGATTTTATCTTGACAAAGCTTCACTTGAGTCTGTTGAGGCGACATTCTGGGAGATTGGTGTTTCCAACGGATCCTGTAGAAGTTCGAGCCTGAAAAATTTTTCTTCACCAAGAAAACATTAGCAATCTTAGGGAAGACGACGGTTGTCCATCTGACAAAACCGTATGATTTAAATCTTAATCATGAAATGTGCGTTTTGATGCTGGAGGTTATCCAAAGCATTCTTGCAACATGCAAATGTGATCACAAATCCCTTGCACGGAAAATCTGGATCAAACAATTTGAAATTTCCAAAAAGAGTTTGTTCAAAACATCTATTGGAGAATTTCTCATCCAAGAGGGCTCCTCACCGTTCTGTGATAATGGTCTTTTGTAAGGAATGCGCTCAACTTCCTACTAACCTGTGCCTAGGTTTTAGGATCATTCACAGCGCATACATTTTGATCGGCCGGGAGGTCTTCCACGGGACCGTAATGTTGGGCTTGGATATTGGTTTCCAAGGGGACCCGCTTTGGAGTCGAGGCCACTGAATGAAATCCTTCACCATCTGCTCCGGGTTTACAAGTCAAGAACCCATGCAAAATGAGAAAGAAATAGTCTTGCTCGTACTTCTTCGAGCTAAGCAATATGTTAACCCAAGTGTCTTAGTCAGAGAAGACCGTTTCAGGGTTATGATGTTGGTAGGATTGGGGACCGAAAAAGGCTTGTTTTTGGCCCAGAATTTATGAGGGGATTGACATTGGTGATCATTGCAAACTTGTCACATGTCTTTTCCATTTTGCATCTTCAATTTTTGAGGCATGCAACCGCTTTTGACAACTCTGTCTACGTCTTCCATGCCTGACATCATTTGGAGGAGTAGTCTTTTTGATCTGACTCCATTAGGGATTTCCTCTTTTCCCATCCAGCTTCATTGCGGATCAATCAAACAACTTACATGAGCATCGGCCTTGCTTTTACCAGGCACTTTGCTTTTTCTCGATGCCGTGGATTTTTTCTCATTTTTTTTTTGAAATCCCTTAGTCTTGAGCTCTTCCGTTTCTAAAGTGATGCTGCATCCATCTTGAAATGTGCAATGATCACCAACGGGTTCATGAAACGAATTTGCAGGCTCAACTTGGCTATGCAAAGGATTCGGTGTGTGGGATAGAGAAATGAATGCTTCTCATCATCCTATGGCACTTGGATTACCATATAAACAACACACAAAGATTAATGTTAGTCCGAGCAAGAAAATTTCTAACCATTTTCTCCTGATGCTGCTGGACTTATTCCCGTTTTGCCCCAATGTGGGGTGGTTCTCGACAGGGCTGATAATGAGAAACTCCGTTCAAAGGGGTTATCAATGGTCACCTGTAGTATTTGGGAATATGAAACGAACGCCTCCGTCGTCCCAATCCATGTAATTGCTGTGAATGGTCCCTACCTCCGTAGGTACAGATTTTACTGTCTGATTCGCTCCACTTCTCTCTTAAATGTGTGTAGGACGTGTTTTGACTAGGCTTGCCTCTCTTTTGAGTAAACTTCCTTTTGAATGATTTGACAAATAATCATATTTGGAAAAATTCATTTCTTTCTTTCCCAAAATTTATCCATCGAGGGGATTTTGTGATGTATCGTGCATGTCTTATTCATGCTTTGGGCAACCTCCTGATTTAAATCATGAACATCGATGCATTGGATAATTTTCATGACGGCTGAAGGTATTTTAACATTTGTTATCTCCAGCTAACTGGGAAAGGGATACTTACCTACCTGTCGTGGCTGCAGACCCCTGAAAATGTAAAAGAAGCATATCATTGCATGTTCACGAATTTTTCAAAAATCGAAACGATACATCCTACCCTTGGTCATGTGCTCTAATGAGTAGTACATGGGATGTAAAAACCTGTTCGTCTGTAAGGCGATTCCCCTATTAAGGATAAATAACGAGTATCAATTCATATTCTCAAATTCAAGACAAATTGGAACGATACAACTTTACTCTTGGTTCTCATCCCGTTCTGATGTCGCGTATTGATATGAACAACATCTATCAAATCTGCCTATCCATTCTTGGAGTGTTTGCAACATCAATGGTTCATCTGCCCCCAGTTAGGCAACGTCTGTTCTGTTATTCGAACAAATGGCTCCTTGAGTGATTTATCCACGTTTATCACCTGAGAAGGGAAAGAAAGGAGACATTACTTCGGTATTCGATTGAAGATCGTTTAGGAACGATACATCGTTTTACCAAATAGGTGGGTTCGCGGCCAAACGTATTTCGTATTGAAGGGGTAGATCTCATTATGCTCCGCGGGTGATAGTTATTATTCATGGAACTTGCTCCACGGATTAAGTGATTAATCCACGGCCCCCGGCTTGAAGATGCTCAAAGGGTGATGTTGACACTCACGCGCAATTAGTTCTAGATATTAATGAAAGATGTTCCCGTGGGAACCTTACAGTGCGATCAACAACATATTCAATAGGAGTATTCAACCCCTTTCCTCTAAGCATTTTTCATCGGGTAGCCATGCCTTGCATCAGACGTTTGATCACCTGCCTTGCGTCACCACTGCAATGGCCCTCCGGCTCCAAATTGATCGAGCCAAAGATTGAACTCATCGCCAAGGAAATTGCTCGGGTCTTCGAGCCATTGATGTTCAAGTTGGGTATCAACAATTGTTGGGGGCAGATTTCCTTCATCGCCTTCATTGCGAGGGACTGGAGTCTTTGAGCTGGAACCTTCATCATTGCCCTGCAAATTTATACGTGTATCTCTTGCTAACACTGGGTTCGCCCCTGGAAGAGCACTAACGACAGGCTGGTACTCAAATTGGGGAGTTCCTATTCGCGGGGATTGTGGCAAATAATCTTGTAGGGTACTGAGACGACTCAAAGGGGGATTCAGCTGATCGACCCGTGGATAAAGGTCTTCATCAAGGAAGTCGCCAGGTTCTTTGAGTTGGGCAGGTATCTGAGTACTGGACGCAATAGGTTGATCGCTAATGGGAAGAACACTGGTGACCGGCTGCTGTTCGAGTGGAGAAGTGTCGCAGTTGTAGACATACCAGTCGTCTACATTCAGACCGGCCCTTTTCAGCTTTAGTGTTACCTTGCCTTCTTTCAGCAACTTCCTATGGTACCTAAGGCGGTTCCTAACGCTTGTCTTAGCTAGCCCAGGTACATTCATGATCTTGAGTATTTGTCGTGGACGCGCCGCGTCGATCCCTATCCGCCGAACCGCGTCAATAAATTTATCTTCAATTTCAGGCATCCAACGCCGGCTTATCCTTTCACGGTCGGGAACAAGATCTGATTGTCTCGAAAGTTGTGCAGGGGGACGAGACGGTGAAGGAGCGTTATCGGTCCCTGAACATGACTCGTCTAGGGATATTTCACCAAGGGCGATAGGACCGTCACGGTTAGGACGAAGAATAGTGTCGAGAGCTTCTTTATACCTTATGTTCTCCACTCGAAGCTTTTCGTTTTCCTCTTTTAGAATGGCAATTTCTTGTTGTCTGTTTCGGGCCCTCAATTTGACTCGCCTATATTCAAACCAAGCTTTAATCTTCTGGGGTTTCAGTCCCACTTTCTGGCTTAGCTTCCCTCTCTGTTCCCTGCTCGGGAGAGGGTTCTCGCTGAAGGCCGCTTCAAGCTCTCGAACTTGATCTGGGGTGTAACGTGAGAAACACCTCTTACCACCGTCGTCACCATCGGGTTCCTGCGCTTTGCTGCCGAAAGGGCAGGATTCCCTGACTTCGGTATCGAGTTGGATCCCATAACCTTCGAGGTCTTGGAATTGGACGGTATCTAAGATGTTTGGGCCTATCCCTTCTAACAACTGACGGTAGCTCCCAAACATATCGGATCAGGGAGAGGTCGCTCGATATCTTTTTTTCTTTACTTATTCTGGGTTTTGTAATTTCTCTGGTATGCTTACTCTCTCCAAACTTTCTTTTGAGTGATTCTACCTGCCCAGGGAACGTTCTTTAAATATGGACGAAGATCATCAAGTGAGTGTCCCTCCCAAGATTCCGTGTTTCCTGCTTTGTCGTCCTCTTTTCTCTTTTCAACATGGAAGGGCGCCGAATCGATTTCATTTCTCGATGTCTATGTCTGTCTCCCACTTCGTTTTCAAGAAAGCGTAACTACGCGCGTCTCCCGCTCAGACTTAATATGATGAAACCGACGATTTTTTTATTTACAACTTTTGTCCGACAGGCCTGAAATCGCGGATCGAGGCGGGTCTCGTGGTTCACGGGAGGAGCGGCCTCTGCTTTACTTGATTACCCCGGCTCCACAAGCATTATTGCTGTAACTTTTCTCCACCTTTGAGCCACTATGAAACGGGGAGAAGGTTAGTGCTCTCCTTTGCCCAACTTTCACTTTCATTCATTCCATCGCACTCGTCTTCCCCTCCATCTTCCAACGAGAAATGGCTTCATCTTCTGCTTCTTCCTCTGACTCTTCCCATGCTTGCGTCTTTTCAATCGCAGTCCCGGCCCGATGGGAAAAACTCTATAATCTCTTGGGTCGGGGCTATGCTTATATAGCCGATCATCCGGAGATCGAGGCTGAGATCCGCGTTCTATTCGCGGCCACAGAAACTACTTCCATCGAGGGTACTGAGTTGGAGAAGGAGTATAAAACATTCCCAGCCCTCTTTGCAAACTTTCTAGAGGCTTATCGTGCTGCTCACCGGGAAGTTCTCGTGACTCGTGTCTTGCGAGCCCGCTACGAAGATCGATCTGATCATTTGGTGCTGACCAACTATCTGGTTGATAGTTACAAAAAGGCCGTCGAGTTTGCTAATGAGCGGGTCGCGACGTTGCTTCACGAGAGGAGAAATCTGGTGGATCAATTGGCCATATCCCTTACCACCGGCGAGCATGACCGCCGCAATGTCCTGTTGAGGCTTCAGAGCGACTGGCAGGAAGAACGGCTCGACAAGATAACCGCGGACATAGCTCGCGGGAATGGACTGGTTCGGGACCTGGAAATAGTCACCGAAGAACACGAGGCCAAGGTCGCCGAAGTTAAGGGAGAATGCAGAAGTCTTCTCCTCAGGCTTGCCGACCATGACATGGGGAGTTGGGAGTATGAGCAGAGCATTAATAACGTGGAGGGTCAGTTGGGCTCCTTTGTGTCGTTAATTAGGGCTCACTTTGGCTTTACTTTTCCACCCCGAATTGTATGACCTGCTTCTGAAAACCCTCCGCCGAGCAAAATAAATGAAAGTTCTCGTGTGTGTGTTTTAACTTCTACACGGTTCCTTTCTTCGAGCATTCGAACATCTTCAACTTGGGTGAGCCGAACCATAATATCAATAAGTCGAGCAAATATGTCTTGATTTTATAACTCGCTCATGATCAGATGAAAGAGTAGCCTCAGACTTATCCAGGAAAAGATTTCTCTCTATTACCTATTTTTTTACCTGCAAATGAAAAGACAGAATCAGAAGGAATAATTTGAAAAAGAAAGCATAGACCCCTTTCAATCTTATGCTTGCTTGTGATTAATAAGGACAAGAACCTTTACAAGGGTTTTAATCTTGTGCGAAAAGTTTTTATCAATATTCCTCGAAAGAAAGCATACTATTGAAATGAACGTAATTCACGATAATCGCTTTTGATTAATTCCAAGAAAATCAATGGAATGTTCAAAAGTACAAGATATAATCCTGATCAGTTATCATGGATTACCAATGATGCCAAACACGCATGAGCCAATTTCAAGTTTATAGTTCCTTCTGGAGAAATTGGGATTGGATTGCCCTATACGGCTAAAAAGGTCGTGTCAGACCTCCAATTTCAATTTCCATTTCCTCCCGTGGAATTATAAAATTGATTTTGGCGAATTCGAGTGATTAGTATAAATGCCACTACCACATTCCAATGATAAACCAAAAGAAATACAGCAAATTTCAACTCGGATATACATAACACCAATAGATCCCTAATACAATAAATCTAAGGGATAGAGAGGATCTCAGCAAAATGAATCCTATACAAAAAAGGCTAGAGGTGAAAAACAAATCAAAGGAATGTGATCCTAACGTTTAAGGATGCCCCAGCTTCGATCTTTGAGACGGGACTTCAGGATCACCTGCCCCAACTTGTCATCTTCATTGGGTGATACCTCAATAAATGTTCATAGTAGGCTCCTTTATCGCACACTCGGTGTTCGTCGTGGGATATCACCTTCCTCGTCTTCTATCAAGGACGTTGGGGACAAACACACATATCTATCCTAGAAATGGCATTTAATCTAATCACCCGAATGCAATGAATGAAATGCCTATATTTATATGAACAGTGATAGATTTGGGGGGAATAGAGAGTCTTACCAACCCAACTCGTCGACTTATGTGCGGTTTTAGGTGTATCAACCGCCCAAAGACATGCGCATGAGACAAGTGATGGCAAACTTCTAAAAAAATCAGAGGGTTTGGCGCCTAAGGTTAAGGTTCTCACCTCGAGTTCTAGAAAGGGCCGATTCCATTGCACAGCTATCGTTGCATTGGGGCTCGATCCATAGTTCGAAGCGAACGGAATTGAAAAGTGGATTACCCCGTGTTTTTCCTCACGGAGATTCCATTTTCAATTCCTTCTATTGTGTTCCTAAAGGCGGCGCCCGGGGTTTTAGGCACGGTTGTGTGTGTCCATGTGTCGTGATCATCACGATGCAATTCATGCACAACAGTTTATCAATCAGCACTTCGAATCATCCATACAACATACATTCCTACGCCCAACCTGCATAAGACAATGTTTAATCACGGACTACACCCCTTATTTCTCCAATCTGCAAAAACATATAACACCTACCATAAGCGGACTTACCTCACCTTCAAGAGCGCCTGCATGGTTAGAAAAATCACTCAGCGTTTTAATTACGGCCTAAGTCCACTTGGGGTCTAGAACCATATGTTCTAGAACACAAAATCCCCAGCGGAGTCGCCAGCTGTCGCGACCTGTCCGAAAGCGGACGCGGCTAATGGATTACCGATCGCGGGCCTTGGATCGGCGCGGGCCCTCCCAGGCCCATACCAAATCGCGGCGGGAGTATTTTTCAAAGGGATTCGACGATAACAGTCGATCGCTTTCGACCTTCCGTGTGGTCGTGGTGGTATGTGCAACTTGTGCATGCATTTGGAGTCGCCACCGGCCTTTCTTGGAGGGTAGACCGGAAACCTTACTGACCGATTGGGAGAGATCGATCAGTTCTGCGGAACCAGAGATTTTAGGTTCGGGGACTTGGTTACGCTGGTGTCATTACCAACGCCCTTTCGGTGCCTAACGCGAGTGATTTTCCTAGTTAAGAGTTCATACAGGCGCAATTTTAGGGGAGGTGTGCTTAATTCAGGGTTTCACGCGGATTGGAAGACTGTTCCTATCAATCACAATCAATTTTAAATGAAAGCACAATCAAGTACATAAATAAATCACATCAATATACATCTATTCAAATCTACGGCTTCCTAGTATAGCCATAAGGGCTTTAGAAAAGGTGTGATTTTGGATCAGGGGTAAAATGGGAAAATTTGGGAAGCGGTTAGCCCGAAGAGTAAAATCGTCATTTTTTTAAAAAGACGATGACATGTGGAAATCTCAGACATAAGGTTTGGCCACCCACCTGACCCGTTACCAAATTCTAAGTAATTTTCACAAATCATCGGAATATCAAAGACGATTTATCCTTTGAGAGGTAAAATCGTCATTTTGAATTAAATGGGAGAAAATCCTGAAAATGACAACAAATCAATTTCTTTTGGTCATTTTTAGCCTTGGGAATTTTCTATAATTTTGTTTTTGAATTTTCTGTAATATTTTTTTACTTTTTCCTCTTTTAAATCAACTCGGTTAAAAAAAATATGGGTCGGATTATTGAACCTGACCCAAAACGGGGTGAACCTAGGCCTTCACGGCCTGGGTCCACGGAACCACGGACTGGGCTCTTCAAGCCCAGTCCTAAAGTCTGTACACTCAGGCCCTAAAACAGGCCCACTCTTTTATTCTTCAATAATCAATTCAGACCCAGACTTAGACAAATTACATCAAGCCCAATCGAGACCAACTCAGCCCACGATCACGTCCCCTCCTGTTCACCATCTCCTTGCCAACGTTCCATCCTTTGCAGCACCCGACGAACGAAGTGGCGGCTTCGAGCGGCAGAGCAATAGCGGGCCGGTGACCGGGGGACACCGGAGAATCTCGAACGACATTCCGAGAGACGGCGGAGGTCTTAGACTGTCTCGAATCAAGACCGAGCAGGTCGGACGGCTCCGAGGCTACGAACGACGGCAGAGGAAGCTCGAGCAACCGCGGGGTTCGGATGGCTGGCGTCCGAACATGACGAGGAGCTGCAGCGGCATCGGTGAAGTTGCGGCCTCGGGTTTGTAGATCTGACATCGCGACGGCGAGACGAGGCTCGGGAACGACAGGGGCCGCGAATCGGAGTTGGACGGGAATAATTCGCGGCCGAACAGAGGCGTTAGAGCTGCTTCCCGTGAGAACTGGAGGATAAAGGCATAGGTTGAAGGCTGGAGCCAGGAGCGGAATTTGCTGGTTGGGGCTGAGTCACGCGCCGAGTTCAGAAAATGAAGTTTCCCAGGAGAAAAAAAATTAAAAAGGGAGGAAGAAGCCGCCTGTCAAGAAGAAGACAGTCCAGAAAAAAATCCTCCCCCCCCCGCGGGTTCGCTCTATCGCATCCAAGAAAAAGAAAAAGCGAAAGAAGTCCATCGCCATCATCGTCCATCATTGTCCCTTCTTTTCTCCCATTTTTCCCAACGCTCTATCGCATCCAAGAAAAAAAAAGAAAGCAAAAGAAGTCCATCGCCATCATCGTTCATCATTGCCCCTTCTTTTCTTCCACTTTTCCCAACTTTTTGACTACTTTTGTTGATTCCACCGCTAATGAGCGGGCGTGTTATGCTCTTGTGACCAATTCTGGTCAATGTGTTGACTGGGTCGACCAACCCGACCCAGTTCAACATTTTTTATCGCTTGGGGAGAATTTGTTCAACTTTACATAAAAACCCCCAAATTCTTAGCAATTATCCGAATATGAAATCCTCTAAATTGAGGTCCTAAATGATCAAATCGAGTCAAATTAACCACACCCATGACTTCAAAAGGGTCAAAAACTTGTGGGCCAGCATTCAATTGCACGTGAAAGTCCATGGATTTTGATTAATTTTGTTTTTATCCGAAACCCATGGACTAAATTGAAAGAAAGTATGCAATTTCGTCCAATTCGTGTAATCATGTAATTTCGATGAAAAATTGGACTAATTTGCAATGCAGGGCAACCATATTAAATGTCAAGACTCCAAAAATACAAAAATTGTAAATTAAAAGACTCAAATGGCATTTTTTTGGGCTCGGTTCGGGTTTATGTTTGTGAAGGAACATAGTGACCCAAGCCGAATTTTCGAGATTTAAAGTGACACACTTGAAGAGGAAATTAAAACAAAATTATTGAATATTTTTGTGTATTTTTCTGACCACGAATGGTATTTTTCTGATTTTTTTGGGTATTTTTATAATTAAATAAATTCGAAAAATATATAAAAAAAATACCGAAAAATATTTTTTGTTCAAAATTGGTTACTAAGGCCAGGTCAAGGCTTCCAAAGTTGATTTTGTGATTTTATGACCTTTTTTGATATTTTTAATTAATTTTAAAGAATAAAAATCATAATGATAGATGGTCAAAAATCAGGTGTCAACACCCAGTAGACGTGGAGAACCCTCATCTCGGGACCCTTTCAAAAATATCAGACAGTCCTAGCATGACGTGGAGAACCCTCGTCCCAGGACCCCTTTTTCAAAAATCAAGCAGTCCTAGCATGACGTGGAGAACCCTCGTCCTAGGACCTCTTTTTCAAAAATACCAAACAGTCCTAGTTTGACGTGGAGAACCCTCGTCCTAGGACCCCTCTTTTCAAAAATACCAAACAGTCCTAGTTTGACGTGGAGAACCCTCGTTCTAGGACCCCTTTTTCAAAAAAAAATCAAACAGTCCTAGCTTGACGTGGAGAACCCTCGTCCTAGGACCCATTTTCAAAAATATCAAACAATCCTAGCATGACGTGGAGAACCCTCGTCCTAGGACCTCTTTTCAAAAATACCAAACAGTCCTAGTTTGACGTGGAGAACCCTCGTCCTAGGACTCCTTTTTTCAAAAAATCAAGCATGTCCTGGTTTGACGTGGAGAACCCTCGTTCTAGGACCCCCTTTTCAAAAAAAATCAAGCAGTCCTAGTTTGACGTGGAGAACCCTCGTCCTAGGACCCACTTTCAAAGATATCAAACAGTCTCATCGAATGTGAAGAACCCTCATCTTGAGACCCCTTTTCAAAAATTCAAAAAATCCCCTCTGACTTGGAGAACCCTTGTCATGGAAAACCCTTTCAAAAAACACAAAAATCCCCTCTGACCCCGCTAGTCAGCGTCATGGGATCCCCTGAAAGCTCGATGACCTAGATAAATCTCTCTGTAAGTGTTCACAGGTTGGTAGCCACGGATCTGTCATCTTCCGGACCGGATCGCCAATTTTCAGCTTCAGAAGATTTCTTCCACCCCAAATCCCCACCAGGCAGGGATATACGACAGAGGTGTCTCAAAGCACAGTTCGAGATCGGAGCCCACAACGCTCGCGACTTGCCGCCTAGAGATACGGTGACCGCCTTTTTCGCGAAGCACGCGCCGGATAGCCATGCCTCGAAGCTCTCACCCTTCGGAACGGATTGCAGCCGGTAGCCGCGGAAGAGACATTTGTTCCACCCTAAATCCCACCAGACATGGATATACGACAGAGGTGTCTCAAAGCACAGTTCGAGATCGGAGCCCATAACGCTCGCGACTTGCCGCCTAGAGATACGGTGACCGCCTTTTTCGCGAAGCACGCGCCGGATAGCCATGCCTCGAAGCTCTCACCCTTCGGAACGGACTGCAGCCGGTAGCCGCGGAAGAGACATTTGTTCCACCCCAAATCCCACCAGACAGGGATATACGACAGAGGTGTCTCAAAACACAGTTCGAGATCGGAGCCCATAACGCTCGCGACTTGCCGCCTAGAGATACGGTGACCGCCTTTTTCGCGAAGCACGCGCCGGATAGCCATGCCTCGAAGCTCTCACCCTTCAGAACGGATTGCAGCCGGTAGCCGCGGAAGAGACATTTATTCAACCCCAAATCCCAAAAGAACCTATGCCCAGTGAAAGGAGGTGCCTATATTTGATATCTCTGCAGGATTTTGGTAACCTCGGATCCCAGATGGATACTTTACTCCATGAAGTGGAGTACGCAGGCTTAAGCTTTTACAGGATTTCGTGGAGAACCCATGATCCCGGAAGGATGCCTTGCTCTGCCAAGAAGAGCTCATAGGGTCATGTTTTGCAGGATTCCTGGAGAACCCAGGTCCCAAACTGATACCTTTTTAATGAAAAATTGCAGGTCTCAGCTTTCTGCAGGATAATTGGAGTCTCCAGATCCCAGAAAGGTACCTCGCATGTCGAAAGGACAATTCGGCCTTCTGCGAGATTTCAGGTAACCCCTAAATCCCAGGATAGCCTTCAGGTGAACCTAGAGTTAGGTGAACCTTCCAAAAGAGACCTTAATGATGTCAATCTTTAGGCAGAGCCTTTTAGTAGGCAAACCTTTTCCAAGACCGATCTACAGAACGATCGAGTCTTCGACTAGTCCCGACAAGAAGGGATATGTCATTCCATAGGCGGAGCCTTTTAGTAGGCAAACCTTCTTCCAAGACCGATCTACAGAACGATCGAGTCTTCGACTAGTCCCGACAAGAAGGGATATGTCATTCCATAGGCGGAGCCTTTTAGTAGGCAAACCTTTTTCCAAGACTGATCTACAGAACGATCGAGTCTTCGACTAGTCCCAACAAGACGGGATATGTCATTCCATAGGCGTAGCCTTTTAGTAGGCAAACCTTTTTCCAAGACCGATCTACAGAACGATCGAGTCTTCGACTAGTCCCAACAAGACGGGATATGTCATTCCATAGGCGGAGCCTTTTAGTAGGCAAACCTTTTTCCAAGACCGATCTACAGAATGATCGAGTCTTCGACTAGTCCCAACAAGACGGGATATGTCATTCCATAGGCGGAGCCTTTTAGTAGGCAAACCTTTTCCAAGACCGGTCTACAGAACGATCGAGTCTTCGACTAGTCCCAACAAGACGGGATATGTCATTCCATAGGCGTAGCCTTTTAGTAGGCAAACCTTTTCCAAGACCGATCTACAGAACGATCGAGTCTCCGACAAACCCTACAGAACGGGCGCGTCATCCTTAGATTCCTATCAGTCTGGAGTCTCACCAATGGTAGAAACCGCCTGAAGGGTCAAATCAATGGTAGATACCGCCTGAAGGGTCAACTGAAGGTAGAAACCGCTTGAAGGGTCAACTCAAGGTAGATACCGCCATAAGGGTCAAAACTAAACTCAACCAAAGGTAGAGACCGCCTGAAGGGTCAACTGATGGTAGAAACCGCCATAAGGGTCAAACCAAAGGTAGATACCGCCTGAAGGGTCAACTCAAGGTAGATACCGCCATAAGGATCAAAACTAAGCCAAGAGTAGATACCGCCTGAAGGGTCAACTGAAGGTAGAAACCGCCTGAAGGGTCAAATGAAGGTAGATACCGCCATAAGGGTCAACCAATGGTAGAAACCGCCATAAGGGTCAACTTGATGGTAGATACCGCCATAAGGGTCAACCAATGGTAGAAACCGCCATAAGGGTCAACTTGATGGTAGAAACCGCCATAAGGGTCAACTAATGGTATGACCTACCATACAGGTCAGAGCTTAATCTCCCTAGGATATTCTGAACGAGTCCTAGGTATCTCCTTGAAAGTCATCGCAACCGGCAGCATTTGACAGGTGAGCTTCAGGTAAGCCTCTCTCACTCCGGCCCATGTTCGAATTGCAAGAGCAAATCGGGGATTAATCTGAACATTCATCAAAGGACTTAAGGGTTCGATGTCATAGCATTTCTTTTCCCCAATCGAGTCGGCCAAGATCCAGGTGTCATTTTGTCTTTGAAAGCAACCTCTGACGAGCTCACTCTCAAAGAGGGGCAGCTGTTGACACATGATTTTTGACCATCTTTTATTTTAGTTTTTATTTCTAAAATTAATTAAAAATAGCAAAAAAGGTCAAAAAATTGAAAAATCAACTTTGGAAGCCTTAGCCTAGCCTTAGGAACCAATTTTGAACAAAAAATATTTTTTGTATTTTTTAATATTTTTTGGAATTTATTTAATTATAAAAATACACAAAAAATTAGAAAAAATACCATCCGTGGTCAGAAAATTACACCAAAATATTCAGAAATTTTATTTTAATTCTCTCTTTAATATTTTCATCCGTGGTCAGGAAATTTGGCTTGGTTCATGGGGTTCCTTCACAAACCTAATCCCGAACCGGGCCTAAAAAATCCTTTTCGAGTCTTTTAATTTTCAATTCTCGGTTTTTATAAGCTATGACATTGGAATCCAAAGTATTGAAATGCAATTGGGTCAATTTGCCCTCCAATTTGATCAATTTTAGCCAAAAGGGCTTAATTGCATAAAAATCTTTCAATTTAGTCCCCGGTTTTACAATTTGTGAAATTAAATTTCACACGGGCACACCCATTAAAATTAAAAACCCCTACCCAATATTTTTCATCATGATGAATACATTGGTGGCCTCAATTTTGAATAATTTGATCGTTTAGGCCTTCGATTTGGCGAAATTCATTTTCGGATCCTAGGGACAATTTGGGGTTTTCACTAAATTTCAATCAATTGATTCACGAAAATACTCATATTTGATAGAAAACATGTCAAGGAATCCGATTTTGCCATCAATTTCATAAAAAAGGGTCAATTTGGGGCCCAATTTGAGCGATTTGGCCTAACCGGGTCGGTCGGGTCAGGCCCGACCCGACCCGGTCCGGCCGGGTCTGCAACATTGTTGCAGACCTGCGTGCGGCAGAGAGGCAGGGGAAGACAGGGGCGGCGTGGGCGATGATTTTTTTAAGAAAAAAAGGACATCACGCGTGGGGGACAGGCAGAGAGGCTGAGGCTCGCGTTGGGCAGAGGCGTTGGGCGTGCCGAGGCGCGCCGGTCGGCCACGAAAACCGGCGAGGGAGCTCGGTTTTAAGCGAAGCTCGGCAAAGAGAGAGAGGGGACTTCGGACAAAGACAACGGACAACCGACGACCCCGAACCTCCAGCGGACTTCACTCATCACCACCAAGGTCGCCATTGCCGTCGCCGAGCCCGGAGCAGGTCGGTATTCTCCCCTGAGCTCCATTTCTCTAATGCACGCCGACTGTTCGACGAAATGCCTAAACGAGTATCGTATTTTTGGAGTCTCGGCCAACCCATCCCAGCCCCTATTTGTCGCGATTCTGGCTTTAAACTTTCATGCTAATCTTCCCTACCCCCTGGCCTGCTGTTTGTTTTACATTATTCGACAAAAAAACGAGGGCCGAGGCTTCGCCGGTCGTGGTCGGGGTCGGGAGCTCGATGGGGAGCTTCAAGTGTTCGCCGAGCTCAAAACGAGCTAAGGTAAGTTTTCGGACCATCTTAGGATGCTATTTGATGACTGAGAATCGAGCTTGAGCAAAAGAAACGAATTGTGTAAATCGTCGCCGGCACCGGGAAGTCGGGGGTTCGTCCCGATCGTTTTCGACGTGTCCATGGCCTTATTTTTGGTATGTGATGATGTTGAGGTGCTGAGGGTCCGAATGCCACAAAAATTTCCCCAAAATTTTGAGTTTTGGTTCGGTTTTGGGCATTTTCCGGCGACCTCGCCGGAATTTTCACTGTTCCGGCGAGGCGCCGGTCGTCTTCTCCGGCGGGCCGGCGCCCCGCTGACCGGTCAACGGCTGACGTGGCATGCCACGTGGGCGCCACGTCAGCCGGGTGGGACCGGTCCGTTGATTTTCAAACCAACGGATTGGGCGGCCCGGATCGCGACACGTGTCGCGATCCTGTAATTTTGAAAAATTAAATAAATGATTTTCGAATAATCGATCCGGCGGACGAGGATGTGCCACGTGGCTCACTAAGAGACATCCGATCTTGTACAAGATCGGACGCACCAGAGGAGGCCATGTGGCACGTTCTAGAGCGCCCGATTTGTAGGTTTTCTAAAAAATGAAAATAAATTAATTTTTGATCCGACGGCTATTATTGAGCCACGTGTCTCTCTGTGGGTCGCCCGATCTAGTGGAAGATCGGACGCACGAGACGAAGCCACGTGGCACAACGTGGACCGTCCGATCCGGGGAATTTTCGGATAATTAAATAAAATAGATAAAAAAAAAATCAAAAATTGTTAAAAAATAGAAAAAATGTTTTAAAAAATCAAAACGGTGTCGTTTTAGGCCGGTGTCGACCCCTAGGGTCAGGCCGGGCGCCCGAGAGGCGCGGGCCAGGTTTGACCCGGCCCGGAAAATATTTTTAAATATTTTAAAAAATTCAGAAAATAATAAAATAATCAAAAAATCAATAAAAAAATGAAAAATCATGAAAAATTCAAAAAAATTCGGAAAATTCAGAAAAATTCTAAAAAAATTCCAGAAAATAGGAAATGGCCACATTCAACTGGCCATGACCTGTTCCGGGTCTTTCGACCCCCGGTCTTTCCAGAAATGACGGTTTTGCCCTTTCGGCAAACCGTCTTCCAAAAAAATTCTAAAAAAATCCAGGAAAATCCCAAAAAATAGGAAATGGCCACAAACAACTGGCCAAGGCTCATCCCGGGTGTTTTGAACCCCAAACCTTCTTGAAAATGACGATTTCGCCCTTTGGGCGAGTCGTCTTCCAAAAATTGAAGAAAAATCAAGAAATTCCAAAAAATTCTCAAAAATGGGAAATGGCCACAATCAACTGGCCATGGAATATTTTGGGTAACTCGGTATCCAAACCTTCCAAAAATGACAATTTTGCCCTTCGGACTAATTATCCCCGAATCTTCCCATTTTACCCCCTAGCCCTAAATCACATCTTCCCTAAGCCCTTATGGCTATACTAGGAGGCCAATGATTGAAATTGATGTGCATTGACATGATTTATTTATGCATTTGATTGCGCTTTCATTATATTGACTGTGATTTGATAGGACCAGTCTTCCAATCTGCATGAAACCCTGACTCATACATATCTCACCTAAAATTGCGCCTGCATGAACTCTTAGTCAGGAAAATCACTCGCGTTAGGTACCGAAAGGGCGTTGGTAATGACACCGACGTAACCAAGTCCCCGAACCCAAAATCTCTGGTTCCGCAGAACTGATCGATCTCTCCCAATCGGTCAGTAAGGTTTCCGGTCTACCCTCCAAGAAAGACCGGTGGCGACTCCAAATGCATGCACAAATTGCACATGCCACCACGACCACACTAAGGTCGAAAGCGATCGACTCTTATCGTCGAACCCTCAAAAGACACTCCCGCCGCGATTTGGTATGGGCCTGGGAGGGCCCGCGCCGATCCAAAGCCTGCGATCGGTAATCCATTAGCCCGCGTCCGTTGATTTTCGGACGGGTCGCGACAATAGTATGTGCCAGCGAAAAGGATTTTCCTTTGACAATTGCAGCCATCAATCTAGCTTCATACCTGGATACATCTGTAGTGGATGAGGCTTTAGGGCGAATGCATCCAATGAGGATCTTATGCACGATTCTGTATATCATAGGCATGGCAGCATAGTTGATGTGTGTCCCGATGCTTCTTCGATAGTCAGTATCTTCTGTGATCAACTTGTAAGCTTCATTAGACGAAATCTCTATTTTCATAAAGTCAGACGCTCGTACCCCAATGAGAGATGCTATAAGTTCGGCAGACACAACATACCAAAAGTCACCAACAGTAAAAATCATCCTGTTCGGGTTCTTTGTGAAATGCAAGTTGGAATAAAATAGAGCCACTAATTCAGGGTACACACCTTCAGAATCGGTACAGAAAGTTAGCAAGTCTAGCTTCTCAAACATCTCAGAAACAAGAATACCATGACTATCAAGATAGTCAAAATCGATCGTCTTATGTGGCATTACCTTTCTTGCCAGAAAGCTTTGAAAAGAGTCATGATGTTGTTGACTCTTGAACAGTTTGGGTTGAAATTTTGTATCTTTTGCAAACCCACCAAACGTTCGAAAGTTCTCAAACAGCAAATCATCGTAATCAGTAGTCCTTACCCTAGACTCAGTGTCATCTCCTTCTTCCGTAGAATCGTATTCTTCCTCTACATCAGCACTAATCTTTTCTTTGCCTTTCGATGTACCAACATTCTATTTCTCAACATTGGCAGAATCAAAAGGACTTGCAAATTTCCTAACATCTGTCTCAACATCTGACTCAGAATCGAACCCAAAATTTTTCACAAATTTTTCCACAGCACAATCATCCATTCCGGATTCACGCATGAGGGTTATGGGTTTTTGTATCCCCTCAAGAGTTTGTAACGAAGAAGGAGTAGGAATACTCGAACCTGGCTCGGATGAGTGTTAGGAGTATGAAAAACTTGTAAAGTTCCCTCCTTTGGTGGGGAGTTAGTAGACCCACTCGATCCTCGTTCTGCAGAGGAAACTTTAATGCTATCTGAGTCTTCGTCCACCAAAGAAATGTGTGAGGGACCGCGTTTTGAGAACCGAGCGGCTTGGGCAGAAGTTCTTTGTTACCGACGAACAGAGGTGGAGGTTTTCTTTGGTTCGAGGGAGACATGTTTACGAGACATGATGGAGAAGATGAACAGTTTTCTGTGGAAATGTTGAATTTTTGAGAGGATAGGAGAAAGGTGATAGCTTTTCGAAGGGCGATTGTGTGTGGAAAGAGTGAGAAACTGTTCCTTTTATAAGGATAGTGTAAAGAGCGGTTATTAAAGGCAACTTCCCGAGCGATTTTCCGAGGTGGCCGAAAAAGTAAGGATTTGTGTGAGATGGTAACGGGTAGTTTTTCTTGGAAGGTAGATATGCATGATAATATTCAGTCAATCAATCACAGCATATTCGAATAAGATCATAAGAGATTTGAGATCATACCTTCGCTTCTTAGCAAATTGGAAAGGATTTTATTTTCTTTCTTGCAACCCCTGTTTCCTGCATCTACTCAAGATTTCATAGGAAAGTTAGTAATTCCAAGCTTCTCTTTAATAAAATTGAAGCTACCTTTTTCAAGTGGCTTCGTAAAGATATCAGCCAATTGATTTTTAGAATCAACAAACTAAATGTAAACATCGTTGTTTTGCACATGGTCTCTTATGAAATGATGCTTGATCTCAATGTGCTTGGCCCTTGAGTGAAGAACATGATTTTTTGTCAAGCTAATGGCACTTGTGTTGTCACATTTAATCTCAACGTTGGATTCCTCAATATTATAGTCTTGAAGTTGTTGCTTCAACTACAAGATTTGTGTGCAACAGCTTCCTAGAGCAACATATTTTGCCTCTGCCGTGGATAGAGCCACTGTACTCTGTTTCTTGGAGAACCACGATACCAGCATGTTTCCCATTAGTTGGCATGTTCCTAATGTGCTCTTTCTATCAATTCGACATCCAACATAGT
This sequence comes from Rhodomyrtus psidioides, assembly GCA_021437785.1. Taxonomy (NCBI): domain Eukaryota; kingdom Viridiplantae; phylum Streptophyta; class Magnoliopsida; order Myrtales; family Myrtaceae; genus Rhodomyrtus; species Rhodomyrtus psidioides. The sequence continues at coordinate 109,479 of JAILYB010000128.1, read as the reverse complement.
CAGCATCAGAATATCCAATAAGAGATAAATTTGAATTTCTAGGGTACCACAAACCAAGTGAAGAAAAAGTGCTGACATATCTAATTATTCTCTTGACAGCAAAGAGATGTGATTCTCTTGGATCTAATTGAAAACGAGCACACATACACACACTGAAAAGAATATCTGGTCGAGAGGCAGTAAGATACAGTAGAGATCCAATCATGCTTCTATAGAGTTTTTGATCAACCTTTTTCTCAGTATCATCTTTTTCAAGTTTTGAAGAATGAGACATAAGAGTTTCAGTCTTTTTGCATTTATCAAGCCCAAACCTTTTTACTAGTTCCCTTGCATACTTTTCTTGACAGATAAACGTACCTTCATTTCCTTGCTTGATTTGTAATCCAAGGAAAAAATTTAACTCACCCATCATACTCATTTCAAACTCATTTGTCATAATCTGCGAGAAATTCTTGCACAGAGTTCCATTAGTAGAACAAAAAATGATGTCATCAACGTATATTTGAACTAGAAGAATATTCTTACCTTCCCTTTGAATAAACAGAGTAGTGTCTACTTTACCTTTTTCAAAACTATTAGAGATGAGAAAAGTACTCAACCTCTCATACCAAGCACGTGGTGCTTGTTTTAGACCATATAAGGCTTTGTTCAGTTTGTACATATAATCAGATCTGTTCGGATCTTCGAACTCTAGTGGTTGATCTACGTATACCTCTTCTTTGATATAGCCGTTCAGGAATGCGCTTTTGACATCTATATGAAAAAGCTTGAAGCCATAATAACATGCATATGCTAATAATAATCTTATAGCTTCTAACCTGGCTACCGGCGCGTAGGTCTCGTCGTAGTCAATCCCTTCCTCCTGTGAGTATTCTTTTGCCACTAACCTTGCTTTGTTTCGTGTGACTCTTCCTTTGTCATCAAGCTTATTTCGAAATACACATTTCGCACCAATGACTGGTCGATCTTTTGGTCTTGGAACCAGTTCCCAGACTTGATTTACTTTGAACTGTAGTAGTTCTTCTTGCATTGCCTCTATCCAACTTTCATTCGAGAGTGTTTCTATCAAGTCTTTTGGTTCAATTTCAGAAATAAGAGCGAAGGTACCTGTCATTTCCTTGATAGAGGCTCGAGTTTTGATTCCATCTCGTACGTTTCCAATGACAAGTTGTAGAGGATGACTGGTCTTATGCTTCCAGTTGTGATCAAACTTCTCTTTCTGCTTTTCATCTGTAGAGGCAGATTGAGCTTTGATAGAATCGGATTGAATAGAGTCTCCGGACAAGTTGGTCTGTACGCCTTATTGAAATGAATGTTCTGTATCTTCTTCCATATGAGTGACATAGAGAGTGCTCTTCTCATCAAACTTCACGTTCATTGATTTTTCCATAATGCAAGAGTTTTTATTGAAAATCCTGTATGCCTTGCTTGTTGTGGAGTAGCCAAGAAAGATTGCTTCATCGAACTTTTCATCAAACTTACCAACTCTGTCATTTGCATTTTTAATAACAAAACATTTGCAACCAAACACTTTGAAGTAGGAGATATTCGATTTTCTGCCTTTAAAGAGTTTTTTTTTTTTTATGATCGAGGTGTCCGGGCCCGCTTCGCGGGCTCGAATATTCCTCGAGGGGGACTGGCCCAGCAACCACCAGCCGGGGCCCCCCACTTAAGTCAGCGGAACGCAGCCAGGAGATTCGAACCCTCAACCTTTCATGAGAGGAAGAAGGGCACGGTCTCAACCAACTACGCCATGCGCGGGTGGGTGCCTTTAAAGAGTTCATAAGGCGTTTTATCAAGAAGTAGTCTGAGATACACACGGTTTGAGATATAACAAGCAGTTGAGACTGCCTCTGCTCAAAAGTATGAAGGAATTTTGCTCTCGATTAAGAGAGTTCTTGCCATTTCCTGTAGAGAACGATTTTTTCTCTCTACAACCCCGTTTTGTTCTGGAGTGTAGGAAGTAGAGAAATTGTGTTGTAAACCTTTTTCAATGCAATAGGAAGAGAAATTTTGATTTTCAAATTCACTACCGTGATCTGTTTTAATGCAAGAAATTGTGTAACATTTTTCGTTCTGGACAAATTTTGCAAAGCTAGAGAAATATGAGAATACTTCATTTTTGTGAGCAAGAAAGTATACCCATGTATAACGAGTGTAGTTATCTACTATCACTAGACAGTATCTCTTACCGCCAAGGCTTTGACTTCTGGTATGACAAAAAATGTCCATATGTAGAACCTGTAATGCTCGCTTAGTAGATACACAATTGATTGGTTTGAAGGAACTCCTTACTTGCTTTCCGAGAGTACAGGCTGTACATAATTCAGCATGGTCAAACCTGACTTTGGGTAATCCTTTCACAAGCTTTTTGGAAGATAGCTTGATAATTTATTTATGACTAATGTACCCAGGTTTCTTGTGCCATAGATCAGATTCTTCCTTGATTGTGATCAAACATTTTTCTTCTTTGGTATCCACATCTAATAGATAGATGTTCCCGTGTCTTCTTCCAGTAAAGATTTGGGTTTTGTCACTGCTTTCACCTGTGCATTTGTTTTCTTGAAAGCATATCTTATAACCAATATCACAAAGTTGACTTACGCTCAGAAGATTGTAGCTGAGTCCTTCAACGAGTGATACGTTACTTATCATTAGCTTTCCGACTCTGACAGTTCCTCTACCTATTATCTTTCTTTTGCTTCCTCCGAAAGACACACTTCTACCATTTACTTTGGAAAAATCCATAAACTTGCTTGCATCACCTGTCATATGTCTTGAGCAGCCACTATCAAGGTACCACTTGTTCTTTTTCTTTGGTATCTGCAAACAATAGATAGATTTACGATTTCTTTGGTACCCAAATCTTTTTGGGTCCTTTTGTGTTAGTAAACTCCATCAATTTGATAAAAGGCCCTCTGATAGGTTTCCAAATTTTGAAGCACTCATTTTTCAAATGAGTTTTATCTCCACAATTTGAACAACAAAGTTCATAACCAGCAGATTTTATGAAATGTCTTTGAAAATGTTTTTTGTACTCTTTCTTCGAAGGTCTCTGTTTTTGTCTTTCTTCATATCTAGGAAATGTATTTTGTAAAACTGTTTTCTTCTCCATTCCAAGACCATTTTTGTCATAATAAGGAATCTGAATAGAGAGAATATGCTCCAAGGTTTTTGAACCTGTCGAAAAATTATTTTTTATGTTTGAAATATCTTGTTTGATAAAAACATTCTCTTTTGAGAGAGAATCGTATTTTCGTTGCAAATCTAAGAGATTCTTTTTGAGAAAATCATGTTTTTCGGATAAGCTCATATTTTCCTTTTTGAGAAGATCACGATCTTGAAGCACATCAGAATATTCCTTTTGAAGAAAATCAATCTTTTCATTTTTGGAAAGATCATGTTTTCTTAACAAAGAATTTTCATTTTTCAAATCAGAGATTCTTTTAAGAGCCTTTTTCAAATCTGAACATAATTCATTAATGTAATCGGATACTTCATCAGAGATGTCAAAAGAACTTACCTCTTTTTCATCCTCTGAATCTGAAGTTGCCATAAGACAAATATTTGCGCAATCTTCATCATCACTTTCTTCACACTCGGTATCACTCCATGTCTCAGCCTTTAACGCTTTCTTTTTTCTTCTCAAATTTTCCTCGAATCTTCTTCAGAGAAGGACAGTTTGGCTTGATGTGTCCACGTTTACCACACTCGAAACAAGTTACCTCCTTGCTTTCATCTTTTTCAGCAGAGGATTTTTCAGTTTGTCTGAAAGGACGTTTTCCTTTGAAGCTTTTTCCTCTTCTAGCCATCTTTCTAAATTTTCTTACCATCAGTGCCAATTCTTCATCGTCATCCTCTGCTTCTGATTCGGAATCACTTGAATTAGTCATCTTAGATCTCAAGGCTATTTCCTTTCTTCCTTTGATTTCATCTTCATCATTCTGGCGCTCAGATTCATAGGATGTTAATGTACCTACAAGTTCATAAACAGTCAAAGGTGAGATTCTCGAAGTTTCACGAATAGTGGTTTTGATGTTGTTCCACTCCTTTGTCAATCCTCTCAGAATTTTGTTGACCCTTTCTGTTTGAGAGATCTGCTTGCCATAATATGTTAAGCCATTTACAATGTCTGTGAACCTGTTGATCATATCAGAAACAGATTCGTCAGGTTTCATCTGGAAAGATTCGTACTTTCCAAGCAAAATATTCGTTTTTGTCTCCTTGACTCTATCAATCCCTTCATGGGTAAGTTGCAGACTTTCACAGATTTCCTTTGCTGTTTCACAAGAGCAGATACGATTATATTGAGATGGGGATAAAGCACAATAGAAAGAGTAAATTGCTTTTGAATCCAAAGTTTCTCTTTTGGAGATTTCCGTGGCACTATACTTTGGTTCTTCTTTGCTACTTTCTTTTGACGAGGAGATTGTAGGATTTGCCCCATTCTGCACAACATCCCACATTAGTGGATCTGTTGATTTGATGAATGCTTTCATCTTATTCTTCCAGATGTTGTAGTCTCTTCCATCAAAGTATGGAGGTCGCGTGTTGCTTTGTCCTTCCACAATACCTGCTCCAAGAATACTAGCCATTGAGGATCGTTAGCTTAGAAGTATATACACTTCCAAAAATAAGCCTTAGGCTCTGATACCAATTGTTGTTCATGACTAGACTATACACCTAGAGGGGGTGAATATGTATATCAATCGAATTTCAATGAATAGTGCGGAACTTATAAAATAGTCGAAATCGAGATAACACAAGTGATAGCAAAGTACTATAGAGCTTCTGCCAGACAGTTAATAGATGCAGTTGATAGAGGCAAAATGAGTAGGAAAGCGTTGCACACAAGATTATAGTGGTTCGACTTTTGAGGGCCTATGTCCACTCTCCCACACTAACAGCCTACTGGCTGGATTTCACTAAGTATCCAAATAAGAGATTACAGGAATATGAGTGATTGCTTGAACTTCTACTGCTTCTACAGAAGCGAGCTATACCTGTACCAAGATCTTTTCACTCAACACTCTTTCTCTGCTTCACTTTCTCTTACAAGATTCACAGAAATGATTTTAGACAATAATAAAGTGCTCTATTTGAATAGGTCGGTTGTCTCTCGGTCGTCCTCCGTTATTTGAACTTCGTGCTCTTTATAGCCCCCGTCCTCCAAGCTCTCCGCTGGACAGATCCACTCCGAGGATCAATCACCAAAACTAGCCGTTGGTTGATTGATAAAAGAACATAAGTTGTTTACGGTAAGATTCACCATAAACTTGGAAAGATATATTCGCCCATACAAACATATCGTAAGACCTTTAAACAAAGAGTATAAGGTATTTGCCTAACTTTAGAAAGACAATCAACATATCCTATAAAAAGAAAAACCTTTAGGAAATCATTTTGATTGACACTAAAATAATATGACTTAGCATCGAAATCTTTTCCAGATCATTGACCGTTAGTGGGGAATTTGATTTGATAAGAGATACACAAATGGAATTAGTTGATTTAAGAATAATTCTTAAGTAACGTGTTCCAATTTGGAACAGTGTGCTTCTACCAAATGATTTGCCTGCTTCTATCAAAAAGGATAGTATTAGTGAACAACCGTAGTGAAGTACAAATCCTTTAGAAGCAACCAAATTACATAAATGATTTTGTGTACGTCAAAATAACTTATAATATTCCTAACAAAAAATTAGCAGTTCCGTGAATCGGAACCGGCCCTTGAGCCGCCGATTCTGAATCAACACCAGAACCGCCGTTCAAGGGGCCGGTTATGATGCTGCCCTAGCCACGAACCGGAATCGCCGGTTCATGAACCGAAGCCGATAGTTCTGGAACCGTGACCATGTCTACTTTCGTCATTTTACATTTTAATTTTTTGTTCATTTCGAAAAAAGGGTTTTGGGATTGGGGGGAGGGATTCGGAAGCTTCGGGTCTCTTTCGCTATCCATCCACCGAGGAAGGAGCCAATACATAAGTTGAAGTTCAGGGAGGACTACACCTCCGCATTTCATGCTGGCCGTGGCAACAATGACGTCGGCAAAGACACAGAACGAGACGACTTTGGTAAACCACTGGCGGTAGGTAGCGAGCGATGGAGTACGGGGCTAATGGTGATGCCATGGCGCCTCTGTGGAAGATCATCGTGGTGGCGTCCATCGCGGCCGAGGTTCAGTTCGGGCAGGCCCTGCAGCTCTCCCTGCTAACCCCGTATTCGCAGCAGCTTGGCGTCCCGCACTCGCACATGTGGGCATCCTTCATTTGGTTCTGAGGCGCCGTCTCCGACCTCCTGGTCCAACCCACCGTCGGCTACTTCAGCGACCGCACCACCAACCAGTTCGGTCGCTGCCGCCCTTCCGGCGTTAGGTTCGTCGCAATCGTCGTCTTCCTCATAGGCTTCGCCGCCGACCTCAGCCACATGGCCGGCGACAGCCTCCACACGCAGATGAAGAACGGGCCGTGGTCATCTTCGTGATGGGGTTCTGGGTGCTGGATGTGGCCAACAACATGCTTTAGGTACCCCGCCGTGCTTTCCTCGCCGACCTCTCCGGCAATAATCACAAGCGGATGTACGTCGCCAATGCTCTCTTCTCCTTCTTCATGGTCGTCGGGAAGTGGCCGGCTACGCGGTGGGCTCCGTCAACAACCTCTCGAAGTTCCTGCCCTTCACTAGGTGATTGAACCACCGAAATTTCAATCGTACTCGCGCGACCCACGTGGAGGTCTCGTGAGGAGACCCCACACAGCATCTCCCCTGCTCAAATTCAGCCACACCTGCTGCAACAACACACCATTCCCCGCAAGCGAGCTACTCCTCCAACTGCTTCGAATCCGAGAAAGCCAGCTCGGTTTCACCCGAACTAGCGCCATCCCCGATACTGGCATCGCTACTCTTGGAGCCGCCGCCGTTCAGATCTGGCCGGCAAGTGCCCCCCTCGGTTCGCCCGGGCGAGGCTGCTGTCCCCCTCGCCGATGGCCGGCCACCGGTGAGCTAGGGCAGAAATAAAAAGGAAAAAAAGAAAAAAAGAAAGGAAAAAAAGAAAAAAAAAGGGAAAAAGTTAAAAAAAATGAAATGACTAAAGTACCCATACTCAAGCCCTCCTTGAAAATAAAAAGGGCAATGTAGGACTTACCCACGCAAGATCATGCGTCCGAGAGTCTGATTCTACCCTTATTTGAAACCACGTTCACTTCATGCCTTTATTTGAGAAATCAAAGGTACTTCAGGCCTTTAAACGAAATTTTCCCTTAAATCTACTGAAAAATAAGCCATCTTTAAAAAAGAAAAAGGGAAAATGGGGGAGGGCTTTAAGCTCTTTCGCCTTCTTTCCTTTTTTTTTTTTTATAAGTTCAGTTATTTTAAATTTCAATCGAATTTGAATAGGATTGATTTAGTAGATAAGAGCTTGCTTACATACATCAACATTTTTTGTTATTCAAGTTGGATGGAGTTAACGAAATGACTTATTTATATCAATTTGGCAAGTTTTAAGATTTGATGTACTCTTTATTATTTTTAAAATTTAATTGTACTTTCATTGCAAATTTTAAAACTTTTATTACATTTATTCCTTCACAAAAAGTAAGTTTTCTCGCGTCGATTATAAGCAACTTTTCAGATGTAAAAGTAACATCTTAGGGGGAAAAAAACGAAAAGCAATTCTAAAACTACTCAAAGTTGGTAGCACAATTAAACGTGAATGATTGGAAATCAGCCTTTCACAATGGCCAGGAGCTTTTATTATTATTATTTTGGTCAAGAACTTTCTTTATTAGAAAAGTGAGATTTCTCCAATCACAGATTAGTACTTTTGTCACGGTTTGTTGTTTGTTTTTTAAAGTTAAAAGTAACTTTAAAACTAGGATTAATATCGTGAAAAATTTCAAGCTAATTTACTTGTGACAAATTTGTGCTACATTAATTTAACCCCAAATAAATATACCTATGATAAGTTTTTCCTCAGGTAATTTTCTTTAAATTTTACTATCAAATTATTGAGTTGGATAGTACGTGACAGTTAACGAGTGTTCTCGTTTAGAATTTTTATCCTCCATTTGTAAGGTTATACTATTTTGAGGTTTATCGTGATATTAACCCAATTTAACGAAAACTAACATAAGGTAAATTTATCATAAGTGTGCTAATTTTGGGGTTTTTATAGTAAAAAATTAGTTAAGGATAAATTTAACACATGCATACTAGTTTAGGATTTATGGTATTAACCTTAAAGTTAATACCACAAAAAATCTTAGGCTGGTACTCATGTGTTAAATTTATCTCAAGCTAACTTTTTCACTACGAAAAAAATCCAAACTGGTGATAAATTTACCTCAAATCAGTATACTTGTGATAAATTTATCATTCGTTAGTTTTTGTTAAATTTCCCTATCAAATTGACGAGTTTGATGACACATGACAATTGGCGGGTGTAACAATTTGGGATTTTTTGCTCTTTGCTTGTCACAAGTGTACCCAGTATATTTTTTTGTGCCATTAATCCAATTTAGTCGAAACTAACTGAGGGTAAAATCTACCACGGATGAGCCAATTTGGGGTTTTTTGTTGTAAATCTGTCAAGGTGCACTAATTTAGAGTTTTTGATGGTTAAAAAGATAGCTTGGGATAAATTTGTCCCAAGTGTCAAGTTTGGGATTTTTCGTGCTAAAAAAAAATACTTTGAGGTGAATTTATTGTAAGTGTACTAGTTTTGGATTTTTCGTGATATTAATTCTTGACATTAAAACTATCGAAAATTCGTATTTTCAAAAAGTGATTAGTGACTTTCTTAGCAACTTTTTAATGTTAAGAGAGTGACTTCAAAACTATCATAAGTTGTTGAATTTAAATGGACCAATATTTAATCTGCACGGATGGACAAGTCATGCTTGAAGGTGTTGAATTAGATGGCGAGGAGGAGTTCGCTTGTCATTGTTGGGTTCAAGTCTTGTGGAGAGCACTCAATGAGTGAGTATGCATAATCGACGGAATTTCACTTGTGATCTCTCGAGCAATAATTTCGATTGGTTGCACTATCAAAATCTCAAGGCAATGTCACTGATTAATACACACCTTATGTTTTGAGTGAATTGTAACACACCTTTTGTCCGATTAAAAATATCTAATCTTTTTTTTCATGACAATTGCAAATACCATCGTCACCAACCGCTGCGGCGCCCGCCCACAGCCCCCGGCCACCATCGTCGTCACCTCTCCGATCTTTTCTAAAGATGATCGGCTATCGATTTGGTCCGATTCCACCAAGAACCAGAAACCGGATCAGTTTTCAGGTTCTAAAATCGGGAATCGGCCCCCACCTGATCCTTGGAAACGGTGAGGACACTTTGAATCCTCCGCCACGCTGCTCAGTTGGACAGCAAAGTCAAAGGGCACGACACTTGGACAGCAAGGACCACTTGAGTTGACCCAAAAAAACAAAAAACAAAAAATAAGACAGCTAAGGTCACTGTCACTGGCATCGAGCAAGGAGCAACGGTAGGTGAACTCCAAAAACTGTGAAGGAAGGACCGGTGGCGAACGAGGATCAACAAGGGTATCGTAAATTCTCCCATGTTTGGTCCGATCCGAGTGATTCTGGCGGTTCGATTTTCATTTTGAAATAGAGAACCAGGCTGTCCATAATCGGTTCCAATTTTATGGAATCGAGAACTGGATCAATACTCTTGGGAATAACTCAGAATCGGCTAATTCATTTCAGTCCGGGCGATTTTCGATTCAGGCGTACACCCCGATCTCCTTCCCCTTCTAGCACCACCACTGAGAGCGCCACAAGGCACCATTTAATCCCACATCGTTCCCACCTCTACCCACCATGTCAAAATTCGTCCCTTAGAAAGATGCAACGTTTTTCAAATATCAAACACTTAAAGATTTGTGCGTTTTTTTCAAAATTTCATGTTGTACCTAGTAGCAACAGATACACGTTATGTCACGATTAGATCAATTTTAGAAGTCGACTCTGTATTGATCCAAATCTCATCATAAGCATATCACATGCGATTAGATTTGAGGATTCACATCGTGTGTTACTGTTATCCGAACAAATCTCAAAAGATTGTGCACGACTTGGACTCTCATTCTCGAGAATCAAGTTTTGAGATCTTTTACTTTTCCCTCGTGTGATTAAGAAATTAGAAGTATATATATACTACTTTAAAGTCTAAATAATATGTAACGAGGCCACCGAAAAAAAATTAATTAAAAAGGCAAGAAATCACCAAAAGCGAAAAATGAACAACTAAATTAATTAATGCTTTGAAAAAAAACAATTGAGAGGAGAAATCCAAACCACCACGGTCAGATTCGGATCCGAGCGAGAGGAAGAAGACGTGCGGATTTGCGGTTATAAATAGATGGGCCAAGTCTCCGTCCATTCGCGCGTGCCGTCCATTTCTTCACTCCGGCTCGTTTCAGTTGACTCTCTCCATTTACGTCACTCTCCCGCCCGCCCTCGCCGCCGCCGTCTGTCGGTTCTCCGCTTCGCTCTCCGTTCAACTCCCGTCAGGTACGCGTTCGCTTCTCGCTATCCGGTTCTGCGTCTTGCGATGAAGTCGCTCGCGGTTTGCTCTTCGATAGATCTGATCGGCGAGGTCGAGTCGTTCCGACGAGGGAAAAGACGAGAGGCGGTTGAAATGAGTTTGTCCTCGACGCGTTTGGCTCCAATAGGCTTTAATAGGATCCGAAGTTGCGGTGCTTATTGGCCGGATATTTTTTTTTTTTGGTCGTTTGAGTGTTTGATGGATAAAGAGTAGCTGAAGCCTGAAGGAGTAGATCGTCGCATTTGTGCGGGATTCGAATGCGCTGGATGGATGAGTCTCCCCGTTTGAGTCTGTGTTCGAGCTTTCGTTTTGGAAGTTTTAGTTTCATTTGGTCATTTTTGGTGATAATTGTGAGCCCGTCAATGTGTTCCCGAGTAAGAGGATTGAAACGGGAGTCAGATCAACGTTCTGCTAATTTCACTGAGGATTAACCTTGAGTTTCTTTCTACGTTGGGAGGATGTCGGGTTGTTAGGCAACTTGATGGGATTGATAAATTCACAGTTATTTCAATATGTATGATTGTGTGACATCTATTTTTTGATCCTTAAAAGTGGTTGACTGTAGCTTGGTGCATCCACCTTTTCGATTATGCTTCTTCATGGAAATGATATCTGCGGAATGCTATGAAACAGGGCTATGGCGTCCCACATCGTTGGCTATCCTCGCATGGGGCCCAAGAGAGAGCTCAAATTTGCACTGGAATCTTTCTGGGATGGGAAGAGCAATGCTGACGAGTTGCAGAAGGTGGCAGCTGACCTGAGGGCATCAATCTGGAAGCAGATGGCTACTGCAGGAATTAAATACATTCCCAGCAATACTTTCTCTTACTACGATCAGGTGTTAGATACCACCGCTATGCTTGGTGCTGTTCCTCCCAGATATGGTTGGAATGGGGGTGAGATTGGATTTGACACCTACTTCTCCATGGCTAGGGGTAATGCCTCTGTGCCAGCTATGGAAATGACCAAGTGGTTCGACACCAACTAGTGAGTTCTCTGCTCACGTTGTGTCCACACTACCAGTACATCCTTATTCTCATTTTGCTCTGCCCGTGGAGTCGTTATAATGTTCTTGATTTGTTATTTACAGCCACTATATTGTCCCTGAGCTAGGACCAGATGTTAAGTTCTCTTATGCATCTCATAAGGCAGTCGATGAGTTCAAGGAGGCCAGAGCTGTAAGTATACGAAGTCAGTTTTATCACTTTGCTCTCTCTCTCCCTCTTCAATCCCCTCCCCCACTATCCCACACCCCCCCCCCCCCCCCCAAGGTTTCCTGAAGCTCTTAAATTTCTCTCTGATGCAGCTTGGAGTTGATACAGTTCCAGTCCTTGTTGGCCCTGTGTCTTACTTGTTGCTTTCCAAACCTGCTAAGGGTGTTGAGAAATCCTTTTCTCTTCTCTCCCTTGTTGGAAAGATTCTTCCAATCTACAAGTAGGGGCTGAGCTTTTATGAAATAGTTGCCTAACCAATGGTTCGTTGCTAGTGAATTTTCTCTCGCCAACTAATTTTGTCTATGCAGGGAGGTTGTTGCTGAACTGAAGGCAGCGGGTGCCACCTGGATACAGTTTGATGAGCCAACTCTTGTGATGGATCTTGATTCTCACCAATTGCAAGCATTTACTCATGCCTACTCAGAGCTAGAGTCATCCCTGTCTGGCCTGAGTATTCTCATTGAGACATACTTTGCTGATGTGCCTGCTGAAGCGTACAAGACACTCACCTCTTTGAAAGGCATTGCAGGCTTTGGGTTTGACCTAGTTCGTGGAACAAAGACCCTCGATTTGGTTAAAGTTGGATTTCCTTCTGGCAAATATCTTTTTGCTGGAGTAGTAGATGGAAGAAACATTTGGGCTAATGATCTGGATTCATCTCTTAAAACCCTGCAAGCTCTTGAGGGCGTCGTTGGAAAAGGTATTTATATATCACAGCACAGTTATAGAATTTTGCTTGAACTTGAAATCTATTCGCAAAGTGACTAAGGCTTTGTGTGTAACCTTTGTCAGATAAGGTTGTTGTTTCAACATCATGTTCTCTTCTTCACACTGGTGTGGACCTTGCAAATGAAACGAAATTGGATAAAGAGATCAAGTCGTGGCTTGCATTTGCTGCTCAAAAAGTTGTTGAAGTAAATGCCTTGGCACAGGCATTATTTGGACTTAAGGATGAGGTACTGGGAGATGTTGAGTTTGTTTATGAGCATTTGGTTTTCTTTTCAAATTGATTAATTTTCAAAAAGGAAGTTCATATATGATGCTATGTACTTGTTGGCAATATAGGACCGTAATATATTTAAGTTGTTACGTGATAAACTTTAACCATTCCTTCATTGCAAGCAACGACCCTGCTATCAGTGCTCTGTCCTTTGTTTCAAGATATTTAATCTTTCAATTTTGATAAGTTGGGGCACATTATCAGAAGCTCACTTTCTTTGTTGTTTTCTGAGCATCTCCAGACTGTTTTCTCTTCTAATGCTGCCACTCAAGCTTCGAGAAAGTGCTCCCCAAGGGTGACAAATGAGGCTGTCCAAAAGGCTGTGAGTAATTTGACCCAACTATTTTACAGTCTGAGATTCTGAAAGCCCAGTGAGACCATTCCCATTTACTCATGGTAAGATATTTCTTAGGCTGCTGCTCTAAAGGGTTCTGATCACCGTCGGGCCACAAATGTCAGTGCCAGGCTAGATGCTCAGCAGAAGAAATTGAGCCTTCCAATCCTTCCCACCACCACCATTGGATCATTCCCTCAGACAGTGGAGCTTAGAAAAGTACGCAGGGAATACAAGGCCAAAAAGTAAGCAATTTTCTTCAGTGCCAGTTATGGTTCTGTCGAGAGTGATTTTCACTTTCCGCCCGAATTTGTCTGATCCATAAGATGTACTTTTCTTGGAATGTTAGGATTTCTGAGGATGATTATGTCAAGGCCATCAAGGAGGAGATTAGCAAAGTCGTCAAGCTTCAGGAAGAGCTTGACATTGATGTTTTGGTACATGGAGAGCCTGAGGTGAGGTTTCATATAATCTGGATATTCTAAGCCCATTCATGTAGAAATAATCTTTCTTGAAAGAAAGCTTACAAGTTTCCTTGCTGTTCTTCCATGGATCTTGCTGATGCAGAGGAATGATATGGTTGAGTACTTTGGTGAGCAATTGTCTGGTTTTGCCTTCACTGTCAATGGGTGGGTACAATCTTACGGGTCACGATGTGTTAAACCGCCTATTATCTATGGTGATGTCAGCCGCCCCAAGGCTATGACAGTCTTCTGGTCTTCAACGGCTCAGAGCATGACACAACGTCCTATGAAGGGAATGCTCACTGGTCCTGTTACCATTCTGAACTGGTCTTTTGTAAGAAATGACCAACCAAGGTAAACAAAAGGAAGAGGAAGAGGAGAGGAGAGAAAAGAAGAGAGATTTTTTTTTTTCAACCTGCTAATTTGTGGGCTTCTCTTCTTGTTTCCTTTGTTGCTTAAAGATACCTGGCTCTTGCAGATCTGAAACCTGCTATCAAATTGCTCTGGCTATTAAGGATGAAGTTGAGGATCTTGAGAAAGCTGGTGTCACTGTTATTCAAATCGACGAGGCTGCTTTAAGAGAGGGTTTGCCTCTTAGGAAGTCTGAGCAGGCTTTTTATCTTGACTGGGCTGTTCACTCATTCAGGATCACTAATTGTGGTGTTAAAGATACTACCCAGGTAACTTTCCATTCCTTTCTTGATATCTGATGACAGAACCCAGAAGGTTAATTACAGTAATCCCACTCATTCTTCCTTTCTTGAGATGAATGAGAGCTTAGGAATATTTCTTCAGTTCTATTTATTTGGTGACTGAATTTTCTACCACTTCGAAAAGGTTCAAAATCCATCTGTAGATTTGGGAATAACTGCTGAACTTGATTAGCAGATTTCTTTACAATCGAGAGCATTTATTGTCAGAGTGAAGAATGTTATTATCTTGCTGTCTTCTTATTTATTATTCTTTGCATAGACTTGTAGTAAGGAAGTAGGGAGTGAATCAAGCTTCTAGTTCCCGTCTTATGCTTTAATGGAAAGATAGCGATTCCCTTCAGTTCTGAACAGCTAATATGATTTGTTCTGCAGATCCATACTCACATGTGCTATTCAAATTTCAATGACATCATCCACTCGATAATCAACATGGATGCTGATGTGATCACCATTGAGAACTCCAGGTCAGATGAGAAGCTGCTCTCAGTTTTCCGTGAAGGAGTGAAATATGGCGCTGGCATTGGTCCTGGAGTCTATGATATCCACTCGCCCAGAATTCCATCCTCAGAAGAAATTGCTGATAGAATTAACAAGATGCTTGCGGTCCTCGAGAGCAACATTCTTTGGGTCAATCCTGATTGTGGCCTCAAGACCCGCAAATATTCTGAAGTAAAACCTGCTTTGAGCAATATGGTTGCTGCTGCCAAACTCCTCCGCACCAGGCTTGCCAGTGCTAAGTGAGTTTAGTAGGTAATTATCAGATGCTAGCGATCCTTGTGATGTGAAGGTTCTGTCGAAAGCTCAAATAAGTGCCCCCACCACCCCTCCCAACAACACAACACACGTTTCACCCGACGTTTCACAAGTTGATCGTGTATACAAAGTATTTGGATGTGTACTGATTATTCTAGCGGGTTTTCTCTCCATTTCTCTGTACTTTGTGGATTAATAGTTCTTTCGGACACCCCCACCCCCTTTAAAGAAAAAATTATAATGAAGGAAATTTATCATATTTCAAGAGCTGAAGTTTGCCTGTGGAATCATGAACTTGTTCATATGTACCAAATTCTCCTGTTTCGTGGGAAATTTGGTTAGTTCCGATTTGAAATAGAAAGAATATCAGCTGAGGATTTATTATTTATAAAAGATACATTATTCACTTGTAACACTCAGAATTACATTTCATGCTGAATGAAGTGTGGAGCAGCAAATTGTTTTTGCAAGCTTAAAGTTCTGGGTCAGATTCCGTTGTTCCAATAGACCTGAATGCATGTTTCACATACAGGCCAAGCACCACAATTAGTAGAGCTGCCACCATGGTGTTCATCAAATTCCTTGGCTTCTTCAGCTTCGTGACCAAATTCTCAATGTTTTCCTTATAATTCTTGGCTTTGGGCTGACCAATATCACCGGCCCTCTTTGTTCCCCCGTTTTCCCTCTTCTTGCCTATATCTACAGTATCCCCACGCTTTTGATCCTTTTCAGTTGCTTTCTTTTCAGCCAAACCGTCGCTCTTCTGCTGTAAAGCCGTTTGCGGTCGTCCATTTTTCGCTTCATCTGCTCTCGTGCTCTCCTCTTTGACTTGCTTGGGTTTTTCCTCATCCTCTGTCGATTTCTTTGGTTTCTTGCCCTCCTCTGTTGGTTTTGCTGGCACTTGTTCTGCCTTTGGCGCCTCCTCGATATCCTGTTTTGGATCGATTCTTTGAGGTTCTGCTGTAGGTGTGGGTTCGGGAGGCTTAGTAGGTTGGACTGCTGGTTTTGCCTCTCCACGGGGCTCGGCTGGAACGATGATCTTCGGAAATTTGACACGAAGAATGCCGTCGTCGAACTTTGCGCTGATCTTGTTAGAATCGTAATTGGACGCAATTGGCATTTCGTTGCGGAATCGGCTCCATTTGTTGCCGCTAACTTGACGCTCTCCCATGACCCTCAAGTCGCCAGCCGATGTGATTTGAACCTTCAGTTGTTCCTTTTTGAAACCTGTTAAATATCCATCAGATGGCAGCGGAGTCAGTAGTGTCTTTAGACCTTCGTTTAGATTTGCTAGAACCGCTCTTTTACGTGCAACCCGAATCTGATGCTGCCTTTGGCTTTGACAAAAGAAATTATCGAACGTGTTACCTTAGTGAGCAACTTATGCCCAATTCATTCCATTTAAGCCGATTTCGACTGATGGACTAATTGTTCTCTATTTAACTATCAGATGTATTCGACCCCAAAAAAAAAAAAAAAAAAAAACTAGCAGATGATAGCTAACCGCTCTCAAAGAAATGATGACAAAAAATGCCACGAAGCGAATCTCGTATCACCTGGCACATTGACGAGAAGCGTGTCGAATTTGTCTTCTCGTGCCCAGTTCATGGTCGGCTCGAAGTCGTCGTACTCGCGGGCGGCTCTTTTCGCATCCATCCTCGGCCTTTCGTGAGTTTCGTGTTCTTCTGCCTGTTTTGCTTTGCTCTGAATTAGGGGGGAAGATCTTATTGTATTGTAAGGAAAGGAGGATTGGATTTGGGTGAGTTTTATAAACCCAACAAAGCCAGATTGGGGGGATTGCTTCCTTTGGGATTTTGGTTATTCTTTGGTTTCCCCCTCGAATGATAGTTTCTGTGTTTAGGTCTTTCTTTCTGGTGGGCTGTTCAAGGGATGCACCTGCACGTATGCTTTGTTCATCTCCATGCATTAAGGAAAGCTGAGATTCTTTGCCTCGTTTGGACTCTTCGGGAAAAAATACTGAGAAGGAGATTCCCCTTCGAGAATTCCCATGTTTATTGTGGCGCTCAGGCTAATTAAAGGGCATTTTAATAATGACTTCAATAATCACAATTTCAGAGTGATAATTCTTCGTTTAGGACTGTTAATCCTCTTGGTGTTCTGGTGTTTTTGTCATGTCTTGTCGACAGCTGCTCATACGAACTCTGGGTCTCGGTTAATGAATGCCTTCCTTTTGATGTCGTAGGTATATTTCAGGGAGTAGCAACAGCTGAGTAGCTAGGTCGCGAAGCAGGCGCAAATACACTTTGTTTAATCCCGATTGGTATATGATATGAACAATTGTTCGAGAATTCTTAAACCTGTTGCACTTTTGCCAATTGAATCCTAATTTTTCATTTTTTACGTTGAATCCATCCGGTCAATTTTGGCCCGAAATTACTAACGTGGACTTGCATGGCACGACTGTCGCTCAAGTGAACAATTTCTAATAACATTTTAACATCTTTCGATTTTTTTTTATTCCTTTATTTTTAACATCACTAGCAACAACGATCAGGATCACATCTGATCTCGAATTTCATCTTGTAAAAAATCTGAGCTCTTTTTTTTTTTTTTTTCATACTCACGAATGTATGTTCTCCCTATGTTTTATTAAGGTATTTTAGTCTCATAATATGAATCGAGGATTAAGGTATTTGACGACCGCCGCTCCTATTTTTCATTCACCACCACATTCAATTCTACCACTTCGGCCGTGTGACGTCACTAGATTTATAATTATCGATTGGTTAGATCGTCGCGGTCATGCGAAATATTTGAAAACGTATTATTCGCCATGCTTGAAGCTCCCCACACAAAAGACATAACCACTCCGTCGATAATGGCTTTGTAAATTCCTCCATTGACGTGTGAAAATTGACGTACTTGAGAAAATTATTGTGTTGGTCTACCACGTGGGTCGCAGGATGACGTTGCCCCCAACCTGCCCCTTTTGATTTTATCAATTGGTCACTTTAGACTATATATAGATAAATAAAACAATGATGAATTTATGAAGGGTTTCCCTTATTTTCTTCAATTAATTTATGCACTATTTTGATTTTTCAAAATCTATGAAATCTAGTCAGCCAAGAGGCTGAGAAGAATTTCCAGGCAAGACGAAGGCCTATAAGCAGAAGCTACCCTTGGATAAATTCTAGAAAACGTTAGTACGCATCCGCAAATCGCAAAATTACAAACCTCTCGTGAGTCGAAAATCGCGAATTTAGAAACTCTCGCGCGATTCACGTTACAGAGATCCAACCACGCAACATGTGGCCATTATGAACGTCTTAGGTGATTGATCGAGAGAAAGAGACACCGGCCTATGAAAATTATGCGACATCGATAGATTTCAAATCTAAGTTTCTAACCCGTCGTGCAAGCTTTAGATAATTATATGCAAATCTTAGGCCCACCAAACTTTTCGACATGTCCCACTCAAATTTTCTATATTAAATGAAATGTTAATTATTGTGTTGATCTGCCACGTGATGATAATGAGAGTTTAAACATAATAATGACTGAACCTGCTCCTTTTGACTATCTTAATCAAGCTTCGAATTTTCAACTTTGATCACTCTGGCATTCGTAGATAAATAAAACAATGACGTAGTTTCTTTTCAGTTGCCTTCATTTACTTTTTTGGCATGGCATTTTTTTTTTTTGTGATGACCGAGGTGTCCGGGCCAGCTTGCGTGCACTTCGACTATTCCTCGGGGAGACTAGCACGACAACCACAAACCGCGACCCCCACTTAAGTCACGGAGCGCGAGATGAAAGATTTGAACCAGTGACCTGATAAGTGATAGTCCATCTCTTAACCAACTCGGTCATGCGTTGGTGGGTTTGGCATGGCAATTTTCATCTCTTCTTTTTTTGTGGACCTATGAAGGTTTCCCTTATTTTCCTCAATTAATTTTGGATATAATTATAAAAATAATCCCTGAACTTTGGTCGAATGTGTAAAATGTCATCCTCGAGCTTTTAATTCGCTCAATATGATTCATTTAACTTTAGCCTAATATTCAATTTCCGCCACGAAATCTTTATTTGTTTAGCGTGAATAAATGTTTAATTTAGCTCCTAAACTATATGAAAATATGTCTTTTCATCAATACAAGTTCAGGGATAATATTGATATTGGGATTGGGATCCCCCTTAATTAGTTGGGTGAATCGAAGCATTAAATGCTTTGATGGCTACGTAATCCCAATACAACTACCTCGCACAGGAAAGTGAATTCTCTTGGCTCCATGCATTGGAAAGATGCTTGTCATCTTCTTAAATCCGCCTTATTAATTGGTGAAAATTCTAGAGCGTGGAAGAAATGTCATTTGGCCTCCTATAAACAGAGGATGAAGAGATGCGTCAAGGCATGAAAAGAAATCCGGTGCAACATCCCGCATCGAAGACAAATTTCAATAAGAGATCAATGAAGGTCGACATATTTGATAACTCATTCGACAAATGAGATCCTCCGTGTGAGAGAGAGAAGTCCTCCAAGAGAGAGAGAGCAAGCCACCATTGTGTGAAGAGTTGGAGAGAATGTTATCCTCTTGAACTAGAGCGTATTCCACTACAAAGGCGAGGGTGATCCACCAAATTCGGTGAGGAAACATTGTTATAATCCTACTATTATAGTGGAAGACTTTCATGGGTTTTCCCTTTCGTTTTCGAGGGGTTTTCCACGTAAAATCCACGTGTCTCATCCTCTACATTTCTTTATTTTTCCCTTGCCCATCTTGATCACGCGAAAAAGGAGAAAGGGTTTCGCTTCCGCATTATTTTACCCGCATTTTTCCCAACAATTGACAATAATCATACAATCACAATGTTCAAAGATCACGTTGAACAAATTAGAATTTCAAGAACGATATTGCACGTTGAGCTAAAGCTTAGAGGCCTCACCGAAAGGGACAATATTACATATTTGAGTAAATTTTAAACATCATTTGTGTAATTTTTTCTTCAGCCACTATTTTTAGTGTTTTTTTTTTGGTTGGACCACTATTTTCAGTGTTCAAAAGTAAGAAATATAGATGTCGATCAACTCCTAGAAAAAGTAGCCCCCGCTGCAAGTATAGAGCACTAATTTCGAGTCTTGCGCACTTCACACAACATTCGGCCGGCATAAACATCTTAGGTAATTTTTTATTATTTTATTAGGTAGTCATGGATCGTCGAATTTCAAATGTTACTGGTATCCTTATCTTGTATTATCATAATATAAAGTACAAAATTCTTCATTAAAATAAAAATTGAAAAAAAAAAGGGGCCAGGCGGACCGTGCCCGTTGAGATATTT
Source organism: Rhodomyrtus psidioides (assembly GCA_021437785.1). Lineage (NCBI taxonomy): Eukaryota > Viridiplantae > Streptophyta > Magnoliopsida > Myrtales > Myrtaceae > Rhodomyrtus > Rhodomyrtus psidioides. Next base: position 89,130 of record JAILYB010000128.1, on the reverse strand, counting down.
TGACTTTGTACCTCATCCGGCTGAGATTTGCCCACAACTAGTCTGTGCTTTTTCTCTTTATTCACCATCGTTAAGATGTTGAATGTCCCGACTCCCCGGCGAATGGATCGCCTGCTCTTTCCTTAGAAAGACAGACCATGCTTTTTGAATTCGGACCATCCATGTTATGCATGGATAGCTCAGATTATTACTAAAAAAATAAAAAATAAAAAATTTAAAAAGTTACCCCTAAAAATAAGATATTTGGGCCGTCCGTTTAAAGATGGATGGTTCATATTGCAAAGGCAGGTGTCTGCTCTTCTAAAAGAAGTCTGACTTTATACGTCATCCAACGGCTGAGATTTGTCCACGGCTAGTCTGCGCTGCCTTTCTTTATTTTTCTATCGTCAAGATGTCGGATGTTCCGCTCCGTTCATGGGGCCTGTCCTCCGAAGAAGACAACTTCATTGACAGGCTACAGCAATTCGCGAAATTTTTCCCTTTTTTTTTTTGGGTCGTAAAGCAGGAAGAAATTCCCAAGGATCGTGACATCACCTTTTTTGGCAGCTTTGGGGGGCGGCTCTGACCACGTTGGATATAGAGAGCTTCTAGGACAAACAATGAGCAGTGAAGCTGTTGTTGCAGAGTCGCAGTGGCCCCTCGCGAGATGGAGGGGAGAGAAGCCGAGGGCGCCGGCGGGGTTCTCGTGTTCGCCGTCAACGGGGAGAGGTTCGAGGTCTCCGGCGTCGACCCTTCCACTACTCTGCTCGAGTTCCTCCGCACTCGGACTCGCTTCAAGAGCGTCAAGCTCGGTTGTGGCGAAGGTGAGCTCCCGATTCGAACGTCTCTGCTCTCGCATGAGCTCGAGCTCGTTCGCGGGTTGGGTTTTTAGTTAGATATGGAGGAGTCGTCGTCGTTTGGCTGGTTCGGTCTGTGTTCTGAGATTGAAGTGGTTAGTGGGAGTCGAATTTGTATTCGGATGCTTCCTCTCTAGTCTCTACTGTCGTTGCTTATTGAACTTCTTACAGCATCGGAGTCTGTACATGTTCTTTTTGTTTTCATTTTGGTGTGTGGTATTGTTACGAAGTAGTATTGCATCACGAAGTATAGTCTGCGCAAAGATTTTACACTTCTGGGTTTTGCAGGTGGCTGCGGTGCTTGTGTTGTCCTCTTGTCCAGATACGATCCTGTGTTTGACCGAGTCGAGGACATCACTGCAAGTTCATGTCTCACCCTGCTATGTAGTGTACATAGATGCTCTGTTACAACTACTGAAGGTCTTGGGAACAGCAAGGACGGGTTTCACCCGATCCACCAAAGGTTCTCCGGCTTCCACGCCTCTCAGTGTGGCTTCTGCACCCCGGGGATGTGCATGTCGCTCTACGGCGCGCTGGTCAATGCCGAGAAGACAGACAGGGCCGAGCCTTCTCCAGGTTTCTCAAAACTGTCCGTCTTTGAGTCTGAGAAGGCTATCGCGGGAAATCTTTGCCGCTGTACCGGGTATCGGCCTATAGCTGATGCCTGCAAAAGTTTTGCGACTGATGTCGATTTGGAAGATTTGGGGCTCAATTCTTTTTGGAGAAAGGGGGATAGCGAGGAGTTCAAGAGGAGTAGGTTACCTCCGTATCGCCGCAAAGATGAGAAATGCACTTTTCCTGAGTTTCTGAAGAAAGAATTAAAGTTTCCTACGCTCTTGGATACTAAGAGTTATGGCTGGTATACTCCGACCACTGTTGAAGATCTTCGATGCCTGTTGGAAACTGATGGAACCAGCAATGCTTCCCTCGTAAAGCTAGTCGCTGGAAACACGGGGATGGGTTACTATAAGGAAGCCAAGCGATGGGAGAAGTACATTGATCTCAGGAATATTCCCGAGCTCGCCATTGTCAAAACGGATGAAACGGGAATTGAATTTGGGACAACTGTGACAATTTCTAAAGCTATCGAAGCATTGAGGGGACACAGCAAATGTATGTCATCCACAGGAGGAGGAATGATATTCAGAAAAACTGCTGATCACATGGAGAAAATCGCTTCAGGCTTTATCAGGAACACAGCAAGTCTGGGAGGAAATTTAGTGATGGCACAGAGATTTCATTTCCCTTCAGATATTGCTACATTACTTCTTGCTGTAGATTCACAAGTGACTGTAATGTCCGGACCCAAGCAAGAAAGGCTTACATTGGAGGAATTTTTAGAAAGGTCTCCATTGGATTCCAAAAGTGTACTTTTAAGTATCAAAATCCCGACTTGGCACTTGAGAAGAAGCACGGCTTCTGAAGCCACCAAAAGGCTACTTTTTGAAACATATCGAGCTGCACCACGGCCTCTTGGAAATGCATTACCCTATTTAAATGCAGCTTTCTTGGCTGAAGTTACTGCTACTGAGGCTTCTCATGAAATCATCATAAACAATTGTCAGTTAGCTTTTGGTGCTTATGGGACTCAACATGCTGTACGAGCAAGAAAGGTTGAGGAAACTTTAACTGGAAAAGTGCTGAGCCTGAGTGTCTTAAGAGAAGCAGTTGAAGTAGTTAAAGCTACTATTGTGGCAGACTATGGAACGAGGGATCCTGCTTACAGGTCAAGCTTGGCTGTTGGCTTCGTTTTTAAATTCCTTAGCCCCCTTGTTGAGTCTAGAGCTAAAACAGTCGGTAATTGTTTAAATGGTTACAAGAGTGCGATTTCGGCTGCGGAACCCAATCTAACTCAGGACCATGGGGAGTTCCAAGATAGCCAAATCTCTTCATTGCTATCATCATCAAGTCAGGTTCTTCAACTGAATAAAGAGTACTATCCTGTTGGAGAGCCAATTAAAAAATCCGAATCAGCCATTCAGGCTTCTGGTTCGTTCTCTCCTCTCTCTCTCTCTCTCTCTTTCTACATTGGAAGTTTAAACAGCAATTATTACTTATGAGACCTTTTCCACACTTAATTATCGGGTGGAGTTGACTTATTTAGTTATTATATTGAGTTACCAATTGGTCAATCTGTTGCAGCTATTGTAGCACCAGATATTTTTTGGTTAATCATACCCCTGATTATTTGATCAACTAGCATTGTCTGGAAAGATTTTCAATATTTCTTACAAATGGAAGAATTATCTGATCTCTTCTTTCTCAGAATTATTGCTTCAATCATCATGTTAAAATATAAGCACAATCTTCTATGTAGGCGAAGCTGTGTATGTTGATGATATTCCTTCACCAGAAAATTGCCTATATGGGGCAATCATATACAGCACCAAGCCTCTTGCATGGGTAAAGGGTATCAGAATACCATCTAGCGTACCATCTAATTCTGTCTCCTCAATCATTTCCTTTCAAGACATTCCAGATGGTGGACAGAATGTAGGATCAAAAACCATATTTGGTTTCGAACCTTTGTTTGCTGATGAGCTTGTTCACTGTGCCGGTCAGCCTATTGCCTTAGTGGTAATCCAGTTAGTATCTTGTAATCACCTCCTTGCCTTGCATCAGATACAATGGAATGTGGAGTCTTGCATCAGACTTAATGAAATATGGAGTTAACTTAAATTTGTTGCCATTGCTCTGTAGGTGGCCGACACACAGAAACATGCTGATATGGCTGCAGACTCTGCAGTGGTTGACTATGATGTGGATAATTTAGAAATGCCTATTTTATCTTTGGAAGAGGCTGTTGAGAGATCTAGTTTCTTCGAGGTGGCTTCTTTCCTTTACCCCAGTGAAGTTGGGGATTTATCAAAGGGAATGGCTGAAGCAGATAACAAAATTCTTTCTGCAAAGGTACTTCATTTCAGATAGCTCCATCGTCGCTAATAGCAAGATTTTGCTTACAGTGAACTCATTTTTCGAAACAAGGTCAACTAATTGCTATACGTGCAGATTGAACTGGGATCGCAGTACTACTTTTACATGGAGAACCAGACTGCACTAGCTGTACCGGATGAAGATAACTGCATGGTCGTCTATAGTTCGAGTCAGTGCCCTGAATATGCACACAACACAATTGCGAGTTGTCTTGGCATTCTTGGACATAATGTTCGTGTTATTACAAGAAGGGTTGGAGGAGGGTTTGGTGGAAAAGCCATAAGGGCCATGCCGGTGAGTGTATAATATAATCATCTCCGTTAATACTTCTGCGCGGTGACATGTAAGGTTCATGTTTTGCTAGTAAAGAAGGAGCATAATCATTGATATAATTATGGAAAAACACTGAAACAAAGGTAAATTAACATGATTCATGTGGTCCTGGTTTTCTACCATAATTTGGGAGACGTTGTTCTCTTTTTTCTTTTTCCCAAGTCAAGTTAATCTATCTTCTCTTGACAATACTTCCAGCTCTCACTGATGGATGTAGCTAACTTCAAACTAAATAATCACGCAGTCCTAATAGTTGCCTTTAGCAATCACATCCCTTTGGTCGAATTCTACCAATGAATGAGGTTACACCTCAAGTCCTGATCTGTACTTAATTTTACGTGAATTAAATAATGCATGGATTTATTTAGTTGTAGCAGTGGAAAACTTAAGTACCATCAAGGTTAAAGGATGAGATATACATCTGCGGCATAGTTGTTTCTGCAAAACATTTTGTTGAAATTGGCATTTCTGTTGGATTTTCTGGCGATTGACACACAATAAGGACTAATTTCAGTTCTGCCAATATATCTCGCTGATTTTGGCGTTGTTGTCATATTTGGGTCTTCTGGTGATCAACACTTGAAGGACTAATTTCAGTTCTGCATGTTGGACATTTGTGTAGCATACGTACCTTCATTTGTTTGGTATTTCTTTTTCACTTTTGAGTACTGAAAAAGGAATCACTATCCAATTTTATCATTGCAACCTGGAACTATAATTTGAGTTAGAAACATCTCTTTGATGCTGATGTTTTGTTGTTTGCTTATACTTTATCCGCTTACATTTCTTTTCAATGTTGGGTTAAAAGGAGTGCAACTTTTAGCTTTCACTGATCGCTTTGTAGTACCACTTACTTTTGTCAAAAAGAAGTTACAAGCAGGAATATGCATATATGTGCAGATTTGCTAGTTGATTTCCTCCTCAGTCTCTGCTGGACTGTATGTTACTTACAGTATCTACATTGGGTCACACACTGTTACCTCTAGGTATGGGGTCTTAAGCACTGTAAGGCTTATATTTGATTTACTGTTTATGGGCCTATGATGTTTTTAGGTCGCTACAGCATGTGCACTCGCAGCTCATAAACTGCGGCGCCCAGTAAGGACTTATCTCAATCGCAAGACGGATATGATTATGGCAGGAGGACGACATCCCATGAAAATAACTTACAGTGTTGGATTCAAGTCCAATGGAAAGATTACAGCCTTACGACTTGACATATTAGTAGATGGAGGATTATCGGCTGATGTAAGTCCAGTGATGCCACAGAATATTGTTGGTGCTTTAAAAAAGTACGACTGGGGTGCTCTATCATTTGATATAAAGGTATGCAAGACAAACCATACAACTAAGTCAGCAATGAGGGCTCCAGGAGAAGTTCAAGGGACATTTATTGCTGAAGCCGTTATTGAGCATGTAGCATCCGCCCTTTCCATGAATGTGGATTCTGTGAGGAACATTAATCTCCACAGCTATAGCAGCCTTAGCTTGTTTTATAAGCATACTGCAGGAGAACCCCAAGAATACACAGTGCCTGCAATCTGGACTAAACTGGCCTTGTCTTCTAATCTAGACCAAAGGATTGAGATGGTAAAAGAGTTCAATGGATGTAGCATATGGAAGAAAAGGGCCATTTCCCGAGTACCTATAGTGTATGAAGTATCATTGAGAGCGACCCCGGGTAAGGTGAGCATTTTAAATGATGGATCTATTGTTGTTGAAGTTGGTGGAATTGAGATTGGACAAGGGCTGTGGACAAAGGTAAAACAGATGGTAGCATTTGCCCTCAGTTCAGTCCAATGTGATGGAACTACAGAGATCTTGAAGAAAATACGAGTCATTCAAGCGGATACGTTGAGCCTTATTCAAGGGGGCTTTACCGCTGGGAGCACCACATCTGAAGCAAGTTGTCAAGCTGTTAGAATTTGTTGTGATATTTTGGTTCAAAGACTCGCGCCACTTAAGAATAGTTTACAGGAACAAATGGGATCTGTTACATGGGAGGTGCTGGTTGATCAGGTAACAATATTTGCTGATAGTTACTCTTTTGCCTTTAATCACTTAGCAGCCCAAATTCGCGAACTCCCTTTTACAGTCAAGAATATGTCAGTCTACGTGTCCATTTTATGATGCTGAGCTGAGTCAACCAATCTGTTTTATGTGGTTACTTGCAGGCGTACAACCAATCTATTAACTTATCAGCAAGTACGTATTATGCTCCTGAGGCAGACTCCATGCAGTATCTGAATTATGGTGCTGCTGTGAGTGAGGCAAGTTTTCCTCTGATGCAGTATTAGCTGTTTAATTTAATGGATCATATTTTGATGTAAAACCAACTTACCTGGGCAGTGCTCCTTGTAAAGCCATTAGACATAATATGTGGTGGTTCGGAATGAAACATACTATCTTATTTGCTTGACCGTAGATTTTTCAATGTTGTCTGAATGTGACTGAAATTTTGGCACCTCAGGTTGAGGTGGATCTTCTGACGGGAGAAACCAGAATCCTTCGGGTAGATATCATTTATGACTCTGGAAAGAGCCTCAATCCTGCTATTGATCTTGGACAGGTTATGCCGACAGCTTAAACCTGACTATGCACCTGGCTTTATGTTATCTTGGCTATTAAGAAATTCATTCTATCTGCTGAGATTATGAATTGCAAAATAGGACAACATCATAGATGAGAGAACTGAAAGGGAAGTCTTAAGGAAAACGGACAGACCTTTCCGTAGTAGTCTTCGGAACATGGATTGTAGTAGTCGCATAAACGCACCTCATTGATATTTAAACCTATCGTTAACTATTACTGTTATCATGAAAAGGTGCTAGATGCCATTTACCTGTGATTGAAGCATCTTCCATCTGCTTCAGGTTTTAGATCTATTTCAAATAGATTAACCTGAAATGTGTTCCTCTGTATCTTAATTAATAAGGTGCAATTTGTTTATATCAGCCCCTTCAACTCAAATACTTAGAAAGCTACATCAGCTAAAACATATTGTGAAGAAAAGGTGTCAAGGATCGCTTTAATTCCGATTGACACTTTTTGCTGACATTATTTCTGAATTCATTATTTCAGATAGAAGGTGCATTTGTTCAGGGACTCGGGTTTTTTATGCTTGAGGAGTACCTGACAAATTCAGAAGGTCTGGTGGTGGCAGACGGCACATGGACATACAAAATCCCAACTTTAGACACTATACCAAAAGAATTTAATGTCGAGATCCTTAACAGTGCAGGTCACCGGAAACGTGTTCTCTCTTCCAAAGGTATAATTGATTTTCTTCATCTACCTGGAAGTTATGCAAAATATCGACGAGTGGTAGCCACTGTTGCTGGAAGTTTCTTAAACGGTGGCGTCGCTGAGTACAGGATCATTAACTAGTTGGACTTAGGCATGAATAGGTACTGTCGGTCCTCAACCGAAGCTTAGAAAATGAAGGCAGGGTAATGATCCTTCACCAGCTTAGTATTAGGAGATGTACAGAGGATTGTCGCTGAGTGGTAGCTCTGCAGCATTTTTCTCTTTCTTTTGCATGGCGCAGGATTGTTGCATTACACTAACCTGGCGAACTTAAATTCTCATGTAGCTTCCGGTGAGCCACCCTTACTTCTGGCCGTGTCCATTCACTGTGCGGCAAGAGCGGCTATAAAAGAAGCCAGAAAACAGCTCCTTTCGTGGAGCGGTCATGACGAGTCTGATTCGATATTCCAGCTGGGTGTCCCCGCAACAATGCCGGTTGTGAAGGGGCTTTGCGGGCTGAATAGCGTGGAGAGTTACTTGGACTGGACATTAGGGAAGGAGCAGAAAGTATGAGACCAACCTGGCCATCTCTCCCTTCTGCAAGTACTAAATGAAGATAAGTATATGCTCATTATACAGCATATCTGTAAGATAGTAGACGGGTTTCTTGTAAAGGACGTAATGTAACTTTCATGTCCTGAAGTGATTCTTGAAGAACACTTCTCAGGGAGGATGCTCAAATAATACGTTGCCATGCGATGTAATTTCTGAATATACGACTGAATACTGTAAGATAGTAGACGGGTTTCTTGTAAAGGACGTAATGTAACTTTCATGTCCTGAAGTGATTCTTGAAGAACACTTCTCAGGGAGGATGCTCAAATAATACGTTGCCATGCGATGTAATTTCTGAATATACGACTGAATAAGAGCGTATGGTTTCGATTTGCAGCTGCAGGACCGACTAGTTATTTAAAGATTGCACTTGCACATTGAAAAGTCGCTACTGTTCAGACATCTGCTAGATGGCTTTCGCTTTTTAACGAGTGTGCCTAGATACTCTTCGGGAGAAAACCGTCACAACTTTCATATGACGCTAAATTTGGTGCCAAAATTTTTCAACGGATCACTTCAAGTGTCAATTCCGATTTTGGGATGTTGGAATATGGCGGTGACATTTTATCAATTTCCTCGATCGACATGGCTCGCTGGCTTGCCCAATCGGCATTAATAGCGCTAAATTATGACGGCTACATGTTTGGCGCCAAATACAAATCCCAATTCGGACAAATCAAACCATTGCATCTCTTCTTCAGACTGTAATTCGGACCGAGGCAATTCGAGGCCAAATTAAGAGCTGAATCTTGTTATGATAATTGGGGATGAGCTATGTTCCAAATCCGTGACTACCCTTTGTTTCGTGTGTGCGCTGTGTGTGTGTGTGTTTTTTTTTTTTTTGATTTGGAATTGAAATAATCTCACGAAAAGTTACGTCACTAAAGTGAACGCTGCACGGAAATTAGACACTTCTAGTATTTTTTTTTCCGTGACTCTTGTAAGTTACTAAATCGAGAACGTGTTCCGTCTTCAAGGCGTTGACCTTTCTAACTTAAAAAAAAAAAATTGCAAGGAGAATACTGGAGGACATGTCAGCAAACGAAACTGCTAAAATTATCTTTTTGGCTCAGCAAAGCACGTCGCGCGAAGATTTTGCGGGGCTAATCAAAATCTCGTCGCGAATTGATTATTGCATGGCGGATCAGACTGCATCGAATATGGATCGCATACTCGATCCATAATCTCATGACTGCACATGCTTACCGTTTACCAAGATAACTCCTTTACAGATCTGGTTCATGGGTCAAGAATTGCCTAATATAGAAAGTGGGAAGAACGTGTGATGATCAACAAAAATGATGAGAAAGAGATAGGTTCGACTTTAAGGCTCCGTTCGTTTTGCAAAAATTGAAATAATTTAAAATAATTAAAAAAATTGATTGCTTCTATCCCTTGAAATATAATAAGAAACGTTTCTTGTTTGTTCATTTATCCTTAAAGCAACGCGAGTGATCAATTTTTTTTTTTCGTTTTTCATGTAATAAACGCATCCTTAGGCCTTAGCTATTGCATCATGATTGCTGGCACGAGATTTTGCATTTGCAGACTTGGAATTTTTCTAACTCAGTTGACTCAGGATCCATGCACGACTCGGCTCATAGGTAGGGGAGGGAGGACAAAGGCAAAAAAACCAAAATGAGTTACGAGTTTGTTCTTGTAACGAGTTGCAGAGAGTCTTTTCTTGCCTTGGATTACTGCATAAGGAGCGGCCAAAAGGATAGATGCTGGAAGATGAGCGAAGAGCACTGCAGTTCGAAGCGCGCTCCGGTCACGAATCCTCGACGTGTGCTGCTGGAGCTTACATGTGAGGCGGAGTGGTTAGGAAAACTGATGTCCCTTTAGAAGTAGCAGAAGTTAATTTCCATGTCCGCTCCCAACGGCGAGATTCCGCGACGGGGCGGTGTTATTATATTCCTAGTGATTTGGGACACGTGAGGGAGAGAGTGAGAGAGAAGCGAAGAAGAAGAAGAAGAAGCCAAGCCAAGGACGACTTTTTCTATTTAAACCCTCGACCTTGTGGCTTCTCTAGTTCAGTGTAGAGAAGAGTTCACCTAGCTAGTGAAAAAGGCAGTATGGCGGGCGAGATCTCGAGACGTCGCGTACCCTTTGAAGCGTTGCTGCTTCTGCTATGCTTCTGGGCTGCCTCGGTCGACGGATCGGAGTACATGAAGTACAAGGACCCGAAACAGCCGGTCAATGTGAGGATCAAGGATTTGATGAAGAGGATGACGCTAGCCGAAAAGATCGGCCAGATGACTCAGATCGAGCGGAGTGTTGCATCCGCTGATGTTATAAACAAATACTTCATAGGTAAAAGAATCAGCTTTTCCTTGACCCACATTATGAAAAAATTGGTGAACGTGATCCAAACCTCATTCTCAAGGCCAGTTTTGTTTGTCAATGAGGCTAGGCCACATAGTGAAGTCGTCTTTTTTCTTTTCCGTGCTCGCTTCAAGTCTATTAGTTGAAGTTATGGCTGTGCCTTGACAGCAATTGGTTTGAGCAGGGAGTGTGTTGAGTGGTGGTGGAAGCGCGCCGGCCACAAATGCCTCGGTCGAGACCTGGGTGAACATGGTGAACGAGTTCCAGAAGGGAGCTCTCTCGACCCGTCTCGGCATTCCGATGATTTACGGGATCGATGCTGTTCACGGCCACAACAATGTCTATAAGGCGACTGTATTCCCTCACAACGTCGGCCTCGGCGTGACCAGGTAATGCGCACACATTCATCCTGGCCGGTGTTGTCCTAATTCTTCAGGTGTTCCGTTACATCTTAACAGGAGCCAAACTGGGAAATCTATGTATTTACACCGAAGAATTCACCAAGGTCGTTCTATATATACCTCAGGGACCCTCAACTTGCGAAGAAGATAGGAGCCGCAACGGCTCTGGAGGTCAGAGCCACTGGAATTCCATATGTTTTCGCTCCCTGTATAGCGGTAAGAGAAATGATGAACACTCGTTTGCAATCTCTTTTCCTGGAAGCAATTCGCCGCGTTGTCACTTAATATTCCTAAAACTGCCACAGCCGATTTTCGTTTCTCTGGATCGGTTACAATCTCTCAGGTCGATTTCCCTATCATTGTATTCTTTACAGGTGTGCCGGGATCCTAGATGGGGTCGGTGCTATGAAAGCTACAGCGAGGATCCTGCGATTGTCAAGGCGATGACCGAGGTTATATCCGGCCTACAAGGAGATGTTCCTCCCGGCTCTCGAAAGGGCGTCCCTTTCGTAGCTGGAAAGTATGTCACTTAACCGATGCTCTTTCTTTGCCGTTTCGAATCGACATGTTGAATGGTTCAAGCATAAGCACTTCGCAACAGTTCTGTTGCATGTTGTATGCTTTTCTGCGAGGATACGAGGTATCTTAACGCCGAAATTGGAATCGGCAAGAATCATAAGAACCTTGTGCAGCAAACCTCATTCCTGAGTTAGCTGATTAGTGAATTTCTCTTTGAAAGGCAAAACGTTGCGTCGTGTGCTAAGCACTATGTCGGAGACGGCGGCACGACCAAGGGGATCAACGAGAACAACACGGTGATTGACTTCCACGGGCTCCTCAGCATCCATATGCAGGGCTATTTCAGCGCCGTCATCAAGGGCGTCTCCACGATAATGATCTCCTTCAGCAGTTGGAACGGGGTAAAGATGCACGCTAACCATGATCTGATCACGGGTTTCCTGAAAGGCAAGCTCAGATTCAGGGTAAGCATTGAACACAAGTATACTACCCAAGGAAATCTCTTTTTCGCCGCGAACATTTTGGTCGTTCTTCTTATGTCTTGGGAAAATTGCTTGAGAAGCAAGTAACATATTTCTTCATGTGGCTTCAGGGGTTCGTCATCTCCGACTGGCAGGGCATCGATAGGATGACGCCCATACCGGGCAGCAACTATACATACTCGGTGGAAACCGGAGTTCTAGCTGGAATTGACATGGTAACGATCCATTTGCTCCGTGACGACTGTAAATTGTTTCAAAAGTTAGCGAATACCTATTCTTCCCAAGAAACCTTGAGCGTCACTTCCTGAATAGTTAATCTCGCGGTGCCACAGATCATGGTTCCCTACAACTACACCGATTTCATCGGCAACCTCACAATGCTTGTGAACAAAAACTTCATCCCCATGAGCCGCATCGACGACGCTGTGAAGAGGATCTTGCGGGTGAAATTCACCATGGGCCTGTTCGAGAACCCGATCGCCGACCTAAGCTTGTCCCATCAACTCGGCAGCCAGGTTCGCGACCCTGAGTTCACAGTACGAAATTCCACTGATAAGCTACCAACAGATTGACAAAGCTGACCATTTAATTGGTCGACAGGAGCATCGGGAGTTGGCGCGCGAGGCTGTGAGGAAGTCGCTCGTGCTGTTGAAGAACGGCAAGCCCGGCTCTGGATCGGTGCTTCCGCTCCCGAAGAAGGCGCCGAAGATACTTGTGGCCGGGACTCATGCCCATAACTTGGGATACCAATGCGGAGGTTGGACCATCACCTGGCAAGGCACGAGCGGCAATAACAATTCAGTAGGTAAAGCGCTGGAGCAACCTGAACTCAAACTATTTGTCACTTGGTTGAAGTTATGACTGTGGCTGATTAAAGGGGCAGAGAGAGTAGCTGGTGTTAGAAAGGAACTTAATGCTCTTGCCCTTAACAATTGCTCACAGGAACTACAATCCTGGATGCTGTGAGACAGACGGTCGATCCAAGCACCGAAGTCGTGTACTACGAGGAGCCGGACGCGGGATACGTTGAGTCGAGCAAATTCTCCTACGCCGTCGTCGCCGTCGGCGAGCATTCATATGCCGAGTCATACGGCGACAGCATGAACATGTCGATGCCCGACCCCGGCCCGAGCATTATCAAGAACGTGTGCGGATCTGTCAAGTGCGTCGTCGTGATCATATCAGGCAGGCCAGTCGTGATCGAGCCGTACGTGGCCCAAATGGACGCGCTTGTCGCCGCCTGGCTCCCGGGGACCGAAGGCCTGGGCATAACCGACGTGCTTTTCGGCGATCACGGATTCACCGGCAAGCTTGCGCGCACTTGGTTCAGGACGGTCGACCAGCTGCCGATGAACGTGGGCGATCCGCATTATGACCCATTATATCCATTCGGGTTCGGTCTAACCACAGACCCGGTGAAAGAAAACTGAATTCTGGTTACCCCCTCGGGGTGACAAACAATGTTGTTCTTTGCTACTTTTGGAATTAAAATAAAGGAAGCAAATTCAGATGCTGCAGCCTGCAGCAAAGGTTGCTAGCATTGTCGCGGCATTTTTGCTTCAATAACAGGATTTTCCGCCACAATTTCATAAATATTTTAGCCATTCACCTACCTTTTAGTTTTGGTTCAGTGTCCACTGTCCACTGTCCACTTCCAACCTCACCTTTGATCCCATCACTAATTAGGCCGCTCTTCTCATTGGGAAGAAGACTTCGGACAGAGATGTTCAGATTGAAATTCATAAGTATAAGGCACTGTTTCGGAAAAAATAATAGTAAAAAAATATTATTTTTAAAAAATAATCGCATGTGTCGCTGACACAAATGAATGAACAAAAAAAAAAATATTTTCACCATCTGCGAAAATATTAACACATAAATTTTTATTGTTAATTAGAATATTTTTGTTAACTAATTATCCAAACGATACAAGCGATCATTTTATATAAAAATGCATATATATATAAATTATTTAATTTTAATTAACTAAGTTCAGCTTGTGGTTTATTATTATTATTATTATTATTATTATTATTATTCCAACAGTCACCTAATCATGAAGTATGAGCTAAATGAAAAAGTAAAAAAGCAAGATAAAAATAGCATTTTCGAATTGAAAATGAACATGTTTTTCCTCATCATTACAATTTACAATTGTTTAGAAGGTGGAAATAAAAATCAGGATGTTCTGGTCCTACGCTTAAAAGGACGGGTAATACAGCAAGGAGCTAGGCAAAAATAAAACGTCCAGAATTAATTTAGAAAATGAATAGGCCTTTGCAGATGGATCAATTATTGCAACAGTTCATGAAACGCGCGTAGTTGGTGCGTTTAAGGCGAAGAACAAAACGACCAGATCCAACGCTCTTGAAAATTTGAAATTTGAAACCGGGAATAAGACTCTTCATAAAAGTACAAAAAAGTCCAAAAACTTTCAAAAAGTTCAATCACGTCTTAAAACTTGTTTCGAAAATGCAATGGAGTACTAAAAATTTCAAAAAGTACAATGAAGTCCTAAATCTTGTCACGAAAGCGCAATCGAATCCTAAAATTTACAAAAAAAATGAAATCAATGAAAGGACTTGATTAGACTAATATGACAAATTTTAGGACTTGATTGCACATTTTAAAAATTTTATAAGTTAAATGCACTTTCGTAATAAGATTTAAGACTTAATTGCACTTTTTGAAATATTTAGGATTCAATTGCACTTTCGTGATAAGTTTTAGGACTTTCAATACATTTTCTATTGAAATCGTGACATGTGTCAACCTTCTCAACAGTTTTCACGACTAATTTTGTATAAGTAGTAATTTTGTATAAAGTTGTATTGATCAGTGCTCGAGAAAATATTTATTAAATAAATAAATTTAAAAAAATAGTAAAATTCTGATTCTTCTTGTGTTTTCTATCCCGCTATTGAGAGAGGTCAACTCTTTACTTTTTTTTTTCTACTATTTTTTAGTTTAGTAACATTTAATCTTGGAAAAATTTCAAATAAAAACATTAAGTGTCATCATTTTCTCAAATAAGAGCCTGAAGTGCCCTCATTATTTAAAAAAAGGGCATGGCCGAAGAGTATTTTCGTCATTTACTTTTTTTTTTCTTTTTTCTTTTTTCTCTCCCTTCCCCTGGGCATCGCCAGCCTCGAGCGAGAACCACTCTCGCCAGATTCGGCGACCTCTACTAGCGGCCCGAGAAGGGAAGAGAGAAAAAGAAAAAAAGGAAAAGAAAAGAAAAAAAATTAAAAGCTAAATGACTAGAGCACTCTTGGTCAGGTTCTTATTTAAAATAATAAGGGCACTTCATATGCTTATTCCAAATTTAGATTAATGTTAGACCCATAAATCAATAAAATTACGACCGTTATTAAATACTTCTATGAAAATGCTTATTTTTTAATTTGTTCTATTATAGATATCATAAGTTATAATATACTTCAATACCATTGTAGTAATATTTGTATAGACCAAAAATTAAAAAGTATAAGAAAG
The DNA here is from genome assembly GCA_021437785.1 of Rhodomyrtus psidioides. Lineage (NCBI taxonomy): Eukaryota > Viridiplantae > Streptophyta > Magnoliopsida > Myrtales > Myrtaceae > Rhodomyrtus > Rhodomyrtus psidioides. The sequence goes on along the minus strand of JAILYB010000128.1, from coordinate 73,944 downwards.
ATAAAAAATTATTTTCTCTATTTATTAATTAGAAATTTTGTGAATATTACCAAAGGACTGATTATACAATTTTAAAGAAAGTTCATAAATTGAATCAAATAAATTGAAAATTTAAGGATTAGACTGAATATTTAAAATTAGTTCAATGATTACTTGTGCGAATAAAAATTTAAAGATAAAATTGTATTTTGTTTCAAAATTTAGAGATTATTTATGTGACTTTCCCAATTGAATTGAAGTAATTCATCTGACACAAATGGTTGGAAGAGAGTGAATTTGATTGGACCGAACATCTCTTGCGGAAGATTGCCAACATTGTCGCCCCCAGCTCACCACCAACCAATGACAATCGTCAAGAATCTTTAGTTAAGTTTTTTGTTGTGTTGTGTAGACAATTAAGGAATTTCGCCAAAATATAGTGTTAGGCTTTCGCGAAAAATATGATGTTTTTGAAAATTATTTTTTAAGAAAATGATAATATTTTCCCGTGTTCAACAAAAACCTGAAAATAAATTAAACATTATGATGTTTTTGAAAATTATTTTTTAAGAAAATGATAATATTTTCCCGTGTTCAACTGAAACCTGAAAATAAATTAAAAATATATAATTTTTCGTCATTTGGTAGAAAATATTTGATTTGATTTTCCTCCGTGCACTCCATTTAATTATTTTTATTTTTATTTTTGTTCATTTTTTAAAAAAATTTCCATTTTCCTTCTTCTTTGGCAGATCATTGGCCAGCGAGGCTCGAGCTCGTCAATGGTAGGCGAACTCGAGCCTCACAGGGAGCTTGATCTCTTCGGATGTGGCAAGCCCGAACCTCATCAAAGGTCGGTGAGCTAGTCGTTCACCTATGGCTGGTCTCCAGCCATCGGCGTGGCCGACGGCCGGCAGAAGAAAAAAGAAACATAATGAAATTTTTTATTTTTTTAAAAGAAATTAACAGAAAAAAGAAAAGAAAAAAGAATTAAAAGAATGCACAGAAAAAAACGTGCTTGTTTTGGGTGAAAGAAAAAAGGAAAGAAAATGAGGCTCGAGCTCGCCAGAGGAAGTCATTATCCTAATTTTTAAGGCTTTTTTATGGTCCGATTTTTTCCACTCTCCCTATGACTTTCACACTTTTTTGTGTGTGTTTTGACCGTCCTATTCTTTTTGTGGCCCATCCCTTCTAATACAAATTTATATATTTCCTTTTTATTTATTATTTTGCTTGTTTCATTTTTTCTTCTTTTTTCCTTATGGGTCTGACTTTCCTCCCACTCATTTTTCTAGAAACCCTAACGTCATCTGTTTATTTTCTATGATACTAATCTCGTCATTCTCCATACTTTCGCTGGCGTCGGCATTGGGCTCGCCGGTGACCTCCTCAGCAAGACCCTTTTCTTCGCAGGCAGAAGAGACCATAGAAGGTAATATCGAGAAGCATCGATTCAATGTCTTCTCAATTTTATATTTTTCTCTCCTTTTATTACCATGGAAAGTAATATTGAGTAGCACTGCTTCTTTGTAGCAAAAGTGTGGAGGATGACGGAATTGGCATCATAGATAATAAACAAAGGATACCAGGGTTTCTAGAGGAAGAGGAGTGGGAGGCATACAGAGAGATGGGAGGCGTGAAAAGGAAGAAGAACCAGAAGGTGGAGGAAATTGAGACCCAGAAGGAAAAAGAAGGAGAAGAAACGGAATAAAGGAATTGACAAAATAATAAATACAAAAGGAAGCATATAAATTTGTATCAGCAATGGTGGGCTACATAAAGGATGAGATAGTAAAAAACACAAAAAAAGTGTTAAATTCATAGAGGAGTGAAAAAAGCGCGATCTAATAATAATGAGATATGATAAATTGATATATTGATGGATGTAATGGAGTATCTGCATTGTAAAATTAATAAGAGAGATGACAGAAATAAAGATAGTTTTGTGAAGTAGCCTAATATAAAAGAAAATAAATTGAAGAGAGAGTGGAGGGTATTTTAGTAAGCTAACTAGCAAAAACTAGTGTCTTAGCCAAAACGGGACGAAAATAGCATCACCCTAAAGTTATCTATGCATGGAATCATTGTTCCTTTAAGACTGACATATTTTTTTTTCTTGATATATCGTTTTTACTTTTTTTTAAAGAATATGTTAAGTTTTATCAAATTTTCTTGATAAATGTAATTTTTGAGCAACTTTATCAAAAGGGTCAATATCATGAAAAATCTCAATTGATGAATCACCTCAAACTAATTTTTTGACGATAAAAAAAAAATCTAAATTGGTACATTTGTGACAATTCTACTGAAATTAATTTGGTGACCAACAAAAAATCCAAAATAGGTACACTTTTGACGGATTTACCCCTCATTTAATTTTCGGTAAGTAAAATTTAAACTGGTACACCAGTCAAATGTCATCAATTATCTATTCAATAGTTTGAATGGATGGTAAACTTATCACATACGCATTATTTTGAGATTTTTGGTAGTTAAAAAATAAGTTTAAAAATTTATAACAAGTGAGAGCAATCCTTACCGGAATTTGTAATTCTTTGATTTCCAAGGTGCATTTTTTTTTGGTTCGACCAATAGTACTGTTTTTTTTTCTTTTTGGTGAGTTGAATGGTACTGATTCCCTGATTCAACTGCCCGAAATGGCTATACTGATTTCGAGGGTCGGAACAGAGCGAATTCGATTGGGCCGGAGTCCGTCGCCGGAGGAGATTCCCGTCGCTGTTGCTGTCTGTTCTGCTCAATAGCGACCAATGCCCGTCGTCGCGACACAGCGCAGCGACAGGGATGTTTTCTCGCAACGGTAATATTTTGAGACCGGCTCACGTAGGGGTTGACGCACGCACTCAGGCTCAGGGCATCCTCTTCTTCTTCTTCCACCGCTGCTGCTGCTGCTTTTTTTTTCCAGGTCATCGCTTTGCGTGCCCCGCCTCTCCCGGTCAGTAGATAACGTCTCTTGCCTCCTCCAATCTTTGTTCTATAGTCACACGACACCCTGTCTCGCCATGCGTTTGATTCAGAAATTATGTAAAACAAATGAATATCCAGATTCATTATTGGATAAAGAAATATGCATTGTGCAACGGGAAAATAGAGAATTTACATTTGCTCCGGGAACGACAGTACCTAAAAAGATAAAACGGATCTCGGGATGCGCAATTTGCACGCTACTCGCAGCATCGATACATGACATTGAATGTAAATAGATCGAGCGGAATCAGATTTCCAACCCACTTACGCGTAAGGTTGTAACCCGATCATAGATCACAAAGAGATGCTTTGAGTTCTAGTGTAGATCGGTTAAGAATTTGGTTAGTAATGAGTACACATCGAGATCTTCATCCGTTACAATGGCTTTGCCTTTCGACAGGGCGTGCTTAGTCTTGGCGTCCTCAACACCATCACCATGCAAAATAAAAAGGTAGAACGAGCACAAATTTAATAGTGAGAGTGAAACGTTTACAAAGCTCTTTCGATCTCTTTTGAAACTGGACTTCTATGCTAACGAATTTCGAGAGAAGCGTAATCTCGAAAGCATTCGAAAAAAGCTCCCCGAAATGAGAGAGAAGCTCTCAAATCTCGAGTAAATCGAAAGAAAAAAGCTCCACAAACAGGAGGAAAGCAAGAAAAAGGAACAAGCTACAAAGATTCTCTTCAGACAATTCATACAATTTGCGTTCCTTCCAAGTCATATCTGCTAAATTTTGATTTAATGTGCAATATGGTCTATAAACTTTTAATTTGACCAATATGATCCATGAACTTTATCTCAATGTGTAAAGTGATCCCCGTACTTTTAACTTGACCAATATGGTCTCGGAACTTTTGAAATATGTTCAACTTAGTCCTTGAATTATAGGAAGATGTTCAACATGATCATTCCATTAATTCAAGTTCATGGACGACTTTGAACATTTTCTTATAGTTCAGGGACTAAATTGAACATGTTTCAAAAATTCGAGGAAGACGTTGAACAAATTTGAAGTTCAAGGACCACATTGCACATTGAGCTAAAGTTCAATAACCATATTGTTCAAATTAAAATTCAAGGATCACATTGCATATTGGACCAAAGTTCAGGGACCATTTGTGTCATTTTTCTCTTTGAGGGTCTTTCCTACCCTATCACTCCGGTTGACAAACCACCTATCCTCGCGAATTTTTGCGGACTTCCCGTTACCCACCATCTATCTAACATCTCCAATAACAGCTTCTCTGCCCATGATCAGACGTTGCCAACCCTGTGATGGCCTAAGCCCCCTCTTGTTGCATTCAAAAACTCCCATCCATTTCAGAATGCCAAAATGCGATTCGGCGATTCTCTATCCACTCCATTCCCCTTTCTTTCCATTTTCCATCGTTTCCACCATTTCTGTGTCGAACATGGTGGTTCTGATTGACTCAAATATGATTGCGTAGAGGCATTTGCAAAAAGAAAGAAAGAAAAAAAAAAGCGAGATCTTGTATGACAAATTTGAAATATGATTGATTCTCCGACGTAAGCAGCAATTAAAGTTAATCACACTTCAACCGTTAGCCGCGTAGTCTCACTCTCTCTCTCTCTCTCTCTCTCCAACGGATAGATTCAGACAGGCCCAACTGAGCATTTGCAGGCCGAGGAAAAAGTTTCACATCCAGAATAAAATAAAACGAAAGCACAATTCACAGCAAAACCACATGAGAAAATGATTTGAATAATGACCTTCCCTATAAGAAGTGGCGCTTTTCGTATCCCTTTCTCGACATCTCCAAGCCATCTCTCTCTCTCTCTCTCTCTCTATCTCTCTCTACCATCGTTGAAGGACGTCTCTGTCACTCCATCACAATAACTCTAGACAGAGACAGTGATCGAGAGGGACGGAGAGGAGAAGGGGAGAAGAATCCCGAACCCGAAGGGCAAAAGAAAGATCCTTCCTTTTTTTTCTTTTTTTTTTTGCTTGAGCACGTAACATCTTCATCCATCTCTGCTTCGTTTTATTTCTCTCCAGGTCTATCTTGTTATGTTATTGATGCTTTTGTGTTTCCAGGTCACGACACAGAAGGCCGTTCGGGGTGATGAACATGATGGGGAGATTCTTAGTACACATCATCTCTGGGTTCCTCTTGATAAGCTGCTTGGCGGCTGTTGCGGAGGCCAAGCACGCGAAGTACAGAGACCCGAAGCAGCCGGTGAGCGTTCGGATCAAGGACTTGTTGAGCAGGATGACGCTGGCCGAGAAGATTGGCCAAATGACCCAGATCGAGCGCAGTGTTGCCACGCCCGATGTCATGAAGAAGTACTTCATTGGTAATGTGAATCGATCAGCTTGCTTCAACTCTTTCCTTTTTAGCTCCGTGTGCTCTTTGGAAAAAGGTTGCAGCTTTGTAGCTCATTGAGCTTGAAAGGTCGATGTTCGTTGATGTTGATCGAGCTAGCTGAGGAATGAACGAGGTCTGCCACAAAGTTATTACGAGAACTCGATCTACTGGACTGGTTATGTGGAAAAGTGGGGACTAGGATGATGGGTATGTGATGTTTTGTGATTTTGATGTATTTGCAGGGAGTGTGTTGAGTGGCGGAGGGAGTGTGCCGGCGCCCAAGGCCTCGCCGGAGACCTGGGTCAATGCGGTGAACGAGATCCAAAAGGGTGCTCTTTCCACCCGACTTGGGATCCCGATGATTTATGGGATCGACGCGGTTCACGGTCACAACAATGTCTACAATGCCACCATTTTCCCGCACAATGTCGGCCTCGGTGTCACTAGGCAAGATTTCCTTGACTAGTCTTAATTCGGATAACACGAGTGTTAATGTAATTTTTCATTCGGATTTAAACTTCTCGGTGTGTGATCAAGAAGCTTCATTAGTTTAGAGTGAAAAGGAATCTCATTCTTGATCCTGTTATATTATTTTACAGAGATCCTGTGCTACTCAAGAAGATTGGGGATGCTACGGCACTTGAAGTCAGAGCAACTGGTATTCCTTATGCTTTCGCGCCATGTATTGCGGTAAATTCTCGACAACCTTTCGAATACCAGAGAGATTTTTCTGAAGAAAAAGTCCTCGTTGAGCTCAAGCTGAAAGTTCTTATTCGCAGGTATGCCGCGATCCGAGATGGGGTCGGTGCTATGAAAGCTACAGCGAGGATCACCGGATTGTCCAGATGATGACCGAGATCATACCAGGTTTACAAGGAGACCTTCCTGCCGGTTCCCCAAAGGGCGTTCCTTTTGTCGCCGGAAAGTAAGAGCCTTCGCGGTTAACTGACATACTTTTCCGGATTCTGTTTCATTATTCTGCTAGGTGGTCATGAGGGTATCCATGCTTCTGCTTTACATGATTTCTTATGAATTCGTTAGTGCTGTCCACGTTTGTCTTGTTCATACATGATTTTTTGGCTCATCGATTGATGTTGACCGGATGTTTGATATATTTTAAGCCTCTTTGTGATGACCATAACTCATCCGAAGACCAAAATGGTGATGAAGATAAACTCCGCTGTCGATAATCTGGCACTCGAAGAAAGGCTTAATCGAGATTAAGTCTTGTAATTTATGAAATTTAGTGTTAGAAAATCATGTCAAACGCCTGTCTTGTGGTGCTGATGGGTGAGGTCAGCATAACTTCTTTCATGGCCATACGTGGGAAGCACTTTGGGGTGGACCATGTTGTGTTCTCTAGATAAAGAGCATGTAGCACGTCTGTCCACATGAAGGTTGTAAGCAGCTATGAAGTCCACCCTTGTCCTGGTCAAGAGAGCTATGATTTCACGGGTTGGCTTGTCGATCTCCGATCTTGATTGTGCTAAAAGTTTCTCATCGCCATTGCCCGTGGTCCTATGCTTATCAGTATGTTTGTTCTTGCTTAGGAAAAAGGTCGCGGCCTGTGCCAAGCACTTTGTGGGGGACGGGGGCACGACAAAAGGCATAAACGAGAACAACACGGTCATTGATTTCAATGGACTGCTCAGCATCCACATGCCCGCGTACTTGGATGCCATTAGGAAGGGCGTTGCCACTGTCATGGTGTCGTATTCGAGCTGGAACGGCAAGAAGATGCACGCGAACCGTGATCTCGTTACTGGGTTCCTGAAAAACAAGCTAAGATTCAGGGTAAGGAAACGAAAAGGAGCCAGAGAATCGGATGGGATAAGTTTTCCTATGCATGAAGTTTTCATTCTTACTAATGAACAAGCAGAGCTGAGAATACAAAATTTTCCAGGGTTTCGTCATATCGGATTGGGAGGGCATTGACAGGATAACATCTCCTCCTCATGCTAACTACTCTTACTCGGTTCAAGCCGGAGTCGCTGCAGGAATCGACATGGTGAGTTCAAACAAGGAATGTCATTCTCGATTTGTTATGATTTTTATAGGCCCGAGGAGACATTGTCATCTTTTTTTTTTTCTCGCAGATCATGGTGCCCTACAACTTCAGTGAGTTCCTTGATGACCTGACTTATCAGGTGCAGAACAATGTGATCCCGATGAGTCGGATCGACGATGCCGTGAGGAGGATCTTGAGGGTTAAATTCGTCATGGGACTTTTCGATAAACCGCTGGCCGATAACAGCCTGGCCGACCAAGTAGGAAGCCCGGTACGTTGTTACGGATCAATTTGGCTTAAACGAGCAACAGGATCGATCTTTCCAATTCCTGGAACAAGTCTCGCTGGCCAAAATAAACATCACAATGTTGAACAGGAACACAGAGAATTGGCAAGGGAAGCTGTGAGAAAATCACTGGTGCTTCTAAAGAACGGTAAATCCTTGGGCAAGCCATTGATTCCGCTTCCTAAGAAAGCACAGAAGATACTTGTCGCAGGAAGCCATGCCGACAACTTGGGCTACCAATGTGGAGGTTGGACGATTACATGGCAAGGACTTAACGGCAACGATCTCACAATCGGTATGGTCCGAGCATTTCCCTGTTGGACTAAGTCTGAATGATAGGTATTTCGATGTAATTGATGGCATATTGTCGACATGTCGCAGGTACCACGATCCTCAATGCTGTGAATAGCGCAGTCCATCCAGATACCCAAGTAGTCTACAACGAGAACCCCGACGCGAACTTCGTGAAGTCCAACAACTTCGCATATGCCATCGTCGTCGTAGGCGAGCCGCCTTATGCAGAGACATTCGGCGACAGCTTGAACTTGACCATCTCCGAGCCCGGGCCGAGCACTATCAGCAATGTGTGCACGTCGGTCAAGTGCGTGGTGGTCGTTGTCTCAGGCCGCCCTGTTGTCATCGAGCCCTATGTCTCGAAGATAGATGCCCTGGTGGCAGCTTGGCTTCCCGGGACCGAAGGCCAGGGAGTCGCCGATCTCTTGTTTGGCAACTATGGCTTCACCGGCAAGCTTGCGAGGACGTGGTTCAGGAGCGTGGACCAGCTGCCGATGAATGTGGGGGACCCGCATTACGACCCGCTCTACCCGTTTGGGTTCGGCCTGATGACCAAAGGCACCAAGGAGAGCGATCCGACATATTCTTGAAAAGATTGAAATTTGTATCTTAATTATTCAATGGTGAGATTAAAAATGGATTTTCAACATCAAACTTTCTTCAAATGTTTGCTGCAATCTATTTCGAAAAGAACCAGCTTATATAAAGCATGAGAGTATTCTTGGATCTCTGCAACTACATTTACATTGAAACGACAACGTATTCGGTGTGTATAGTCTCGAGCTCAAACATCCGTTAATGCCTATTGACACCTAAATTTTGATTTTTGGAAAAATCATTTATTTAAGCACAAAATAAGAGTTAGTCATCATTTTCACAAAATAATAATCCTCATGCATTGCACATCTAACTTCAGTCATTACATTAAAGCCTTAACTGGAGCCCGAAAAATTGAGAAGAGCTATACCTCATTTTCGGACTTGCAATCACTTGATCGAATTTTAATAGATATGGGGTAAAAAAATTTCGATTTTTTCTCTTGCAGGGGAAGGAAAAAATCTGCATTATTTTTGCAATATTCATTCTGAGGTAAAATTGCATATTCAAAGAATATTGTGTTCTTGATCGTAGGGTTTCGGGGGCGGCAACACTTAAAAATTCGGCACTTTGGAGGAGGAAGGGAGCTCGAGAGAAATTGAGGGTCTGATTGTCTTCCCCGTGGTCGAGACACAATCCCCTTTGCAGAAACTCTCTCACGTGCGGGCTGCCTTTGTGCCGCCGACGATCACCGCCATCCCAGCATCCCCGTGGCCTTTTTCAGTTCACTGATAAACCATTCCTCAGCCATCACAATCTGGTGTTTCGTCCTCCAGCAGTTCCGACAAGTCGCCGTTTCAATCAGCCCGTCTTCGCCAGCGACCATCCAAAGTAGCTTGCTGACCACCTGCGGTTTTGCTCACTGTTCAGCTGCAATTTGAGCCAAATTCAGTGCTAAATTAGCCTTCATTCTTCACCATTATTTTAGGTCTAATACTGCTGTGGTTTGGTGTTAGAATCTCGGCAAATCGTGGAACCTGAAACGAGCAAAAGGGATTCCTGTTGTGTAGAAAAACTCGCTCGCATAGGCGCTGGAATTTTGGCTCAAAAAAGGTATTAATTTCTCAAATTTGGATTGCAATTCAATGCTTATTTGTTTGGAAATTTTGCCTGACATATTTTATCTTATCCCTCGCAATTTTATATGAATATGCTTGATTAGAGATAAGGATTGGATGTCTATCCTATATTTTTCTGAGAATTATCTAAAATAACACTTTCAAAACCTTAAAGACAATTCCTTAAATTAAAATTGGATTTTAGACGAGGAAAGGTGGGCCCTCACTTCATATTTTCGACCCTTTTAGAAATTTCAAGACTCAATTGACTGATTTTCTTTTTTATTTTTGTCATGCATTGATTGTTTTGCTTGTGATAAAATTTTCACATTTTTAAACAAAAATGCCTATAACATATGCTCTCCTCGTGCCTAGACCCGTCGGAAAAATTAAATCACACGCCTTGCCGATGATCTTATGGAATGTGATGGTGATTTAGTATAAGACTTCGTGTTCTTTCCCTTTGGCAAAAGGGACGTTGTCGTCTTATACATATATTCGCATATTGGATCGAATTTTCGAGAATGTAGCGAATAAAAATTCTACTCTAGCCTGAATCTTTGGGAATGAGTGAATTTTTTGAAAAATTCGGATATTAAGGTATATTATGGGCATTTTTGTTTAATCTTGTTCAAATTTTTGTTTGCTTTTGAATGTTTCTTTTTTCTTGCAATAAATCCGGAAATAAAAAATCATAGTTCATATCACAAGAAAAATCAAAATCAATTCACATAAACCAATCGAAAAGGTATTTTCATAAAATTGGTACCGAAAGGGCATTAATTTTTAATTAATGTAACCAAGTTCCCGAACTCAATCTATTTTATATAGGTTTCTAATTAACCTACTGATTAGTAACGGCTCCAATTGAACATTTTTTCATGAAATAAACCTAAGTTGCGATTTGGTAGGACTTGAAAGGGTCCGCATTATGTTAGTTAATTTAATTAACCTGATAATCTATTAGCCTAATTTTTTAGGTCGCGACAACGCCCCGACGTGGAACACTTCAACTTGCCCGCATATATAGTACTTGGAAATCGGGTGTGGAGTAATTTTCTTTATCAACAGTTTTTCGACATTAGCGATTCGTCGCGGATGTTATGGGTAAATTTATCATATGCGACAGGAATGAAAAAAATTGCTTTAAACGAAAAAAAAGGGAATGGTCGAATATACCATCTTCATAATCTCTTCACTTTTCGCTTTGTTTGTGAACTAATGTGTTGTCTTCACTGCTCGGTAAACCCCACAAGTTTCTGATAATTTGTGACTCCCCTATACAAATTATCTAAAATGCTTGGCTAATGAGTGATCTTAATTGCAGATAATCGAGAAAATTACCAAAAAGGTTTTAAACATATTGCAATTGTGTTTTTTGGGCAATTCAGCTCTAAATCTTTTGTATTTGCAATTTATCATATGTCCGGCAAGCTCGACCTCGCCTAGCGATGGCGAGGTCAAGCCTTGCCAGATCTAGCCAGACTTGGCCTTGTCCAGTCACGACGATGCTGACCTTGCCCTCGTCGACCCTCTCTACTGGCTGGTCGTCGATCCGGCGACCGGTTGTAGAAGTAAGAAGAAGAAAATGAACGAAAAGGAAAAAGGAAATAACGATTTAAAAAAAAACAATAAAGTGTTCTTAAAAATTGCCACGTCAACGCCAATAGCCCCACATTAGCGTTGGCTGATATCCACGTCAGCGCGATTGGCCAAAGTTGACTTGATGGATTGAATTTGCACAAATACAAAAAAAGTTTAGGACTAAATTGGCATAAATGCAAAAGATTTATGATTCAATTGAAAAAAAATAATAAAAAATTAATGACTGAATTGACATTATTACCATAAATTCTACGACTTCATTTGGAAAAACAACAAATCAATAATTACTAAATGACTAGAACATCCTTTGTCAGGTTCTTATTTGAAATAATAAGGGCACTTCAGATGCTTATTCCAAATTTAGATTAATGTTTGACCCATAAATCAATAATTACTACTGTTATTATATGGGAAAATTGTCAAAAAAGTCATAAACCTATTGCTCTAGTGCCAATTCAGTCATAAACCTTTTGCATTAGTGCCAATTTAGTCCTAAATATTTTGTATTTATGCCAATTGAGTCAATTCGATCAATTTTGGCCGAAAATCATTGGCACAAATATCAATTGTCATACGTGGCACGGTTTGCGCTAACGTGGATAATTTTTTAATATTTTTTGATATTTTAAATAATTTTTAAAAATAATTTTTAAAAAAACAAAAAAAAATGCTTAAAAATTATTTAAAATTATAGAATAATATTAAAAAAATATCCAAATCAGTGTTTGTCATGCCACGTAGGACAATCGATGTCCACATCAGTCATTTTCGATCAAAATTAGTTGGATTAACTCAATTAGTATAAATTATCAAAGATTTAGAACTAAATTGGCACTACTGCAAAAGGTTTAGGATTGCATTGGCACTAAAAAAAGGTTTAGGACTAAATTGACACAAATGCAAAAGGTTTAGGACTGAATTGACACCAAAAAAATATTTAGGACTAAATTGGCACAAATGCAATAGGTTTAGGACTTTTTTGACACTTCTCCCGTTATTAAATACCTTAAAGAAAGTTCGTAGATCGAATTGAATAAATTGAAATTTTAAGAATTAGACTGAATATTTAAAAATAGTGCAACGATTACTTGTGCGAATAAAAAATCTAAAGATAAAATTGTATTTTGTTTCAAAATTTACCGATTATTTATGTCACTGAATTGTGGTAATTCATCTGACACAAATGGTTGGAAGAGAGTGAATTTGATTGGACCGAACATCTCTTGCGGAAGATTGCCAACATTGTCGCCCCCAGCTCACCACCAACCAATGACAATCGTCAAGAATCTTTAGTTAAGTTTTTTGTTGTGTTGTATAGACAATTAAGGAATTTCGCCAAAATATAGTGTTAGGCTTTCGCGAAAAATATGATGTTTTTGAAAATTATTTTTTTAAGAAAATGATAATATTTTCCCGTGTTCAACAAAAACCTGAAAATAAATTAAAAATTATGATGTTTTTGAAAATTATTTTTTAAGAAAATGATAATATTTTCCCGTGTTCAACTGAAACCTGAAAATAAATTAAAAATATATAATTTTTCCTCATTTGGTAGAAAATATTTGATTTGATTTTCCTCCGTGCACTCCATTTAATTATTTTTATTTTTATTTTTGTTCATTTTTTAAAAAAATTTCCATTTTCCTTCTTCTTTGGCAGATCATTGGCCAGCGAGGCTCGAGCTCGTCAATGGTAGGCGAACTCGAGCCTCACAGGGAGCTTGATCTCTTCGGATGTGGCAAGCCCGAACCTCATCAAAGGTCGGTGAGCTAGTCGTTCACCTATGGTTGGTCTCCAGCCATCGGCGTGGCCGACGGCCGGCAGAAGAAAAAAGAAACATAATGAATTTTTTGATTTTTTTTAAAAGAAATTAACAGAAAAAAGAATTAAAAGAATGCACAGAAAAAAACGTGCTTGTTTTGGGTGAAAGAAAAAAGGAAAGAAAATGAGGCTCGAGCTCGCCAGAGGAAGTCATTATCCTAATTTTTAAGGCTTTTTTATGGTCCGATTTTTTCCACTCTCCCTATGACTTTCACACTTTTTTGTGTGTGTTTTGACCTTCCTATTCTTTTTGTGGCCCATCCCTTCTAATACAAATTTATATATTTCCTTTTTATTTATTATTTTGCTTGTTTCATTTTTTCTTCTTTTTTCCTTATGGGTTTGACTTTCCTCCCACTCATTTTTCTAGAAACCCTAACGTCATATGTTTATTTTCTATGATACTAATCTCGTCATTCTCCATACTTTCGCTGGCATCGACATTGGGCTCGCCGGTGACCTCCTCAGCAAGACCCTTTTCTTCGCAGGCAGAAGAGACCATAGAAGGTAATATCGAGAAGCATCGCTTCAATGTCTTCTCAATTTTAAATTTTTCTCTCCTTTTATTACCATGGAAAGTAATATTGAGTAGCACTGCTTCTTTGTAGCAAAAGTGTGGAGGATGACGGAATTGGCATCATAGATAATAAACAAAGGATACCAGGGTTTCTAGAGGAAGAGGAGTGGGAGGCATACAGAGAGATGGGAGGCGTGAAAAGGAAGAAGAACCAGAAGGTGGAGGAAATTGAGACCCAGAAGGAAAAAGAAGGAGAAGAAACGAAATAAAGGAATTGACAAAATAATAAATACAAAAGGAAGCATATAAATTTGTATCAGCAATGGTGGGCTACATAAAGGATGGGATAGTAAAAACAAAAAAAAAAGTGTTAAATTCATTAAGGAGTGAAAAAAAAGCGCGATCCAATAATAATGAGATATGGTAAGTTGATATATTGATGGGTGTAATGGAGTTTTCATATTGTAAAATTAATAAGAGAGATGACAGAAGTAAAACCAGATCTGTGAATTAGCCTAATATAACAGGAAATAAATTGAATAGAGTGGAGGATATTTTGGTAAGCTAACTAGTAAAAATTAGTGTCTTAGCCAAAACGGGATGAAAATAGCGTCACCCTAAACTTATCTATGCATGTAATCATTGTTCCTTTAAGAATGAAAATAGCGTCACCCTAAACATATCAATTTTACTTTTTTTTAAAGAATATGTTAAGTTTTATCAAATTTTCTTGATAAATGTAATTTTTTCTTCTACTTGAAGTGAACAATTTTATCAAAAGGGTCAATATCATGAAAAATCTCAATTGAGAAATCCACCACAAACTAATTTTTTGACCACAAAAAAATTTAAATTGGTACACTTGTGACAATTCTATCCAAGTTAATTTGGTGACCAACAAAAAATCCAAAATAGGTACATTTCTGATAGATTTATCCTCCTTTAATTTTCGGTAAGTAAAATTTAAAATGATATACCAGTCAACTGCCATGCATCATCTACTCAATAGTTTGAATGGATGACAAATTTATCACAGACGTATTAGTTTGAGATTTTTGGTAGTTAAAAAATAAGTTTAAAAATTTATAACAAGTGAGAGCAACTCTTATCGGAACGTGTGATTCTTTGATTTTCAAGGTGCATTTTTTTTTGTTCGACCAATAGTACTGTTTTTTTTTTGGTCAGTTGAATGGTATTGATTCCTTGATTCAACTGCGCGAAATGGCTATATTGCTTTCGAGGGTCGCGAATTCGATTGGGCCGGAGTCCATTGCCGGCGGAGATAGCTGTCGCTGTCGCCATCTGCTCTGCTCAATACCGACCAATGCCTGTCGTCGCGACACAGCGCAGCGACAGGGATGTTTCGTCGCAACGGTAAAATTTTGAGACCGGCTTAGGTGGGGGTTGACGCACGCACGAAGGGCCTCCTCTTCTTCTTCTTCCGCCGCTGCTGTTGCGTTTTTCCAGGGCATCGCTTTGCGTGCCCCGCCTCTCCCGGTCAGTAGATAACGTCTCTTGCATCCTCCAATCCCCGACTCTTATTTATCTTTTGTTCTATAGTCAACGAGAAAATCATCCTGTCTCGCCATGCGTTTGATTCAGAAATTATGTAAAACAAATGAACATCTAGATTCATTAATGGATAAAGAAATGCATTGTGCAACAGGAAAATAGAGAATTTACATTTGCTCCGAGAACAACTGTACCTAAAAAGATAAGACGCATCTCGAGATGCGCAATTCACACGCTATTCGCAGCAGCGGAATCGGATTCCCAACCCACTTACGCGTAAGGTTGTAATTGGATCATAGGTCGCAAAGAGATGCTTGAGTTATGGTGTAGATCGGTTAAGAATTTGATTAATAATGAGTACACATCGAGATTTTTCATCTGTTACTATGGTTTCGCCCTTTCGGCACATCGAGATGTTCATCTGTTATTATGGTTTCGCCCTTTCGGCAAGGCGCGCTTAGGTTTGGAGTCCTCGACACAATCACCGTGCAAAATAAAAAGGTAGAACGAGCACAGATATAATAGTAAGAGTGAAACTTTCACAAAGCTCATTCGATATCTTTTGAAAGTGGACTTCTATGCTAACGAATTTCGGGAGAAGCGTAGGTTGCGTTTGTTTTGGGGAAAGTGTTTTCAGGGAAAGTGTTTTCTGGACTTTCGTCTGTTTGGTTCGCGGAAAATGATTTGGTCAACGGAAAGTACTTTCCAGTCAACAAAGATTTTATTCATTAAAATAGGAAAGTGAATTCCCCAAAATAAAAAGGTGAAAACACTTTCCCAAATTTGAGTCTCTCACTTTTTTTGAAAACGGGACAGAAGCCGATCCCGGGACCGGGGCCGGGGACCGAGGCCAAGACAGGGACCCGGGGCCGGGGACGGGGACGGGGGCTGGGGCCGGGGCCGGGGACCGAGGCCAGGGCCGGGAACCGAGAACCGGGCCGGGACCGGGGTCGGGGACCGAGAACCGGGCCGGGACTGGGCCGGGCACGGGGCCGGGGACCGAGAATCGAGCCTGGACCGGGGCCGGGGCAAGGGCCGGGGACCAGGACCGGGGCCGAGAACCGGGACCGGGGATCGGAGCTGGGGCCAGAGCCGGTCCCGGGACCCGGGGACCGGGGTCGGGGTCGGGAACCGGGGTCAGGACCCGAGGACCGGGGCTGGGGCCGGGAACCGAGAACCGGGACTGGGGACCGGAGCCGGGGGTCGGGGCCAGGCAGGGGGCCGAGGTCGGGAACCGGGATCGGGGCCCAGGACCCGGGCCGGGACCTGGGGCCGAGATCGGGGCCGGGGCCAAGACCAGGACCGGGCCGGGAACCAGGACCAGGACCGGGACCGGGATCTGGGCCGGGACCAGGGCCGGGCCGGGAACCGGGACCGGGACCGGGACCCGGGGCTGGGACATGGGCCGGGACCGGAACCAGAGCCCGGGGCAGGGACCGGGGCCGGGGCCGGGGCCGATGCCGGGAATCGAGAATCGGAACCCGGGCCGGGGCCGCGGACCGGGGACCAGTGACGGGGACCGGGGCCGGGGCCAAGACCGAGACTGGGGTCGGGGCTTGACCGTATCAGTTTACGTCAGCTCTCTCGACCATTTTTCTCTCCTTAGTATTATGGATAGTCCATTTGATGAGAATAAAATCGTTTTATAAATGAGAACCAAACACCAAAAAATATTTTCGGTAACATATTACCAAACAACGGAAAACAAATCGTTTTCAGAGAAAGTGGTTTTCAGGAAACCACTTTCCAGAAAACGAATTTCTGAAAACCACTTTCCTTGAAACAAACGCACCCGTAATCCCCAAAACATTCGAAAAAAGCTCCTCGAAACGGGAGAGAGAAGCTTTCAAATCTCGAGTAAATCAAAAGAAAAAAGCTCCACAAACAGGAGGAAAGCAAGAAAAAGGAGCAAAGATTCTCTTCAAACAATTCATAAAATTTGTGTTCCTCCCAAGTCATATCTACTTGGTTAGAGATAATGACACAAATAATCCATGAACTTTGATTTAATATGCAATATGGTCCATGAACTTTTAATTTGACTAATATGATCCTCGAACTTTAACTTAATTTGTAAAGTGGTCCCCCGTACTTTTAATTTAACCAATATGGTCTCGGAACTTTTGAAACATGTTCAACCTGGTCCTTGAATTATAGGAAGATGTTTAAGATGATCCTTCCATTAATTCAAGTTCAAGGACGACTTTGAACAAAAAGGCCACATTGAGCTAAAGTTTAAGAACCATATTTATCAAATTAAAAGTTTAAGGATCACATTGCACATTGGATCAAAGTTCATGGATCACTCGTGTCATTTTCCTCTTTGGTTAATCTGTTCTTGCACCAATTGAGGATCTTCCCTACCCTATCGCTCCAGTTGACAAACCACCTATCCTCGCGAATTTTTGTGGAGTTCACGTTGCCCACCATCCATCTAACATCTCCAACAACAGCTTCTCTGCCCATGATCAGACTTTGCTAACCCCGTGATGGCCTAAGCCCCCTCTTTGTTGCATTCGAAAACTCCCACCCATTTGAAATTTAGAATGCCAAAACGCGATTCGGCGATCCTCTATCCAATCCATTCCCCTTTCCTTCCATTTTCCATCGTTTTCACCATTTCTTTCCGGCATCGTGTTGAGCATGGTGGTTCTGATGGACTCAAGTATGATCGCATAAAGGCATTTGCAAAAAAAGAAGCGAGATCTTGTATGACAAATTTGAAATATGATTGATTCTCCGACATAAGCAGCAATTAAAGTTAATCAAGCTTCAACCGTTAGCCGCGTACTTCGACACACACTCTCTCTCTCTTTTCAATGGATAGAGAGATTCAGACAGGCCCAACGGATAGAGAGATTCAGACAAGCGGCAAGAATGGTTCAATGACCTCTAGAGAGAATAAACAATAGAAGAGAAAATGCTATCTAGAAGAATATTTTACACGTTCTCCACTTCCACCGCTAATATTAAGCACTAAATCCACTAGCACATAATTCCTATAGACTAGGATCAGCGTAACAGACACTAAGGACTCGGTAACAGAATAACAAATAAACAACAATGTGCGCAATACTTGGAAAATGATTTGAATAATGCACAGACCTTCCCTATAAGAAGTGGCGCTTTTCTTTCCCTCCTCCCCGAGCCATCTCTCTCTCCCTCTCTCTCCACCATCATCGAAGGACGTCTCTGTCGCTCTACCACACTAACTCAAGACAGAGACAGTGATCGAGAGAGACGGAGAGGAGAAGGGGAGAAGAATCCCGAACCCAAAGGGCAAAAGAAAGATCCTTCTTTTTCTTGGCTTGAGCACGTAACATCTTCATCCATCTCTGCTTCGTTTTCTTTCTTTCCAGGTCTATCTTGTTATGTTAGTGATGCTTTTGTGTTTCCAGGTCACGACCCAGAAGGCCGTTTGGGGTGATGAACATGATGGGGAGATTCTTAGTACCCATCATCTCTGGGTTCCTCTTGATAAGCTGCGTGGCGGCTGTTGCGGAGGCCAAGCACGTCAAGTACAGAGACCCGAAGCAGCCGGTGAGCGTTCGGATCAAGGACTTGATGAGCAGGATGACGCTGGCCGAGAAGATTGGCCAAATGACCCAGATCGAGCGCACTGTTGCCAAGCCCCATGTCATGAAGAAGTACTTCATTGGTAATGTGAATCGATCAGCTTGCTTCAACTCTTTCTTTCTTTAGCTCCGTGTGCTCTTTGGAAAAAGGTTGCAACTTTGTAGCTCATTGAGCTTGAAAGGTCGATGTTCGTTGATGTTGATCGAGCTAGCTGAGGAATGAACGAGGTGTGCCGCAAAGTTATTACAGCAACTCGATCTACTAGGCTGAAACAATCCGGCAATCCCTGTTTGAGAAAAAGAAACGGGGGCTGGTTATGTGGAAAAGTGGGGACTAGGATGATGGGTATGTGATGTTTTGTGATTTTGATGTATTTGCAGGGAGTGTGTTGAGTGCCGGAGGGAGTGTGCCGGCGAAGAAGGCCTCGCCGGAGACCTGGGTCAATGCGGTGAACAAGATCCAAAAGAGTGCTCTTTCCACCCGACTTGGGATCCCGATGATTTACGGGATCGACGCTGTTCACGGCCACAACAATGTCTACAATGCCACCATTTTCCCGCACAATGTCGGCCTCGGTGTCACCAGGCAAGATCTCCTTGATTAGTCCTAATTTGGATAACACGAGTGTCAATGTAATTTTTCATTCGGATTTGAACTTCTCGGTGTGTGATCAAGAAGCTTCATTAGTTTAGAGTGAAAAGGAATCTCACTCTTGATCCTGTTATATTATTTTACAGAGATCCTGTACTACTCAAGAAGATTGGGGATGCTACTGCACTTGAAGTCAGAGCAACTGGTATTCCTTATGCTTTCTCGCCGTGTATTGCGGTAAATTCGACAACCTTTCAAATAAAAGAGAGATTTTTCTGAAGAAAAGGTCCTCGTTGAGCTCAAGCTTAAAGTTCTTAATCGCAGGTATGCCGCGATCCGAGATGGGGTCGGTGCTACGAAAGCTACAGCGAGGATCACCGGATTGTCCAGATGATGACCGAGATCATACCCGGTTTACAAGGAGACCCTCCTGCGGGTTCCCCAGAGGGCGTTCCGTTTGTCGCCGGAAAGTAAGAGCCTTCGTGGCTTCGTGGTTAACTGACATACTTTTCCGGATTCTTTTTCATTATTTTGCTAGGTGGTCATGAGGTTATCCACGTTTCTGCTCTACATGGTTTCTTATGAATTTGTTAGTGCTGTTCACGTTTGTCTTGTCCAGACATGATTTTTTTGGCTCATCGATTGATGTCGACCGGATGTTTGATATATTTTAAGCCTCTGTGTGATGACCATTTCTCATCCGAAGACCAAAATGGTGATGAAGATAAACTCCACTGTCGATAATCCGGCACTCGAGGAAAGGCTTAATCGAGATTAAGTCATGTAATTTATGAAGTTTAGTGTTAGAAAATCATGTCAAACGCCTGTCTTGTAGTGCTGATGGGTGAGGTCTGGATAACTTCTTTCATGGTCATACGTGGGAAGCACTTTGGGGTGGACCATGTTGTGTTATGCTTATCAGTATGTTTGTTCTTGCTTAGGAAAAAGGTTGTGGCCTGTGCCAAGCACTTTGTGGGAGATGGGGGCACGACAAAAGGCATAAACGAGAACAACACTGTCATTGATTCCCATGGACTGTTCAGCATCCACATGCCTGCGTACTTGGATGCCATTAGGAAGGGCGTCGCCACGGTCATGGTGTCGTATTCCAGCTGGAACGGCAAGAAGATGCACGCGAACCGTGATCTTGTTACTGGGTTCCTGAAGAACAAGCTGAGATTCAGGGTAAGGAAACGAAAAGGAGTCAGAGAATCGGATGTGATTAGTTTTCCTACTCATGAAGTTTTTGTTCTTACTAATGAACAAACAGAGCTGAGAATACAAAAATTTCCAGGGTTTCGTCATATCGGATTGGGAGGGCATTGACAAGATAACATCTCCTCCTCATGCTAACTACTCTTACTCGGTTCAAGCCGGAGTCGGTGCAGGAATCGACATGGTGAGTTCAAACAAGGAATGTCATTCTAGATTTGTTATGATTTTATAGGCTCGAGAAGACTTATTGTCATCGCTTTTTTTTCCTCGCAGATCATGGTGCCCTACAACGTCAGTGAGTTCATTGATGACCTGACTTATCAGGTGCAGAACAATGTGATCCCGATGAGTCGGATCGACGATGCCGTGAGGAGGATCTTGAGGGTTAAATTCGTCATGGGACTTTTCGATAAACCGTTGGCCGATAACAGCCTGGCCGACCAAGTAGGAAGCCCGGTACGTTGTTACGGATCAATTTGGCTTAAACGAGCGACAGGATCGATCTTTCCAATTCCTGGAACAAGTCTCGCTGGCTAAAATAAACATCACAATGTTGAACAGGAACACAGAGAATTGGCAAGGGAAGCTGTGAGAAAATCACTGGTGCTCCTAAAGAACGGTAAATCCTTGGGCAAGCCATTGATTCCGCTTCCTAAGAAAGCACAGAAGATACTTGTCGCAGGAAGCCATGCCGACAACTTGGGCTACCAATGTGGAGGTTGGACGATTGCATGGCAAGGACTTAAGGGCAACGATCTCACAGTCGGTATGGTCCGAGCATTTCCCTGTTGGATTAAGTCAGAATGATAGGTATTTCGATGTAATTGATGGCATATTGTCGACATGTCGCAGGTACCACGATCCTCAAGGCTGTGAAGAGCGCGGTCCATCCAGATACCCAAGTAGTCTACAAAGAGAAACCTGACGCGAACTTCGTGAAGTCCAACAACTTCGCATACGCCATCGTCGTCGTAGGCGAGCGTCCTTATGCAGAAACATCCGGCGACAGCTTGAACTTGACCATCTCCAAGCCCGGGCCAAGCATTATCAGCAATGTGTGCGCGTCGGTCAAGTGTGTGGTGGTCGTCGTCTCAGGCCGCCCTGTCGTCATCGAGCCCTATGTCTCGAAGATAGATGCCCTGGTGGCAGCTTGGCTTCCCGGGACCGAAGGCCAGGGAGTCGCCGATCTCCTGTTTGGCGACTATGGCTTCACTGGCAAGCTTGCGATGACGTGGTTCAGGAGTGTGGACCAGCTGCCGATGAACGTGGGGGACCCGCATTACGACCCACTCTACCCGTTTGGGTTCGGCCTGACGACCAAAGGCACCAAGTAGAGCGATCCGACATATTCTTGAAAAGATTGAAATTTGTATCTTAATTATTCAATGGTGAGTAGGGGTGAGCGGTTCCCGATCCGGTTCAGTCTCCCTCAAGAACTGGGAACCGGACCATTTTTCGGAACCGCAAACCGGACTGGCCACCCGGGAATCGGGAATCGGACCAGACCGGACTGCCGGTCTGATCCGGTTCCAAGGAACCAATAAAATGGCAGTTCAATAAATTTGGAGCAAAATATTCAAAAACATTCTGGGCAACATAATTCTTCCATAGAAGCCAACATAATTCTTCCACAAAAGCAGCTCACATCTTCCTCCAAGTTAGGATTTGGCAATAAAACAGCTCACATCTTCTTGCAAAGTTAGACGCTCAACTCCTTGTGAATCGCCAGCAACTGATAAGGCTGTGAAATGTACAGTATTTTACTTCCCTGAATTCGATAGGCAAGAAAGATAATAAACAACCCAAAAATACTCAAAGATAATGCTGATGGCAACACAAAGATAAGATATAGAACAAAACAAACTTAATAACTCAATCTCGCACTACAAAGATGCAAAAGCCATACTTTATACCGATAGCCTAAAAGGGTTTCTACGCCTTTCTTTGAATATGCAAAAGATTACACAGTATAATACATGCGTAGCAAGGCATTCATGCCTTCAAAAGCAATGTATATGCAGAGTAAGAAAGTTCATGGATTTAGTAAAGACCCAGCTCCTTCAGTCTAATATTTAGCATTTCTTAATATTTAGATTAATTGAAAAATCAGAATAGATGACCAAATTTTCCTTCATAAGTTCACGAGAACACGACATTATTTCTAAGTAAAAATGAATTGAGCGAAAAAACAAGAACAGACAACGATTATGCATTAGTGCATCACAGTGAAAAAGAGGATCATACATTTGTCAAAGTCAGCATTGGAAGCACTAGCTTCAATGTGTTCAATATTGTGATCAATGCACCTTACAGCAAAGTGCAGAAGAGTTGCAGACTGATTATTAAGCACGCTTTAGCCAATAAGATGCAAAGCTGAGGCAAAAATTAGTGAATGAAAATCTCACCATATATTCCTTCCACCAATTTGTAAACTCTATTTACCGGTAAGTTCCGAGCAAGCATCATCCATGGCTAGAAAAAAAACAAGATATTAATTAGAGCATTCACTTATTAGATATACAAAAGAAATACAAGATACAAAAGAAAAGATATATCCATGACTTACCCGACTCAAACTTTTCTGCATTCTCGATGCACTCCTCAATATTAACCGGCTTGTTAACAACTCTCAACCAATCTTGAGCGCAATTCCACCACTCTAGGAGTCAAAGAACTTTGATAGACATCAAACACACGACCAGATGTGCTGAAAGTGGACTCCGAAGCAACGATTGTTACAAGAATAACTAGGATATCTCGAGCCATCAAAGAGAGCAATTTAAACTTTTGGCCAGTAGTATTCCACCACTTCAAAATGTCAAGAGTACGACCTTCTTCACGTGCAGCTTGAAGATACTTTTCGATCTCGGATAAATTGCACTCGGACTCTTTTTTCTAACGAATGCCTTGTCCCATCGAAACTCACATCGAAATCCACAGTGAGGCCAATCTCATTTTTGTTTGTAACCTTCCTTACGTTGACCACCCGAACTACCACCAGCATCAATTAAAAGTTGATCACATGTATTTTTGTCGCCAGAAGTTCTGGAACCACAAGACTTATCATAAAAACTAAACAAACGTTCTAGATAAGTCCTCACATAATCGCACCTCTCATTTACTATCCCATCATCATCATTTATTAGTTTATAACAATATCGCACATACTTTATCTTTTTTCTTGGATCCAACACCACCGCAATCAAAACCATCATATTCACTTTTTCGAAACTCTCATAATATTTTTCAAATTTTTCCTTCATCTCCACCCACATGGCTTTCAGGCTAGCATCTGAAGCAATCGCCACTTGTTTCCAAGTTTTATATAAACCAGCTATCTCGTCAAAATAATCATTTGAAGTGATATACAAAATCCCAGACATCTTGTTGGTGGAATCATAAAACTTCTTCAAAAATATGACAAGAACTCTGGTATTTTCCCAATCTTCAGTTTTAGGAGTTTCATCTTCAACCCCAGCCAAAAAGAAAGGATCATCTTCTTCCAGCCTCTCAAAAGCTTTTCTTAGCTTTAAGGCAGCGTCTAACATGAGATAAGTGGAGTTCCATCTAGTGGAAACATCAAGACAAGATGAACCTTTATAACTGATCCTTGCACTCTCAGTACAAGCTTGGAATGATTTAGCTCTCATGGGAGAACTTCTCACATACCTAACAGAGTTTCGAATACGTGTAATAGAATCACGTATCTCATGCAATCCATCCCTCACAATCAAGTTTAAAATATGAGCCGTGCACCTCATGTGTAAAGCTTCACCATCTAAGATCAATAGCTTATCTCTCAAAAATTTATCTTTCAAAAACTTAATGGCTACATCATTCGAACTGGCGTTATCCACAGCGATCGTGGACACATGTTTCTCTATTCCCTACTCGTAGATGCATTTCTCAATCATTTTTCCAATTTCCTTACCCTTATGACTAGACATTACCATAAAATTGATGATTCTTTTGTGTAATTTCCAATCATCATCAATAAAATGACCAGTGAGACATAAATAGTTCAAGTTCTGACATGAGCTCCATGTATTGGTCATGAGTACGATCCTAGACTTAAGCTTGCGAAAATAATTCTTCAAACTCATTCTTTCAGCAATATACAACTTCATGCAATCTCTAGCCACTGTAAATCTTGAGATGTGATTGAAAAGAGGTTGTAGCTGCTTTATAAAATCACGGAATCTCACACGCTCAACCAATGAAAAAGGATATTCATCCACTATAATCATCCGAACAAGCATTTGCCTACAAAGTTCTTGATCAAACTCTCATGTTGATAAGTCATTAGCACTACCAGCGGTGGTATTTCCCTTAGCAATCTGAGTCTTATCCATTATACGTGGGACAAAAAACTTTTGCTTCTTATCTATATTTCGAGGATACTTATTACACCTACTCAAGTGCTTCAACATAGCAGAAGCACCGTTATTAACACAATACCAATACATGGCACCACAATATTTGCATAACACCTCAGTTTTCCCCTTCTTATTTTTGTTGCCTCTACGAAAATGACGCCAGGCTTTTGATGATTTCCGTTTACCAGTATCAGTTGGGCAACTATGAGATACCTTATTTGTGCCAACTTCCCCTTCATGGATTTCTTCTCCTTCATGTTCCAGTGAATCCATTGGTGAAGTCACCTCATCGACGGATTTGTCCACTTCCATTGACATATAGGTGGACCACCTAAATCAAACATATTACCCTCTGTTATGTACTAAAGAAACAGCCATTGGTTAACTTCAAAGAACAAACCCACAAGCATCGCGAGAAAACAGGCTGAACCACTTTAACCCTTTGTTAATAGAATTACACAAATCCATCCATCTGTGATCCGGTAATCATCCATATCCTTCCAACTAATTATGCTATTACAATTCCTAGGTAAATACCAAAATTTCCTACCATGACAGGACAAGAACAGAGTAGGGAAAGCAAAGCAGCAAGCACTCAATTGAGCAAACAACGTTTTAAATGTTATAAGAAAATGGTGTTTCACTTTCCGTCTTTTCATCTTTCAATGTAGGTTACATATATATTGATGTAACTTCCATCTCTTCATCTTCCAATGGATGTTACAAGTGCATTGATGTACATTCATTTGGATTGACCTTTCACCTTTCACATTCCGTGAACGGTTTTGTATCCGTTAGCCTATAAATAGAGGCTTTGTAAACAAGAGATGGTAATGAGAATGAGTTCACATTTGCTCCCTACATTTCTCTTCTTTCTCTCATTATATTCCCAATAGAATTTTCTGAGTTGATTCCAAATATCGCCATTTACTTTTACAACACGTTATCAGCATGAAGCGGTTAGAAACTTGGATATCACTTAAGTCGTCAATGATGCTAAATAATTACCTCGAGGAGAACAATGGTATTCTTTGTCTTGTAGACAGTAGTACTACACACACTATCCTCCCGCAGAGAAAGTTCTTTGAGACATTGAAAAAATGCGAAGGGAATATCACCACTATTTCAGGCATCAGTAACATTATTACAGGCTTCGAAAGAGCTCGTGTAATACTACCAATGGACACAAAAATTTTCATTAATGATACTTTATTTTGCCCATGGTTTAAAAGGAACCTCGTAAGTTTTAAAGATATTCGTTGCAATGGATTTCACGTTGAAATCGAGATCGAAAGTGGTAAAGAATACTTGTATCTAACCTAGATGAGTGGATATAGAAAACAAATTATGGAAAAATTACCATCATTCTCCTCCAAATTATATTATAGCGATAAACCTAAAGTTCACAAATCTAGAAAGTTTTCAATTATGTCATGACCGTTTGGGTCATCCAGGGTTGAATATGATGCGTCGACTATTAACGCATTCAGTTGGGCATTCATTAACAAATTGTGGGCTCCCTTCACCCATTGATTATGTATGCGATACATGCGCTGAGGGTAAATTAATTATACGGCCGTCTCATACTAAAGTAAGGGTGGAATCCCTTATATTTTTGCATAGAATTTAAGGAGATATATGTGGGCCTATCCACCCTACATATGGACCTTTTAGGTACTTTATGGTCCTGATTGACGCTTCAACGCGATAGACATACATTGACCTGTTGTCAACACGTAATATGGCATTCGCAAAATTACTCATTTAGCTCATTAAATTACGTGCACAATTTCCTGATTACCCGATCTAGAAGATCCGATTAGATAATGCTGGTGAGTTTACGTCTAAGGCTTTTGATGACTGTTGTATGGCCATTGGGATATACGTGGAGCATTCTGTGCCACATACTCATACACAGAACCGTCTAACAGAATTTTTAATTAAACGCCTGAAAATGATTGCTAGACCATTGCTGTCAAGGGCCAAAGTACCTTTTAGTTTATGGGGACATGCGATATTGCACGTTGCATCGTTGATTAGAATTCGACCCACTGCATATCATGAATACTCTCCGATTCAACTTGTATGTGGATATGAAATTGATGTTTTCCATCTGCGAATATTTGGTTGTGCCGTATATGTTCCTATACCACCTCCACAACGTTCTAAAATGGGGCCTCAACGTCAACTTGGTATTTATGTGGGATACGAATCTTCATCTATTCTAAAATATTTGGAGCCCCAAATGGGCGACTTGTTTACTGCCTGGTTCGTTAACTGTGTATTTGATGAAACACTTTTCCCGGCATTAGGGGAAGAAAGCCTGAAGCTCAAAGAATGCCGAGAAATTTTCTGGAAGGAAGATCAATTGAATTATTTTAATCCACATACAAGCATGACTGAACTTGAAGTTCAGAAGATTATTAACTTGCAACATTTAGCAAGTAAATTGCTAAATGCATTTATTAATCACAAAGAGGTGACTAAGTCTCATATTTCAGCAAAAAATGCACCACCTAGAGTGGAAATCCCCTTGGGATAAAAAATGTCTGATGAGTCTAGTCAACGCCGGAAGCGTGGACGACCCACAGGGGCCAAAGACATAAATCCACGGAAAAAAAAATATTCGGTCACCTAATGCGCCTCCTGCGGAGGAAAGCAATCTCGGTGAAATTAGTGGAGTTGCCCAAAATGACAATCCCAAGAATACGGAACAGCCAAATCTTATTGATCTGAGAAACGATGAGGATTTGGTTGATGTCAATATTGAGGTTGCAGAAAGTTATACGAATACGGGAATGAAACATGATAGAATTACAACTGTCGTCGACGACTCCTTTGCCTCTTAAGTAGCACTCACTGTCTCAAAAGATAGTCTGGATCCAAAACCAAAATCCATTCTTGAATGCCAGAAGCGTTCAGATTGGAATAAATGGAAAGAGGCAATTAAGACAGAACTAGACTCGCCTAATAAACGTTGTGTTTTTGGACCTGTTGTCCGAACACCCAAAGATGTTATCACCGTTGGATATAAATGGGTATTTGTAAGAAAACACAATGAAAAGAATGAGGTGGTAAGATATAAAGCGACACTAGTTGCCCAATGATTTTTGCAGAGACTCGGTATAGACTTTGATGTCACTTATTCTCCTGTAATAGACAATATTACGTTCCGTTATTTGATCAGTATGGCAATAAGTATGAATCTTCATATGCGCCTGATGGATGTTATGACTGCATATTTATATGGGTCACTTGACACTGATATATAATGGGAAAGAATGAAAATCGCAACATGTATAGTATTAAGTTGCAAAGATCATTATATAGTCTTAAACAATCCAGTCGCACGTGGTACAACCAGTTAAGTGATTACCTCCTGAAGCGGTGATATATAAACAATGTAATATATCCTGATGTGTTCATAAAAAAGTCACCAAATGGTTTGCCATTATATCTGTATATGTTGATGATCTGAATATAATTGGAACTCCAAAAGAACTCGAAGAAGCTCGTTCCCGCCTGAAAAAGGAATTTGAAATGAAAGATTTAGGTCAAACCAAGTATTGTCTCGGCCTGCAGATGGGGCATCTCTCAGAACGAGTTTTATTGCACCAGTCTAGTTATACAAAGAGGATATTAGAGACATTTTATATGGATAAATATCATCCTCTCAGCACACCAATGGTGGTCCGTTCACTTGAAATAGACAAAGACCCATTTAGACCTAAAGAGGAAAACGAGGATAGGTTAGGACCTGAAGTTCCTTATCTTAGCGCCATAGGAGCACTGTTATATCTTGTAAATTGCACCATGCCTGATATTACATTTGTAGTAAATGTTCTAGCTAGACACAGTACCAATTCAACCCGAAGACATTAGAATGGCATTAAACATAACCTTCGTTACCTTCAAGGAACTACTGATCTTGGTTTATTTTACCAGAGAAACAAAGATTTAACATTGGTGAGATATTCAGATGTTGGCTATATGTCTAATCCTCATAATGCCAAGTCACAAACTGGTTATGTATTCCTCTGTGAAGGCACGACAGTTTCATGGAAGTCATTAAAATAAAGTGTAGTTGCCACTTCCTTAAATCATTCTGAGATTATTGCATTATTTGAAACTGCCAAATAATGTGTTTGGTTGAGAACTTTGATACATCACATTCAAGATTCATATGGCTTATCCTCAAATCATGATGCCCCCACTATACTTTTTGATGATAATGCTGCTTGCATTGCACAAATGCATGATGGATTTGTCAAAAGTGACAAAACTAAACATATTTCAAGTTATTTTGCCTACACGAACTCCAAAATAATGGTGAAATAGATATCCATCAAATTCACTCTAGTTACAATCTTGCAGATTTGTTCACTAAATCCCTCCATACATCCACATTTGAAAAACTTGTATATGGAATAGGAATGCGTCGGCTTGGACAACTACTTCAATCAGAGAGAGCGAATTAAATTGTCCCTGAAAGATGCAACCTAAAAAGTTTATGGATGTACTCTTTTTTCCTTTGTAAGTTTTTTTTCCACATAGTTTTTACTTACCAAAGGTTTTAATGAGGCAGCCTACATGCAATGACTATTAAAATGAGGAGGAGTATTATACGTACTGTACTTTTTTTCCTTTCGTCAAATTTTTAACCCATTGGGTTTTTCTTGGCAAGGTTTTTAATGAGGCAGTTTAAACAGCGTATAATAAAATGTGAACATCTAAGGGGAAGTGTTATAAGTAAGTGGATGTTTCACCTTTCGTCTTTTCATCTTCCAATGTACGTTACATATATATTGATGTAACTTCCATCTCTTCATCTTCCAATGGATGTTACAAGTACATTGATGTACATTCATTTGGATTGACCTTTCACCTTTCACATTTCGTGAACGTTTTTGTATCCGCTAGCCTGTAAATAGAGGTTTTGTAAACATGAGATGGTAATGAGAATGAGTTCACATTTTTTGGCTTTTTTCTTTCTATTTTTCTTTGCCATGGCCAAGGAGCCGACCAGTGGCAGTGCTCAGAGAGGGCTGGGTGAGGGTGGCTCTCTACCGATTTGGCGCAGGCCATCCTCGCCAGCCACAGGGAAGCCTTGGGCAAGGGCCATGGCTCTTGCCTGCGGCCAACGAGGCCACAACAAAGAAAAAAATGAGAAAAAATAAAAGAAACAAAAAAAAATTATTTAGAATTAAAATTATTTTTGGATGAACATATCATTGATTTGTAAGAATATCTAGCTTGCCAACGTTATACCCTTATTTAAAGTTGTCATAGTCACTTCAAATCCTTATTTGATATTAACATGACTACTTCAGGATTAACATTTCTCTTCTTTCTCTCATTATATTCCCGGTATAATTCT
Organism: Rhodomyrtus psidioides; assembly: GCA_021437785.1. Taxonomy (NCBI): domain Eukaryota; kingdom Viridiplantae; phylum Streptophyta; class Magnoliopsida; order Myrtales; family Myrtaceae; genus Rhodomyrtus; species Rhodomyrtus psidioides. The sequence continues at coordinate 43,819 of JAILYB010000128.1, read as the reverse complement.
CTAAGTTGATTCCAAAGACCGACTTTTACTTTTACAACTGTTGACACCTGATTTTTGATTAGTCTTTCATAGTTTATTTTAAAAAAATTCATAAAAAAATCTATAAAAAGTTAAAAAAAATTAAAAAATCATCTTTGGTAGCCTTGACCAAGCTAAAGGAACCATTTTTGATAAAAAATAATTTTTCATATTTTTTAATATTTTTTAATATTTTCCAAAAATAGAAAAATACATGAAAAATGAAGAAAAATAGCGTTCGCTGTCGTAAAAATATAGAAAAATAGTCAATATTTTTATTTTAATTTCTTTTACATTTTGAACTCATAAATAGTCAAAATTCAAGTTCAATTGCATGTGTTTCTTCACGACGCATAGAGTTGAATTTAGCAAAAAAATGTCATTCGAGTATTTTAATTTGTAAATTTCTACATCTTTTTTAGTCTTGACGTCCAATTAGATCGACCACCATCTACAATAAATGCCCCTTGCTGAATATTTTCGTTTTTGTTTCACATGATTTCATGGTGTAAAACGCCGAGTGGATCCCCAAATATAATCGGGTCGGCATGAGCTCGATAGCTCGTCCAAGACCAAACCAGGGCACGGCGAACCCCATGTGAGTACTCTCGAACTCCTTCGATGCTTTTCTTAGGTTAGATCGTGTGTAGAATGGCTAGGACAGCTAAATCATTCTTGAGCTGTGATTGATAAATAGGACCTTACTAGGAATGCCATGTGATTTATTTGCATATCTAGATTCCTTGAGTTGAGCATTTTATTACTGATTGTGATTGCTAGGATAATCACTCCTATCTACATGAATTTCTAGATTTAGGGTTCATACCTTACTCATCCGCATGAATCTCAGGCTAGAAAATTCAGTCAACTTAGGTACCGAAAGGGCATCAACTCTGACAGTTGGTGTAACTAAGTCCCCGAAACCATTTCTCTGGTTCTCGCAGAATTGAATAGAAACTCCCAACTATTCGATTGGGTGGTCCAATCATACCCTAAAAAAATGATTGGTGGCGACTCCATGGCATGCACACTTAGCACATGTCACTAGACCACACTGAAAGTCGATCACGCATACCTCCGTTGCGATTTGGGTAATGGGCCTTGGGAGAGGCCCGCGTCCGACCAGACAGGACGGCCCATTAGCCCTCGAGAGCCCGACAACCTCAAGAGGGTCGCGACAACAACATTAAACATATTGCAATTGTTTCAATTCAGTTCTCAACTTTTTTTGGCCAATTTAGCTCTAAACTTTTTTTGGCCAATTCAACTCTAAATCTTTTGAATTTTTGTCAATTTAGTACATCCAGCCAACTTTGGCCAATTGCGTGGACGCGATTGGCACTAACGTGAATATTTTTTATTATATTTTAACATTTTGAATACCTTTTTCTTTTCTTTGTTCTCATTTTTTTCTTATTCTTCCTCCAATCGGTGGCCCATCCGGCCACCGCCAAGAGAAGAGGTCTGGCGAGGTCAAGCCTCGCCAGATCTGGCCAGACTTGGCCTCGTCCAATCACGACAAGGCTGACCTTGCCTTCGCCGACCCTCTCTACTGGCTGGTCGTCGATCCGGCGACCGGTTGTAGAAGGAAGAAGAAGAAAATGAACGAAAATGAAAAAGGAAATAACGATTTAAAAAAATTAAGTATTCTTAAAAATTATCACGTCAGCGCCAATAGCTCCACATTAGCTTTGCCGGTATCTACGTCAGTACCGACCGACCAAAATTAACTTGATGGATTGAATTTGCACAAGTGCAAAAAAGTTTAGGACTAAATTGACATAAATGCAAAAAATTTCGGATTCAATTGGAAAAACAATAATAATAATTAATGACTAAATTGACACTATTACCATAAATTCTACGACTTCATTGGTAATTTTCTCTGGATAATCAAGTCTTAACTGCGCGCTTAATTATCTCTATCCATCCAAAGTTTTAAGAAAGTTGCATCTCTATCCGGTCCAAAGAGCAAAGACGGAAAATAAAATCAGCTGTTTCCCATTCTCGAGATAATGATATATCTCAATTAATGCCCTCGAAATCTTAAGACAATTCATTAATCCAGATTAAGATTACTGCCATAACAACATTATCATGTAACCAACCATCCTTATCTCTGTGGCTCTATATATATACAGTCAAAAAACCACATTGACAGCAATTCAGACTTTTAGCTTTGAAGTTGAAGAAGCACTGAAGGTGATTGCAAAAGAGTCCCGCTCTCTTGTTCATTGTATTGCCTTTGCTTATGTTGTTAATTTGTTTCTGTGGAGCCAGATTTGCCGGTTGTTTTTAAGGTTTTTTGCGCTGATTTCGACCGTCAGGATCGGGGAATTCTCGAGTCACATTAGTAAACCTGGTTACTTCACCGATCCATCGAAATTGTTTGAGCTTTTTCGGCCGATCCATCGAATTTCGAAGTACTTAAGACCCCCTTGAATTGGCAAATTTGCTTATTTAACCATCTTGATTCAAATGTAGATTTTATGAGACGACTATATGATTCCATCTTGAATGGGCAATTTTGCTTATCATAATCAGATGATTGGATCTAAACTTTTATTTTATGAGAGACTTATGTGATTCCTTCGTTTAAACTTAGAGATTTGAAGTTATCCTCAAAGCAAAAAAAAATCATAAACAGATCGGCAAACTAACCCCGTAAATCTAGGGAACAAAAACTGATAATCTCTCTTATAATGATCGTGTCTTTCTTAGACCAAGCAAACTGATGATCGTCTTCATCTTGCAGGATCATTGACATTAGCGAAGCAAAGATGGCGAAGCTCTCGTTCCTTTCGATGGGGATGATCCTCTTCCTGTGCTGTTGCTCGGCCGCCGTCGCCACGAGGACGGCGCCGGCCGGCCAAGGTTACGCGAAGTACAAGGACCCCGGTCAGCCCGTCAACTCCCGGATAAGAGACCTCATGCAGAAGATGACTCTACAGGAAAAGATTGGCCAGATGACGCAGCTGGACCACGCCGCGGTCACCCCAGAGATCCTGAGGGACTACTCCATCGGCAGCGTGCTCAGCGGCGGAGGGAGCGTGCCGTTCCCCAAGGCCAAGGCCCGAGACTGGATGGACATGGTGAACAGCTACCAAAACGGCTCTCTCTCCAGCCGCCTCGGGATCCCGATCATCTACGGCATCGACGCGGTCCACGGGCACAACAACGTGTATCAAGCCACTATATTCCCGCATAATGTCGGTCTCGGGGCTACGAGGTAAGCAGTCTTTAGTATCCTATGCGTATGTCAAAGTGATTATCAGTGTGTCGATCGCAATGTTATCAACGAAACCATCTTTCTTTGATCATTCTAAGGAGTGTAGTTTGAGGAAAAGTCACTGTTTTATCTTTTCAGGGATCCGGATCTCGTGAAGAGGATTGGGGCCGCGACCGCACTCGAAGTTAGGGCGACGGGGATTAACTATGTGTTCGCGCCGTGCATTGCCGTGTGTATCAATTTGTTTATGATAATTTCGACCAATATCTGATTTCAGAGTGCTGTCAACGCATTTACGATTCTCTTTTTTCAATCTCGAAATCGTGAATCAGGTATGCAGAGATCCGAGATGGGGTAGGTGCTATGAGAGCTATAGCGAGGATCCGTCCGTCGTTCAATCCATGACGTCGATCATCCCCGGGTTGCAAGGCGAAATTCCCGCCGGCGGGCGGAAGGGAGCCCCTTATCTCGGCGGAAAGTAAGCTTTTTTTTTTTTTTTGGATTAGGCTAGTGTGAGCAACCCTTGTACTATTTGACTAAGTTCTATATGATGTTATCATCTCACAACTTTGGGACAGTGACAAGGTTTTGGCCTGTGCAAAGCACTATGTGGGAGATGGTGGCACCACAAGGGGCATCAATGAGAACAACACAGTGGCTGATTGGCATCAACTGTTGAGCATCCACATGCCCGGTTACTACAAAGCCATAATCGAGGGCGTGTCGACGATCATGGTCTCGTATTCGAGCTGGAACGGAGTGAAGATGCACGCTAACCACTTCCTCGTCACGGACTTCCTCAAGAACACCATGAAGTTCAGGGTAACACACGCTATGCTCTCCTCAGTCTTGCCATTTCTGATTTGATGCAGACTGTGGATTGAATTGAATCAACTGGTTCTAAATCCTTGGCAGGGCTTTGTGATATCCGACTGGGGAGGGATCGATAAGATCACCACCCAGGCCGACGCAAATTACACTTACTCCGTTCAGATGGGGATCGGAGCTGGGATCGACATGGTCAGTGGCCACGGCTATCTCCTTTCCTATTCATGCGAAAGTATCGGGTTGCCGAATCAATCTTAATCGGCAAGAGCTTTTGTTTTGCTTACTTTCTGCTCCTAGGTCATGGTTCCCTTCAATCACACGGTGTTCATCGATACCCTGACCCGACTGGTCGAGGCCGGTGTGATCCCCATGAGCCGGATTGACGACGCCGTCGAGAGGATCTTGAGGGTGAAGTTCATGATGGGCCTATTCGAGAAACCTCTGGGCGATCAGACCTTTCTTTCCCAGCTTGGAGGCCAGGTTAGAGGATGCAAGAGCACTTTACTTATCAGACTGGACTATGTATGAAGTGTACACAAGCATTGTTCTATTCCAAAAAATCTGTGTCATTGCAGGAGCATAGGGATTTAGCAAGGGAAGCAGTTAGAAAATCACTGGTTCTGTTGAAGAACGGGCACGAAGCGGATTCCCCGGTGTTGCCGCTCGCCAAGGACGCGCCAAGGATACTCGTCGCCGGCACTCATGCGAACAACTTGGGCTATCAATGTGGTGGTTGGACCATCACTTGGCAGGGTGGAAGTGGCAACAACCTCACCAGTGGTACATCCTCTTTCCTCTCTCTCTAGTACACTGCATATGCAGCGATTGATGTCACGACGTTTTCACGTTTACGTGTTTTGGTCAAAGTTGGGAGTTTCTGATGCAGTCGATTCATGATCTTGTGCCGCAATTTGGCTTATAGGGACCACCATCCTAGGCGCGATAAGCAAGGCCGTGGACCTCAACACGGAGGTGGTCTTCAGCGAGAACCCCGACGTCGACTTCGTCCGATCGCACAACTTCTCTTACGCCATCGTCGTGGTCGGGGAGCTTCCCTACGCGGAGACGGCGGGAGACAGCACGAACCTGACGCTGGCGGAGCCAGGCGGGGACATCATCCAAAAGGTGTGCGGGGCGGTGAAGTGTGTGGTGGTCGTCGTCTCGGGGAGGCCGGTCACGATCGAGCCGCGCATGGCGCAGATGGACGCGCTGGTGGCTGCGTGGTTGCCGGGGAGCCAGGGGGAAGGGGTGGCCGATGTCCTGTTCGGGGACTACGGATTCACCGGGAAGTTGCCGAGGACGTGGTTCAAGACCGTGGACCAGCTTCCCATGAACGTGGGCGACGCTCACTACGACCCACTCTTCCCATTTGGATTCGGGCTTACCACCGAGCCCACTGGGGGACAGTGAGGGAGACAGTGTAACTAGTTCTTCTGGATCTTTAGGTTTTTATCTTATTTTCGAACATCTAGCGGGAGATTCGTTCTGGGTATTTCTTTTCCTTACCCATACTCATTTGGATCGAAGATGGTTAAAAAATTTAGGATTTGGAACAACTTGAATAATCGTCATTGGGGTATTCTGGTTGTTTCCCATTTTGTGGAATTTTAACTTGTTTTTTTTTTCCCATATCTATCTGTCATGTGAATGTGTAGTTTATAATTTCTCTTGGGGATCTTACGTTTCACCTATAGCATCCCAAAATGTGATAACACTGCCAGAGTTACTCCAGCTAAGTAGTACTGACACGACACGTCGACGTCATTTTTTTAAAAAATAAAAAATTCCAACATTTTAAGACACGTATACAATAAATTACCATGTATAAATGAAAATATTAACGGTGAATTTCTTCTCCTGTTAAGTATTCACGATCAGTTCTTTTTTTTTTTTTTTTTGGGGGGCTAGATATATGACTATATATTTGATAAATTTAGAATTATCTCCATGCTTGTTGAAATGATGTGTTGAGATACTAAAATCGCGTCGCTAGAGTATATGAAACTTTGATCTTTTGTCAATCGCATGTCGGAGTGTGACACACGACACAACACGTAGACCCCCGAAGAGTATCGGTGCTTCCTAGCCTACCACTTATGCCACATGAAGTATGACAAAAACTATCAGCGAGAACCCCGATGCTAGAACAGCGACAGGATCAAGATTTTAGTTAATATCAGGTTGTATATAAACGTATCTCACAAATATGACGAGCCTCATAAATGACGGAAACTTGATTAGTCAAATGATAAAATACTAGTTCTATGAAGAAATGGCTTATTAATCAACTACGACGATAGTTCACATAATAGCGAATCAAAGCAAATAAGCAGCCGCGGTAAGTGTAGTCGTACAGTAGGTCTGTCGGTCATATGTACAAAAACGCTAGCTCTACACCTTAACACCGATCCAAGTATAGCAGGAGATCTGAGAATCCTACATATCTAAAATACCAAGTTATCGAATACTTTACAATGTCGACTTTGGCATCAAATTTTTTATACAGCATCAACCATCTCTGCACTTTCTGCACATGTGAAGGTCCAAATGTCACTCTTTTAACGGCTAAGAAAATTGTGGACCTACAGCGGCAAACATTTGTGCTCAAGTCTCCTTAAAACTATGCAGATGCTGAAAAAAAAAGATATTAACGGATGCCTTCTCACAGATCCGCTGAACAGAAGTATGTATATAATGATTAGGACAGGTTCAAGACTCTGCAGAGTTCTAACCTTATCCTCACTCCGCATTGTGCGACTGGTCATGCTCGATAAAGTCTAATGCGTCATCCTTGGAAACAAGATTGACACGGCTTACTCGATTTTTGTGTGTCACACCATATATCTGGTCCGCAACCTTCACAAGTTCAGGCCGGAAAGTGGTGGTTATGAACTGGGTGCTTGATGTGTCTGCCAGGCGACGAATCATATCTAAAATGATGATTTAAGGATATCCTGAAAGAAGCATGTCTCCACACAGATTACAAGTTTAAAAAGCTGAGCATTAATAAATGGACACAAACATTTGTACTTCGCCCTGGAGGTACGATAATCTGCCAGCATTCACCTGGAAAAGAATTGCATGACAGAAAGGCCTGAATGACCACGGTCTGTTAGATTAAGATTTGCATGCGAACAAAGGACTAAGGAGTTCAGGAATGCTAAAGACCAAGTAGAGATAAAGGGAAAAAAGGATACTCCCGACTGCTGTTCTGTACTGAGGATCCAGTGCTGCGTCTATCTCATCGAAGAGATAGAAGGGAGCAGGATCACATCTTTGTATAGCGAAGATTAAAGCAAGGGCAACAACAGTTTTTTGACCTCCAGACAATTGCTTCATCGATTGTGTCTCCCCTTGCCCAGTAAAAGAAACCTGCAATGCTACGAATCAGTCTCGGAAAGAAGATACTTCGCAATCTGGAAAATATCATTAATTGGTCCCAAGGCTGGAGGCTGTTCCATATCCAAAAGCCCAAATTCTAAGGGAAAATCACACCCTTCTACCTTCCAGTGGACCACCCTCATCTATTCATAAACTCCCTTATCTCCAAAAATTAAAAGGTGAGAGACGACAGAAAACAAACTTGCATCCCACAGCAGTACTCAGTCAAAAGCTGTTTCCTGAAAGATTTTCGGAATAGAAACAGAATATAGTGTAATACTCCATGTGGCCAAACACTTAATTAAAGTGCTTGGGTTGTCCTCCCCCCCCCCCCCCCCCCCCTCTCTTTACTTTCCTTGTAAGGACTTGGGATGTGTTATGCCGTTAGAAAACAGCAGAAGGATCATTGGCTGGATACGTTAAAAGTGCATGCTTCACATACTAAACCAACTCATCAGAATGGAAATTGAAACGCCACAGCAAGAAATGACATACCTTGACTTTAACGCCAATGTATTTCTCTACCCTTCCCTCTAAATCTGCTTCGCGAGGTCCGTCCTCATCTTGATCATCATCGGCATGATCCCCATCCTGCAAGTTAAAGCATCACAGGATTTATATATTAGCTTACAGTGAAAATGAGCATTGCAGAGATGGACATCCAACCATCTGTCTAGAGAGGGTAAGCATTAACAAAAATGACAGGCAAAGCCATGATTCCAGCTACAGCATCTGTTCCCAGTTCCCACCAAAAGGGTAAAAGTCCTCTCTCAGAATAATAACCAACAAAGAGACGGAAAATAACTTGTTTGTCAGCGGAGGCATCATCAGAAATATGAGTTGCAATAAATGTCATGACAACTTGTAGAAGGGGTATTAGTTTTCAGAAAACAAAAAAATAGACCTTTTTCTTCATCATAACCAGATGTCCATGACCGCCTTGTACCAATTCAGAGAATACTTCTCGAAAATGCCTTGCAACACCTTTGAACGTACGTTCGATTGACTCATCCTTCCTCTGATCTAAAACTGATATTAGTTCACTAATTTTCTGCAATTATAGAAGGAATTTAATGAGGAAATAATCCGACTTTAGCTCACATAAAAGCTTATTACAAAAGAATATTTCTCAAAATGATACCTCATCACCGGCATCTAGTTCCCTTTGCCTTTTCTCCAGTTCCTCCCTTTGCTCTGTGAAGTTCACGTACTGATCAAGTGCTTTCTTGTTTACATGACTGAACTGTTGGAGCTGCTCGTTGCATCTGTGAAGCATCTTCTGCAATTCTTTGATGCTCCTTCGTTTATACCTATAATCTCAAACATAAAATAATTAAGGTCCGATGAGCTTCAACAGTGGAAACCAAATTAAAACTAAGTAGGAATTACCTATTTTTTTTATTAAGCAAGTCCTAAATTTAGAAAGAGACATTAAGTAACAAGAAATCGCACTTGCAGCTCTCTCAAAATTCAGTAGCAATAACCTTTTTTTTTTCCTGCAAGTCCTAAAAAATTAGAAAGAGATATCACATAACAAGAAATCGCACTTGCCCCCTCCTCTCTACTTGTGTGTCCTTTTTAAAGCAAGGTTTTGCTGTGACGGCTGAAGTGAAAATGATTGCTATTGAATACCAAAATAGTAGCGAAAGTTTACACTTTGGGAAGATGAAATCATTCTAAAGATCCAATTTCAAAGGGACCACTAACTGTGACAGAGTACAAAACTCTAGCCAAAACCATGTATACTTCTCAAACCACAATGAAATTCATACCGACTCATAAAGCAAGAGTAAGGTAAACATCCTAGAAAAGGACATAGGATATCTTCTGCTAGAAATCATAAGCCTAAGTTTGTCAGCACATGCATCAATTAAGAAAATTTCACCAACAGACAACCTCCATTTGAACAATCACAGAAATTATATATAAGATGCATACAGTATGAAATTAGAAACATTTACAAAGTTAGACAAGGGGACGTACGTCTCAAAAGCATCAGAAGATAATGGACCCAAGTTCCTTATTTTCTTTGAGTACTCATCCTGTTTAGCTATAAGGGCATTCCTCCGGCTAAAAAGTTGTTCAAGTTCTTTAGTTTCATCCTGAAGTGTTTTCTCATAGTTGTCCTCCAAAGCCTGCATTCGAGCAATCATTTGAGAAGAAACCAAAGAGTAGAATACCAACATTTAGTCCACAGCGAAAAAATTAAGAGTACCTTCAACTTCGCCATCTCGTCTTTGATCTTTTTGATTTGCTTATTTGTTTCCTCTATACTTCTATTAATTCCTGACAAAGTCAAAAGTATGAACATATTATAAAGCTTCAAAACAACAATAATCCCATCAATCCAAAATTTCACCTTCTAATCGCTGGGTTGCATCAATGACCAATGATTCAGCATCTTTTAGCTCCTGCCACTTTGATTCAGCTTCATTTTCGTGCAAATCAGTCTCTGATGAGGATATAATAGTCTCAAACTCTTGCTTCCGCCTCTTGAGGTTAGTTGCAAGGTTAGTCTCAAGCTCGGCTTTTCTTGTTTCCGTCTGCAAACAAACAAAAGTGATGACCAATATGCACAAGAACAGCACAACTGTACCCTAGCAAGGTTCTCATTGCCAACCTCAATGCGCTCTGTTTTGCATGTAACAAGCTGCTTCTTTAGGTCTCTTATTTCACGATTCAGTCTTGACAGTTTCTCTTTTTCGTCATGTGTTAGATGATCAATTAACTCCGTTCCCATTTCAGCTCGCTTCATCGCCATGCTGGTTTTGAGCTGATCGATCTGACTTCTGATGTCCACAAGTGATTTCATCTGCAAACAAGTTGTATCGCATAAGCAACAAGGCAGAAGAAAATAAGTGAGGTGGGAATGTAAAAGCTCCCATTAGAAACAGCCTTTGAACAGGCCAATAAAGCACGACAAGTGATGTGTCAACAACATTTATACCTTGTTTTCAGTAGCTTTCGTATTTAACATTTTCTGCTTTTTAGCATTGGAGATATCTAGTTTGAGCTGTTCCAACTCTGATTTAACATGCGCCAGCTCAGCATCAATTTTTTGCTGCTCGGAGACAAGTTCAGTTATTTCCTGGTCTTTCTGTGAGAAAAGTTAAGTGAAAACAACCCACAAAATCTGGCCAAGATTAAATGAGACAAAAGTAGAAAGCAGCTTGGTGTCCTCAGATAGTTTCTCATAGAAAATTATAGGCCCATCCACAAGCAGCCAAGAAACTAAAAAAAAACTAACGAATTGCCAAAAAATTCGTGACCATCAGTTAAGAAAGTTGAGACAAAATTGCATTGTAGTAGGCTAGTGGATCCCTGTCATTATTAGGTCCGATAATCACTTAAAAGACTAAAAATTGGAGTGTGCTTGGCATAAAAGAAATCGTGCATGTGCCTACCCAGCTTGGTCAACGAAGGCGTGCTAAACCCACTCGGGAGCCATGTTTCCCTAGGGTGAGCTCTACCTGACACCTGGGTTTTATATTATTGCTGTATCTCTATGTAACAACTGTATCCATGGATCTTCAATGCTAGAGACAATGGATCCCTTAGTGGCACGTTTAAAGCAGTAGATAATCTAGAAATCAGGTTGAACCTATTTCTGACCCGGCTGACCAGGTCCAATTTCACTGATTCAAGCAGGTCACCACCGCTGGAATCCAATTTTTGACCAGTCACACTTCAGTTACTATAAAAGAGACCAGTTGTTGGTGCATCCAGGTGAACCAGCAAGTCGAGTCTACCACTATGAAAAACACTGTCAAATATGTATTTGACAAGATAAGCAGCAGTCAAGACACCTCTGGGACAAAGAACCAAAGGGACGACTGTTTTGTAAGCAAAAAGGATATTTTGCAATTCTTCCTTGATATTTTTTAATTCCTCTTCCTTCATGTTGATCGATTTTGTATTTTGCCTGATTATATTCATAAACTTCAACCTTGAGCGCCTATAGTCGTAGAATCCCCCTGTCATACCACCTTTCTTGCTAACTTGATCACCTGCCGCAAAATTAAAAGTGAGTTCCATGTACAGGCGTCAAAAGAAAAGGATCCCATGAATCAGTCAATCACATATAAACTAACCTTCCAAAGTTATACAATCCAGACCATCATTGCGAGCTACCCTTGTAGCCACATCCAAATCTCGGCAAATCACTGTTCTAGCAAAAACCTAAGCAAATAGGAGATTGCCTTAATATAAATTTGATTTCCATCCAATTTCATGCAGTAAACCAAACAATAGGATACAGGGCATGAAGTGTACCTACCAACCGGTACCTATGAGGTGTACTAAGATACGTACCCATTACCCACCACTTCCCTCATGGAAGTCTGTTCTTTGTTAGCCAATACTTTGCTATTGTAATGAATTTAAGTAAGAAATTGTGACGTGCTCATGAACATGGTGTCTAACGACAAGGACTTGATGTATCTAATCCTTCAATATCTAAGACAAATAAAAACAAGAATTACACTCATTTCTCAATCAAGTGCCTCTCACCTCACACCCTACAAAACCAGTATCCTTTGGATCCCGCCAATACAATCTCTCAAAAGTTCGACTATCATACATATCTAACTTCACTTGAGAAGGGCAGAATAGCAGTGCACTAGCTTGTAGCACAAAAATACAGTGAGAAAGACTAACCTGGGCAAATGCGGGAGTGTAATTTGGCAAGAATTTCAGTTTCTTTAATAGAGGTATCACATCTGAACTCTGTGGATAATTTACATTTGGGGGCTTAACCCTGTTCAGAGGTATGAAAGTGACTCGTCCGCCTTTCAGTGAGTTAAGGTGTCTAATAATCCGGGTTGAAATATCATCGTTCTCAACCACCACATGAAATAAACTGTTTTGAATGAACTGAATCAGTCATCTCAGGAAAATCAAGAAATACAAACAACAAAATCAAGTGAAAACACGAAAATTACAAGACAATTTCCGCTTACCTGTTTCCTGCAGTAACTTCCACAGCAGTATAGAACTTCTCATCACAATCAAGCAACTCAATGATGGGACCATAAACTCCAGCCATCTGGTACTCTCGGCAGATTTTTCTGACAGAATTAAGCCCTCTCCTCACATCCTGAAAGACAAATGTACCTTATGATACGGTTTAAGAACTATTTTTACAGCCAAATCCATGCTTTTTCCACTTTATCTCGTTTGGACATCCCCAATTTTGTGAAAAAATGATAAGTACACTCATGTCTATGGCCTCTAAAATACAGACGCAATCAAGTTATATATTGCTAAGGTGAAATTTCTTCTAATGCAATTTGCGAAGACTTTTCCTAAGGCATTTAGTTCAGATCCCTAGGTTAGCAAATCAAAAGAGTCCGGAGCAACAATGGATTACAACCTCCTCTACTCTCTTCTTGAAAAGTTATTAAGGCCTCATCAAATAATTGCTCTGGCATTGATTAAAGACTAGCTACTGAAAGATATATCAAGCCTGCCCTCACCCCCTTGCCCACCAAGATGGTTGTAAAGGGCCAAAACAAAGAATAGATAGAAAGAACATACAACAAACTGCTTCATTCTGAGTGGACAAACCTACTCCTATGCTTCATTCTGAGTGGACAAACCTATTCCTATTTTCAAGATAATGCAGCAACTTGGAGAAACTTGGTTCTTTACCTTGAATTTTTATTTTAGGCATTGCACTTGGCAAACTCAAGTGAAAAGGCAGTACTTTAAAGCATTTACAAATCATCTAATGATTTATGATTTGTCGTGTAACTGAGCTCTTTTTGTATTAGGGATAATTACCCAAATGGTCCTTGATATTTTCCCCTATGGGGATGTAGTCTTTGGACTTTTAATTTGTTCAATGCGGTCCCTAAACTTTAGCCCAATATGCAATGTTCTCTATAAATTTTTATTTTGTTCAATGCGGCCCTTGAACTTTTGGTAAATGTTCAATCTAATCGCTAGCCTGTATGAAAATGTTCAAAGCTGTCCCTCCATTCATTTAATTTAAAGGAATTTGCTGATTTGGCTTCCAATACAGTAAGTAGTGGACAATAAAATATGGCCACACATGGATTATCCATGTAAGATATTCAACTCCAATCAAGATATAGTAACCCAATAACATGGATAATAAGTTTTTCAAGTGGTACAAATTAAAAGGATGATTATATTCTAATTTGAGTTGAATATATTAATCCATGTGTAAAGTGTTTTTTTGTCCATCGTTCAAACGTACCGGATTGAAAGCCAAATCAGCAAATTCCGTTAACTTAAATGAATGGAGGAACAAGATTCAACATTTTCATATAGTCAAGAAACTAGACTAAACATTTATCCAAAGTTCAAAGACGCATTGAACAATTAAAAGTTTAGGGACAACATTGCACATAAGTTCAATAACCGCATTGAACAAATTAAAAATTTCGAGATGACATTGCACATTGGGCTAAAGTTCACGGACCACATTGAACAAATTCAGGGACGGCACTACACATTAGGCCAAAGTTCATAAACCATTTGTGTCATTTTCCCTTTTGTATGTGTTTGCACCCCTTGGTGCCCTATAGTATTTTCTTTCACCAATCCAAAAAGAATAGAAAAAAAGAGGTCCGTACTTTATTCATAAAGATGCAAGTACTTGAATAATTAAGTCAAACTTATAGCCTATGGTAGTTTGCAGTTAATATTTTGTGGAAAAACTACGCAATCAACCATAATTGCACAATTACTGGACTTTTAAGCCTTCAAATCAATAGGTCAATTCAGTCAATTTAAATCCATTTTTGGTCGATCAAGTTAAGAAAACAAGTCAATTCATCTGGGCATGGGTTTTCCTTATGACATGGAACCACATGATTAAAAGCTAAGCCCAAATAATGGCCCACTAAAATTATACATATTACACACAACAGGCCTGCACCAAATCAACCCAAAAACAGTAGTTTAAAAAAGTAAGTGCCATCATAATAATCCAGACTATCAACATCAACATCAACAAAACCTTTATCCCAAACTAGTTGGGGTCGGCAGTCGAAGAACCCCAAAGATACATAAAATAAAAGCAAGACCGATGAGGGAAAAGAGATAAAAATGTAAAAATAAATAAACAAAGATAAATAAATATATATACATATATGTGTGTGTGGAAAGAACTAAAAAGGACAATCAAGAACATGGGAATTATGTCCCTCCACAATACCAATAACCTTCCTCCACTCCGTACTAAGACAAACCATACGCCAATCTATTTCTCATTCCATTAAATCTTGTTTTACTACTTTCCCCCAAGTAAGTTTCGGCCGACCTCTTCCTTTTTTCGTGTTATGCTCTCGGTAGCAAACTTCTGTTTTTACTGGAGCATCTAAGGATCTTCAAAGAATATACTGCTCTCGGTAGCGAACTTCTGTTCTTACTGGAGCATCCAGGGATCTTCGAAGAATATGCCCAAACCACAACCATCTCAATCTATGTTCTCTCATCTTTTCTGCCACCGGTGCACCGGTTCTACTCCAACTTTTCGTCGAATATCATCATACTAATCTAGACTATATTTAAAATATATATCTAAGTACAGGGATTCCTTTCATAATATTTACACATTCGATTAAAGTTGAGTTGAAAAGAATTACTCACACCAGGTGTCGCATGATCAAGGTTCTTCTCTGCCTTATCGACCTCTGTTTTCCACTTATCGATTTGAGTTGAAAGTTCGCTTTCCTTGTCCCACAAGGATCTGTCAACAAAGATTATATTGAAAGAAACCAAAGACATATCCAGCATTTTCAAAATAAGTTACAGAAACCTACTTCCGCTCATCTTGTAGCTTATTCCTCTGTGCCTTATAATCCCTTAGCCTTCCAATTGTGTCAGAAATGAGGGATTCCAACTTCGTAATCTCAGTTTTACGGTTCTCAATGTACACATCTTGCTCACTTGACTCGGCTTTAAGCTGATCAATTTCCTTCTGAAGCTTTTGCTCCTACAACCAGGTAAGAGGAAGAATTCCAATGTTCCACCAAGAACAATATTAAAAACTTCAAACAGCATTCAGATCATCTCAATAGATATGAAACCCAACAAAGAACTTTTTTGGCCAATAACGAAGCCAATGAGTGCATCAGATACTAGGACCCTCTCATGCTACTCCTCTTTTTCATTCTCAGAAAAAAGGGAAAATAGTGTACTGACTAATAAACTAATAAATTAAATTACAAATAAAGAGAACATCCAATAAGGAAGGGCATGAAAAGGCTCCTTGGATAGCTATTGAATTTCAGTCCCCCCTCATAGCATAATTCCAAGGCATTCTTCACTTTGTTCTGGGTTGAAACTGGTACAGGTTAAATGATTACTAGGATTTAGCTACAAACATGCTCAAAGCTCAAAAGATATGTATAAAGAAAATTGATTGGATTGGGAGTTACTTCAAGCAGGTAGTTATTTTGGAAGTGGATGAAGTGGTAATCTTCCCTCTTTGAAAAGGCTCTTTGAAAGGGATAAACATATGGTAATTTACATCGATAGACTCGGTCCTTAAACTTCTTTGTATTACGCATGTGAAAGATTTGGTAGGACCAAATGCCAACTGCTCTAAAAGCTTAAGCTATTAGATGAAGGCGTGGTTTAATATTTAATTATTCCAACACTCCCCCTCACGCTTAGTCTGGTCTTTTGCCTAGTACTAAGCGTGGACATATTAATTGGGGAAGCAAATAGGGGCTTGGAAAGATTTGAACTCAGGACCTCTTGCTCTGATACCATGAAAGATTTGGTAGGACCAAATACCAACTGCTCTAAAAGCTTAAGCTGTTAGATGAATGCGTGGTTTAATATTTAATTATTCCAACAGCACACGTAAAATTTTAAGGAATGAGAAGTGAGATAACACACTATTTTCCAGTTAAAACATCAAATGCATTGGGAACTGGCATTCCTTTTATCCAAAATAATTTCAACCAAAAGGAATGGCACATTAGATGCATCTATCAAAGAGAAAATTGTAAGTGGAACATAACACAAGTGTTCTAACCTGAGTTGAATTATTAGAAAGAACTCGTTCGAGTTCATCAATTTCCTTTTGAAGCCATTTATCCCGAGCAGCTTTACTTGAAAATTGGGTGGCCCGACCCTGCTTCTGATATAGAATGCTAAGTTGTTTCTCCCGCTCCATGATTCTACGTCATGAGGAAATTTATTAGTACACAAGAGTTCTTAGAAGAAGACAGCCGATAGACAAGACTCATTCACAAGCGATGTGAGACAACAACACAACTAACACAACTTCAACAAAAACCACGATTACAAACTTAGCAGAGTTAAATACGGAAACTAAATGAATACGTGCACAGTTGATCCAATAAGCTTCATTAAATGAGGAGACAGCAAAACTTGGCAGGAGGAAACAAAAAGCTAAATGCAAGGGAAACAAACAGAATCACAAGCACTAGTACGAAAAACTTGAAATTAGCCGACAGAAATGACAAACAACTAAATGGATCTACATAGTTTAGAAGGTCAACAAACTTTTATCGTGTAAGGGGTTCTCAAGACAGAAATCCATCCCCATGACAACAAGAAGACTCAATGAAGGAGTTCAGTCTAGTAGAAGCCAACACACAATGGTATGGACAACAAAAACGATTTACCAAGAGAAAAGACTAGACTGACAATAGTGGAAGCAATATATTACCGAATGAGACAAAAGCATATGGTTTATGAATTTGACGATTATCCACGAAACATGCACTTCTTGAAGATGCGGTGTATTACCCTTTAGTTATCCTCTGTTCTTCAACAACTTGATCGTCGTACAGAGGAATAATATTATTGAGCTCCTCGGTTGAGTCCTGAATTTCTTTCTGTAAAATCTCAAGCTGTTTCTCTGCTCCCTCCTGAAAGAAAAAGAATTCAAAGCATGTCCTTTCCTTAGTATCCAAAACTGACTGGGAGATCTTGTAAATAATCACAAAAATACCTTGGCTCTGATTATCCCCGAAATTTTTTCTTGCAAGTCCTTGACATCAAGCTCAAGCTCTGTCTGCTTTTTCACAGCTTCTGTTCTTCGCTGTTCTGCTGCTTCTCTTTCCTTACTTAAGCCATTAACTGCTTTAGTTAGTTCTTTCAATTTTTCATCCAACTCTTTGGACTTCTCACGAGCATCAAGAGAACTGTTGTAACTCTTAATTGACGTGTCAGAGACCTTTGACCGAGCCTCCTCTATCTAAAAGAGGCAAAATAACCACTCAGACATCAATTGTTTGGACCCTACAATAACTATACATATAATTTACACAATCATTCTTAATGAACAATAAATCAGCTGAATCGAGGAAATATAGCCACCCTGATCACACTTATAATCTTGACATAGGGTCGCATAATTAAGATCCTTGGCGCAATAGTTAGAGCATCATGCAATTTCAGCGCACTCGATCATGTAGAAACAAATTAAAGTCGGAGAAGATAGACAAACCAACTAGATTCATGCCTGACAAATAAAATGGAAAATAACAACACGTGTATAACTGATGACTACTTTCTAGATAAACTTAAGCACTGGAAAACACAAAATCAAACCATCCAAATCAAGACAAGTACATTTTTCCGTAGATGTACAGCTGCAGGCACATTCTAGAGGGGGTGATTCACATTGCTTGAAGTAAAATATTCAATCTCCATATGGTTTAGTGGCTTTGATATGGCAATTGACAAGCAAAAATTCCAAAAGATGACTCAACAGAAGCATTCATCACTAGCTTTACCACAAATCCACATCCTATCCAAGTTAGTCCTCACGTAACAGCACCAACCAAGCAACGTCGCATCCTATTCTCCATCCCCTAAAATCAGTACTTTCACCCACCAATTTACTGCCAGCAGCCCCTCCAATCACTCGTATTATCGGTTTTAGTGGTCAATCCTCGCAATCTTAAGTAATTATACCAGGGTACGCTAAACAATTGACGTTGAAATTGCTCCTCCCAACTATTTCTGTTTCACCATATCAAAAGCAGGAAGGAAACTTCACACCCGCTACTATTATAAATCTAGTTTCTCCATTTCCATATCATGCCATGTCTATTTGTAAGAAAAGGGAAAAGCTTTGATACTAATGTAATACATATTTATTTAACCCTGCTAGCACTTGGAACAGTTTTTGGAACTTACACAACAGCTTACTCCTATAAAAATTTACATATCCCAAAAGAGTTATACTATGATCTGATTTTTTTCAGTATCAAATCACCAATTCAAGCCTAGCTTCTCATTATTGTTAAGTCTCAGATTTTATGATCACTGTTTGTAAATATTGTCAACTTTATATTTTGCCACTCCGTAGGTTGTATTTACAAATTCAGATAAATGGTAGTGTTCGCAAATTTGAGGTCGTATATTTCATTTGAGGTAATTTATCTGTTAAAAAATACTATGTCGTAAATAGCCGACTAATTCACAGAGCCAGGTATGGATGTTACATCAAATCTCACTACCATGTTTGGAAAGTAATAAAAAGTTAACAGGACAAGTTTGGGACAAGGCCAGTCATTCCAAATCTGTCCCACTTCCATCTCTATCATCTCAGTAAATTTCAAAAGCAAAAACCATGTTGGCCTCAAGTTCATAAAAGATAGACCAATATGAAAGAATTAAAAAAATTATGCATAAGCTTCTGAACCTCAGCCAGAAAACTCCGTATAATATTCAAACATGTTATGATGAGTTTATAGTCCTAAGTACTATAGTTGATTAACTGATAAAATAACGGAATACAAGCAGATGCAATTCTTAATGGTCTAAACACCACCTCGGCTAACTTTTGCCTAGCATCTTGAAGCTCCTTATCATAAATTGTGTATTCCAGGGATTTACGCTGCTTGTCAAGCTGCTGATATTTTCGCAACTCCTCTTTCTCCTCATCCAGTTCCTTCAGTCTCTCATCCAAATATTGAACAACTTGGATAATCTGCTTCCTCTTATTACCTGCTCAGAAGAAAGCAATAAGATTGACAAATAATAAATATCCATGCAGGAAGAATACACTTGGATGACTTACCAGTTTCCTGCATGATTTTCTTACTCTCACGACGTCTCTCCTCATAAACTCTAGTACCACCAATCTCTTTCAACAAGTCCAGCCGCTCAGAGTCTTTCATCAAAGTCAATGACGCTATCTATAACCACACAAAGGGAAGAAATAAGATAGCAAACAATACAGAAGAAGAATTCAAGAGAATTTTGGAGACACTTAGAGAATTGTGAGGGCATACCTTTCCTTGTTGCACCACATAGTAAGGATTAGAGCGAGAAAACCCAGCACTTTCCAGTAAATTCATAACTTCAGTTTTCCTGCAATCAACATAGTTCGAAAATTCAGTCACACAAGTCTGAAGATAAGGTTTAAGACACGAATGCACTTGGGTTACACATTCACCGACAACAAGCAACACTCACGTGATGTGCTTTCCATCCAAATAATACTCATCCTTCTTCAAACCAACAGTTCTACGCAAGCGCACTTCCTCCTTATCAACCTGTCGTGGAGCATGCACCAAAACTAAGACAGATCGATAGACATAATATTTTTTTTTTCTCAAAGAGCATATCAAAATGTAAGGCTTGGAAGAAGATCGCAACGGATGTCTTAAAGAGATTGTGAAGATGAATAGTTCTTTCTCTACAGTAGTTCCAACAATTGTCACAAATATCTTCTCTTCAGCTGGCAAAACACTAAATTTAAGCACTCCAGAACCCATCAAGGCAGAAAGCGCACAGTACTCTGAATAAAATTTACTGTTCCAATATCGTAAAAAGGAAACAAAGACCATTCCATTTTCACCCAAATCAAGAATCCTTAATGTAAATAGGAATATTACCGGAATGCGGTTGTCAGAATTATCAAAGACAATCTCCACGAAAGCGGATAAAACTTGGTGCCCTGCACCTTCCTGTTAATTCCAGCCAGTATCATTACTACACATATATAGTAACACGTCAAAGCACAAAAGGCATGCTGAATATATGGTGAAACGTACATGGAGAAGGGCATGTCTATCTTCACTGCGCAGGTTATGAAAAATATCGCTTAATACGAATCTTATTGCTGCATCACATCCAAAGAGTACATGTTCCTTATAATTTTCACAACTAGCCAGTAGATATAAAAGAGAACATAACAACAATTAACCTCTTTTCACTTACCATGAAAAAAGTTTGATTTGCCAGATCCATTAGCACCAACTGCAGATCAATTTGGCAGGAGAATAAAAAAAGGTACTCTTGAAGTATATAATATAACTGATATACCCAAAAAAAAAAAACGATATTTAACAGGGGGTGACAATTGACAGGAATTAGATATGCCCATAGAAGATAGTAAGCTGTCATTATGGTGCATATAGACCAATCATAGTAGCACAGCTCTCCTTAATATAGACACTGTCAAAGTAAAATATAAGTTCAAAAGCAAGGCTCCTTTTCAAGCAATTTGAAGCATGAATTAATTTAGTCAATGAAGATGTGCTTCTCTAGTTCCAGAAAACCATAAGGGCATAAAATGATTTTGCAAATATGGATAACTGTCAACAGTTATTATATGAACTTAAGGGAAAACCCTAAACTAAAGTTCAGTGATCATGTGACATATAGACAGCCAATCATGATCTGACATAGGGGCCTGCCTAATACTTGAAAACATTACAAGAATTCAACATAAGGGAAAAATCACAAGAAAGGAGGATCACTCATACCAACACAGTTAACTTTTGGACTGAAAGTCGATGTAGCAACTTGTTCTCTGTAGCTCTTGAACCCTTCGATGATAACCTGAACCAATATTCAAGTGACAGATGCATAACGGAACTAGAAGGTAGCCATAATCATAGTAAGCACTGAACAAGGCAAGTTTCGAAAATAATAGCTCATCCCAGCCATAAGTACCTGCTTGATGTACATCTTGTAATTATCAAAACAGCAGGCCTCTGCAAATTAAATGCATAATTGTCTCTCAGCTGCAATCGAATTAGAAACCAAAGCTCGAAATACGCTCTTGCGACATTAAACGATCTCATCACAGCCTAAAGGATCAAAGCTACAACAATTCTACAATGGGCTAGGTCCTCATACAGAGGTAACAAGAGGAACTATCTCAGAGCTTGAACTGCCGCATGAACATAGTAACTGGAAGCAATTTGAATTCTGCTGGAGCATAAAAAGCGTACACATGTAGAAACGACAAAATCATTCCCACTGTTCAAAACTATCCAACAAAAAGAACAACCATGCACAAAGTCAGGGAACACTCAAAACAGAGTTCAAAACCCTAGAGACCTAATATGCGAGGAAGACAACGCCACTCGCACAATCCAGCTCGGAACAAACCAAGTAAACGGTGAGCAGCAAATTCTAGGGTTCCGGCGAAGCGGAAGGCAAGTCCAACACTGCAGCTCAAAAGATTCCTAGCACGTCAGCATAACCAGAGAGCAGCAGCAGCAGCAACAACTAGAGGGAGGGGCTTATGATGCGAGTAAAAAGGTGAAAAAGGAAAACCCTCCGAATTCTACTTCGCGAGCCATCGAGGGTTGCAGCGGAGAAAAATGGAGGACTTACAGTTGAACAGCTGGGATCCCGAAGTCGCTGAAGCTTGCGGAGGAAGACTGGGAGTTGACGTCACCGATCCGCCATGGGAGAAGCTTGAGGAGGGAGAGGAAGAGGGAGAGAGGGGAGGATGCTGGGAATCGGAAATGGGCGCGAAGGAACGGAAATCTTTCTCGCCTTTCAAAGGAGAGGGATCTTCGGAATTGCCATAACTGCTTTGAGCTTGTGTCGACTGTGGTGTGTAAGAACTGAGCAGCCAATTTCTCAGTTATTTTTATTGGAAAAAAATGACACTTTAAAATTTTGATCAAATATGCAGCATGTTCTCTAAAATTTAGCCCAATATATTATGTAGTCTCTAAACTTTCAATTTATTCAATATGATCCCGAATTTTTGAAATATATTCAACTTAGCCTTTAAATTATAAGAAGATGTTCAATAAAGTCCTTTCATTTACTTACGATTTAGGGATTACGTTGAATATGTTTCAAAAGTTCATGGATCATATTGATCAAATTAAAATTTTATGGACCAAAACTGCACATTGGAAAAATTAAGAGATCATATTAGTCAAATTAAAAATTCAGAGACCATATTGCATATTAAATCAGAGTTTACAGGCTATTTGTGTCATGATAATAGATTTTTCTTTTTTGCCATCATTCAAATATGGTTTTTCCTTCTTCTTTTTTAACATCTTCGTTCCGTGTAGATGTGAGGGTCCAAGATTCGTGGGCTAGCCCAAAAACTAAGAATGACAAAGGTGGATCAAACCCAATTTTATGAAAAAATTTCAAATAATTTTTTTTTGTCGAAAAATAAAGCTTTCGAGTGTCCTATTTTCTCAATGCTTCAGAGTAGACAATATTTTAAATAAGGGCCTGAAATAGACATGATAATTTTAAATAAGGATTTGACCTCATCGGCTGAACAAATATCTCGATTGGTCAAGGGTATTTTCTTCACAAGACAATTTTAATTTCAAACTATTCATTTTCTTTTATTTTTTTCCATTTTCTCATTTCATTCTTTTCTTTGTTGTAGCTGACGAGGGTCGCAGATCTTGCCTAAGTCCTTACTCGGCCACGGGCATCCCCCAGGCCCTCATCGACCAGGGGCAAGGTGACTCTTGCTTGATTGGCGAGGGCGATCCTTGCCTGTGGCCGTGGCTGATCGAGGATGGCCTCACCTACCCCTCTCAACTGGTCATTGTCGAAAAGAAAAGATAAAAAAAGAAAAAATTAATAAAAAAAGGACGAAAGTGCCATTTCCCAATCGGAGAGGTTAAACACTTCTTTAAGACTAATATGACCATGTTATACCTTGTGTGAAATAAGATCCGCTTTGAATCATCTTTTGAGGAAACAAGGGTATTTCGTGCCCTTATTAATAATTTTTTCAAAAAATTAATAAGCCTATTTTTCCATTATTCAAGAAAGATAGGTTGAGTTCAAAATTTGAATTTGGAACCCATGCATGAGAGCCTATTTGAGCATTGTGATATGGTGAATTTCCTTTCTTCAGGTGAAACGAAGCGAAATGACATTACAATCGCAGATTAGCCAATGCCTCGGCTCCACCCATCAACATCAACGTTTCGATGAGTCTAGACTCTTTTAGAATCGATTATAGAAAAATCGACAAAATGATACTTTTAGTGTCAAAAGTTATATACGAAATTACTTTGGTGACAAAAGTTTTAATTGGATCACTTTAGTGCCAAGTCGGAGACAAAAAGATTACTTTGGTGCCTTCGGCAAAAATTTCTGGCCAAAATTGCCATGTGTCGTTAACGATTAATTTTTAATGTAAAATGACATTAAAAATAATAATAAGTCCATGTGGACTCATGAACTTTTAAAAAAATTAAAATAAATCAATTCAAATTTAAAAATCAGCTAAATTTTAAATTCATTTAAAATACAAACTTTAAATAAACTAAAATTAAAAATAAGTTAAAAATTTAACAAAAATTTTAAACTAAAAAAAGTCAAAAACGTTCATGGGTAGAGAACCAAGCCCTTGCTTCCATCACCCACACCATCGCTTGCAATGGCTGGCGGTGGTGGCCATGGCCAGCGGGGTTCCATGCCCCACCCTCACGGCGATGGTGGGCGACGGCGGCAAGACCTTGCATAGCTCTCGCCGCCTATTATGCAAGTTCGATTTTTTTTTAGCTTTGACTTTTTTATGTTAATTTTCAACCTAATTTTTCAATTTATTTTTTTATTTTTATTTTTGTAAAGTAATTAAGTTTGTATTTTTTTTTCAATTTTTACATTTTTTAAATTGTTGACTCGACCTCGCCAAAGCCACGTCAGCTTAAAATAATAATAAAATAATATCACGTCACATTTCCAGCGAAACAAATCGGACTTGGCACTAAAATGATTTTTTTCATAAAACTTGGCACTAAATTAATCCAATTGAAATTTTTGGCACTAAAGTGATGTTTGTACACAACTTTTGACCCTAAAAATATACTTTTGCCCATAAAAATCTCACAATCTCAGGCTCTATTTCTTTCGCAAAAAATGAACAATTTGAAACACATTTTTCAAAAAAGTGGTACAATTGTATCAATCGTAAAAATGAATAAACGAAAAATTACGTCATCATTTACAAAAATAGTTATTAAATGAAAAATATTTTTACTGATTATTTCGAGTGATACAAGCGATAACTTTAAGAAAAAATAATTTTTAAATCATTCATTTTTTGCGAAACAAGCGGAGTCTCGATAGGAACTTCTACGGAAATCTACATTTTCTCGCCGTCAGCGTCGACCTACCTTTGCCAAAGCGTCCGAGCGCCTATCGGCTTCCCAAAAACACGTGGCTTCATATGAAATTCATAAAAAAAAAAAAAAAAAAAATCTACATTTCTCGTCATATGGAGAAGTTCTTCGACCGCCGCGACATTGATTCACGTTAGGATTAGCTCGAGCTCTAATAGTTTTCTCTTTCCTATAATGAGAAGGGAAAATAGAAATTTTAAGCCTATTGCAATTGCAACAATTAAGTCATAAATCTCCCCGAGGATTATTCGGACTCCACCCGGTTGATCTCCCCGGTTTGAGACCCGGTTCGCCGGTTGATCCCGCCGGGTTGAGACCCGGTTCGCCGTGAGCTCGGACACCTCGGTTATAAAAAAAAACAATTAAGTCATAAATCTTTATCGTAAACATTTTGTATTGATATCAATTGAGTTCATTTGGCCTGTCCAGTGTCCTAGCCAATAGCCAGCAAGGTCGCACCTCGGGATCGGCTGCAAATGGATTGAATTGATACAAATGGCAAAAGTTTAGAATTAAAATTAACATAATTATAATAGCTTTAGGACTTTTTAGTAATTTTCATCCTCTATAATGATTATTAAAGCTAGCACTTGTATATCATTTTTTACCAGGTTACTCTTAGGGTGCGCGCATGACAACATTTATGCTCTAGAAATTAACTTCTAACCATAAATTGACTTTTCTACTTTTACTTCTGAGCTGAAGTTAACTTTTCTACATCTCGAGAGAAGTAAACTGTTTTTAAATTTTAAAGTAGCTGCAAAATTATTTTTGGAGCAAAAAAATGCTCCATAAAAAAAATGAAGTTGTGTGTAACCAATCAGATTTCTGCTCCAGAAGTTGCGTCAAAAAACGGATTTCTCCTTCAGAAGTGTTGTCATGTGTGCTCTTAACGACATTCATTAAACGAATGAGGAAAAATACAGAGATTCAATGAGTCACTTTCAATTAGATTTTGGCCCTGTTTAGTTCAGCATTTGGCCATGGAGCTTTGAGTAAATGTAAATACATTTGGGCTAAAGGCCTTTTCCAAAATGAAATTAGTGTTTGGTAAAGTGTTTTTTTAAAAATACATTAGAATGCAACTTTGACGTAAATGTTGTTTGGTGAAAAATACACTTTGTAAAGTATTTTCACTTTTTTTAAAAAAATGGCAATCGACGGGCAGTGGGCGACGGTCGTCGATTGTGGTCGTCGGCGGCCAGTCTTAAGGCTGTGGTCGGTCGGTGGCGGTGATGGTCGACCGGTGGCTGCAGCGAGTGGCAGTGGTCGACCGGTGGCATCAGCAGGCAGCGGTGGTCGTCGACGAGCGTCAGCAGCGATCGACGGTGGGAAGCAAGCGGGTGGCGGCAAGTGGAGGTGACAAACTAAAAGAAAAAAATTAGTTGCATTTGAGATGCAACTTCCCAAAGTACCTCTAGGGGTACTTTGGGCTAAAGCCTAAAGGTTTTTTGAGAGCATTTGAGATGCAATTGCATCTTCCCAAAGTTAACCAAAAATGAATCAAACACCATTTGCATTTGGCCAAGGGACTTTAGAGCCCCAATGCTAAACCAAATGGGGCCTTAGATTTAAGATTAGTGCAAAAGAAGTGAAAATGGGCAAGTGTGGATGCGAAATCGATTATTCTTTTGAGCAAGCAAGCAGCATTGAAGTCTCCTTGTGCATCATTTGTCCAACATAGAAGACACCCAAGAAATAGAATTGAAGTATATACCAAAATCCCTGCAAGTATACATGAATTTTCTGCAGCGTCATGCTATAAATAAATTCCCGGTTGAAATCAATCGTCGAACTTCAACGGCTTGAAGAACTTGCCGTCGATGAGGTAAGTCCCGATCGCGAGACGAACTGCCCACACGTCCTTCGGTTTCCTCGACACGATTCTGTATTCATTGGTCGAATTTGAAAGAAAACCATATCAATCACATAGAAAAATGTAATTCTATTTTTCATTAAAAAAAAAACAGGTGATATTCTTTTTTTCCCATTGTTCTACATTTGAAGTGAAAAAAAGAATGGAAAACACATGAAGTTGTTTGAATCAGCAGCTCCACTTCTCCTTGGTTTCGTTTTCAGAGAGCCTTATTTGCCAAGCACGTTTTCAGGACGGTCAAGCAAAACAAAAGTACCTGCCCACATCCCCGGGCTTGACCAACCCCGAATTAACCCGTAGGCACGGAACAGACGCCGCGGTCTTGATCATCGTAGGAGCTTCAGTCACGATAACTGGAGAGCCTACCTCCAGCTTCGATCTTGCCGCCGCCGCCGACGAACCGTCAGCTTCGCATTTTACGACGAGGCTCGAGCAATTTAGCCGGCCGGAGCCGGTACAGGGGGTCGGGCACGGAAACGGAGGAGTCGGGGAAAGAGAGAAAGCCATGGACGAATTGAGGCGGAGGATCTGAAAAATTCGAGAAGCGAAAGTTTTGTGACAAGAGAGCGAGTGGATAACGCTTTTGTGGATCGGAAGTCTCATGGGAATCGGGCTTTTGGCATGTTCCGTTCCCTTCATCTTTTAGCCCGGTGAACAAAAACAAACCAACGCACATGAAATCGAAATTTCTCGTACATAGTCGGGAGGGACTAGAGTAATTTGGTGAAAAACCTAGGAAATTTGACAGGAAATGTTGCTCGTATATTAAAACTAGACTGGCTCTTACTAACTTGTAAGTAAAACACTGTCAACAACATGCTCAATGCTCATGTACCTACCATGAATAATACGACACTAGCCGTCAGCTCGCACGGTCGTTCATCTTTTTCATGCCTCCTCGAATCGAGGTATAATTCGTGGAATACAGGAATTGGAAGCCTCAACGACCCAAGATTTGTTTCAATTGAGAATGCCTGTAATTAGGAAGAAACATTCACTTATTCACTTCAATTGTTTCTGGGAAAATTTCAAATAATCACATGAAGTGTCATCATTTTCTCAAATAAGAGCATAAAGTGGAACGTATTCCAAAAGTACCCTCATTGTTATATAGAGGGGCTTGACCAAAGACGTTCTCGTCATTTTGTACTTTTTTTTTCCTTTTTTTTTTTCTTTTTTCCTTCATTTTCCCAAGCTTCTCGCTTTTGGCTTATGGCAAATCTGATGACCAATAGCGGTGAGCAAATCGGACCTCCTGGACCAAACCGGGATCGGTGGTCCGATTCCCAGTTCTAGAGGGCGACGGTCCGATTCACGATTTTTCAAATTAGAATCGATGGCTGGGTGGTCCGGTTCCAGAGGTATAAAATCGGATCGGACCGGGACTGATGGTTCGGTTCCTGATTCTAGAGAGTGACGGTCCGATTCGCAGTTCTTAAAATTGGAACCGGTGGTCGGGCGGTCCAGTTCCTAGTTTCAATGGTACAAAATCGGACCGGATCGGACCGATTGAATTTTTTTTGCGAGAGAGAGAGAGAGAACAACAACCAAAGAGCATCTCGAAATCGACAAGGAAACCTACACATTTCGATCGAAGGAGAGAGTAACTAACTGAAGATCGAGCGAGCAAAAGTCGGAGGAGATGACGAAAGGGGAAGAGGCGGCAATCTTACTAGTTCCTTGGAAATGAGGTCAACAGAAATTAATCAATTTTCTGTGTATTGGATACTTTCATTGGCTAAGCATGGAAATAAGGTGCTTTTGTGACTAGTACCCTACATTTTCCTTTTATGTGATTTTTTAAGTTGGGAAAAAAAATAAGCAAGACGATTCAAACCAATAAGGCCGTATAGGGCAAATCAACGGAAACGCACAAACACAGGCAAGGAGAAGGAGAGAGTAACTGAAGTAAGAGTGAGCAAATGTCGAAGGAGATGACGGAAGGGAAAGCGACAATAATCTAATTGGTTCCTTAGAACTGCCCGAGAACCGGACCGGACCGAAAAGCGATCACCCGGACCGGACCGAAAAGCGATCACCCCTAACGACCGGTGAGGAATGGGCAAGGCTGACAGGGCAACCTTCGCCTCACCCCAAACGGGGCCTTCGCCAGATCTAGCAAGCGAGGGTGAGGCCGACAAGGGTAACCATCACCTCACCCGTCACCTCACCCAGGCGAGGGCGCCCTCGGTTCTTCCAGGTGAGGACAGGCTTCACCTCGCCTAGGTGAGGCCCTCGTTGGATCTAGTTGGCAAGGGCAAGGGCCCGGCGAGGACCACCCTCCGCTTCCCAGGCAAGGCCAACAAAGGGCAACCTTCGCCTCACCCTACCAAGCCAGGCCCTTGCCGGCCTCAAGGGCGACTACGCTTGTCTAGCCATTACCATCAGCCATCAGTGAGAAGCTAGGACAAAAAGAGAAGGAAAACAGAAAGGGCAAAGAGGAAAGGGAAAACGTATAAAATGGCATGACAAAAATACCCTTTGTTAAGCCATTCTTTAAAACATTGAATGAACACACTTCAAGCCCTTATTTAAAACAAGATTCACTTCAAGCCCTTATTCGAAAAAATAATAACACTTCCAACCCTCATTTGGAATTTTCCCATTGTTTCTCAAGCTTCAATTGGGCATTTGCAATCTCAAGCAAAATAAGGCAAAGGCAACTAAACGTGCTCCACTTACAACGGTATCCTTTGAGTTAGAATATTCATATGAAGATGCCGAATTCCAATCAAAAGTGATAATCCATGGGATTACATGGATGAAATTTCTTACAGAAACTAAGAACCTTTTTCAATGTACTGCAAAGGATAATACGCTTTTCGGCAAAGTAGCATTATACTTGGCGAATGCGCTAATCCAGAGACAAGTTATGTTTGGCGGATTGCAATGGAGGAATTATTCCTCAGTGGTGACAATGAAATACAGAGCTGGAATGAGTAAGAAAACGGAAGGCAAGATATCATGATGAAATTAACTCATCTTGCTGCCCATCCAAGTACATGGTTACGCAAGTCCATAGATTGGTCTTGGGAGAGAGAATTGTATCTATGAACATGTTGTGGGGAAATAGGAGGAAATTGCAAAAAAGGAGGTGACTTGGGCTTTTGGGTAAATAAGCAACAAAAACAGAAAGGGAACTACCAGACCTTTACAACCTATACAAAATTCCATTTGGGTATTAAAACTCATTTCTCACAGTTTTCAGCCAAAAAAAATATTCCTTTTGCCCTCTACACTACAGGCGTCTGTACCTGTGTCTGTATTAACTATTTCTTTGAGTATGTGAGATATGGATCCTGAGCAATAGTCAGGACATCGGGTCTCTCGGCCTGATCATATGTTAGACAGCGACGAATCAACTCCTGCAAAGAATCAAAGTTGCGAAGAATCATCATTGAGCTTCTGCACATTCTTCCTACAATTTTTAGTAGGAAGTCCATCCTATATGTTTGTCTTCAGCAGTGTATTACTACAAGGACTACACACTGAAAATCTCAGCGGCTGAATAGTTACAGGAAGTTACCTACATAAGATTCATAACAAATGACGAAATCTACATGAAACGAACGATATACAAAAACAAAACTTTAAGTAGCTTGATCTGACACCACTGTCTATGTAGCTCTTATGCAAAACATAAATCTCCAATATAAGTTCCACTCTTCTCTGTATACGAGAAAACCAAAATATACTGGAAGCAGATTGTAAGTAACTCAGACCCGAGTATGTTAATTAAAAAGAGATGGTCTTGCAAACCACATAGGAAGTACCGGAATGACCAATAATTAAAATAACTTTTGGAAATGAAATCTGTCAGTAATATGCAAATGTCAAAAAGAGGAGGAAAATTGAATGCCCAAAAGCTCATAATTCTGACATCAAAGAGGGAATACCAACACACGAGACAGAATAATATACCTTTGCCTCATTTGAGACAGCAGGTCTTGCAGGGAATTCAACCTTTCGAGCTTTAATGATCGTATCTTCACGCAGTATTCTTTCCTGGGTCTGGTCATGCCCGAAAGGCCGTCTCCCAAAGAGCATCTGGTAAAATAGAACACCAGCTGACCATACATCAACCTGTTTAGAAAATGAACCCAGTGAAACATAGCACAACTTTTAGTTTTAATAGATAATAAGTCAATTCACATATTCCACTGCATCAGATCTCGGGTAAATATTGTGTGCTAGCACAGAAGATCAGCTTAATTATACGGTCAAAGTTATCAGCTGACAATGTACACATCCCAGACAAAGCAACCCTGGTTAAGAACGGATCAAGGAATGTGATATGGAAAGCCACTAACCTTCGATGATATTAGGGGTGTCTTGCTCAGCTCAAAACACTCCGGAGGTAAGTACCTGAAATCTCAAAAGGAATTAATTGTTACATCTGCCTAAACACCTAAGGAATAAATAAGAACGGAACTGTTACATAAGTAGCAAAAGTACATCAGCCAAAGAGCAAGGACGTGAACATCAAACAGAGTTATGCAACAGCCAAAATATAAGAGACGAGGACATTGGAAGCACAAGATATTGCACCAACGTAAAAATTATCAATGAGAAAAAGAAAAAGAAAATGTGGCAAGATCATTGAACATCAGTACATGTCTCTGAGTAAGAAAGTATGACTCGTCCTTAAAAGATAAGAAGAATCTGCAGCAGTAATTGAACATCAGTACATGTCTCTGAGTAAGTATGACGCGTACTTAAAAGATAAGAACTGTTCGCACAAGATAACAAAATTAAAATATTCCAGTTTCCATTAGTGACTTACTTTCTTCCCCTATCGCATCTGGTCAGTTTTGTCAGAGAGTTTCCCTGATTTCAAGCCAGGTTAAAGTAACAGATATACATATCACCCCACGTTCATCTTAAAGTCCTCGATGATAATAAATGCATGCCAGGGACATACGAAAAAGAGAATACAACTTAAATTGCACAACTCACCAATAAGTCCCAGCTCCCTGGGATGTAAGTTCCATCCCCTGAGATCCCACATCATCTTCAACTATCTTACTGAGACCAAAATCAGTCACTTTTGCAATGCCAAATTCATCAAAGAGAACATTCCCAGGCTTCAGATCATAATGGATGATCTTTTGTGCTCTCCTATTCAAATACACGAGACCTTGAAATATTTGCACTATGATGATTCTAGCTTCTTTCTCAGGCAATAACGGTGTTGCTTTGAGGACAGCATCAAGATCCTTACCTGGAAAAAGAAAGTTTTAGGGAATTGCAAAAAGACACTTCATATCATATGCCTTCTGTATGTCTAATACAGAATGTCTCAGCTGCCAAACTGCTCAACAAATGACCAATTGATAGATGTACATACCACTACAATATTCCAACACAGTGCAAAATGTATTGTGGTCAATCTCGAATATATCCCAAAGCCGAACAATATGGTGATGCACCAGGGTTTTGTGAATATTATATTCGCGGATGGCGTGGCGTATATAACTTTGTTTCTTTTCTTCACTCCACTGAGCATTCAGCCCGTGCAGCTTGCATGCCACATACTTATGGTCTACCAAATCATAAGCCTGCTGGAAATTTCTTCAGAGTTCAGATCACTGAAAAGGGTATTTTCTTACACAAGCCAAAATAGACAACCAAATGATCATCAGCTCTCTTCCTGAGAAAAAGGCAGCCCATGACCAGAACTAGTACAATAAAGAGTTTAACATTGAATTTGTTCAACACAAAGATCTGACCTTGTAAACCTCACTGAATCCACCTTTGCCAAGAAGATTCAAAAGGGCATATCGATGATTGAGGATCTGAAAACTGTTAAAACGAGAACCATCCTCATCTCTAATGCGTTTCATTTCTCTTATGAGCCTTCCCTTCTCAAATTCATACCGATCTCTCTCCCGTAGGACAGTTTCTTCCTCCTGGACCCAACTCATCAATCAGTTAAGAAAAATGCTTGTGAATGTCAAGCTTCATAAGCTTGCAGAACCAAAAAAACTGATGAAAATGTATTGAACACAGGATAAACGGAACAACTTACTCGTTTAATGCTGGCTAGACGAGATTTATATATCTCATCCTGGAGAAGAAAATCTTCTTCTGGAACTCCATTTTCACCATCAGGTCCATCACCTTTGTCTTGCAGGTTACAAAATTTCAGTTCCTTATTATTATAATTTTTTTTTTCAGTTCCTTATTTATCTCTTGATGCATGGTAAATAATCAAAATGCCAGATACGGGCATACTTCCAAGCATGGCACTAGCTAAAATTCAATGGTAGAGTAAAAGTAACCATGACAAGAATAAAGGGGACTTCAAAAAATTTGCGCATAACAAATGGCCTCGGAGCAACAAAGTTCAAAAGGCACACAAATTTATCTTCATGAAGAAATTTGAGAGGTAAACTTATTTTTGCAGACATGAAACAGCTTTTAGAGCAACAGAAGTTAGAACTTGTCGGAATTTTTTATAGGACAGAAGTTTAAAGCTTAGAAATAACCGTATTTTTGCCAAAAACCAAATACATGCAACATTCCCAGATCATACTCCACATACACCAAAGCCACACAGATGCAGCAGTCAGAATAATAATCATGTTTAGCAAAAAACAGAAGCTCACCAGCTTGTTTTTTCTTCAAGGATTTCCGCTGCCGCTCGATAGCTTCCCTTGTTTCCAATAGTTGTTTCTATGGAACCAAATGAACACACTAACAGATCAGAAACAAAATCACAGGAAATCAATGAATTCCGGGGGAAATTTTCTGTCGTAATTGATGAAAATCATTTAAGGATTAGGATAAAACTTCCACTTGCAGGGTGACAGAAGCTTATATAAACAAATGCAGTCATGTCCAAGATGATCATGGTAAGTAAAGGGGACTGAGCTCTACAGATTTAAAACTCCGAACTTCTTCTTAGTCAATTTTCTTAGTTTGTGTCCGCAATAACTCAGGCTCTGACACAAGTGTTAACTGTCTTCCTAGCATTCTATTTGCCATTTAAATGGGTTACATGAGTAGGCTTTAATGCGTTATATAAAGCCAAAAAGGGTGTTAGAATGTTTCACTAGAAGCAGGCATGAGATGCTCTTTTACTAGCACATAGTATTTCTACTCGTATAAGTATTTTAGAGCTTCAGAGTTTTTAGCTAAGCTGGTAAATTTAGATAGAGATGAAAGGACTAAAATGGCTAAATTTGGCAAAGGCTTCTATCCTAACTTCTTTCTATTCTTGGACAACGTATGTATTATGCTGCATTGTCGAGCGGCATTCACTACTGGATCATTTATGTGAACTCATGGTGACAATTACAAAAGTCTCAATCTGAAAATGCTTGTTCACCAAGCGCTCAAGAGTTGCAAGAAAACCATTTTTTTTCCTTTTTAAGATTCATGTGCAATGGAGACAACTAACCGAGAGAGAGAAATAAGGAAAAGAGAAGGAAACAGTCACCAAAATGATTGCAAAGATACAAGAGGCTTTCCACAAGATGGGATAAGAAGACCCATAAGAAAGAAACTCTACATACAAGATGAGCATTCAAATCTTTCAACGCTTGTCCATCCTCCCACGTTTCAGATATAAGAGTTCCAGCTCTGCGACAAATAAACAAAAATGGAAATACCAAAACAATGACCATATGATATGGCAAAAAGCTGAGTATTCTCAAATTCTGAATCTGGAAAACCACAGCAAATCAATCATAAGGAAATTAACCAGCAGCATAGTTTTTCATAGGTCGTCAAAAGAGATTAGAGATTAATCGACCCATCAAATAGCAATCTAGGCTTGCTTTCCCGTATTGAACTTCATTATCGCCAGAATTGAGATATGAATATTGTTATTGTTCCCTTAGAACAATCCTTAAGCTACAATTAATGGAATTTGAAATCTGGAACTTAAATCAATAACTGGTGCTTTGTTAATACTCCACTTGACTCATTTTCGATATTTTGAAATCATATAGCTGGATAAATTAATGCCCCTTTCTTCAGTGACCTGGCTAGTGGAATGAGAGAGTGGGCATTCGGCTTAAGACCCCCAATGTCAGGTGCAAAACAAGTCCATCTTTCTGAACTTAAAACTGTCCGGTGTGTCGCTAGCCCTCGTGCTATACAATTATATTCCAAGCAAAAGGACAGAATGGAACCAAAAGAAAATGGAGATTGTGTTCTGCCATTCCCTTTTTTCATCTTAAATGGTCTGCCATTTGATGATTTAGGTGTGAGTTCAAACATCCTAACTTGTCCATAAGCTTTTTTCATCCTATGCTAAAATCTTCCAGGCTCTAAAAACAAGTTCAATAGCAAGTATCATTTACACGCACTTAAAAAAATTAAATATACCTTGTGACACCGACATTGCCAAGTCTCAATGAATCCTGCCGCACTTTTAGCCTTGCTTCTTGTCGTTCAGCTTTTGAAACTGATATCAACAGGTCAGCTATTATTTTAGTTCTCTGCAAAGGAGAGTAAAAACCAGTCAAATAGGATTACAACATGTTATGATTTGTATGAGAAGAATCCAGTAATGAAGCAGTCATACCAAGGAAAAAGAACAATGGAAAATGCATCACTCGAACCATTTAGGTGATAATAGAAGAACTACACGCGATTTGCAAAGTACCTCGAAACTGAAATACTCTGTACAATCATTTCATATAAACTTCGAGATGTCAAACATAACTCAAGCCTATTGCCTAAATCTGGTTTTCGCATAAGCTACTTTCCTTTTCGTAATCGTGAGGGGAGGAAGGGGGTTCCAACCCACTGCCTAGGTAGAGTAGAATTGCTGCCCCCCCCCCCCCCCCCCCAACCTTTCGGTGAGAGATTTTTTCTTAGGATTCCTCGAACACAGACACACAAGTCCTTGATCAAAGTCAGGGGAAATGCATACCTTTGGCTTCGTTTGTTGCTCATAGTCTTTAAGGTCCTTAAGTTCCTGTCCAAATTGAAATCCTCAACGATAAGAAAGGAGGGAAAATTATTCAAAACAGATGGTAGGTCCAGAGGTGGTGAGAAATGGGATGTGGTCTTTCAACTGCTATCATGCTTCCACCTCGTGGCTACCCTCTTTCCTGCAGTCCCTTAAATATCTAAATGTCACACCTTTTCTAATTGGCGGCAGAGGTTCTGATAATCAGATGACTCCTTTCGTGATTTACGTAAATCCTCCTCCAATGCTGCCACTTTTGCTCGTAAAGATAAAACCTCCTCCTGCTAAAAAGTTGCATACAGAGATTCAAACAATACGATCTACCAAATTGATGTATTACATGGCATGTTATATCCTCCAAGGATATGCAAGGAACAATGACACTTGCAGGGCAATCAATATCCCAATATAACTCATACATCACATTAAAAGAAAAGAGCTTACCTCTGAAGAGTAGTGACTGTCATGTTGTAATTGCTCTTTAGGCCTAGTATCCTGCAAATGAAGATTAATGGCCAGTTGCTAATTATTATTTCCTTCTCAGAAAACAAAACAATTAACTAGTGAAACAGGACAAACACAAGTTTGCTCACACATAAGTTTCAGTGAAAAACCTACAGAAGATAGAATATTTAGCACTGCAAGCAGCATGAGCTCGTTCATATCATCACATACAATTCTATCAGCCAACTGACGATGGAATATCATACAGTCCACCATGAAACAAAAATAGATCTCTCTTCATAAATCTCCAGAAAGCGAAACATTTAGTTGGAGCTGATCCTCGATATTCATAATATCAATCTCTTCAGGAATTCTTCTAACAGAAATAAATAAAAATTAGCAACCATCAGATTCTTCCCTCAATTTCAATTGTAAAGATTGAGTGAAGAGGAGATTGCAGCAGGTTCTTCAGAAAATCTACTCACCTTCATGTTATGATGCATATTTAATCAAAAAGATCGTATTTTATAATGCTCATTCTCCACTTATCTTGATTTTCTCCTTTAAAACTCACACAAGATTTCTCTTACACCTCGATAAACTCAATTTGACCATAACGTAAAGGCACAATCATATTTAAGTCTAAGGATATGCAATTAAAGCAGATGAGTGAGCACGCAATTGATACAATCTAGAAAATGGGCAATTTTTTGCACTATTGACCTGTCATGCTACTTAAACACGCATTTACCAGAAAAGGAATTTTATTTACTTTGAAATCATTTAAAATGTGTTTTAAGGAAAAATTGCCATGCTCTAAAAGATCACCAAGGTCCTTTTAAAGCTTAGACCAATTAGAAAAATGCAGAAAGACGACAGTATGGACTAAAGTAATTCCTTGGAAAGGAGTCATTAATTAAAACACATTTTAAGCGAAGCCCTCTCACAATCTACACGCGCAACACTCTGTCCAATTCACCATCCACATGACATTAAGATTGACTTTTCTTTGCTAATAGGTGTAATCGATACCCTTTCATTCGATATTCAATGACATCACTGAAGTTTTGTTTTTGTTCCTCTGGGTCCCTGAACTTTCTGTTTGAAATTGTTCAACCAAACCTCCATGCCATTAAACATCAACAGAAGTAGCTAACATGGAGACCATACTCTATCGTAGACATTCGGATAGCAAAAACACATTTACGCACATCTCCAATTATAGCTAAGTGCGATCCACATCATGACATTGGTTTAATAACGGTGGAGTTGATACTCCACATTTGTCTCCTTTTTCATATCAGCAGGTTGAACTTGAATGTAAATAATCATCATACGTTGCTTGATTGTTTATTCTTAAAAAGGCAGTTCACATGCACCGAAGCTTAGCAAGTGTGCAACAACAATCATGTCATGTGTGCTCACGAGAAAGTACCCACTTCAATGAACACCAGTTCATGCTTTATGCATTCTATGGAAATGCTAGAGAGTGCTAATTGCAAGGTACGTGACAATAAAAGGTCAAAACCATACCTTATGATATGAGTTCTCAAGCTGTCCATTAAGTGGTGAAATCATTGATGCAGATATTTGTGATCTCATTTGATCATTAGCTTTGCATCCACGTCCCCTTCCAGACTGTGACCTACCGCGACCATGTTTTTTCCTACTGACATCAAAATTAACCTTGGTTTCCAAAGTTTCCGCCATCTTTGCCAAACCATCAACTGCCTGAGTCATAAATATTAAACCATTAGCTTTCTTTCTCCACAAATAAATCCCATAAAAGCGATCTGCTTTTCAGTGAGTGGAACCAACGTAACCACCAAATGAGAAAAAGAAAAGAAAACCAAACTTCTACACAAAGGGAAGGGAGTAAAATCAAAACAATGCGACTTAAGTTTTGATAGAAGAAAAAGATTTACATTCAAGATTCAATAATTTCATTAATGGATAAGGCCCTACCTCAACAGGTTCTGGAAAAGTTAAACTATCATCCGCTTGAACCTTTTGCCGCTTCTGAGTGTTAGCTTGTATAAGAAACTCCCCTGCAATCTGGCATGAGAAGGAAATTGAAAGATGTTATTGAGTAAAACCAAATGGCAATTCTATATTCAGGCTGACAAATCACTTCAAAATTGAATCACAGGCCCACTTAACCCACACAAAAGGATGAGATAGCAGTAGCACTACCATGAATGTCATTTCATATTAAACTATCAGCATGCTTTGAAAATCCATGCAGATTTCTCAAAATGCAAACAAGCATGTGAGACACCCTAACAAAATGATGTGGCAGACAAGCATGCACTAGTTATACAAGCTGACACATCAACATTAGTAGCTGCTACACTAGCCCGTGCCACGATAAATATTGAGCAATTAGCGAAATCATCGCGGTGGTTTTAATATACTCTATTCATTGTTCCATGTCCAAGAAATACCATCTTCAACAGAAAAAATAGTTGTACCTTAAAAAACCATACTAACCTGTCCACAGGGCACACCTGAGTACCTTTATAGAGGAGAACGATCGGGCGCTTCTCCTCAGACCAACTTATAATTAATTCCTAATGAACAAATGCATTTTCCTTTCCAGGGAGTGATAAAATCCAATTGTCTTAAATTAGTTTATCTATTTGATCAAGTTTCATATTCGCTCAAACCATCGAAGACGAGACCAAAAATTTCGGAAGAATAAATACCACTGGAAAACCACCTTACCAAAGAACCTCAAGAATAGTCGAAAATGATCATATGTTTCGCAGTGTTTCCGTAATTAGACCTTTTTTATGGCCAAAGAATACAGACAATAACCAAGCAAGAGATTGTCCCCATTTAATTTCACATATCCTTATAAACACATGTCCGAATCAACATTAGCAGAGAATTGGGAAATCACACCAACTATACCCTTATAACGTGTTCATCGTAGGAGCATAACGCATCGATCAATCATTATTGACGAGAAACTCAACTAAACCGAGTATGACCTCCAACCAATTTTCCACAAAATGAGAACTGCCTAACTAACTAAGAGCTCAGTGATAATCAGAAGCAACCTTCACAAGGAAATAAGGACCACTTTTCAACGACATAATTTGCAATGCTGAGCAAAATGATAATTTATTTATCACAGGAGGCAAGATCATTAAAGCCATTGCCGGTGTTAGTCTCCTAAACAACAGAGAAATGAAGTAAAAGGAGCTCACATCATCATCAGAGTCGCTGGAACTCGACTGCCCAGCTAAATCGTTCGCAAATTTCGAAGCTGAAGAAACCGAGGACCGAGGTTGCGGCTGCTGCGGCAAGCTCGAAGCGACGGCCGAGGAGGCCTTCCCCACCAAGCGAGCCTCGAGCTTCGCGAACTTGGTGGACTGGTCGGATTGGTTGGACGAATTGGAAGAGAGATGCAGCAGCATGTCGTCCGACATTGCGCCGGAAAGCACGGGAATTTTTCACAGGAGGAAGCTCACTCGCCGCACATGAATGCGCGCGTTCCTGACCTAGCGCGACTCATGACCGGATCCAAAACCCTAGAATGGCAGTGGTTCCGGTGGCCGTGGCGTCTGTCGTCTGGCCTCTGGGGTGGCGTCTGAGGTTAACACATGATTGCATGGCCCAAAAAATTAAAAACCCAACAAAGGATTAGGAAGGTAGTCCCAACAAATTCACAAGGGAAGAGAGAGAGAGAGAAGGGGGGGTTAGGGTTTTGGATTGCCTCTGGAGATTTTGGGTTTGTTGAGAGAGAAGATTTATGAAGGATGAGAGTAACAAATCAAATCAGACAAATTGAGAGAGAGAGAGAGAGAAATGGGTTTTGAAGCTGTTTTGGATATATATATATATATATAGTGCAAAGTGTACTTTCAGGCAAAAGGGAACATTGAATTCAAAATCTGTCCTGGCATGTTTGGTCGAGAGAGAGAGAGAGAGAGAGAGAGAAGGGATTATATGTTAATATACACATCTAGCATGGGAGTTTTTGGGTACATGTGAATAGGGTGAATTTGATGAGTCTTGCAAGTTTAGGCCCGCCTTAATCGAAAATCGGCTCATTTCGTGTCGGGGCTCACATACCACGGATGCATGTAATGTAATGACGTTCCTTTTTTAAGGTTGTGTATGTGAAATGTGATAGACAACCCAGAAACAGTGACTGAAGAAGCTCTTTACGGCCTTGCCATACTTGTGTTTGTGGGATGTGAAATTTGCCCACTGCACCCCATTTGCCATTTTTGCATCGACACCATGTCTAAACGAGAAATTTGGAGAACCCCAGAATGAAACGATCTAACAAATTGAAAACAGTGAAGAGGATTTGCTTCTGCACCACAATTTTTTTTTTTATTTTTCCGACAATGAGAGGGTATGGCAAAATCCTGCGGGAACACAAGCCATCAGAATCTCTGCCCTTTGGGAGGATAGAGACTCCCCCCCACCCCCCCCCCCCCCCCCCCCCCCCCCGCAGAGAATATAGCCCTGGTAGAAAATACCTGAAGCATTTTCATAGAACAAGAGAGAGACTATACATTCTTCGATTCTATCTTTCCAGGCGCTATCTTGCCTCCACCGTGAAATTCGTGAAGACTCGGTTAAACATGTCCTCCGATGCTCAAATGGGAGACCCACCTTCGCCGTTCATCTCTTCCGAAACCAGATCATTTGTCCAGCATCAACAACTATGCAGAGATCGAAAATAAGGGGAAAACTTCCAGGAGCGCAGGACAATTGAGGAAGAAATGGCCGCGTCGCCAATTTCCTGAGCGTGTACTCAACCATTGTTTCATTTCCTCTACCGCCCTTTTCCATTAACAACAAAGCTAATTTGAAGTTTTATCCACACATGCCGATCATTTCAGAAGCCCAAGGACTACTATAGAAAAAAACTAATGGAGAAAGATATCGAATATAGTACTGGTAGCCTGAATAAATGGTGTTTCTTAATTCCAGCAGAATGGAGAAAATCGAATTATAATTATTTGAAGGAGCAAACTTGAGAAAATAACTCTAATGCAAGAGTCCAAGAAATCTTCGTTTATGATGTACAACATTGAGGACACCTAGAGGAAAGGTTGCTTCCACGGCATTCTCCTGCACCAAAAGGCCCAAACGAAAGATAATCTTCAATTTTAATTCAGTAGACAGTTAACGAGCAACAAATCTTAAAGAATGTACACTGACCTCATAATTTATACTTGCAAGATACAAGAATGTAGAAGACGGCCCGAATAAGAAACTAGTTTTCGGTAAGTTTCTCCCTCCATCTGCTTCGAACGGTTACTCATACAAGTAAAAGAAGCTTCCTACCACCAATCATAGTTTCTCCTACTCCCGTCATATCTGGAGTTCCCAAACCTCGAAGCAGAAAATCTCTGCCCTGATCCTTGTGATCCGGAGTTGCCATAAGAGCCATACTGCACGGAAGATCTCTGCCCCGATCCTTGTGATCTGGAGTTGCCATAAGAGCCATACTGAACAGAAGATCTCTGCCCTGATCCTTGTAATCTGGAGCTGCCATAGGAGCCATATTGTACCATATGTGACTTATTAGAAGATTTGGAGCCAGATATGTGACCCTTATGCGATGGCGTTGCAGGAGATCTCGGGCTT
The DNA here is from genome assembly GCA_021437785.1 of Rhodomyrtus psidioides. Lineage (NCBI taxonomy): Eukaryota > Viridiplantae > Streptophyta > Magnoliopsida > Myrtales > Myrtaceae > Rhodomyrtus > Rhodomyrtus psidioides. Next base: position 2,132 of record JAILYB010000128.1, on the reverse strand, counting down.
TTTGTGAACTTGTTGGGCGGAATGTCTCCTGGATCCTCTGTGATCCAGCCACCCCTACGTTTCAAATGGGGAGGTGTTCTAAGGCCCCTATCTTCATGCTTGAATTTTTTCATTTTACCAGAATTTTGGTTAATGTTAGGTGCAGAGTTGAAGCCCATGTAGTCATCATCTTCTCTCTGAAATCTCGTAGTCGGTGTTGATAACTCATGGTTCCTCTTGCGTACCTGCAGGTCAATTTCATCAGAATTGACACTCACGAGTAATAAAGCACTCCTCAAAGGGCATCACTTAAATAGTGAAATCGATAATAACCCATTTAATATAACCCGATACCTTGGTTGAATTGTTACACTCCCGTGCAAAGTGTCCATCTTTGCCACATTTGTAGCAAGAACTAGGTGCTGCTTCATCCGTGGTTGAATTCTTACATTCCCGGGCAAAGTGACCTTCTTCACCACATTTGTAGCACGAACTAGGTGCTGCTTCATCTGTGGTTGAATTCTTACATTCCCGGGCAAAGTGACCTTCTTCACCACCCACCCAACAACATTTGTAGCACAAACTAGGTGTAATTTCACCCTTGGTCGAATTTTTACACTCCCGGGCAAAGTGGCCTTCCTGACCACATTTATAGCATGAGCTAGGCGTTAATTCACCCGTGGTATCACCGCGAACTTTTGAGCAGGCCTGTTCCAATGAAATAAGAAACAATTGCTCAGAAAGGGGACAGCAACCCTGTAATACTATGCAAAGGGACATTTCTAAAAGAACGGTTCCTGGTTCATTTGAAACTTTTTTTTAAGCGTATTTCATGCAAGTAAAGAGATTCGTGTAATGCACTACACAATTAGTACAAGGACTTACATATTCTTAATAAGGAAATGCTCCATTTCGAATTATTGATTACCAATAAGCCAGCACATTGAAAATTGTACATTTTCATATATTCTTATGAAAGATGGAAAAATAGTGCAGGAGGGGCAACTAGCACCGGCAACCCTTTGGGTGTTCCTCAAGAGTTCCACACGCACGATTGTAATACACAATTTGAGCTATAACTACTACTCATTTTCAGCAAGCCGGACACCGCGGCACCACCAAACGTAAGTAGAAGCAAGGCCAGAGTGAACCCTACACCTAGCACGCAACCCAAACCTTTGCTTCAGACAAATTAGCATTTTTTTTTAAATAGTGGGACAGCCAATGCATTCGAACTTAAAAGGAAGGGGGTTCTAAACCACATGTGAGAAAGCCTGACCAACTTGACCAACCACGACTAATATTACATTGATAACAAGTGTGGATATGGTGGAAATATTTGAGTGTTGAAGATCAAGTAATGCATCTGCTGACATAATCCTTGTATCAGTGATGACACAAATGATGTCAGCAGATGCATTACTTGATCTTCAACACTCAAATATTTCCACCATATCCACACTTATTATCAATGTAATATTAGTCGTTCATAATTTCTTAGATCAACACAATGCTCCATTGACCGATCATGTTATATGAGACACCATACTAAAAAACAGGTTTCTTCACCTCGCATCTTAAAGTCTCAATTGCGTCACAGCAATAAAAATTCAAGCATTTTTTATAGCTATTCTTGCAAAGATGCTACGTAACTTCACTGGCATACCTAACTCAACAAATATCAAGTTCCGTTAATTACACAGGGCTATCAAATCAAGACGACTTCAGTTAGAACACGGAAGTCGTCATTATATTTTGGCTAACCAGAAAAATGCATCCATCATCTCAACAGTCCGCAAATCACACACCACAACCAAAGTTTGATCGTGATGGCTTAAAGAAGTGGGATCATATGATAACATCGCAAACATGTCAGCATGGATGGCAAAAACACAAGCAAAGAATCACAAGGATGGTCAGACTTACTAAACCAGTATGACCGAGACGACCACATTTGTAACAGGAAACTTCACAAGGATCAGTATCAATAGAATCCACACAGCATAAATGGCCAAACTCCTTGCAGATGTAACACTGAATCTCCTGAGTGAATTAAACATGAAAAATCATTTTAAAGAATCAATTAAAACTCTCAAAAATAAAAACAAAGGCATCATTTAGAGAGATACCTTAAGATCATCAACAGAGTAGCT